>CM052538.1:10702821-10721086 GCA_028533065.1 Trachops cirrhosus
CGAAGTGACTTTCTATTGAATCGAAGGCAGGTTGAGACCCAACTGTCATCCAGTGCAATTTACAAGCTGCTTTCCATCTGGCCACACGGTGAGGCCACCCCAGAAGTGCCTGTTGAATGCCTGTCACCATTCTGGGTGCAGGTGGGTGCAAAATAAAGGCTCGGACCTCACAGAACTGACAGTCTGGATGAAGCCCTGTCACATGTTTGGAAGCTTGTTTTCCATTTCAGAAACGTCTTCACAAAGGAGTGAATTTAATTCATAATCACCTACTGTTCAATATGCCCTGTGGTGGGGGAACGAGGGGTGAGGGGGCACTGGGGAGCTTAGATTACCCCAGGGAGCCTCTCCTCCCCAGCCTCTGTAGGGAGCCACATTAGCCTGAAAGAACAATTCTTGAGTAGGGGGGAGCAGCACTTACAAAGCAGAGTTACCAATGCACTCAAATCATGTAATAACAATGCTAAAGCAAAGATTGTGCAGGTGATGGACAATCAGCATTCTTTGCATGGGTTATACAATTAAATCCCACAGACCTGCCACCCCCCACCCATTACTGGGGAACTACAGATTTCAAATACACACTACTATGCGCAAATACTATATTATTCAAATTTGAGAAGGCAAACTATGGGAAGAAGACAGCGAAAGATATCTGTTTTTAGTTGGATTTAAATGAAGAACTAAGAATGTAAATCATCTGGATTGATAATGAGCTAAACACAACCAGCAAATGCCTCGTCCACCAGCTGATGCAGGCTCGCAGCCTGGGAAGCAAGTCATGTGCCCCATAGAGGAAACCTCTTGTGTGGTCTGCCCAGCGTGCCTGTCGATCTTAAAGTCAAGAATATGACAAGGACGCCCACAGGGCCGCCTTCTCAGTTCTTACCAAAGCAGCAAGGAAACAATGAAAAAAATACACTTTAGGATGATGAGTTGTCTCTAAAAATCTCAAGAGTGCTGAGTGGGAGGGGGAGCTTTTAGAAACACAGTTTACAGAGAAGGTTGCCAAATACAAATGATCCTTTTGTAAATACATCAAAATATATTAATCTCCTAGAGTCAGAATGCA
Organism: Trachops cirrhosus; assembly: GCA_028533065.1. Classification (NCBI taxonomy): domain Eukaryota; kingdom Metazoa; phylum Chordata; class Mammalia; order Chiroptera; family Phyllostomidae; genus Trachops; species Trachops cirrhosus. The sequence continues at coordinate 10,703,894 of CM052538.1, forward strand.
AATTAAAATATGCTCTTTTTATTTATCAGACTCGGAGAGGCTGAAAAAAAATCTTCCCAGGAAAAGTACATCCTTGGAACAATGGGCCTCTCATTGTCTTTCTATACTATTTTATAATTTCACATTAATAACGCATTTTACCAGGTAATGAGTCTCTACTGTCAATCTAAAGTAAAAGACGGAAGCCACACGAAGGCTGGATTTTTACGTGGTCTGCAGCCGGCTCCCCAAGGATCGGGCCTCCAGTGCCGGTTTGGACGAACGCTGGCCGCTGTTAGGCCCTTCCGGTGAATTCCTTCAGCACCACTCCACAGTGAGCCCCGTGAGCTGCTTTTACATCCAGCTTCGGCCTGTCACTCCCCACTTCACAGAAAGCCGTCTTCCTTGTCTCCTACAAACAAGACCCAATGCTAACGCGCTCAGCTCTGGCCCTAAAATGTCTCTTGACTGTGATTCTTATTTGTTCCACTTGGAGCCGGCTGTCCCTCCCTCCCAGGTGAGGCAGCTGCCCCCAATTTGTTCCTCTGCTGTCTCTTCTACCTTCTTTTGTTGCATCTGATGACCCCTGGTGATGATGGTTAACCCTTCAGGTCGCTGGGCTGCTGAACAACAGCTTCTCAACCCAGGGGACATCAGAATCACCTGCAGAGCTCTGAAAAAATACCAACTTCCAGGCCCCGTCCTTAAACAATGAAATGAGACCATGAGGTCGCGGGTCCAGGCATCTGAACTCCTAACACTAGAATGAAAACCTCAACAGCAAATTCACCAACCAGGTTAGGGTTACAGGTAATCACTGTACTGTTACCTGTGTCTGAGAGGTGTTTTTGTTTGCTGCTTAATCCCTTCATCTTTTCACCCAGTCAGCTCTGTGGCTGCCCCATGGATGGACGGGAGGGGGAAGCAATGATGGTCACTGAATAAAAAGGGCTATCGGTCCCTTCAACAAGGTTGTTCCCTAACCAGTCTTGGCGAATTTGCCTTTAGAAATCCAGTACCTTTAATAATTTCTAAAGACCCACCAGTTACTCGCCTATCTCTTGCTGTCTTAGCAGAGGACAGTGGAGGACGATTCGAGTTAAATCTCATCAGAAAGAGCCAGGTGGCCCTGGCTGGTGTGGCTCAGTGGATTGAGTGCTGGTCTGCAAACCAAAAGGTTGCCTGTTAGATTCTCAGTCAGGGCACAAGCTCAAGATGTGGGCCAGGTCCCCAGCTAGGGGTGTGAGCAAGGCCACCGATCATGTTTCTCTCCCTCTCTTTCTCCCTCCCTTCCCCTCTCTTAAAAATAAATAAATAAAATCTTAAAGGAAAAAAAAAAAGAGCCGGATGGTCAAGTCTAACCTGAGAGACACCTGACAGATATTAGATAGCCAGAAGGCGAGAGGCAGAGTTCCCGAAAGTGATACTAGCACACAAGACTAGGATAAAACTGGTTTAATAACCACCCTCCACCACAAAAAGCCACGCCCAGAGACGGCAATTCACAGAAGCTCACCTGAGTCTACAACAGGCAGAGCAGGCAGGAGTAATGATTTGCAGGATGAATGCAAATGCAAGCAGTTTGAACATCTAGGGTATGAATAATGAAGCACACCCCTGCAGAAGAGTAAATGTCAAAAGTGCGTTCCAGTCTTTGGACAGCCCCTCCTACACGAGGAGGGCAGATTCCAACCTGGGCAGACAGGGGAAGAGCAGAGCAGGGTGTTGGGTGAGGGAGGGAGTTGTTCTGGACTCTTCTTACACCGATCTCCCTTAAACCTCCCATTGTTCCCTGGATAGGAAAGCTTGGAGCACAAGCACGCTTCCCTGGGTGCAAAGCTCCCTCTGTGCAAGGGGTCCACCGTGGTCCTGAAAGTGGCCGAGACAGACACGTGCCTCCAGTGAGGTGCCTGCTACGTCCCTGTCCCGCCCCACGCCAACAGGCAGGAGAGTCCCTCACCAGACATGCAAAATTTCCAAAACATTTCATTACGGAAGAAGAAGCCAGCTTGGGAGATACATTGCTTGCTGTATTAACACTCCCTCCTCAGACTAAAACTGCCTGCCCCGGAACACGGACACAAGCTAAACCATACATAAACCACTAAAATGATGTTACGTTTCAAAATAAATGGCGTCGGGCAACAAAAACCCACTGAGCACGTCTGCATCTGGAGCTGCCTGATCTCCGCAAAACCGAGTGAATAAGGTACTAAAAGGTAAAGCACGCTGTATCCTAATTTTTATGTGTTTGAGGAAAAGGTTCACGCAGTAATAAATTAGTGGTGTTCTCTGGCCTTTTAAGATTCCTGCACAGGAATAAGCCAACACAGAAAACAAGTTCCTTCAGAGAAGCAGCTGAGTGAGGGAGAGTCATGAATACTCTTAGAGAAAACGTCGCTGGGTCATTGTCTGAGTCGCTGCATTCTGCCATGGACGATGCAACATTTTTTTGGCCCAAATTTTTGAGCGAAAAATAAGGGTGCACATTATACATGGGTACATACTGTCTGAAGCACCGTGTATCTGTTCTTGTGTTTTGCAATTGTCACATAAAATTCCTTGTACCATAATATGTTCAAAAATAAATGCTAAAATCCCTTCATAATACAAAAGACAAGTATCTAAATATAAATAAATAATTGAATTAAAAAATTAAAAGCTTTTTTTCCCCTCTGAAAGTTTGGGCCAAACACACAGGTGCGCATTATACATGGTAAAATAGGGGTACTTTGAAGAGTTTTTACTTCTGTTTTTTTGTGTTTTGTTTGTTTTATCTTTAACCATCTTTACAGACTCCTGGAAACAGAAGCTGTAACCAGACTGGGGCAACACTTTCCAAACGTTCCCGCGTCCATCCATCTCTGGTGTTTTGATTGCTGGGCCACTGCCAAACCCACCGACTTCTCCCAGACGTTCCCACTGCTGGAGGCTGTGAGCAGGCAAGAAGCAACAGGATTTCGAGGCGGAGTCATGCAAAACGCTCTCATCGTTTTGGAAAAACTTAACACTTGCATTCATCGACCAAATGCCTAAGTGTGCCCACAATTCCACACCGTTTCTGAGCAACTGACTAACACGCTGTCTCCTGGGTGTGCTCACCACACACGTAAGATCATGTGGGTCACATGTAACTGTGAGTAGAGTGAATGTGCCCACTGCAGAACCGGGGACCCCACAGCTATGAAATGCTGACCTAAACTCAACAAATAAAGCTCTCATTTGCCACCGTGGGGCAGAAACTGGAATCGGTACCCCTCTTCCAGCCCTCCACCTGTCCTGCTCTCCTACCACTCAGCGTATCTTTGTTAGCATTACTCACGGCAATCAAGATCGAGTGCATTCCCACACGTACTGCAGGCACCTGCTAAGATAGGCCTCACAGTCCCTCCCTCCCAGGGGATGGGTGTTATGGTTGTAACATCAGCATCATATAAGGAACACAAGGGCGCAGATGAAAAGCCCTGCCCGGGTTCAGAGAAGCGAAGGATCAAAACTCCGGAAAAGAGACAGAAGAGTTCACAGCAGTTGAACTGGATGGTGAAGGACCCAGAATTTCTGGAGCAGAGACTCAAGACAAGAGTGGCCAATGTAGCCAAGGTGCACAGGATGCAAAGGACAAACTCTGCTCAGGGACAATGAGGCACATTCTGGTTAAGCAGAGAATTTGTGGATAAGCCTGATCCTTCAGTGAAAGTAGCACCCCTGAACCCCTAGCTCTCAGCACTACAATATAATAGTACCTCAATCGATGTGCAGGAGAGAAATAACATTTTGTGCGGACTGTTGGAAATAAGGGAAAGAAGGCTACAGAGGTATGTAAGACCTTAAGACTTTGAATTCACATAGAGAAACCTTACCCTTGACCATGGGAAGGAATTCAGGCCACAGCACCTTGCTGGGCTATTCATGAGAATCACCTTGCTCCTCTCCCTCTGCTGCATTCACCTGGCAAAGCCGAGGCCTGGCTGATCCCAACTATTCGCCCCTCTAGGCTGAATGTAGTTGGAGGGAAATACCTGGGTGACTGCCTCCCTTTGAATCTGATCTCAGCCCAAAAGGGGACATGCCACCACCCTGTTGACAATTCTGCAATCCCAGTACGCTCATTTTCCCACTTGCCAAAAGGACCACTCCACTGCTCTTCTGCCACCTACCAGCTCCCTTCCTGCCTCGCCCAGGCTCTGTGTCTCTGAGAAAATAACAACAGTGGCACAGGAACTCCCTCTTCCCCTCCCGCCCACCTGCCTGCCTTTTTGCTCCTGCTCACCACCTGCCCTCCTATCATTGGAGATGAAATGTCCCTGCTGCCCCCAAAAGCCCAACCCTCCAAGTGCGCCAGCTCCCAGCCCATCTCCCCTCCCATCCTCCACCTCTTCCTCTCCTGTAGTACTGCCAACTGTATTCAGAATTCATACATGCTCCAACACTCACTCCTTCCGAAGAAACATGTTTCTTCCATCACACCAAACTTCATCCTCACCTAGTGCTAGGACCACCATCCTCATCCCATTCTCCCTTCAAGCCACCCCAACCCGCCTTCTCTGGCCTCCAGTCCATGGATACTGCGGGCACTAGGGCTCCAGGCTGTCAACCCTGGTGGTCAGCTCCTTGGTCTAACTGTTCTTGATCTCTCAGCATCTCTTAAGTGGGGCGCCCACTCCTGTCTTCAAACTTGAACTTCTCTTAGCTTTCATGACCAGATATACTCAGGTGGCTCCCCACCTCGCCAGCGGCTCCTTCTTAGGGCCCTGCCCTGCCCCACTGTGCTTCTGCTGGGGCCACCTCCTCCTCCCTGCCACACACTTGGCCCTGAGGGATCTGACCCAGAGGCAGGCTTTAAATACCATGTATGACCACTGGCTCCGGAAACCATCTGCCCACTTCAGGGGGGCCAGTCTGTCACCAGCCCTCACTGGAACCCGGGACTGCCCTCTCCCCAACCCAACCCCAGAGCTCCCGCCCTCAAGCCCAGCTCCAGGCCTCCCTTTAGGAAAACAAACACTCTTTCAGGGCCTTCAGAATCCCACTGGTCTCTCCCCTTGTCAGGCCTCCTAAAACATTTAAACAGTCAGCAGCAGTACGGGATTTATTACTTCGTGACAGGCATTCCGTAATTGTTCCCCAAATGCCTTCTTCTTTGGTGGAAATCCACTCCCCCCAACTCAGTTGCTTCTGAACAACGCAAGCATTCCTTTCTGTGTGCCTGGCATGTAGCCGGACTCACTGGTGATGTCCAGTTATCAGGGTCGATAGCAAACAAACATAACATTTTATAAAGTAAAAACCAAAACTCGTGCCGTGGTTTTAGTCTATTAAACAGTCTGAGAAAAATCTGGACTTTGTCCCTGAGTTACTTGACAAATCCTAAAAAACAACAACAAAACTTTGTCTAGAACCACCATGTAGCATCGTGAGGAAAACACCCACATTTGGAAAAGCAAGGGCTAAATTTGTAAAATTTTCTATCACTGAAGTCCTCACAAATTTTAAAACTTAAGATACAGAGCAGCATGTCACATAAAACATGGAAATTTAAATTGTTTACTATATTCCTAATAAAAACATTCAACGTGGTTAAGTTCTTACTCAATGTGTGTGCAAAAATAATCAATGCAATTTAATCCTGTAACCCAAAAGGCTGCAGGAGATGCACAGACAAGTGTGGTCATGCCAAGAATTTCTGCTAGACCTCTCCTTAAACGTGGCTTTGGAAAGGAGAGCTGTTCTTGAAGACAGTTGAACAGCCTGAGCTTCAGGCTATGTTTAAGTCCAGTTGATCCACTATGTAGAATTAGCCTTTCTTCATTATTAAAAATAATAACAACAAATCCTATCCTATCCTTGCCATCCTCTCAATCCCCAGTTGGCCACACCTAAGAGATTAAAACTCAAACCAGAGTGCCTGCCTGTTCTCCAGCTGGTCCCTACAGCCAGCCCTCTCATCACTCTGGCCAGCGGTCACTTGCCATTGACACTGTAGCGACATCCACTGCATAGCACTGGAAGCCACACTGCCCTCCTCCAAGCAGGCGGGCACACTGGGGTCCCCACCTTCCACCCCCCTCATTTCTTCCCCTCACCATTTCCTTCACAACTACCTTTCTCAACCTTCTTAAGTTGGATCAGGATCCTCAGATCCTCGATCCCACCAGCTGCGCCCCAAGGAGGTCTGGGATGCCTTGCTCTGGGTTCCTTTTGCTACATGCGTGCCCCAATATTAGAGCATTTACCATGTTCTGAGACTTATCCATGAATCTTTCTCCCCAAACGTCTCCCCAAGTTCCTGGTGAAGAAAGACCATGTTTATATTTACAGTCAGCACTGGCTTGAATAGTGTATCCCAAAAAGTATGTCCAAGTCCTAACTTCTGGTATTTCTGAAAGTGAGCTTATTTTATTTGGAAAGAGTCATGGCAGATGTAATTACGTTACGAATCATGAGATGCGATCCTCTGGGACTTAGGGTGGACCCGAAATTCAATAACCGGTTGTCCTTGTAAGAGAAGGGAGAGCATCTCAGACAAAGCGAGGGGGGAAGGCCATGTGCAGACAGAGGCGGCTGGTTTGCTACAGTCCAAGGAAGCTGACAGGCCATAGCCGACAGAAGCAAGGGTTCCCCTAGGGCTTTGGGAAGGATCGCGGCCCTGCCGACACCTCGATTTCAGACTTCAGGCCTCCGGAACTGGGAGAGAAGAAAAGTATTTTCAGCTACCGGTTTGTGGGAATTTGCCACAGCTCTAAGAAACTTAACGCCTCGTCCAAACCTCAACGTGCTTGCTGCCTGCTACACACGGAACCACTCAACAAAAACTGTGTTGAGCTTAGAAGAAAAAGGAGGGCGATGGGGAGAAAGGTGGGGAGCACTGGAGCTGCAGGACAGGAATCTGGGATGGGGACTCCCACTGTTCATTCACTGTGACAACCTGGGCAAGTCAGTTACCCACAGGGACCCTCCGATTCATTCCCTTGTAAGAAGGAAGGAACTGGCCCAGAAGATGCTCTACTAGCTCTGAGACACCGTGGACCAACTTCATCCAGAACATCAGCTCTATCTGAGCCTTCAATAAATTACAAGTTCCTGCCATTAAGTAAATACATTTTATTAATGTCGATTTCATCTAAATAACTTCAAGATGCAAGGTACAAATGACACTTTCAAGGCACTTCCTTTTAATGAGCACATGAGAAATTCAGTAAAATAGCTTAACTGATAATATGCTGAAAAGTGATTTTCTACTTTATCTTTTTTTTCTTTCTACGAAGCAAAATCAACAATTCACAAGTAGTTGATCAATCCTGCTGGAACGGCTGGCGTTTCAGAAAAACTCGACCTAAACTGGAATCAACTTAAGCGCCACTGACCCAGAACCCAAAAGGCGGATGGCTAATTTCTACAGAGGAGTAAGGGGGTGGGGGTGGGGGGCATCTCCAACACAGGGGTTTTCTCCAGTCGGCTCAAGACTGAAATTAAGGTCCATACCTTGAATTTCCACTTCAAAGAATCTGGCTAAGAAATAAATAAATACAGCTGCTACCACTACCAAATGGTCAAGTGTTGGTTGGTGAAGGAGTCAAACAAAACAAAAACTATTTCACCCATTTTTATGCCTCCATAAACAGAAACACAGACACACACACACACACACACACACACACACACACACACACACACATTTTCCAGTGTGAAATCTTTCCAAATTTAAACAAACAGAAATGAAGAGCAAAGGTGTTAGTACTGAGACTTACACTTATCATACCCAATATCCTGCTTAACTTGGGTTAAATTAAAAACCATAATTCCAGGTTTTCATGGATCATACTGCTCCCCTGGCCTTTATGTTTTTATAGTATAGTGGCGGCCTTGGTGTTTTTTGTTTGTTTTGTTTTAAGAAAACCAACCAAAACAACATAGGGGGATGGGGAGCCGAGGGACTCATATTTCATTTCAATAAAAGATCCATTAGGTACCCTTTAAAGCTTTTCCAAACTAATTCACGGTTCAGAAAATAAAATCAAGAGTCACTGGGGCCAGCTGTCCAGCTGGAATGCGCAGAACCACCCTTGCAAAACTGGACCATGGACCTCAGCACACACGGAGTTACCAGACCAAAAACTTTTTCCTTCCAGGTGGCAACTCAATCAAAACCAATCCCTCGAACTGGAAGGCTAACAAACCCACAGTGTTCAATTCCAAAGTTCTCAGCTTTTAAATCTGAGCTCTCACACACGAAAACGGAGCTGGCAAGTGCTAGGCTTCATCTCAAATATGTTTCCAGCCCTTCATAACAACTCAATTTTAAAAGGTGCTCTTTAACTGTAATAAAATGAAGATAGCAAAAGGCAAATCAGTAATCCAGGGGCTGGGGGAATCACACAAAGGGGCACTGAGTCCGGGGTTGTTTTGTTAGGCTGCAAACTAGCATCTGAGTGTAACTTAACGTGCACAGAGTTAAGAGCAGGCACTTGGAATGAAGTGCAGTTTTGTGGAAGCCCGAGCGCTGGATGAATGAGCTGTAATTCTGCCAACTGGGCATGTTTACTCGCATCCTCACGTGGCACCGCGCCGCGACAGAAGCGCCGCTCCCAGACCGCGCAGGGCTCGCTGGGGAACCCGAAAACTTTTACTTTGCAAACTAGTGTAGCCAGAAGGCAGCTCGGAGGCAGATTCAATTGCCTTCCTCCAAATGCGCCCAAGCCAAGCCCTCCACCCAGCAGCACCCTTGCCTGAAGCTTCATTCACACAAAGGCGCATGGGTGCAGGCAGGACCCTCTCCAAAGTTTGCACGGAGAGCGGTGGCGTGACCAAAAAGCACCGGAGGGAGAGTCCCGGGAGCAAGGGCTACTCACAGGGTGACCGTGCGGTTGGGCAGCGTGTCCGGGGGCAGGACCTGCGCGAGTTCCAGACTGCTGCACACCACCTTGCCCTCGGTGGCACCCACCGCCCTGCCCGCCGCTCGGGGCCGCCCGTCCTGCTTGCAACCCGGGGGCAGTGCCAGTGCACCGCGGCCACCTCCCAGCAGGGCTAGCAGCGCAAGTGGCAGCAGCATTGGCGGCGGAGTCCGGTAGCCCCTCCGGCACCCAGGTGGCTCCATGCTGTGGACCGGGGCCTGCGGGCCGAGCGGCAGCGCGCTGGCCTAGCGGGCCGGCCCGGCGCCCGGGTTGGCGGGGACGCGGCGCGGGCCCGGCGGTGCCCGGAGCCTCATGGCGGCGGGAGGACGCGCCCTCCTCGGCGCCGGCATGTTCCTTTGTCCGCTGCTGCCGCGCTTGGCCTCTGGGAAGCCACAGGGTCACGGAAGCGTGGGTCCCAGAGCAGCTCTACAGCCCAGCGGTATCGCTGCTTCCTCCAACGTCGCCGCCTCCAACCCCGGCTGCAGCCTGCGGCGGCCCCTCCCCACCCACCTCCTCCTTCGCCACCGCCTCCGCCTGGTCTCCTCCCCTCCAAGCGCTACCCGCTGCCTGCGGCTCCAGGAAGGAGGCGCGCTCCCAGACCTGCCCTCCCCTCCTGCCCTGGGGCCCGACCCCAGGCCTTGCCTCCGGCAGGAGTTGTGGGGGCCACGAGGGATTACGGTAACTCGTGGAGAGGACGGGAGAAAGTTCTAGTCCAAACTCCAGCGGCAGTGGCCCTCACACACACACCCCCTCCTTCGTTGCCGCCTTCCAGACAAAGCCGCCCTGTGCGCCCCTGGGGGCCGCCTGGAAATCTTCCAGAGGAGCCAGGACCTGGCCTGAGTGAGGGAGCAGGAAAGGGCTGAATTTCCTGGGAGAAAGGAGAAGCAAGGGAAGTGTCCCAAACCAACTATCTTGAAAGTAATCGTCTTCCCATCTCACACCCCAGGAACGGATTTCAAGCTTTCTCATGCCACACCTAAGTCTCATTTGTTCAGAATACACCACAGCTAGGAGCAGTTTTCTCACCAGGAAAGGGGACTCTGACACCTTTCTGACCTTCAGCAGCCCTGGCTTTGGTCCCTGCAAAGGATGCATTGGGGCTTCCCTGGACCAACAGCCTTTTGAAAGAAGAAATTTCCCTGTGACATCCAATATATAACTAGTTAGAGCAATAGTGAGCAAAATATTGCTCACCAAGAAGCTCCACATGAATCGATTACATACTCCTCTGTGTAAGGCTGCCTGCCCCTGCCTTAGGATTTGCGAGACCAGGGCTCACATACCCTATGCTTAAATATTTACAAGGAGCATATTAAGCTAACCAGTAAACAAGATATTCTAATCTCCTGCCTTAAGAAAAATACATTAGTAACAACCTGTAAGACCAGGCCTGTGTACAGAGCTCTCAGATACCTTGAAGTCCTAGGTACGTGGGAGGAGACAGCCTCCCGGGACCCGCCGGCCCTTGGCTTACACATTTCCAACTCCTTTGCTTCCTGTGCAAGTCCCATTTGTGAACAAGAGGGGCTTTCTGCATGCGTGGACACCCAGTCCACTCAACCAAGCTCTGTCCACACCCCTTGGCCACCCCTTGGACCTAGGAGTGCACAGAGCAGTTGTTTGGACCTCCACTTGGGAGGGCAATTCTGGGAAGACGCCTGCTCAGGGCTTGGAAGTTGCCTTGGGAATTTTCCATCAGTGAATTCCAGGGGCCTGGGTACCTTGGACAAGGTCTAGAAGTAGGAAGGAGACTCAGGCTCTTGGGGAACATACCCATTGGCCCCAGAGATTTTCCACCCCTTGGAAAGGGAAAACAGGATGCTGCCCTCTAAAATGCAGAGCCCAGGGCACAGTTTTTCTTGCCTGGGTCTAAGGGTTCAAGACCAGTACTGCCTAAGGCTCCTATGGAATTCATCTTAGGGACCAATTCCCAGGAATCCATTTCTATAACTGGAACGTTCTCAATAGTGGGTAAATGGCATTCACTTAATGGACAATATTGCATTAAATTTAAATAGCACTTCATTTGACCGACATTTTTTAGATTCAGCTGTGTATACCTAACAGTGTCCTTCCTCACTGCTAGTATGTCCTGCGATAAAATTGTTCTAGGTCTGTGCTGTCCAATAAGACAGCTACGGGAAGCTATCTAACACTTGAAATGAAGCTAGAGTGAGGTAAGAATATTGTTTCTCATTTTATTTTATTATCATTAATTTAAGTAGCCCAAGGTGCCTAGTGGCTACCATGTTGAAGACTGAGGGTCTCAAAATTGATGGACAGAAAAAGTGGGAGGCTGTGACAACCAGTAAGGAGCTTTAAATCTGTTCTGTAACCGTAGAAGGCAAAGGGATGCTTCTGTGTTAAGTGGCTGAAATTGATCACATTCTTCTTGAATTTATTTAAAGAATTACTGTTCCCTAACAAAATCTTTATCATCATTATCCGTTTTCTTATCAAGATAAAAACATCTTACTTTAGCAATACAGCAGATTTTAAGAGCTGTATTATTCTTGATATAGCCACAAATTCTCATGTGAACTTAGAATCTGAATATTTCCACACGGTCTATTTCAGCCTATAGTTGAAATAAACACACATCTCTTTTGAACTTTGTTTACCACAAATACATCAATTTGGCACCTAGCCTAATTCTACTTCAGTATAGATGAGAAAGTTATATAAAGTATAGAATTATCAGAAAAAATGAGATATCTCAATGTTGCCATGACTCCAAGGAAAAATACAGAGGAGAAGTTTTATTATATGGATAACTTCAGTCACTTTTGTATAGATATCACTCATACCATCTTTGAAATTAAAAGCATAAAATAGTCCCCAAATAGTCCTATGTTAAAGCTGGAAAAGGCTTTAGAAAGTACATCTTTCAACACTGTAATCCTAGAATGCACACAAACCACAGTTACTACCATTCTGTACAGCTTAGTTCCCAAGACATGGCAAGTAGTCCTTTCCACACACACAGAGATCTCAGAGGATGATACTGTCTGGAACTTACTGTCACTTATGCTAGGTCACACCAAACTCTTCACTTTAATTAAGCTACCCAGCCCTGAGAGCCTCTCAGAAGACAGGCCTATCTACTGCTGATCCTCCCCTCGAGCGTCAAGAACATCACACCGTTTGAAGTTGTAGGGCTAACCAGGTCCTTTCCAAGTTTGTGCTGTATTTGTGACCGTCCCACTTGCAAACACCCTGTAGAAACTGTTTGAGAAATTGCTCGTTCACCATGTTCTTGTGCACACAGTCCAGTCAAAATGCAGTTGCATCAGTGTCGCCGCAGGGATGGTCGGTGAACGACACCCCAGAGCTCCGAGGCTGCAGATCCTGTCTGGCTAGGCTTGCCGGAGATCCCAGGGAAGCCCTCAGAGGTGCTTTGATTTTCCTCCTAACACAGACACTGCGTTCGTTTTGTGTGTGAGTGCATATGTAATAGAGATGCGTGTGTGCATATACACACATGCCGCCCTAGTACTTAACATGTTTCACACGCTAGTCTCCGTTCTTCTCTAGTAGACTGTGAGCTCCTAGAGGCTTCTCCGGACCCCCTTCTTTAATTACTCCCTCCCACCTTCAGCCATTCCCTCTTACGTTACTCTAGAATCTAGACCAATTATCTAGACGGAGTGTAGATAACGTGGCTTGTTGGGACCTGAAGACAGCTATCTTCTGTAACATATCTGTTTGCATGTATGCGTTGTTGGCCTTCCCCCCACAACACCAGCTCTATGACACTCGGTCTTACCATATTTTGCCGTGTACAATGCACACCCACATCTTTGGCCCAAACTTTCAGGGAAAAACATCTTTTGTTTTAATCCATTCATTCAATTATTTATTTATTTATTTATATTTAGAAACAAATCCAATGATCTTATTCCAGGGTATTGTTTGCATACAGATATCGTTATTGCTTTCTAGAGTTACACTTTTAATTCATAAGCATAAATAAAAGAATTACAAACATTTATATAGATCCGGAATTAGTACGACCCAGATAGAATGGGCATCGTTATTTTTCCCTAGAAAATCCGGGCACAAAAAGTGCGCGTCATACACAACAAAATACAGTATCTGCTTTCTATGGCAGACACTGCTGGATGTTGCAAAAGGGCCGTTCCCAGCCTTCTCCCTTAGAGACAGAAAAAGCTAATCATTTCCCAGCCACCCTTCCAGCTACTGGTGGCTATAGCCTCGATCCAGCCAAAAAGAATCAAAGGCTGTACTGCTCAATATGGTAGACACTAGATGCATGTGAGTATTTAATTTTCAATTTAAATTAAATAAAACTAAAAAGTCAGTTCCGTAGACCCATGAACCACAATTCAATTGGGGCTCACTAACTGTATGCGGCTGGCGGATGCCGTTTTGGACAGCGCGGATCCCAGAATGGTTTCCACGTCCCAGGAGGTTCTGTCACCAGCACTGATCTGAGGGGAAGTCTGCGGGGAAGCCTTAGGACAGAAACTGCTTGTGTGACCCAAAGATGTGTAAGAGATGCTCCACCATCCTCGTTTCCCCTTGCCTTGAGATGGTACTGTGAGGACATGATACCTGGAACTGAAACAGGTGTTTTTCGACCACACAAAAAGCTCAAAGGAAAATTCCAAAACATTAAGAGGAAACAGGAAGACAAAAGCCATTTGGATGACTGAGGTCCTCACTGAGCTACCAGCGGAGCCTCTGGCCTTATCTTTATGGACAGTGAATATCCTCTGTGCCAAGCGTCTGTTACTGTGGTTTTCTAGTGCCTAGAACAGTGCCGGGAACACGGAGGGAAGTTGATTCACATGACTTAAATCTTACTCATTCTTATGTTCCCAACACCCAACATAGTGCTTCATATACATTGGCTGGTGAGTGAAAGCTTTTTTGGATTAAATATTTTGAATAACTGGTCACAAACTGCCCGCTAAAATCTAACTGCCAACTAACTTGAGAAGATTGACTAAAGTTTAGTCTTCTAGAAGCAAAAAAAAAAACTGACTAAAGTTTAGTCTTCTAGAAGCAAATTTCATCTTTATGGTGAAATTGACAGGACAAAGAACAGCAATTTTTAGCACTTTCAATGTCTTGGTGACACTTGCATAAACCCTGTTAATAAAGAGATGTTCTCTGTTTATTTTTGCATCATTTAAGGTTAATCTGTTAATTGTGGCAGCTGTTTCTAGTTTTATATTTTTAGTTGTTACATAGCATGTGCTAGAATGTGCGCTTGGTCGTTATCCAGGGCCCAGGCAGGAGCAGCCAGAGTATCTCAAATGACCTCCGAGCCTCTTCAGACAGCTCAGCTCCTGTTCTGGCCGACGCGTTAGTAGAAAGAGTGGCCTTTGACATGTCTCTAAATCTCACCTTTCAGAATGAGAGTTGGAATTGGAACCGGCTTTCAAGCGCTCTGATTTTATCCTGCTGAACCATGAATTCTTCTCTTGTTTGTGCGCTGCAGCCAGACAGTTACTGAAATGTAGCCCTGTGACAGCTAAATGCTTTTCTTAGACGACCAAATATCTCTCTGAAATGGCATATTCTTTACCCACTGCAATGCAATTATCATCGGTTGTAAAATAAAGAAGAGAAACGAGGCAAGAATTGGCCAGCACTGCCACATGGGGAATTACGTTGGTGTAACTGTTGTCTCCAAGTACAGCACCCAGCATTTCAGCATGGAAGTCTCAGAACAGGAAGGCTCACAGTCCAACTTAAGGTGTTCTAATCACACAGCTTTTTATATCCATTTAAAACACACAGCGAGAATACGAAAAAGTGATGAGGAAGGTTAACCCATAAGGAATAGGAGGCAAACAGATGAGAGATCACACGGCCTGAATATTGGGTCACACAATGTTCGTATGACCTATCTGAGTTAATCCATCTGTCTGTCTCTCTTCTGTCTCAGACACGGCAAACTTCCCCACTGCAGGTGTGGTGATAAAGTCGAGAGTTGAAGTTTGAACGAGTTCACCCAACAGATTTAGGATCTCTGGGACCAACACCTCACAGGCTCTGTTAGGGAGATACTGGGGCAGTTGGGCCTGGCCATGGTCACAATGCCTGATAAGCACCTTTGGGTGCTATTTGTGCTCCTTGGACAGAGGACATGCTGAGCCAGATTGCATGTCCCCTGTGAATAGCTGATATTCAGCCCCATAATTACTGAGTGCCTCAGTAATATACTTAGTGAATTACAAATGTTTGTGCATACAGCGTCCTTTCATCCTTTTCTACCAACAGGTACTTTTCACCTTTGCTCCATCATTTTTACCTGTTCACCACACCTGTGTTCTTTCTTTGTCTACGTCTACCATGTCTCACAAGCTCTTTGCTTCTCTACTTAATGTCATCTATTCTGCCTTCTTTTCTATTGGTTTATTGCAGAATTAAATATTTTAAAATAATACAGAAAAAAAAATTACATGACAGATGAAACAACAGACTTTTGGGAAATTTAGAAATATAATCCATACCAGAGATATAGATAGCTTCCCCAAATAGCACTATTTCCTGAGTATCTATTTCCCAAATATAATTAACGCATAGAAACTATCTTGTTATATCAGCTATCTATGTTACTATATTTTAGTTCTATGTACCTACTGTAATGGTTAAAATCTATCAACCAACTAATAACTTTTAATGATAAGTGTATTAGCAAATAAGTGTATTAGCAAATATGTCAATCATGAAATTTTTATCCAAATTTAAATAAAAAAACAACAGTAGCCTGTCTTCCTTGATGTCAGTTAACAACAAAATCCATTTGTTGAGGGACTTCCAGCCAAGATGGAGGCATAGGTAGACACACTGTGCCTCCTTGCACAACCAAAATAAGGACAACAACAAATTTAAAAACAAAAAACAACCAAAACTGACAGAAAATTGAACTGTATGGAAGTCTGACAACCAAGGAGTTAAAGAAGTATTCATCCAGACCAGTAGCTGAGCAGAGAGGACTCGAGGCAAAGCAGCGATGGAGGACTGGGCGGTCCCACATCTGTGTGCGGCTAAACCAGGAGGAACACCTGGGGAGTGGGACAGACCGCACAACCCAGGGTCCCAACGCAGGGAAATAAAGCCTCAAACCATTGACTGAAAACACCTGTGGGGCTTGAGGCAGCGGGAGAAACTCCCAGCCTCACAGGAGAGTTCATTGGACCGACCCACGGGGTCCTAGAAGGTACACAAACCCACCCACCCGGAATCAGCACCTGAAGGGCCCAAGTTGCTTGTGGGAAGTGGGGGAAGTGACTGAAAGCCGGCAGAGCAAGCGCCATTATTCCCTCTCGGACCCCTCCCCATAGATAGTGTTCCAACACAGCTATGTGGTTTCCCCACCCTGGTGAACACCTAAGGCCCCGCCCCTTACTGCATAACAGGTGTGCTGAGACAAAAAAAAATAGCCCAAATGAAAGAACAGTTCAAAGTTCCAGAAAAAATACAGCTAAGTGACGAGGAGATAGCCAACCTATCAGATACCGAGTTCAAAACACTGGTTATCAGGATGCTCCAGGAACTCACTGTACTTCAACAGCATAAAAAAGACCCAGGCATCAATGAAAGTCACATGTGGAATAAAAAAATCTACAGGGGACCACCAGTGACGGGAAGGAAACCAGAACTCAAATCAATGGTTTAGAGCAGAAGGAAGAAAGAAACATTCAACCAGAACAAAATAAAGAAATAAGAATTCCAAAAAATGAGGAGAGGCTTAGGAACCTGCAGGATGTCTTTAAACATTCCAATATCCAAATCATAGGGGTGCCAGAAGGAGAAGAGGAAGAGCAAGAAATTGAAAACTTATTTGAATAAATAATGAAGGAGGTTCATAACAAATAATGAACAAATTGGATCCTCCAATCTGGCAAAGAAAATAGACTTTTAGGAAGTCTAGGAAGCTCAGAGAGTCCCAAAGAAGCTGGACCCAAGGAGGAACACACCAAGGTACGTCATAATTACATTACCCACGGTTAAAGATAAGGAGAGAATCTTAAAAGTAGCAAAGGAAAAGGAGAGAGTTACCTACAAAGGAGTTCCCATAAGACTATCAGCTGATTTCTCAAAAGAAACCTTGCAGGCAAGAAGGGGCTGGAAAGAAGTATTCAAAGTCATGAAAGACAAGGACCTACATCCCAGATTGCTCTATCCAGCAAAGCTTTCATTTAGAATGAAAGGGCTGATAAAGCACTTCCCAGATAAGGTCAAGTTAAAGAAGTTTATCATCACCAAGCCCTTATTATATGAAATGTTAAAGGTACTTATCTAAGAAAAAGAAGATAAAAAATATGAACATGAAAATGATAACAAA
>CM052538.1:10721586-10740587 GCA_028533065.1 Trachops cirrhosus
GCAAACAACTAAAACAGGAACAGAATCACAGAAATGGAGATCACATGGAGAGTTATCAGTGGGGGAGGGGGAGGGTGAGATGGGGGAAGTTACAGAGAATAAGTAGCATAAATGGTAGGTAGAAAATAGACAGGGGGATGTTAAGAATAGTATGGGAAATGTCAAAGCCGAAGAACTTATATGTATGAACCATGGACATGAACTAAAGTGGGAGAATGGGGGTGGGAGGGGTGTGTATGGTGGAGGGGAATAAAGGGGGGAAAATGGGACAACTGTAATAGCATAATCAATAAAATATATTTTAAAAATCCATTTGTTGAGCTGAACAGAATGGAAGATATATTTGAAATTATACATTTCTCAACAAAGTAATTAGCACTTCGGACCAATCTCTCAATCAGTATGTTAATAAAACATTGAATATCTTGTTGGATTTCTATAATATACTTTTAACACCCTCATATCACTTAGAAGCCTCAAACATCATTAAATCAAATAATTTGGCTATATAAACTTAATCAATCTTTAAAATTTTAATTTAGGCATATTAATAATTTACTTAGATTACATATATTTTGGATAATAGGATTGTTTTGTTTGCATGTCAACAAATCAAAATGCATGTATAGTTTTCTGTGACTTTATAGAATGCTAAAATATAGAGAAAAGTAATAAAGTAGAGAGGAAAAAGCATTACTTTTGAAGTCATAATATCTGGATTAATATATTGACTCTAGCTGGGTTACCTTAGGCAAGTTACTTAAGTTCTTGGTGCCTAGGTTTCTTTATTTGTTATAAGTTTTAATTTAAACTTAATTCAATTTAATATGATAACATCAAAAGCATCTTACACATGATTTACCCATAACACGTATCTACTGAAAGTTAGCTGAACCTGAATCTAACTCATTGCCTCCTATTTCAGGCAAAGCAGCTGAAACCTGAGGTTACCATATTTTTTGAACTTTCCCCCCTCAATTTGGGAAGAAAATGCAGCGGTGACCCTGCTCCTGCCTCCTGTGACCCTGCTCCACCGCCACGCCCCCGCCACAGTTAGCCAGGTAAGCTACATTCGGACTGTAAGATGCACCCCCCTTCCCTCCCAAATTTGGGGGGATTGTGTCTTATAGTCTGAAAAATACGGTAAATGAATGTGGGTAAGGGCATGCCCTTGGTTCCTGGGGGAACCTGAGCCAGAGAACTGGGAAAATGTCGCAGGTGTAATCGGTTTCCCTTGTAAACCAGTAATCTGACTCTCTGATAAACCTGGTCATGAGTGTGATTCGAGCAAGTCACTCACTGAGTATCTGTTTCCCTACCTGCAATATTGAGGGACTGCTAATGGCCCCCAACAACCTGGTAACATTGGAAAGGTACAGAAATAAATCACTGGGAAAAACACCCTGTGTGATCCTAACATATTATTATAAACACTATAAACTACAAAACATTTCATCTTTAGTGACACTACATTACAATTTTATACCAGCTCTTGTCATCGGTACATTTCTAAATTCCTCCACAGTAAGTGCTGTGAACATCCTTAGCCAATTCTTAGTTCTACTAGCAAGGTAAAATGGAGATCGAAGGCAATTGTGCAGAAAATTCGGGAGGAAGCAAGCCCATTGTCTCCACAGGGTCTGACTTTTACAGTTCTGTTTGTCCGGGTAATTACTCAGTCATTCTCATCCCTCTTCAAGTGAACACTCATCGCTACACAGATGAATGTACGGGCATTCTAAGTTCAGTTCACTAATAGCTGAGATGCTTCTGAGGTGTGGTCCCCGAAGGGAACGCTTTTGTCTGGTTCATTACTATATCCCCGGCGCCTGAACAGTGCCTGGCAGTAGGCACTCCGTAAGTGTGTGTCCAATGAATAGAGGAATGAAGGAATAAATGAATGAAGGAGCCAAAGAATGGATAATATTTCTTTATTTATGTTTTTGGTGTGTGACTACCAAATAACTATAATCTGATTGTTCTATGGTAACATAGGCAAAATTTTTCTTCATGAAGTCAGCTCTCAGCTCAGTTGACTGCACTTACCTCTTAAAACTGTTGGAATATTTGATGCTTTCGATGCTACATTTTAAATGGTAAAATCCCAGCCATCTGACTCTGAAGCCCTGCTCCTATCAGGCAGAGTTACTCATCTAATTGAAGCTTGCTTGGCTGTTAAAGCCCCGTATATTAACTCCTAAATACACTTAATTAGCTTCTCTAATATTCATTATATAAAACTCAGTCCCTTCTCATGGCACTATATAATCAAAACAACCTGTCTGGCAACTAATATGGCGATATAAAAGGTGGGGCAAAAGTAGGTTTAGGGTTGTTCTTACAGAAAATATACAATAGTTTATAAATAATAATCAAAGAGTAAACTCTGTGTTTTGTGTAGTCACAACTGTAAACCTACTCTTGCCCTACCCCGCGTAGAGTCTTAGGGGAGAGGAAGATTCTGTTCAGGGCACTGTCCAGGGCTGTACCTACCCTTCAGTGGAGAATCTCAGGGGTTATTGGTTACTCAGCTGAGACTATTCTCTGCTTTTGTTCTTCTCTGCTTTGTGTATCCAGCCCCTTCCTCTCTTCCCCACAGTAAGTCCCTGGAAACAGGATAGCCCAGAGTCACGCATTTCTTAGGTCCCTTGCCATAACACCAGGAAATTCTATCACACACTCCCTGTTTGTCAAAGCAATTCCAGGTAAAAGTGACAGAAACACAACTCCAACTGGTTTAATCACAAAAAAGAATATAGTGTTGGTTCATGTGAAGAGGAAGTTACTTCAGACACAGATGGATCTAGAAACTGAAGAAATGTCCCCAGGTCTCTCTCTCTCCATCTCTTCCGCACTTTGTTGGCTTTGTTCTCTGGCCAGAAGGACTCACCCAGTAATTAAAGAGCCACTGGCAGCTCCACCCTATGTCACCTTTGTGTTGTAAAGTCCCAGCTGAACAACAGCCCCTTCCTGGGTATTCCCAGTGAGGGCTGGGACTAGTCTCTCTGGGGTCACATCCGTGAAGGAGGGGTGGAGGCAGTGGGGTCCTCTGCTGACCTGGTCTGGGTTGAAAATCCTCCTTTTGGAACGAGTGTAGGAGAGGGTGAGTTCCCCAAATACATACTTGATGGCAGAAAAAAAAAAAAAAAACCCTGTCCACTGTGCTTTCTTTACCTCTAATAGTGCAATATGTCACACGGAAGCAAAAATAGGAATCACAGAATGTTGACCACAGTTATTTCTGGGTGAGAGGTTTACCAGTAAATTTAAATGGCTTTTAAAAATATTTTTATGTTGTTTGTTACGTTTTAGAATGTACACAAATTACTAATGTAATTTTAAAGATACGGATTATTTTCAGAATTGATTCCTTTTAATTACTGAATAAGTGAATGGATAGCGTTACTGAGTTCAGTGTGTGTGAAGTGCTCTTCTCAGAGCCCAGAGCAGATTCAGTGGAGAGAAAAGGCTCGGCCACTCCCTTCAAGCTGGGGAGGACGAGCATCCACTCACTTAATTACTACCTTGAAGGTCTTCAGATTCTTTCGGCAAAGGACAATTGCTATTGTTACTCACTGTTTATCAACAGTTTCCTCTTTCACAGCAGAGATCAAAGATTTCAATGTAAAAAAAATCACAACATATGTTTGAATATTTGCATATATTTGCATATATACACACAACCATATGGGTGTATATGTCTGTGTGCACAGGCATACCGCAACGAGGCACAGAACACAAACAGATCAATTTTATCTCATAAAATTCTATATTCTGCCATAACAGATAATGTAAAAAATTCAAAAGTCATGTTGCTAAAAAAACACACAAAAACTTGGCAGTGCATAGGTAAAGGAATAAGAGGAATAATTTCTTTATTATATATAAAAAACCCTTATGAATCAGTAAAAAACATTCAACACATAAGATGTATGAATAGCTATCTCACAGAAAAAGAAAAATAAAAGGTATGAAGTATGAAAAGATGTTCAGCCTCCCTAGTAATTAAAGAAATGAAGCTAGCAAACTCACCAACGAAAATTGAGATACTAATTTTCACCCATCCAAATGGAAAAAATTAAAGAGTTACATAATATTTGGTGATTTCCATGGGTAATGAAGCCAACCTTCTACTTGAAGGCGATATAAATGGGTGCATTTTTTTCTTTGCTTTTCCCTCCAGCTTTATTGAGATATAATTCACATATAACATTGTGTAACTTTAAAGTGTACAGAGATTTGAATTGATACATTTATAAAATGCAAAATGATTACCACTAATTGTTAGTTACCACTTCCATCCTGTCACATAGTTACCATTTCTCTTTCGTGATGTGAACAGTTAAAATTTCTTCTCTCAGCAATATTAAAGAGCATGGTATATTATTATTAGCTATAATCATCATGCTGTAAATTAAGGGCACAACTTTTTGGCAGGACAATTTGGAATTATCTTTCAAAAAGATTAACAGCAAATACCCTTTGATACAGCCATTTCATGGAACATCAGTGCACGTGTTTTGTAATGACAAAGGGCTGGAAATTACATATGTGTCTATTAAGCTGGGTAAAGAGAATGGATTCAATAAATTATGCTAAACCACAAAGGGCTGACACTTCACCTCAAGTGAAGAGTTGAGAAAAGAGAAAAAGAGGATCTCTGTGTGTTGTGATCTCCGACTTAAATGAAAAGAGAGATATAGGGATCCTCATTTCTATAAATCAGTGGGTGTGTATTTGTGCTGCGTGTGCATGGAGTACTTTTGGGGGGGTGCAAAGAAACCTGATGATAGCTTACCTTGGGAGAGACACAAGCTGTGAGGTTTACATTTCATTGTGCGTCTTTTTTATATTTGATTTTTTAAAATCCTATACATACATGTATTAACTTTTTAAGAAAAAGACCAAATGGTTTAAAAATAGACTGAGAGCAAAAATTGTACATATGTTTTTCAATATTCGCCACAAGTAGATAAGTCATCAGGGTATGTCCTATTGTTCCAAGAAGAATCTCTTGAAGGAAGCCTCTTAATTATGTAAGTTTAAAAAATATGATTGTGTAAGTGCAAAAACTGTAAAGCAAAAGACGTATCTGTTGCCCTAAGGAAGTCCATTGGGAGGAAAAACAGCCTTTGGTTTGTTTGTTTGTTTGTGTTTTTAATATCCTTTCAAATGTAGAGCAGGTCGCTGTGGGAGGGGGTGGGGAACAGGTGGATAAATCTGCATAGGGACCCAGGAGATTCCTGGGAATTAGGGATGGAGACTGAAGACCAGGGCCCCTCTGAGGCTCAGTGGCTTTCTCTCTCTGATAGGTTTAAATAGCCCTGAGGGAGTTGTGCTGTAAGTAACGTTTTAGCTGAGCTTAGGGAGAACTGCCTGCAGAAGACTCCTGCAGCTGGAAAGAAAATGGAACTTTTGGGAAATGAGAAAAGACCAATTTGTCAGGGATTCAAAGGGAGGGGAACTGCGCCACCCATTGACACTGGTGAGGGAGACAAAGGTAAGAGCTGGCAGGGGTTGTGTCTTTGTTCCTTAAGAATGTTGTTTTCACCTTAATAACAGTTGGAGGCTATTGAAGGCTTTAAAGCAGAGAGAAGACACAATAGAAGTTGCAGTTTTATGTGCTTTGGCTCTTATATGGAAGTTGGAGGGCATAGGGACACTGTGCAAGAAGAGAGTCTATGAAACAATTAGGTGTCTCTAGCCAGAGATGAGAGATTATCCTGGTAACTCAAGCTAAAATAGTAGGAATAGGAATGAAGAGAAGTGGGTGTATATGAATGATAAAATATTTAAGAAACTGCAAGGCTCCTTTTTCTGGTTGTTTGGAGAGAGGGAGCATGTCGAGGATGCCCCCTAGTTTTCTGACTTGCCTGGGTGCGTGAACATATCGCTTATTAACTTGGGAAACCCCGGAGGAAGAGCAGTTTGCCTGGGAGGATCGAGAGTCTGCTGGGGCATGTTAAGACCTGGGGCCACTGGAAGCATTCAAGTGGTGGGCTGAGCAGGCGCTAGTGTAGTCCCGAGTTTGCAGCAGCGCTCAGGATAACATTTTTTTCTGTCAGAGCACGTAAATTGTGTTTGAAGCATAAGTGAGGATGAGATTTCCTAAGTAAAATATATATATAATAAATAACCAAAGAAAGAAAGGAAAAGGGATTAGCTAGCATCAGTCCTAAAGAGATGAAGGTTTTCAACTTTGAGAGAGAAGACAGCAGCAGACAAAGTACGAGAAGGGGTTGGCAGCAGAGAAAGAGGAACAAGAGAAAGTGGACTAGAGCCTGAGTTGGCATTCCAAAAATCGAATGTCGTAACAATACGTGACTGGTGATAAGTCTCTGTGATCATTTAATTTCTCCTGGTTTTACGGTTAATGAGATTACTCAGTGACAAGTAAGATTTGAAGAAATCTTTCTTTATCAAGAACAATATCTATTTTAAATCTACCCTTCTTAAATTGCGTCTGGAATGCCAAAGGAGGTGAACACCAATTTAAACACCAAAGGAACAAAAAAACACTAGCACTAAAAGCACAAAATCACCTGACCTGCGT
Source organism: Trachops cirrhosus (assembly GCA_028533065.1). Taxonomy (NCBI): domain Eukaryota; kingdom Metazoa; phylum Chordata; class Mammalia; order Chiroptera; family Phyllostomidae; genus Trachops; species Trachops cirrhosus. The sequence continues at coordinate 10,728,140 of CM052538.1, forward strand.
GGGACACCCAGCGACACTCCACCCTCCGGCCCCACCTCACCACTGAGCTAACAGAATCCCTGCCATTGGTGACGAAGCTTTTTAGGAGATCGCTTCTGAGTTTTACTAATAAGCATGGAAATTCCAGCTGACCTCTCTCCAGCAGCTGCAGGCTCCAGGGAGAGTGGTGGTTTTCGTGTCTTTGTGTCTCTACTCGATTTTTAGAAGACAGCTTAAAGCTCCATGCCAGATGGCACCAAAAGAGACATTTGTACGGATTTTGTTGTCACCAAGTCGTAATGAAAGGATACCTATTCAATAAGTCACTGAACCAGGTCCATCTTTTGCCCATTTATGTCTTTTAAAGATACATTCCTCATCTAGTCCTTTACAAAGTCTCCAGCAAAATTTTGTCTTTTGGCAAAATAGGTAAAAATATGGGGCTGACTTCCAGAGGAAGTGTTTTTGTTTTATTTTGTTTTGCTTTCTTTCGTTTGTCTTTAGAATGCTAAGCAGAAGCCAGTAAACTTTTTCAACCGAGGGCCAAGTGGTAAACACCTCCACCTTTGCTGCCTATACAGTCTCTGGCACAACTCCTATGAAGAAAGCAGTGACAGACAGTACGTTAATTAATCAGCGTCACTGCGATAAAACTAAACTTCAGGAACACCGAAATTAGAATTTCACATAATTTTTATATGTCATGGAATGCCTTCTTCCCCCCACCCCCCACCATCCGTTTGAAAATACAAAAACCATCGTAGCTGTGGACTTGATGAACATAAATGGTGGACATAAATGGTGACTGCTGCTTGAGATGAGACCCGCAGAGCAGGTTTTCACTCGAATTGCCACCTCCTTCTTCCTTATACCCACGAGTTCAGAAAATTCAATTCCAGCTATTGCAAATGAGAATGTTAAAGCCTGGGGGACAAAATAATCTGGCAAACACTGGAGTCCGGTTCTCCCAACATTCTTATTTAGGGCAATCTGCGTAGGCGGCGCCGTCCAGGGACGGCCATTTGCCCGGAGTTGATAAGACTTAATGGTGACAGCTCAGATAAGGCTTCCAACTGCCAATTCTCACCACTCAAGCTGCGGCTGAGTCAGATCTATTGTCAGTAAGAATGGTGTCTGTCAATCCCTGTATTGCAAAAACCAGCACGGAGCTGATTGTTGAAGCAGATGTTTGCAATGTAATTATAAGCATTTAGAGCCATTTGAGCAGGGAGTCTAACCCAAGAAGTTCTCTGGCTATCAGGCTGCAAAAATCAAAATGAATTCTTGAAATAAATTTTGAATGTTTCCTGAGCCCTCAGTCTAAGTGACCTTGGGCCAACAATGTCAAGTAGGCTGGAATGGAGCACCACTCTTTTTACAAGTGGTACAAGTCTTATTATCTGTATTTGATCCAGGCCACCTGACATGAATTTCAGCAATGAGGTCATGCAGATTTCTCTGGAAGGTTTTATAAGATGATCTGACGACCCCCTTTTAGAAAATCAGTATTTCTCCATAAAATGCATCCTTTTCCATAAAACCAACTCATGGCGATGGCTTGAGATCAAGCCTTTATTTCCGATTCCTACTGCTTACCTAATCTGAGACATAGAAAAAAACAGGATATTCTACAAAGGTAATTCTGTAATAAGATCATCCAAAAGACATGAACAGCTAGAGGCCCTCAGACTTTGATAATGAGAACACAACAGAAATCTGTAATTCCTAGGCTTTCCAAGAAAAATTCTCAAAACTAAACCTCAGACTTGTAGCCAGACTCTGAAAGCTAAAGAAAACTCCCTGGGGACAAATATATTAGGATAGTCCTTTCGCAAGAAAACATCCTCAACCACTGCTTGCTCCCTTTTGCTGAACCTCCTTTAGTGACAGAAAGTCTATTTAAGGAATTTAACGTATAATCACCACTAGCACCTGAAGCCGAAAAGGCTAATTGGAAACAGGATGGATTTGTATCCGCTCAGATGAGCTTTGCAGATGAGCGGGTCTCTCCTTGTACTCCGACTGAAATGTAGCCCACAGCTCTGTAAGATTACATGTCATGGCACAGGAAACCTTAAAGCTCTCCTCTGCAGATACTGTCCCCCTTTGTACTCTTTGTCCTTTTCTGTCCCACCATACAAACAAAACGAGGACAAAACTCTCCTCATCAGATAGTCTTCCCGAGTTTCCAGTTTGGGATGAGCTGAGTTTTGATTTTGCTAAAGAGTGGTTTTCTTAGACAAGACAAGAACAGAGTTGCTGGTTTCTTATACAGAACATGCTTTTTTAGGAAAGTCAAGACCAGGCATTCAACGAACAGGGGAAAATCAGCGATTTGGACGCGTGCTCTGACTACTGGGGAGACAGAGAGGTTGTGCAAGATGAACACAGAACAGATGGTCAGATAATTGGGAAGTTATGGTCTATTAACAGAGGAAGCTTGTCGAGGCTAAAAGCTGGGTTAGTCAGGTAAGGCAACGGAAAGAGGCGGCTGTGAGTGATGTCCACAGTGGGATATTCCTTCACCGGAGCCTCTAGGGTGAGTTGGTCCAGGAATCCCTAAGGGTCTTCTCTCAGGAGTTAGTTCTCCCATGATTTCAGAGACCTAATATTCCAGATGGCTTAGAATCTAAGCTGAAATGCCAGTTACCTAAGGAAAGTTTGGAATTTTCTATCCACTTCAAGGGTAGGTGGAACTATATTTCATGAGTCTTATCTTGGGTGAGGGTGAGCACTAGCCATATTGACACGATCACTTAAAGTAGTGACACTGGAGCCCTGGCTGGTGTGTCTCAGTGGATTGAGTGCCGGCCTGTGAACCAAAGGGTTGCTAGTTTAATTCCCAGTCAGGGCACATGCCTGGGTTGTGGGCCAGGTCCCCAGTGGGGGCCACATGAGAGGCAACCACACATTGATATTTCTCTCCCTTTCTTTCTCCATCCCTTCCCCTCTTTCTAAAAATAAACAAAATCTTTAAAAAAAAAGAAGTGACACTGGAAATTTAAACTTTTGGATTTTCCCACTCATATAACTGATACAGTAATATGATTTAGGGTCTCCCAAATGTCTCTGTAATTCATCATCTGTTGATACCAGAAATATGGTGCAGAACAATGAATGGGCTTAAAGCTGAGAAGGAGAAGCACTAAACTCCAAGCCTTGTACTGGGAGGATGTTTAATAGTGCTAATACCCATGACACATTCAGAAATGATGCATAACACAAAAGAGAAAAAATCTGGTTTCTAAGTAACTAGGAGAAACCATTAGGTTGAAAGAATTAGATGAAATGCCTAACATTTTACTACACTTGGTATATATATCTGAACTTTTTAACCATCTGAACTTTGAACAATTACAGATGCAGAGACTGGAAGTTCTCTGCAATTGGGAGAAAGCCTCTGACTAAGGATATTGCACGTTAAGCAGAACCACCCCTCAGGAGACACAAGAGAAAAAGATTGGCAAAACACTGAAGTGAAGAAGAGGAAAGATACCAACAAATTATATTCAGAGTCTCTTTTCTGTCATCTTAACCCCAGCTGTTAGACTAATTAAACACTATATGGACTTGAGGAGAGGAAGAAATTTTCTCTACCCTTCTAGGTTCTTCCAGCTTATCAACATGAGACAGATTAGCAAGAGAAAGATAACCAAATTTAATTACATACATACACATGGCAACCCCAAATACGTGAGAGAGTGAGTGGGAGACCACCCCCCCAACTGAGAGGTTCAAAGACAGAAAGGGAAAGTGAGCTGCATATGACACTATGAACGAAGGATGAGGTAAGGTGCCTTGGGGCCTCAGAGGGGCAAGGCCATTCACAGGACAATAGGAAGAGCAGATATTCCACGGTTCTATGTTTGCACTGCCCTATAGATAGGTCACAGAAATGTTATTTCTGGTAATAACTCTTATTATGAGCAAGGACTCCAATTTATGTTTTGGAAGGACAGGTAAAAGCTTCTCTTGAGCCCACAGGGTCTCAGTTGCCTTTAGCTCAAAATAATCCACATTTCAAAGTAGCATATCTTGGGGATGCCTGCTTTGAACCCCTTTAGAGCATGTTCTGTTAAAACATGAATGTTGTAGAGAGTCTATCTATCTATCTGTTGTTACGTAGGTTATCTACCTACCTATAGCTTATTTGAAGAGAACTTTTCTAATTTGAAGTTTAAGGGTGAGAACTGAAACCACCAACACTTACCCACAGCTTGATCATTCAGGAATTAAAATCCCTACTCCCTTTACTCCCCATAATGGTTTACCTTAACAAGACTTTACTCGTCCATTATCCTCATTGGTGTGGCTTTCATAAGACCCATCCAGACTTCAATGGAAAGCGTCAGCACACAGTTTGAATCCTAAGATTCTTTGACTGTCTTAATCCTTGACTGCCTCGATCCTTTGACTGCCTCAAAAATCCTTGCCTTACTATTTTCAACAACCCTGGACAGATGGTATCCTAATCTTGGTAGAGTTCTCATCAAGCCCTCTTGCACTGAAAAACCCACCTTGAACTAAACTTTGACTTCTCAATGAATTCTAACTTTGTTTCCCTGTTGAGACATGACCAAAACTTTGTGGAGATGTGTTCTACATGAATATGGTAAGCAATATACTTAGCTTTGTCTTATCCACAGGTTATGTTTGGGAATATTTGAGAAGCCAGCTTTCAACAAGGTCTATTTTAGTTGCTTTGCCTACAGGAAAATTATGCTTCTAGCTTTCAAGAACATTTATGGAAGACCAATTTGTGCTAGCATCTTTAAAATATAGATTACTATAATTTCTCCCTGCACACTTAAAAGACAGCTTCATTGTAGTCTTGAGATACATATATATAGTAGTTTCAGGAAGTTTGGTGGAAAAACTTTCAATAATTTTGTCACATATGGTATACTTATTATTTTTGTTGGCACAGCATGATCAGGATGATCTTCTTTTTTGCCCCATGTTCATTCATTACAAGAACTTTCTCCTATATCTAACCCTCTGGTGATTCACTGTTGGGTGAGTAATTGAGGTCACTTGATACTAAATGATATGCACTATCTCTGCACTCTTTCCATGATGGATTTTGAATAGCACATTCTCTTCAAGTGGCCCTGCAAAATATGGTGTACATTGTCCCAGCTTTTATCTTGTCACCCAGTGTTAAGGGAAGGACCAAATTTGAGCCTTTTTTCTTTTTTTGGCATGGAATGAGAGCCTTCCAGCAATAATGGTTTATACTAAAGCAGAAGTCTGCAAACTTTTCCTGTATAGGTACATATAGTAAATATTTTATGCTTTGTAGGCCATATGATTTCCATCACAACTGCTCAACTCTGCCATTATACTGCAAAAGCAACCATAGGCCATATGTAAGCAGATGGGCATGGCTGTTGCAATAAAGCTTTATTCACAAAAACAGGCAACAGGATGAATTTGGCCTGCAATTTGCCAACCCCTGGATCAGGAGATGAGCTCCAGAACGAGACAGAGCTGAGTTTGTAACCTTATTTTTCTACTTTCTCTTTTTTCTCCACACTCAGCCCCAGTTTTACCCCCAATGACTGAGATAAAAATGTCAGACTTAGACCACAGATCAGAATATCAGGTTTATTGTAAAAACGGAAGAATGTGCTTTAATCTGTGGTCCCCAGGGCTTCCAAATATCCTCCTGCATTAGCTCATTGTACACATCCAGCCATATGTAACGCTGGACAACTTTTTATGTCTCCCTCTGCATGAAACAAAACAAACCTGCCCGGATATGCTTCCTGTTTGGCAGAAAACACAACCCAAATACATGTGTCCTTCAATGAGGCTGGTTCCAAAGAGAAAAGAAAAGGGTCTGATCTGGACAAGACCACCACCTTATCCCACGTACACAAATAAGGCAAATTAGAGCAGGGAAAGAACTTGGGCATGTAGCTATTGCTGAAGCCTCTCTCTGAGGGAATGTAGAACCCCAGGAATGGAGGATTTCCACTAGCACACAGTACTGAGTCAACCGTGCGCCAGGAAGTATGCGAGTGCTTCACTTTGATTAGCCTACAAGATCTTTATAACAGCTCTTAGAGACACCATGGAGTAAATCAGAGAGAGAAAGGAGAGGGGGAGAGAGAGAGAGAGAGACGTGTGTGCTCTCCAGGAACTCTCAGGAAAAACGCATTAGGGCCAGGATTCAAATCTGTGTTCAGATCCTGTCTCCAAAGCTCAGGAAGTCCTTCTAGCAAACCTGGACTATCTGATCTGAAAAGAAAACAGACGAACAACAAAGCAAAAGCAGAACAACAATGCAAGTTAATTCAGCTTGGGTAAGCTCTTATTGCTGCATAGCCATCACTACATTATTTTCTTGATGATTAAGATGCTTATGGTTAGTAAATCCACTCTTATATTTTCCTGCCACTTAAAAAAAATAAAGACAATATATTTCCCATTAAAAAAGGAAATAGAGCAACATAGAGCTTCCTTCAATTTTCTGACTTCCACCTCTTTCTTCATACTGAATAGTGGTGCTGAGATTCCATCTACAAATGCCTTTAGCTTCTGAGGATGTAATTTGCTTGGTCTTAGAGACTTAAAGTCACTTAAAGTGGCTATGTGCCTTTCTTACTATCTTCTCAACTATCTTGGGCTATAATTCCTTTTTTAAATTGGACCTTTCCAACTTGAAGAAGACCAAAGAGAAATATTTTAGTGTTTTATCACCTGTTAACATGATAGTATTTAAAGAGTAGGTCTATCCCATCATTTTCTCTTGCTACAAACAGTTGAAAGATACCTTTCTGTCAGCTTTCATGTCTTTTGATAGCCTAATTCACTTAGCTTTTCACCTTCCTGACTATTCTCGCAGGTTCTTCTTATTCCTTTACATTCCTCTGCCAGTCTTAAAACATTACATCCTAGGATTGACACAGGTGCAATTCCATGCAGATCCATGTGATACCTTTTGACCCCTTTTCAATATATGGTATTTGCATTGAAGGGCAATTGGAATCAAATTGTTAGTTTCCATAAAAAATGGGTCCGATATTCTGACATCCTGATGAAACGCTGTTTTTTTAACTAGCCATACATTTGGATGTTCTGCCAAAACAACCGACAAGATGGCCCTTCAGGATCTGTTTTTATGCTTTTAATTCGGTTGCTTTCCAAACTTCTACAAGTTCTTCCAGTGCTGTTTTTGCTGGATAATATTAGTTGTACCAGAAGGTAGTTATGAAAATTTTGGTGGATTTTAGGCAATTTGGTTTGTGTTGCCCTTTGAACACGAATTGATGCTGCTGACCCGCCATTAGCAGGACGCAGAATTTGAGTCATTTCCCCTGTGGAGGTGATGGATTGCGCTGTCTGAGCCACTGACACTCTCTTCCGCATTACCCATTGTGACTAATCGTGTGCATTTGCAAGATGATTAGCCAAGGTTAGGGGTACAGTCTGTGATTATGAAGCTGATTTTTTTCTTTATGTGAAAAATTACTAGCTTACGATAGCATTCAATTATAATTTTGCTCCATATCTTAATGATTTTTGATAGCAATTCATATTTCTATGACTATTTATGTGTTGTTTGCAATGTAGTTCTTGACTAGAGCCCTCTCCCACCCTCATTTTTCTCCCATTCCATGTTTACAGCTTTAAATGTGCTAATTTTACCATTAAAGTACCAGAAGTTCATTCATTTGTTCAACAAATTGAGTGCTTAGTATGTATTAAGCTGTGTTGTCATGCTGGGGATAGAGCTGTGAATATATCAGTCCTTCCTGGAGCTTTTGTTGTAGCAGAGGAGGAGGAGAACTCATAAGTATACAAGTAAAGCTATAGGTAAGATGCTAGGACTAAGGGGCAGGGTAATAAAGTATGGAAGGAAGCTAGAAAGTGCCGGGGAGGGAAATTGTCGATGCTGTAGAAGCCTTCGCTGATAGAGACAATTGAGCAGAGACTAAAAGGAGTGAAGGAACCACATGGCTCTGTGGAGAAAGGTCTTCCAAGCAGATGACCCAGCAAGTGGGAGTGCTGTGAAAAAGGAAGCATGCTTGCAGGTCCAGAAACAGCCGGGAGGCCAGTGTGGAGCAAAGGCATGAGAGAGAGACTCACAGGAGACGAAGTCAGAGGATTAACAAGGAACCTGATTGATTAGGACCACATTGGCTGTTGTAGGATTTGGTTTTACTCCACGAGAAACTGGAAGCCATTGGGTGACTAGCTGGAGGAATACCTTGATCTGATTTCTTCGGCAGTCACTTCGGCTGCTATTTCAGAATAGATTTAAGTGAGATGCATTAATTATCTATTGCTTTGTTGCAAATTGCTCCAAAGTAGCAACTCCAAGCAACATACACTTTTTTCCTATCACATAGTTTCCATGGGCCAGGCATTTGGTCATGACTTAGCTGGGGCCTCTGCCTGAAGGCCTCATAATGCTGCAGTCAAGGTGTTGGCTGGGGCCTCAGTAATCTCAAGGTCAACTGTGGCAGGATCTGCCTCCAGACTCACTCAGTGGCTGTCATCAGAGCTCAGTTCCTCTGAGCTGTTGGACTGAGGGCCTTGGTTCTTTGTTAGCTGATAACCGGACATCACCCTGTTTCTTGCTGGGGAGTCCTCTCCATCAGAACAAGCAAGCATGAAAAGCCAGAGAGGGAAATATTAGCAAAATAAAAGTCACAATCTTTTGTAACTTAGTCTTGGAAGTAACATCCCATCACTATTACTGTGTTTGGTTCATTAAGTCATTAATTAAGGCTGGCCACATTCAAGGGGAGGGGATTACTGTGGGGGCATGGCTACCAGGAGGTGGGGTCATTGGGACCCATGTCAGAAGCAGCCAACCATGAGAGACAGGGACAGACACCAGAGATCAGTTAGGACGTCACTGGTATATTGTTGATGGCTATTGATATCTCTGTGCTTATTTCCTTATTTATGGAGTGGTGTGCTAAATAGTTCCAAAATCCCTGCTTCTCATGCAGATTCTGAATATATTTTTGAAGTTCAAACTAATATTTATTGAGGCATTGGATATGGAGTATGAGAGAAACATCAGAGTCTAGGATTACTCTGAGATTTGGGGGATGAGCCACTGGAAAGATGCAATTGCCGTTTTCTGGACTAGAAAAGACTGGTGGAGAGGATTTTCTCAGGGAGAGGAAGGAACCAGGAGTTCGGTTTTGGGCACGTTGACTTTGAGATGCCTCAGTGACATCCAGGGGGAGGTGTTGATTTGACAGTGGTATGTATGGTTCTGGAGCTCAAGTAAAGGTGTGAGCTGTAAATACAAATTTGAAAGACACCACTATTTACATTGCACTTAAAGCCACAGTACTGTCTAAGGTCACTAAGTGAGAGCGCGTGCTGGAAGTTCTAGAGACTGTGCTAAACTGAGAAAGAAAGTGTTTCTGAGAGACTCGTGGATGAAGACCAGTTAACACTGCATGGATCTCGGCAGTCATTGCGTTGTCCCCAACAACGACAACATTTTACACTGTGCAGATCTGTCCAGCTCCTTATGGTCCCAAACTTCCACAGTAGAACTTTGATTCCACTTTGCATTTTTTTCTACCCAATATGTATACCCAAACTGAGAGTCTGGATTCTTCAAAGATAAAATCAAGCTTACACTGATGCAAAATGGAAGTTTGGAAATCACAGATCTTTCGCAAAAGAACTTGAGAGTTAATTTTTTGGGGGAAGGCAGGGCTTAAAGTCATTTAACATGAGTTCAGGTCTTAAAATGCTCTTTTCTAGCTCTTTTTTCTCTCTTTGGCCAATTTCATCCACTACTTTTACTTCAAAAGTCATTTACATGCTGACAAGTTCTAAAGTCTATATTTGAAACCTCAGACTCTTACAAGTTTCTGGTTCATATTTTCTAGTGTTCCCCAGCATCTCAACCTGCAATCCTATGGAGACTGGAAATGAATTCATGCTTATTTCTAAGAGGTAATTCTGTTATTTTTTTTCTCAGTTCATGGCTTCATCACCCATCCAGTCTCCTATGTTGAAACATTGGGAGGCATCCAGGATTTCCCCCTCATACTCTGAATGATAATTATAATAAAACTAGTAATATGGAGGGGATCTATAAATATTATATCTAGTCACCATGATAACCCATTGGGTAGGTATGGTTATATTTAATCTTATAAATAATAGGGATAAAATAACTTATGAGCTCAAGGAGCAAATAAATGGCAGAACTTTTGCATCCGCTCTACCAGGATGCAAAGCCAGTCTTCTTTGTGCTATATAACATTGCCTCTTCATTCATTCATTCACCAAGTCTTCCTGCATTCTAATCTCTCCTTCCGGACCTCTTTGCCATGGACTTCATCCAGAACTTAAGCATCTCTCACCTGGTCTTTGAAGCCTCATCCCACTGCTTTCCATCCTTAGTTCAGTTTACAATCATACTCTATCAGGGTCATCCTTCTTAAGAACAAAACCAATCGTACTGTTTCCTTCCTAAATACTTTATTGCTCACTGCACATAAAATCAAGCCTTAGAATTTTGACACTCTATGTCCTTTTCAGACTCTGGCCTAGTACCAATTTCAGAAACGCCAAACTTTTCTTTTACTTCACCTGTGTTTGACTTTCTTCTTAGAACGCTCTGCTTTCTTTCCTTCTAATTTTGAAGTCTCACCCATACTTTAAGATCTAGTTCAAATGTCACTTCCTCTGTATGGCTTTTATAAATTTAGGCAGAGTCAGTCTCTCTCTAGCTCTTGGGTTCTTGGGGCTAAGTTCTGCTTCCGTCTGTGTCTCCAGCAGTGGACCGTGAGCTCCTTGAACACAGCGTCTCTTGTTTATCTTCGTAACGCCAGTGCTACTACACTGAAACATTTATAAATACCTGTTTTTACAAATGATAAAACCACCCACATATGAGGTTCAGATTTTTAAAAACATACAGATGAGCTGTTTCTACATGAAAAGGGGTTATCTCTTGAGTCCATTTTGTAGATTTCATTAAGGCAGCATTAGTCTGTCTTGTTTATGTACACGAGAAATATTTCGAAACTTTTCATAAAAGGGGAAGAGGGGAATACTTTTTGTTCTTTTCAGTGTGAATGAATTAGACTGGAGAAAAGTGATGATTGTATTACATATTTTATACCAATGACAATTTAAAATTGGTTCAATGTAATACCATCAGCAGTAAGTATAAGAAGTAGCTAATACATTCATTTGGGATAGCCTACATCTGTAGGAAGTACTCAGTGTTTAGGGCAGGCTGATGAAGACATTCTGTTGGTTTTGAGGTCCTTATTTTCATTTTTATTACCTTTGACTTACTACAGATATATCACTTTCTACTCATTTTGTTCAAATCTGTACAGAGACTAATCCACATTGGACTGGAGAGTGTTTCAAGTCATCTTTTCACCAACTTATTTTTAGAAAAGGAAACAACTGAGATACTTTTAAAGTTGTTGTAATATTTATTAAGTTAATTTATCCAGTAGTACTTTAAATATTTAATTTAAATATTTTTCCCCAGAAAGTGATTGCAATAATGATGTGTTTTACAATTTATAATGGTAAAAAAAATTCTCCTTAAAAAGTTTTGATGTACCTGACTTTAAATAAGGCCTTGAAATTGTGGTTGTGCAAATTGCATTTGTGTTAGTTAAGCAAGCCTAGGAGTAGTAAGAAAATCTGTGGCTTGTATGTTAATTTCTGGATGAAATAAAAGGTATAGTAAATTTTTTATTGCATAATTTATTTGACATTTGTATTGCCTCCCCAGTATCCAATTAGCTCTTCTCTGTAGACCCCGACTTCTATTTGGGATTTTGTGTAGTTTTAGGGCAGATAACAACTACATCTGTTAGCTCTAGGAATAGAGCACGTGACCTAAGCCTAGCCAGTTGGAACAGTGCTCTCCTCCAGCTGCCATGATTGGTTCAGGAATTGGCACATGACCACAGCTAGTATAATCCCAGAGAGGAAATTCTGAGCAAGCCAAGTCCTTCTTTTGCTCCAGATGGGATGACCCACTGATGGGAAGTTTAGAACTCTGGAAGTCATTTTATTGTGTTAGTAAAGCCTGCTTGTGGATAAGAAGGTGACATAGAGAAAGGGATGAGAGAATCACAGTAAGACTGCGGTAAAGACATTACATTTTAATCACGCCATGCCTAAATCCTGCCCTCCTTCCTGGTCTGTCATGGAGAGCAGCCAGTAAGTTTTCTTAATTAATTTAGTCACTTTGTGTTGAGTTTTATTTTACTTGGGAAACATTCTCATATATTCATATCAATGTGTGGCAGAGTGGATAGGACAAGAAATATGCTTTGATATTTATATTTGAATACAACTATGTTTGATCCATAGTATTGAAAAGTAAGTAATGAGATCACATTAAAAGAAAGAAGGACTTCCTCCCTTGTGACAGCATGGATGGAACTGGAGAGCATTATGCTAAGTGAAATAAGCTGGATAGTGAAGGGCAAATGCCATATGACCTCAC
>CM052538.1:10746380-10793731 GCA_028533065.1 Trachops cirrhosus
GTTAGGAGTTCAGTTGTGCTGTTCTATTTATTCTTGTTTGTGGTTCGCTGTGGAGTTTCTAATAGTGAGCTTGTGTATGCAGCCTTTATCTGGTGTTGTGCTCGTGAGCTGCCTCCTTTAAAAAACTAAGCCCCAATTTGTGGTGTCTTCCAATTTCTGTGGTGCAAATACTCCCACCATAGCCTGTTTAAACTACCAGATCAGTGTTGCTGAATGTGGAGTTAGGAAGAAAACTGTATAATTGTCTCTCGAAAGCTGGCCCTTGTTGGCTCACTTCTCTTCTCCGTAGACATTCTCCTAAATAACTCTCAAGCGCCCAATCCTTACAGGGGATTGTCTTTGCTTTTGGTAGGGACCCAGAACTGTTCTCAATTTCAGGCCAATTTAAATTAATTTCTTAGCTTTTTTTTTTGAACATGCAGGTAGTTTTGAATTGGAACTGCAATTCCATTTGAAGACTGCTTCTCTTAACTGCTTCATTCAGGGCCAAAAATCAGTTCCCAGTTATATCCCTCTTCAGGGCTAATATTTTTCCATTCAGTCTCATTTGGGAGACAGTCCTTAGGCTCTGGGCTTTATTCTGCATCTTCATTCCAATGCCGTGTTTTTCGAAGGCCCAATGCTCTCAGCCATGAAAACCCCAGGCTCTTGCATTTTGGAGCAGGGCTGCTTGGGCAGCTGCCAGGTTAGCCCTGCCAGCTAGTCCAGCTTTATACAGGGCTCCTTCACTTCTGAATATTTTTTACCCTCTTGTGAGCTTAGCTGTTCATTTGAAGTAATTTTTTAAGTGTTTTATCCAGTATTTCATTATTCTTCAATGAGAGGTATTTCAGAATATTTGCATTGCTGCATCAGAGTTCCAGTTTTAAATACCTGAAATTCTATCTACTTTGTCTGGTTATCTATTTCTATGGAACAAATGTAGCAGACTTTGTGGTTTGTAAAAACAGTTTATGATGTTTGTGATCCATGAGTCGGGAGTTTCGACGGGGCTCAGCTGAGTGCTCCTTCCACTCCGTGTGGTACCAACTGGGTTCGCATAGCGGTTTTTAGCTGGAGGCTAGTCTAGTCTGGAGAGTCCAAGGAGGGTTTCGTGCTCCTGTCTGGTGCCTTGTTGGGGGCAGCTGTCAGTCTGGGCTCCGCTGGTTTTTCTCTTCACATAGTTTTAGGGCTTGTTTTCATAATCTTCCTAGCTGAGTCATCTAGCTTACATGCTAGCTCAGGGTTTCAAGAACCAGTGTTCCAAGAGGCCAGGAAGCAGAAAGCACCGATCTCTAGTTCTGGAAACCAGAACATTGTCACTTCCAGCATACGCTGTTGGCTAAGGAGCCCTCCCCGCACCCAGATTCCAGAGGAGGAGGCCCTCCTGACTGTGGGAGGGCTGCCAGAGAATTACCGACCTGATTTTATCCACCACATTACTGGACTAAATCTTTAAGCCTTTTTTGATTTGTTGCACTAATTCTACTTACTTTTGTTGCTGCAGAAACAGAAATTAGATTAAACTGACACGTTTAGGGCTCTCAGGGAATTGATGTTCTCAGTCACCAATTTGCATTGTCATATCACGGCATCATCGCTCCTCTCCCTGGGATAACGTTTTCATTTTGTGAAACGGTTCACCTAAAATTAACATGGATAGGCCATAGAGGTCTTCTAAACAATTGACATTATATCACCCACATAAAGCCAATTAAAAGATGTGCTTGTTTTTATCCACATGAAACTTTAAAATATTGTTTTAGTTTTGTTGGTTTTGATAGTTATGGAAGGAGACCATTTTGTGATAAATGTCTGCAGTTGGTATTTAATTTTCACTCACGTCCAATACACATTTCAGGGAGATATATTTTATTTTAATGAAAGAAATATAAATTAAGGCATTTCAGGAATTTTTAACTTATCTTTATTGTCATAATATTAGAACAATGTTTGGATACAGTGTTTCCTACTTAAAGAATCATTTATTTAAAAGTTAGGAAAAGTTGGCCCTGGCCGGTAGCTCAGCTGATTAGAGCATCAGGGCACATACAAGAAGCAACCAATGAGTGCATAAATAAGTGAAACAACAAATCAATGACTCTGTTTTTCTCTCTATCTATACATAAAAATTAAAAACTGTTAAAAGTTACCTAGCAGTTAGGATTTCACTCATAATTGTTTAGATGTGGTGGACTGTGATGGAGATGGTTAGGGTCCACAAAGATCTGTCCTTCTCTTCATGTGTCGTGGAATGGCATGTATTCGTGTTAATCTTTCCAGTGGTACAGCATTTCTATTCATACTGTTTATTCCATTTTTGTATACATTCATCCATCCATGGGCATTAAGGTTGCTTTTGTAGCTTGGTTATTGTGAAGAATGTGGCAATGAACATGTGAGTATAGATATTTATGTCTACCTGCCATTCTGTCTATCTATCTATTCATCCATCCATCTATCTATGATGGGATATTTTTCAGCCTTAAAAAATAAGGAAATCCTCCTGGCTGATGTAGCTCAGTGGATTGAGCGCGGGATGCAAACCAAAGTATCGCAGGTTCGATTCCCAGTCAGGGCACATGCCTTGGTTGTGGGCCAGCTCCCCAGTGGGGACCACATGAGAGGCAACCACACATTGAGGTTTCTCTCCCTCTCCTTCTCCTTCCCTTCCCCTCTCTAAAAGTAAATAAATAAAATCTTTAAAAAAAAAAAGAAGGAAATCCTGCCCATTGAATCAACATGGATGCACGTGGAGTGCATTATTCTAAATGACATAAGTCAAACACAGAAAGATGAATACTGCACAATCTTACTTATACGTGGCATCTAACACAACATGTTTCATAGAAGCAGCGAGTAAAATGGTGGTGACCAGGGGCATGATGGAGGGGAAAGAGAGAGATGCTGGTCAAAGGTTAAGTTATGTAAGATGGATAGTTCTGGAGATCTGATGTCCAGCATGGTGGCTATGGATAACAGTACTGTATTTACTGTATCGTTGACATGTGCTAAGAGGGTGGATCTGAAGCATACTCAACACACACAAGAAAGAAAATGATAACTGTGAAATGATAGATTTGTTAATCAGCTTGATTTTAGTGATTATTTTACAATGTACAGGTATATCAGAACATTGAGATGTACATTTTAATCACACATAATTTTTACTTGTCAATTGTATTTCTATAAAGCTGAAAAAAATGAATTCAGGCCATTCTGTGGAAGAAAATGCATCACTCTTAGCCCCGTTCAGTGACAGGACCCAGGAGCAAGGCTGTTCTGGGATGCGCTGTCGTGCCCAGGAGCACAGGGCCTTTCGGAGAGATCGTCGATTCCGTGTCTAGGTCGGAAGGTTCAGTGTGAGGCTGGGGCATCCAGTTGTGCCAGAAAGCTGGGAAGCCTTCGGAGATTAATGGTGTTATGTCAAGAGACTGCAGGAACCAATTTAAAGTGTACTTGAGACAATTTGAGCACCAAAAGGAGGATAATGGCTCTGGTCAATCGGCACAGTGTAAATCTGAAAAATAACTATTAGATCATTGTGTACAACAGAGGAAAGCTAACTTCAAGTGTTGAGTCTTATTCAGTCATGTTGGTGGTGTTGACTAATTCATTGTATTGTGAAAGAGTATAGAAACAAAAAATGCAAATACTTCAGGTAAATGTATTTTCTGACTCAAAGGAATGTGAGTAGAATGCAACCGTTAAGTTCTGATCTTAAATCAAACACAAAGTCCTCAATTAAATGGTGTGTGCATATATATAGATTAGTAATGTATAGTACTTTTGTTACTATTTTTATGTTAGAAGCTGTGCCTGATATTGTATACACTATAATAATAAAAGGGAGAATTTGGTCTAATGGAGTACAGTCTTTAACTTGAAATGACTATTTAAATAGTATATCTAGATATATGATTTTTAAGAAATAATCATATACAGTTATATCTCATCTAAGATATTTATAAGCTGTTTATTTAATTTACAAGAATCATTAAATACCCAGCAAAGTTCTATTCCTTGAAATAGCCAATTGAAGCATTTAAAGGGAAACCCTAGTGGTGATTCAGCTGCAAATGTTCTTCCACCACAGACTATCATCACTTCACATTGTCACCATATCCTGTTCCCTGACACTTAGCTGCTTAGCCTCATAAGTTACAAATTGGAACCCTGCTTGTTGAAGGGCTACTTACATACAGATTACTTACTCTCCCCTGTTCACGGGCCTCAGCTGTGCCCCCAGAAGCATCCCTTGGCCTCATTCCTGGCTTCTTGTCCTAGTAGTACAGGTATTCCACCGAGCGACGCACTTGGGATGACAGAATAGCAGCAGCAATGACAGTCACAACAGCTTATTTTCCCAGTGGCTGGTACCTCGCTGTGCGCTCTGTCCCATCTTTGCCGCTCACATGACTCATAAAGCAGGGAAACCAGTGCAAATGCAGCCAAGTGTTCCACTGGGTGGGTGGGGGCCCCGTGCTCGCTTAGGAAATGACTGAATTTTCTGTCCGGGGGGCCAAGTCCATGCTCTGCTGTTCTCTACCTGCTCTTTAGATAAGCCCACACCTCCCGTTGCTATCAGAAATAAATCACTCTAGGAATAGGGTTATTGCTGGGGCTCGTACACCTACTTTTAGATCAAATCGTGGAATGCAATTTCCACATGTATGTGAAATCCTAACTATCAAAATCAAACTTTTTTTTTCCTCCAAAGGAGCGAAGGAAACATATGATGTGAAGGAAAGACTAATAACTTCTCAGTGAGTGAGGGTGTGAGTGGCCGGTGACCCTCTAGTGACTGAACGGGCAGGTGAGCTGCAATTCTGCCTTCGGGGGAGCTCAGGCCACTGACATGGTCATGAATAGCACACGAAGGCTCCAGCTTGTGTTATGACTCTTTGTCCCCAAAGCAGAGAACATGGATGCGTCATTCACGAAGACTTATTCTACAAATATGTGTGCTACCAGGTCCGTAACATTCCACATCAACACATTCTTTCCAACCTGAGACTGGATCTGTGTAAAGAAATGCTGTACTAAAAACTACTTTGTGCCTGGATGGACTGTGCCCTGTGAAATTCTCCTGACCACCTCCGTGGTGGAACTGTGCTCGGGGTCACCCACGTGTATCCACGCATCTCCTCGTAAATCTCCCTGTACTATACCAGAGACCTGTGGACTCTAGGCCTTAACTATGTCGAAATGACCACAAAAGAGGATAGATTTCTTTGAATCACAGATACTCCTGAAGATTCGGAAATCCCAAAAGGAACTCCTAATTTTCACCATGTTGTGGCCGCCTCAGACTTAAAATAGGAAAAGGCAATCATCTTGGGGCATTCTTCACTGGCTGAGGGGAGACCACAACAAAAACAAACAGTCGAAGATCTGGGAAGTAGCAAAGCAGTAACCTCAGGACCACTGCTGCAAACTGGAAAACCCCCCAGCTGGCTCTCCCTTCCCTGACTCTCACTGCATTCACCACCCTCCAGGGGCATTTAAAGAAATAACGAGCAACTTTGGACAAATAGTGAACATGTAATTACGACATTGAGAAGGCAGATTTATAGCCTGATAAATGTCCAAGGAAAAATTGGTCAATTTGTTCATCCAGAAAGGGGCACGTGGATGTGGAACGCACCCCAGCCCCGTCAACAGGAATTCTTGCCACACATTCTAAAGGTTAAAATAAAATCTCAATAATAAATAGAATCCTTGATTTTATACATCTGCACAAATACCATAATCCTTTGGAGCGCCTACATATTTTACTTGATAAATATCGTGTATATCACTAATAACACATTCCAGTGGCTTTTTACATGACTTTTCAAAGCTCATCTTTCTCTCCGGGGCCGAACATCAAAGTGCCTCATCTGCCGTCTGATTGGCAAGAGGCCCGTCCTTTCCTGCTGACCACAGGCAACCTTGGAGGGGCTCGTACCTGCGTTTAGGCATAAATGAAAGCCTTCTTTGTACGTGTTGAAACATTGGTATGTGGCGGTCTGTGGCCACGGTGCGGTGAGGCCTCTTCTTCATCCTTCCAACAATGTGATGCTTATACGTAGCCATGCCTTGAATTAAAATCCTGAGCCTTTTTTATAGCTTTTGCCCCCAATCATAATTAATATCCTCTTTTTTCCATCTTTGGTCATCATGCACTCTTTCTGTTTCAATAGGCTTCACCTCTCAAACTCCCCCTCTCCAACTTGATCTGGTTCGCACAACTTTTTCTTCTCCTTCCACATCTCCCTCCTCACCCCTGGTTATATAAATCCCCAGTAAGTCCTTTTTCTCTGTCTAAGACGATTTCATCCCTTTCTGCCCATTCCCAGGTTGGTTTTAAGTAAAATTCTCTGCTTGGGGCTTTCTGGACCACCCAGTTTCAACCAGCGCAGGCTGCAGACCAAGGTGAGAACTGCTGGCGGTTAGCATTTCTTAGGAGGGCTTTCCCCTTTGCTGGTGGGACAGACTTCAGACGGACATTTTTCTGGAAGACCTCTGGGGGTATGGAATAAAAGTTTTATTTCTAGTTCATCCTTATTTTGAAAAATGATGCCCCTTTGGGATTCCAGCCTTGGAAGAGAGTGTTTCCTTAGGTGCTGGGCCTACGTTCCTATACGTTTAAAACTGTGACGAAGCAAGGATAAATTTCCCAGGACTCAGTGAATGCTCTCACACGGAAAGGTAGCTTCTATGTCCCGTTGTTCTCTGGGTGCTCACCTCCCTTCAGTCTCTGGTCAGAGCATGACTTACTTTCCATCAAGCCCCTTGACGCTTGGAAGGTGATTGTTCACAATCTTGAATATTCAGTTGGTTTCAGCGGCATCGTCGGTGCACAAATCCAACCTGCCTGTTGGTTGTGTTTGGGGGTTTTATATGTGTGTTCACACGTGAGACAGTTGACTTTTCTTACTGTGTCCTTGTCTAGTATTTGCGTTAAGGTTCTGTTAGCCTCACAAAATGACTTGGAAATCCCCTACTGTTTCTGCTCTTTCATACAATCTGTGTGAGACTGAAACGGAAACTCGATAGACCACGACTATAAAACTGACATAGTGTTTCTCTGTGGAAAGATTGAAAATGAGTGATTTTATTTATTGGCTTTAGAATCATTTAGATTTCTATTTCTTTTTAAGTCAGCTCTAATGATTTAGTATTTTCTAAGAGATTTTTCTCTCACTTAAGTTTTAAAAATTACTTTTCAGGGGTTTCTAAAACCTTGTATTGTTTTTATCCATAATGTGCCTATAGTTGGGTTCCCTTTTAAGTTCCTGGTGTTGCTTATTTTTGCTTTTTCCTGCCCAGTCTTTCCGTACCTCACACAAGTGCCATCCCATAGTGTTCACCCCTTTGAGACCAGCTTATTGTCCTCAAGCTTCATCTGTCACATAGCAGGTAGCAGGGTTTCCTTTGTTACGGTCACGTAATATTCCATTGTGTGCACAGAGCACATTTGCTCTATCCACTCGTCCCTCGATGGACACTCGGTTTTCTTCCACCTCCTGGCTGCAGTGAACATGCATGTGCCAGTATCTCTTTGAGGCCCTGTTTTGATTTTTTAAAAATATATACCAGAGGAGATTGTTGGATCATATGGCAATTCCATTTTTAGTTTTTTTAAGGCTCCTCCAGACTGTTTCCATAGCATTGCCACCATCTTACATTTCTAACAGGGCATGAGGATTTCAACTTCTCATCAAACTTGTGGTAGTCTGCTTTTTTTTTTTTTTGAAATACCAGCCTTTTATTTTTTTCTTCTTTTATTTATTTTATTTTATTTTATTTTAAAATATATTTTATGGATTATGCTATTACAGTTGCCCCATTCCCCCCTTTATTCTCCTCTGCCCTGCACCCCCTCTCCTACCTGCACCCCGCCCCCCAACCTTAGTTCATGTCCATGGGTTGTACATACAAGTTCCTTGGCTTCTCCATTTCCCATACTGTTCTTAACCTCCCCCTGTCTACTTTGTACCTACCATTTATGCTTGTATTTCCTGTACCTTGTCCCCTATTCTCCCCCTGCCCTCTCCCTGCTGGAAACCCTCCGTGTCATCTCCTTTTCTGTGACTCCACTTTTTGATAGAGGCATTTCTGATGGGTTTGACGTGATACCTCACTGTGGTTTTGATTTGCCCACAGGTGATATTTTGTGTGTAATTTCAAAGGTAAGAGAAAAATAGTGATCATAACCTTTATACACTCTGAGGGCCAGTGCAGGAAGGGTTGCTGATAAGACACTCAAGGCCCAATTAAGTTAGAATTTCACACAAACAAAAACGTGTTTTAGGATAAGTATGCCCAATGCTACATGGGATTATATTTATGTTAAAAAGTGTTTGTGTGCAATGTTTGGCACAGATTCATATGTAAAAGTTGTTAGTTACCTAAAATTCAAATGGGGCTGGGTGTGCTGCGTTTTTATCTGCCGAAGCTGGCGTCCACGCTAAGGGCCGGGCCCCAGCCCTGCTGTGGCTCCTGCCCACGGCAGAGGATGTGTGGGCTCGCCCTCCGGGCTGGGCTGCTGGCCGGGTCTGCAGTCTCCGCAGCAACCGCGTGTCCCCCCCTCAGCTTTGCTGCCTGTAGATGTGTATTTCACTCAGGTGTCCATCAGTAACGAACAGATAAAGAAAATGCGGTACCTACATGCCACAGAAGACTGGGTAGCCTTTAAAAAATGATGGCGGGAACAGTTGGTTGAGCAGCAGACCCTCATCCCTGATGCTGGAAGTTTGGAAACAGTAAAAGACCAATGTGGGTTTCGGAACATTCTCATAGAATCCTTCAGCCTCACAGGTTCCTATTTGTCCTTATTGCCCTACTCATGTTCTGCCAGCCCTGCAGACTGGAGGCTATAGCAGCAGACAGAAAAGCAACAGCCTCACCTGGCTGGTCTCCTCAGCTCCCACAGCTGTGTAAGATCAAATCTCTGGAATGAGTCATACAGTCAAACCTCGGTTCTCAAACGTCTCCCATCTCCAACAGTTCGGTTCTCGACCAGGTAGTTCATGGAAAAAAATGTCTTGGCTGTCAAACAAAACTTCAGTTCTCAACCCAACAACCATTTCATGCTGATACCTGGGAAAAAATGATTCAGTTTATGAGCAAATCACTTCTTAAACAGCCTTCTGGAACAAATTAACTTTGAGAACTGAGGTTCTGCTGTATCCTATATCTATCTATGTCTATATATACTTATATCTGTATATCTGGATCTAGGTCTATAGCATCTATATATCTATATTATCTTCCCCCCTTATCCTCTTTCTTTGAACAAATATGAATGATAACAGGCTGGAACATGTTCATATATATTTTTATATTAGGACACTAGATTTCAAAGATGTTAGGGACATTATCCAAGGTTATATAAATATCAAGTGGCAGAAATAAGCAATATATGATTTTAGGCTATTACCTCCAAAAACCAAGGTCATACTAATCTGCCTTAGGGAATACAATAAAGCAATCACACATATGTGGAATGCTAATTGATTGATTAGTGTCACATTCCAAACAAGCAAGGTAATTAATCTAATTCAGCAGTAGTGATTAGGTCTCATTAATACTATATTTAGTAAGTGAGCATCTAATTTCTTTTAAAAGACATAGATAAATTGGAGGAATTTTTAGGAGACCAACCAACCAGAGAGGGATGTAGGAAGAGGAAATGTTAATGAAATAATTCAGGCAATGAAGTATACAGCAAAGAATAGGGGTCCTGGTTAGAGCATAAGGCATATAGCTCACTTCACAGAATGGGGCAGAGAAAACATTTAAATCCCAGAGCACTAACAAAGGGTTTTAACAGAAGCAGGTCCCTTACCCATCATCTGCCATTCTAGAGAACTGGGAATACTCATGCAATCCCAAAACTACCAGTTAAATACTCAACTGCCTTAAATTATTTCAATAACCAAAAGTGCCCAGTCCAAAGGCCTGGTTCCACCACTTACTGCCTTATTTCACCAATTCTAAGTTGCATTTCTTCTTTTTCATGTTTTTAAAAGATGGGCTTTATTATTTAGAGCAGTCTCAGGTTCAGAGCAAAATTAAGAGGAAGGTGCAGAGATTTCCCACACACCCTCTGTTCCCACACAGGCATAGCATCCCCCGATATCAACATCCCTCCCAGAATGGGATGTTTGCTACAGTGGACGAACCTACACTGACAATTCAGTGTCAGCCAGAGGCCATAATGACACTCGGGTTTATTCTTGGTGTTGTGCATTTCATGGAGCAGTGTCGCTGCCCTAGCAGGCCTCTGTGTTCCCCCGTTCATCCCTACTACACTTAACCCCTGGCAACTACCAAAACACGAAACCACAAAAACTCTTTTTCATGTTTGGCATCTCTGAAATTGGGATACTTATTTTAAGTAGTACTCTTTCTTCATTGGTGGTAAATAAAATAATGGAGCATCTTACAATCGATGGTGTTTTGTAATATGTAACATGTCATAGTTTTGTGATCTTGAACAAATTAATTTCTCTGTGCCTCAGTCTTTTTATCTTTCGAGTGGGATAATAGTAATCCCTCTCGTGTAAGGCTGTTGTGAGGAGTAAATGAGAGAAACCATATGACGTGTTTAGAGTGGAGTAACAGTTATCCCTTGCCACAGTGACGCTGTGTCGCAGACCACACCAGCTCTTGGTGGCTTACTTAAAGCAATGACCCCGTATTATTTCAGCTTGGCGGTTTGCTGAGCTGGGCTCTGGAGGGCTCACTGTGTCTGTGGCCAGCTGTGAGTCAGCTAGGAAATATTGCTTACCTTGGCTGGGCTCTCTGCTGGGCCGGGAGTCATGACTGGGAGAATTGTCTTCTTCCTGTGTTCTTTCATCTTCTGGCGGACTGACCTGGGCTTGCTCTAGTGGTGGTGGCAGAGTTCCACTAGCATGCATGGAAGTCTAGGCTCAACGCAGGCATGTCACTATGCCCATCGCATTCTATTGGTCAAAGCAGGTCACAAGCCAGCCCAGATTCAGAGGACAAGGAGATATACTCCTTCTCGTGATAGGTGGAGCTGCAAAGTCACATTACAAGAGGCATGGACTTGAGCTTGGCTGGAAGAACCGAGGCTGTCTTTACAGTCCGTTTCCCATAGTCAGTGCTGGGCACATAGTGAGCTCTCAGTAAATCTCATCTGTCATTATCATCGTCACTGAAGGCCCTCAGTAATTATAAATTGAGCTGAACTGGTTTAGTTTAACTTGGTAGAAGGAAAGAGCATGGGTTCACCACATCACGAGTGCTAGGTGCAGCCTGCACTTCTAATGTGCCCATCAACATCTCAGAAGCATGAGGTCTTGGAATATAAAGATGGAATAATATTCAAGTCCAAATATTCTCACTCCTTACTTTACTGGGGAGAAAGGTGAGCTCAAGGGAGGTGAGATTACTTGTTTAAGATAGCCCAGCAAAAGAGCTTAAATGCCCAATTCCCCTGCCAGTGTCTTCTACCATAAAGTTCTGTGACCCTTCCAAGTGTGACTGTGAAAAAAAAAAACAACTTCTTTTAAATCCACATCAAAATGAAACTTGAGATGCATGCAGAATGTAATGAAATAAGCTTTTAAGCATACAATGTATGTTTGCTCTTTTTTCCACTTTAAATATAAGCTTTTAGTCTGTTGGAACCTCTGAGTTCCTTTTTATAACATCTAAACATTGTATAATGTGAAAATAATTCTCAATTTTAATGATGGCCATCTATTTCCTATTTCACATACATACTATAAATAGATTTTTTTACTGAACTTCAGTAAGAACAAGCAGTGCACAAAATTCAGATACACTTTTAAAGGAGTGGATGTGGATAAATTTTTGTTGGTTTTGAATTAGAGACAATGAAAATGAACCCGTTAGTATTTAAGCAATTAGTAAACCTAATTTACTGTTTCAAAGAATGAAGTTTCTAAGTAGATTTAGTAGAATTTTGGGGCATCAAAGACTTTCTAAAATACTCTTTATTTCCAGATAAATTGGCCTGAAATTCAAAAATCAAAGGTAACATTAAAATGCTCAGCAAAATGCATTTATTAATTTGTTTCCTAATAGGAGCCACACACACTGTACTTGTATTCATATGGTTGTGTGTATGCTGTTACTCAAATATACTCAAAGGTACATCTATTATAGCTAATGTAGGGAGTACTAGATTTGGATCCAGGAGACTTCAGTGTGAAACTGGCAGTGTTATGGTGCTGTGTAGTCACCACATTTCTTGTGTAGGGGAGTGTTAATATTGCAGAGATTTCCAGGAAGGAGCAGTGTGCATACAATCAGAAGCTCCTTGTCTGTGCACAGAATGTTTTGTTTTTACCTTCATCTTCAACAGTTTTTAATTGTGCTAACATACACATAACATAAAACTTAACATCTGAATTACTTTTAAGTGTACTATTATGTGGGAAACTCCACCCCAAGGAGCTCTCCTGGCCGCTGTGGATGAGAATAAATCATCCCAGAAACAATCTGTTGTTTTGGCAGGAGAGGGGATGGTGATTCCCTCTAGTAGAGAATTCTCTGAGCCCTTCTCCGAAATGGCTTTTATTGGGATCGGTATGCACAGAGGTATATAGAATGCCTGCAAAACTCATCAATGTCCAAAGGCTATAGTTACAGAAAACAGATAATATCTATAGAGAACAATTGAGGAAACACGGAGGCCTGCCTCAGGTCAGAGTCTGTTAGATTCACTGACGCCAGAGGGTCATTAAGGCGTGTTTCACGAGATAAGCAGTTCACTCCCTTATGCTTCGCACTTAAATATCTGGTTTATCGGACAGGGCTAAACAAAGCAAAGCAAGCCTCGAGGGGTATAACGCATTCTTTAGGCCTGATCTCCCACAGGAAGCCTGGGGGCTAGTATCGGGTCAGGCTTGCCTCCAGCATTCCTGGTGTTTCAGTCCAGACTTACAGGCAAGGCTTTGCTTGCAGGGACGACAGTCTCCGATAACACAAAGTATCCCCAATACTACTGTTCAATGACATTAAGCACATTCACATTGTTGGGCTACCATCACCATCACCCATTCACAGAATTCCTTTTATCTTGAAAAACTGAATCTCTGTATTCATTAAATACTAACTCCTCATTTCCCCTTTTCCCAGCCCTGGTAATAACTCCTCAATTTTTCTTTTTTTGTCTCTAAAATCTGATGTTTCTAGACATCTCATGTAAGTGAAATCATATAGCGTTTGTCCTTTTATGACTGACTGGTTTCTTTTAGCATAACATCTCAAGGTTTATCCATGTATCATGTGTCAGAAATCTTCCTTTTTAAGGGTGAATAATATTCTACTATATATAAACAATTTGTTTATCCATTCATGGAGTTGGGTTGTTTTTACCTTATACTATGAGAATAATGCTGCCATGAACATAGGTGTACCCCATAAAGTATTTTTACCTGTGGCAAACTAAAACCATACCAACCAGCTTACTCTAAGTCAACATACCCATTTTTCAAAACTGCCAGTACATGCTGATGCATCTAGAGAGGCTGCTTAGACATCGCTTGATATAAACTCCTTCTGTTTTGGGGGTATAATAGTATTGGAGCACAAAATATACATTTTTAAAGGAAGAAATAACTATGTGTGAAGGCTGTCCTTAGCCATCATCACCCATGAAGTTCCCATTTGGTTGCTAATAAGAGGTTAATGAACTCACTCAAGATCTGCCTGGTCCCAATGAAAGTCCCCTTCTGTTGTGATGTCCCCTCTCGGGACATCTCTTATCCTTTCAAGATCAGGAAACGCTTCTGGATGCTTCTTCATGCTCTCTGGAACTGAAGAAAGCTCAGTGGATGGACACAGGCCCTCTCTGCCTGGTCACACGTGGCCACCATTTCTGACCCCTCACCACACGGGTGCTCTGCTGGTTGTCCTGGTGAAATCTCTGTAAAACTTCCCACCAAGGTCACTTCAATGGCTGAGCTCCCTCCATGCTGAGATCCCCCACCCCCTAAACCGACATGTGGTCTCTGCCATGCCTCCCTTCTACCGTGCCTGCCCACCTTCTTAGAAACACGGACCAGCTGGTGTTGCTATTTTCTTCTCTCAGAAGAAAACAGCGCTCATCTACTTATCCTGATTGTATCTTCAACTACCTATTTCTTAATCTAGTGTCACACATATAATTTGTGACTTAATTCCTTCTTTGTTGCTTGACTTTCCACATATAAAACCAGACTTTTGTGTTTTTGAGAAGCAGAGAGAGAGGGAGAGAGAGAGAAGAAAAAAAAACCCTGACACTCATAAATTAAGATAATTTCAAGGTTATTGTTTAAGCTGTGAGGTTCAGGAGCAAATTTTGGAACTCTAAAACCAGGATATGTCTTGGTTCTCTACATTCCATGTAATCCCTGCCCTCAGACAATGCATATATCCAGGTCGAAGGGGAAAGGGAAAGTGGATCCTAGGTTTCCCCTCAGGCCAGGAAGACCCACAGACAGCCATAGGGAGAGGAGCTGAGATGGTACGAGAGTGTGCAGCTTGGAGAATTTGGCTTGGGTGACTGGAACTTGAAGCTGGAAAAAAATGACTAATTCAACCTTGGCTAGAGCAATTGTCTCCTCAATGCAATGAGGAAGCGACAGGGAAGGAGGTGTGTGTATGTGTGCTTATGTGTATAGAAAGGGGGAGAAGAAGGTTGAATAACATGCATTGAACACTTACTATGTATAGGTACGTCGATAAATATTCAGGTTAATCTTCACAACCACATAAGACAGGATAAAACTGATGTCCAATTTCAAAATAAAGAAAAAAAAGACCTTGGGTTGGGATCTTAAAACCCTA
Organism: Trachops cirrhosus; assembly: GCA_028533065.1. Classification (NCBI taxonomy): domain Eukaryota; kingdom Metazoa; phylum Chordata; class Mammalia; order Chiroptera; family Phyllostomidae; genus Trachops; species Trachops cirrhosus. The sequence continues at coordinate 10,761,174 of CM052538.1, forward strand.
ATAAAGGACCCTTATCTTTCATGCATAGCAGACAGTTCCAACCCCAGTTGTCTGGGAGTGAAGCAAGGAGAAAGGCGGCCATGCCAGCTCTTTAACCAAGCACGGCATTGCTCCAGTTGGTGGGCATCTCTCCTACCCAGAAGATAAACAAAGAGGCAGGAAGGGATGGGGGGGGCTCAACCTTTCATTAGGTCCTCAGATCATTTGATGGCAACGGGTGAGGCTGCAGCTCCCCGTGGTGGGTGACTACAAAGTTGGAGACCAAAGCCCGGACTCTGGGTCCCAGCTCCCACCCCTCTACTCTGGAGGCCTTTCCTCTGCTTCCCTCCAGTTTCTTGGTCCTCCACATCCCTCCCTTGACAGATGGTTCTTAAGCATGAAATTATTTTCTGGCCATTAGTTCAGTAGCTAACATATGCTTTAGCTAACCTTGTTTTATGATCATCATGTGAGGCAATTTACAGTAATGAACTTAGACTATTTATATACATAAACCCATACTTTCTTTCATACAGATATCTTTCTATTTATCATTTTTACATACAGTTTGTGTTTGTTAAACATATTTTCACAGCATCCCTCCAAAAGAAGTAAAGTCAGAGGGTTGTATTAAACTTGGGAAGAGAGGAGAAAGAGAAGCAGTAAAGAGTTTGAATAAAACCCCTGAGGTAAAAATCTAAGGGCCCCAGCTACTTAGCTGTATGTTGAAGCTTGGCTTGTCTGTTCATACTTGTGCTCAGAGACCAGGTATTCTGATACTACTCCAAGTTCCTAAGACACTACGTATTGACCCATGGCCCTTGGGAAAATTACTTGATCAAAGTTTTATAGTTGGCAAAATATAGGCAAGTTAGTACCAAACAGATAAGGTTGTTGTGAGCTTAAACAAGAAAACCTATGTGAAGTACTAAAATAGTGCCTACTTTGATAAAGGAAAATGGGAAGATGAGGATGTGAACTCTTCAAGATTGTCTATTGTCTGTATTCAGATTCTTGAAATAGCATTTACCCTGCAGAAAGACAACTTCTCCTAGGAATTAATGAGGATTAAATGAGTTAATCTATGTAAAATGCTTAGAGAAGTGGCTGACCCATAGTAAATGTTCAATAACTGCTATCCACTACTGTTTATACTGTGAGCATTATAATCCACCTTCAGGACGCTTTTGGATTTTTTAACACTTATAATCTCTTAGACCATTTACATACCATTCATCAAGTTCCATTACCTGCCAGTACAGTAAAAACATAGAATTAGGGAGTAAAAAATCATTAGAGGAATTCTTAGCACCCTTGTGTGTTTATTTCTTTTTATATAGCCATTATCTGCAATTAAAAGTGCTGTAATTACACGTCTCTCAGTCCCTAAATTGTCCTTTTACATTTGGCAAACGTCTGTGATCTCTGATAGATATTTGCATGATTTTATTATTTCCCGCTATTTCATTTATTAATATTCTTCATGAAATTGCTTCATTTCATAAAATGCTCCCCAGAGTTCTATTAGTTGATAATTTCTTTGTTTTTGATCGTTGCTTTCTTTATCCCAGGAGAAAATTTCCCACACTATTAGTGGGAGTCTAAATTGATCTAACCTTCCAAGATGCCTAGAAATGAGCTTTGTAGAAGGATAGTGATTATAGAACCTTTCTCAATTTTGCCAGCCAGACACCTTGAAGAAATCAATTAGTAGGCAAGTTATTAACTAATTGAGCATTTAGAGTGTTCTTATTTTTGAAAAATCAATTAGGCCTTTGCCCTTAGTTTTCCAGCATTATTTCATTATTAATTGTTTTAAACAGCAGTTCATCAGCAGCAGACCCAGATCAGCTGACAGTTGTTTTTTGTATATATTCTGTGCTTAATTGATTAATACAATGAACTGAAAGCCTTTAACATCATTGATCATGTCACGGAACGCTGAATAATTGACTGGAGAAAAGCAATTTTTTTGAAATTGATGATTCAATGGTTCAAAGGTTCAATTCAGCAGCAGATTGCAGTCAGCAAAAAGAAGATTTTCAGTATTTCTTCAACATGGATGACCTGAGTGATAGTCCCACCTCATTCTTGGAGCAAATTCTATTTTTCTGTCTTCGTTAGTGATAATTTCTTATTCTATATAAAGCACAGGAGGTCACATTTATTATCTCAATGCCACTGTTCCATTACCACTGGGTAAACATGGCTTTCAATTCAAATTTTAAAGAGATTGCCACTGTTGTCAGAGCTACAAAAAGAAGATAATTTTATAGCATGCAATTTCATGCTTTATAAGATCTTCAAGTGGAAGCAGTGTTAGGGAATGGGGAAATGCAGGGCTGGGTCTTTGCTCAGTAACCTGCCTTTCTGGAAAGCCTCCCTGAAGCAAATCTGCTCCTTCTTTCCCTTTTCTCTGCTCCTACGGCTGTTTTAGGGAGGTCCCTTTGTCCCTAAGGAGTCCATGGTTTTGAGTTTATTTGCAAGCCTGCCTCATCAGCAAACTCCGAGGTCCTGAACTCAGACCTAAGTGCTTTTGGATATTTAGCACTCTACCTGTTTTTGGAGCTGAATTGGCACTGAACTGATTGACCCAATAAAAGGAAAATAACACACAGACATATACACATCCTTTCATTCAGTTAGAGAAATACAGTTTGTATGCATATAATTTATTATCATCATTACATCAATATCATCTTCCTTTTCTTGACATAAAAACTAAGTCCCTTGGTTTCCAAGCTGTTCCTGACGATGGTTAGGTAAGCCTCTCAGAGCTCAGAGAGGGACTTAAATTAGCTGCTGAATACCATTTTAATCCTTGCCTTCTTGGGTCTTCAAACATTTCCTGGGCTAAACTTTTAAACCAGTGTTCTCCAAAGTACATTTGGTAGAGAAAAGCCCTTCAGGATATTGCTCACAAAAAGGTGATCTACAGCCAAACAAATTTGGTGAAACATGACAAATCCATCTCTTTTAGGAATGCACAATGTACATTAGACGAATAAAGTTCCTGAGAAGTCCAAACACAACTTTGTTGATCTCAAGATTTTGACCTTGAAACTCTTTTTTTTTTGTGAAGCATTCATTGACATCTCCGGGAACTAATGGTCTGTAGGACATGAGAAATGCTGCTCTAAACGGTAAACTGGGTCAGAGAATGTGGTTTCAGCTGTGCATTACATGTGGGGGAAAGGTGGTGAGGAGAGTGAGGATTCCACACCCGCTCCCAGCAGTTCTTTCTTCGTGTGGCCACTTTGTTTCATTTTCCATACGTTTGCTGCCTTCTTGTCTAGTCATAGTTGTTCATTGCAGAAACTGCGGAGAACAGGGAAAGGTGAAAAAGGGGAAGTCCTATGGCTGTGTAAAGGGAGCCATGCTCAAACTTGGGAGGATCTTCGTTAATTAAGACTTTTAAATGCCTTTTAAGAGCTTCACTGTGATCAGCAATGTAGAAGTCAGCTCTCCGTGGGTGTACAGTATACTGCTTTTCCCAATTTTGACCACTAATTTCTTGGCGGTTGGGGGACTAATGTTTCTTGGGATCCACTATGGATAATGAGGAGACATTTGGAATGTCTTCAGTGATTGCTGCCCAGGGTCCCTCACCGCATGGGAGAGAGACTCTCAGGATGGTCAAGGTCTCCGAGGGTGATACAGTCTGAGACACTCGGGATCCGTTTCTCAGTTTCCCAGAACTTGTCGCAGCTGTTTTTATCCAAGGACTCAGGGCACGAAGACCTAGTTATATCAGAGCTAAAAATAACAACAATACAATTAATAAGCACCTGGGAAACAATTCCTGAGGCAAACCAACAAACACGGATAATGGATTCTGTCCAGAGCTTCATCTTCCGAAGGGAAGAACAATAATATGCATATTAAGCCAGGTGACTGCCTAAACAGATTCTTGGCAGCCTCTGACCAGATGAAGGAGCCATGCATCCCGAATGCAATTTATGTAGTTAAAATTAAGCACCATCAGAAAGGGACACTTCTAAGCTACACTATAACAAGTTGTTTCTCTCATGGTGTATTTTCTTTGCTCTTTCCCTTTTAATTTATATGTATCTTTATATTTAAAGTGGGTTTCTTGTAGACAACATATGGTTGGGCAGTGTACAAATTGTTACTTTCAATTTCTCATTTTCACTGTCTTAATTCCAACTAACTTTAAAGCTTAAACACAATTTCATTTTCTTTCTAAAATGTTTAAGTCTGAGTTTTAGTTTAATTGTTGAGAGCTCAGGAGGCTAGAGGAGTGGGCACTGTTTATTTCTTATCAACAAAATTGAAGAATCTATGAAGAAAATTAAGAAACTCCTTATGCTCTCTGTCATTAATACACGAAGGAGAAGAACTTGGTTTCAAAACATATTTAGTGAATAAAAATATAAACATACAATTTTGGAATTGAAAGACAAGAGTGATTTTTTACAATTACAAATTTAACAGGAAATAGATAGTAAGACAAAAGGAATTATAACAAAGCGATGGTAAATATTTTGTTAGGATGACACTGTTGTACATTATAAGCATAGGGGTAAGAGCTTTAAAGAGAAAGACACCTGTTGTTAAAGGTAAACTTTTGTGATCCGGTTTTGAAATGGAACCTATCACTTGCTGAGTACCCACTTTACATTGGGCATTACCTACTTCATCTGAGTTATTTTACTGAGGTCTGTCATCAACACAGACAACAGTATATTTTCTTCATTTTACATTAAACCTGAAACCTGAGGTTAAAAAAATGCACAGCAAGGGGAAGAATTAGGATATAACACGGCTAATGACTGGCTAGCATGTACTTTGAAATAAAACAATCATAAGACTGACATATCACATCGTATTTTGCCCTTGGCTGTCAAAGTGTGAGTCAGGGTGCTGAATTTCGGTCTCTCCAAGGAAAATTTTCCCAGCCATCAGTGTCTCTCAAGAGCTTTAATTTTTAATTTTTTTTAACTTACTGATTTTTAGAGAAAAAGAGGAAGGGAGAGATAGAAAAAATCATCGATTTGTTATTCCGCTTATTTATGCATTCATTGGTTTCTTCTTGTATGTGGCCTGACCGGGAATCAAACCTGTAACCTTGGTATATCAGGATAATGCTCTGACTGACAGAGCTACCTGGCCAGGGCTAATTTTTCATTTCTTAAAAGACATACTTCTTCACTTAGAATTCTTTTCTTTATGTCATCATTAAAGAGCTGGATAAATTAACACTTATTTTATCATGTGAAATTACAGTAATTAAAATCATAATAATTCTTTCCATTTTTTGCTTACTGCAGCCTGGGTAAATGAAGTTATGAAACATTTTGTGTATAAAATCACTGTCAAGAACGCCACCTTCCTGGGACATAAATTCATACCTGGAGGATGAAATGAGCCAGGTGTGACAGCTTCCGGCTGTGATGACCGTGGACAAATGGGGAAGGGTAAATATATATATTTTTCTAACTCTTAACTAAGAAAACAAAAAATAAAATTAAAAAAACAAATTAAACCAAATATAACAAGCAAGAACCCTTGATGCGATCATGCACAACACATTATGTCTTGATAGCAGTGTAATTTTAGGTGGATTTTTTTCATAGAACAGAAACCAAAAATGCATGTACATGCATTTGCACACACATGCAAAGGCGTGAAACTAACACACACAATACCTAGAATATAATTACAGATGACTTTCCCTTTAAAACTCACATTTTATTTTCATGTTTATGCAGATGAGGTTTAAAAACACAAAACACATTCAACTCAGAATTGCGGTTTTCACAGAAATTGCTGCATAATTCTCTCACATTTCTACATGTTTTTATAAAACTTGGGATGATTTCTACAACCTCTGGGTATCATAACATATTTAAAAATACCAGCAAAGTTACCAGACTGAACAAAAGCACCAACTAGGCATTTTCCCCATCGAAAATTATTTCACAGCTGACTCAGAATGATAAACTAAGTCAAGAATTTAATATTGTTAATATATAAAAGAAGGAGTTATCATTTCCTTGGAAGTCATAATTTTGAATTTTAGACTTCTAATTAATTAATAGTTCAAACATGGCACTGCATTTGTGTAATTTTGGGGAGGGTAGTGAATATGGATATACAAGCTTTGATGATAAACTGGCTGAAGTTCATTTTCTTGAAACCAGCACTGAAGTGTGTCCCTATTTCAATGTGTTGGACTCCTGGCATACAAATGAAGCATTACTAAACAATTCCAACTATGTTCAGAAAGTCAGCACAGTTGAATCTCCCTAATTCCCTGAGTCTGGGGAACACAAATAATCATTTTAATTCTCTGGGAGACACTGAATTACATAGTAAATTATATCAAGACTGCATAAGTTCCATCTTTTAAAACTTACAATTTCTTTTTAAATGAAGAATCTGAAATATGAATTAACTCAAAATGATATTTAAAGTTTTGACTAAAATTAACTGTAGCACTTTAAATAATTCTTACTATTTTAAGAAAAAACTCCTGAGGCCATTAGAAAAAAAAAAGGATTATAATGAAGAAGAGAAAGGCAGAGAGAAAGAGAGATAATTAATAGGATATACTAGCGTTGAATAACTAAATGAAAACATACAGATCTGCCAGAGCCCAAAGCAGTCAGAATAATATTAATCAAATCCTACTGACTCTTAATTGGAATAATGAGAAAACATTCTTAGCCTGCTTGATCATGTTGGCATTTTAATTAAACTTTCTTGGATCCCAGAGAAAACAATAGTTTTTTGTTGGAACTCTTTTTTTTTTTTGAAACCTGTTACCAAAAATACTTTTGAAGGCAGTAACCACGTAGTATAATTGGGGTCTTTATGTAGAATAACAAGGCAGAACATGTTGCCATAAATTCAAAACCTTGGCTTTTTAAAAGGTTGTCTATGACTTTGCAGCTACAAGAAACCTGAACAATGAACTGTGGATTTAATTAAAATAAACTTCCCACATTTTCAGAGATAGTTATGATTATTCTTCTATAGCATGCCCCTAATGGAACAGTTGTGGTCCAGTGGAATAAAGATTTTCAGTAAATAAATAGCTGACCACTTAATATATACTTATATAGCACATCTTGTGCCAAAGTCACCATTCTAAGTGCTTTAGAAATACTAATCATTTAATCTTCATGATCACCTTGTAATATAAATACCATTTTTATTTCCATTTTAATGATGAGGACATAGAGGCACAGTGAGGTAAAATAATTTGTCCCAGATTGTTTGTACTCAAACTCTCCAGAATGCCTCTAACACTGTTTTTAATCCTTACCCAAGGACATTTTTTTCATTACTTTTAGAAAGAGAAAGAGAGTGAGAGGATATGAGAAATACTGATGTGTTGCTTCCCATACACATCCAGACCAGGGATTATATGTCCTGGACCAGGGACTGTATGTGGCTGGACTGGGGATCTGACCCGCAACCCAGGCTGGTGCCCTGACCAGGAATTGAACCCACAACCTTTTGGTTATGGGAGGATGCTCCGAACAACTGAGCCACACTGGCCAAGGCACCTCCAACATTTTTAAAGTGACTTTTACATGCTCAGCACTCTGACTTAGTGCTATACATATTTCATGTCTTCTCATTCTCAGAATAATTCTGCAAATAGTGTTACTGTTCTCATTTTGCAGATGGGTAAAATGAGGAGCAAGGAAAAGAACTCCATCAAGTTTAAACTGCTAGGATGAGAGATATAAGCTCGTTTGTGTATGACTCTAAAGTGCATGGTTTCTTCCATCGCTTCCCAATATTGTGAAGTATTTAAAGATTCGGGCATTTAATGTACTGCCTTTAATTATCTAAATACAAATAAGGTACTATGTAAGATAGATTTCAATTTATCTGATCATGGAGGATCATTCACTCCTGCAGCAAACACTTACAGAACATCCATGAGGGACATACCTGGGTTTCATGGGACTGGAACCTTATATGTTTCAGAGATCTTCTTTAAAATAAAGCGTACAAATTCCTACATGTAAATTTATATATGTAAGCAACTACTCATTATAAGTGAGAAAAAAATAACAAATCATGGCGATCATATGCGAGGCGGTCTCCAGCCCTGACTTTCAGCGTGTCGTGTTGGTTGAGTCTGCATGGTGATCAAAAGGAGGGTTTGTTCACTGGAAAGGCAGCAACAGCTTAATTGGAGATGGCAGCGATTCCAAATCACGTCCCCGTATCCCACTCAACACAAACTAAGAGGATCCCGAGTCGGCTTTCTTCTCGCTGGAGTTGAAAAAGAGATGCCCCTAGCTGTTCCGGCATCACCTAAACATAGTTGTTCGTGCAGAGGAGAAGTCACGATGAGGGGACCCAGTGGCCTCCCTTCTGCAAATTTCACAAAAATCCATGAGCCTGAGGACACATCTCTAGGGCCTCTTCTAGAGCTTTGAATGGACCTATGCAAGCAAGAGGCCCCAAAGTGAGCTTCTTTAGCTTCGCAGCAAATCCAGCATGTTCAACACCCACACTGTCCTTGGCAATGTCCTCAAGGAGCAGCGAAGCTGCCGGGCCCAAAACAGTATTCAGCCCGCAGCATGAATATGTGGTCACAGTGAGGTAGGGGTGTAGGGAGCAGGAGAGAAAAAACTGTTCTTCATTCTTGATCAGGTTATAACATTCTGGAAAACTGGAGAAAATTCGTGATTTACTCTAAAGATTGAGAAAAAAATCTTTGTACTATTTTTTTTTCTGGGTACAAAGAATATTGGTAGATAGAAACCCTGACTAGGAATTGGATCTAGACCAAGACAGAAGTAAAAACAGATTTCCAAGCTTCTGTTGAGGCTTCATAGAATTGAGAATGATGAGGAAGGGTAGGGTGGAAATTATTGGAAAAGCTCCAATTTCTAATGCATAGGAAAAACTCTGCGTAGGTTGGAGAAGGAGGAAGAGATGAGAACGGAAATTCTCTGTAGGCTGGGAAGCCTTTGGAGGTTTACTTGCTCCGTAAGTAATTCTCTTTATATATAATGATTTGTTTACTTGCTTTATGGAGAACAGAAAGCCCGTAACGTGGAAAAAAAAAGGTTCCTTTCTCAGAAGCCCTATTCCCTCCCCCTCTGAGGATGTATTTCTCAACAGGATGCCCGAAGACCATAGGAAGAAGGAAGAGGTTGTCTCGCCCCATACTGGTCGAGAGTCATCGAAGAGCCCAAGACCTTTCCTGTCAAAGCAAACATGAGGTCGTCCCACAAATTACCAGCTAAGTGGTTCTTTCAGTAGAGAGGCAGGGTTTGGGCTGCAGGCCCGTGAGGGTGCTTATCGTCACTCTCTTGCCATTTACACAACCCTGGGCATCGGTGAAAATGGAGACTTAGATACTATTGTCTAGTTATCCAAATGGTACGAATCAAATAACAGGTCATTAAATAGCATATGAAATATTTTCTACCTCAGAAAAAATGTGCCTTCCTGATGACAAAATGGAAAAAATATGTGTACACTTACGTATGCATTAAGGATGACTTTGTTATTTTTAGACATGGCTGGATGTTCTGTGGATGGAGCGAAGATTTATGAATAAATAATAAAGATGTGATTTATAGAGTATAAAACTTATTTTTCTTGTCTGCATTTCAGTGAAATCACTAATGTTGCAATCAAAATTACACATAATTTGTGTGCTCTTGACAGTAATGATGCAAATTAACTTTCTCTCACTAAGTTAGGTGCATTGTATAGAAGCCTCTAACTTCAGCCTTCTAATGAGAGAGCTACTTCTTTCGCTGGCTTCTGAGTGTACACTAATAAACTTTTTTCTCCCGTTCGTCTTTCATCAGTTCAATTTGCAGGCCTCGGCCGCCACACCTAAGAGGGCAGGGAAGTTTTCCTTCCCTTCAGGGGTGATATGCTCCCCTTGTCAGAGCTGAGCATCAGTTCCTGAGTGACGGACACACTCACTCTTCTAGGAGACAAATGTTTTAATAAAGTAAATCTGAATTTGGATAACTTTTTTTCTTCATAGAAAATACTTTTTTTCCCAAACTCATTTTTTATTGTAGCATACTTTACCATGTAATAGAATTATAGATTATAGGTGTAAAATTAGACGTCGGCAAGTGTATACACTTGTTTAACTACCCCCCCACTTAGGACATGAAACATCCCGTCCTTGCAGAATGTCTTCTCTGCCCCTTCCCAGTTAATCGTTGCACAACCCAGAGGCAGCCATGACTCCAGCTTCCATGGCCACAGGTCCCTTTTGCCTGTGTGAGTGCTTCATATAAATGAGGCTGTATGCTGTGTACTATTTTGGGTCTGACTTCTTTTCCTCGAGGTAATATTTTTGAGATTAATCCACCTTATTTGGGGCAGTTTGTAGACATTTTATTGCTGAATTTATATTTAAAATATATTTACAATTTATAGTATAATGAAATTATATTTACATAAATACATATATGTTTATATGTATACATACGACATAAGGATTGATGGATGGATAGATAGATAGATATAGACTTGTTTATCTGTTCTCTTGTTGACGAACTTTGTTTCCACTTTGGGGCTGTTAGGAATAAAGCTGCTATGAACATCTTTACAGAAGTCTTTGTATGGACATAGGTTTTCATTTCCCTTCAGTAAATATCTAGGAGTAGAATTTTGGGGTCATACAGTAGGAATATATTTAACTTTTTAGGAAACTTCTAGTTTCTCAAAGAAATTTTATCATTTTGTATGAGAGTTGCAATTGTTTCTCATCTTTGTCAACACTTGGAATTCCAAGCCCTTTAATTTTTTTGCAATTTTCCTGGGTGTGAAATAGTATTTTACTTTGGTTTTAATAGTCATTTCTTTGATGATGAATGACATTAAGGACCTTATCTTGTGCTTATTGGTAATCTGTATATCTTCTTTTGTGAGGTATTCATTCGTATCTTTTGCCCATTTAAAAACAATTGAACTATTTGTCTTTCATTGATCTGTAGGAATTCTTTATATATTTTTGGATACGAGTCCTTTGTCTGATGTATTGAGTTGGCCAAAAAGTCTGTTTAGTTTTTTCTATTAAATAAAAGACAGCTTTCATTTTCATGAATAACTTTATTGATTTGGGTATTTTGAGTATGTCAGCTATCTCCCACATGGTATCACACTGATTGTTCTCAATTAATGTTTCCATTTGATCGCTGTCAAGTTCAACTGGTCTACCTGACCATGGAGCATCATCCAGTGAGATGTCTCCAGCATGAAACTTCTCAAACCGCTTTTGACACCTTCCATCAGTCACAGCACCTTCTCCATTCACTGCACAAATCCTTTTTGGCATGTCAGTTGCATTGTTACCCTTCTTGCAATAATAAAGCATAATGTGCCAAAAGTGTTGCTTATTTTCTTTCCTCTTCAATGTGGAAATGGCTACACAAAAATTCACCAATTCCAGTAAGTTTTTTTAAATGCATGCTGAGATGACAGCTGTCACAATACAATCTAACAAAATTGTTTCAAATGAAGTTAAAGGCAACTAAGTGTTGCTAGAGCCGTCTTCCAGAGAGAACCAAACTTTTTGGCCAACCCGATGTCTCTTGCGCATGTTCTCTCCCAGTCTGACACTTTTCATTTTCTTAATGACATCTTATAATTCCAGAGGACCTTTTCTTTTAATGAGCCATGTGTTGCTTAGACATTGTTGTGAGGGCGAGTTTAAGCTCTGAGGGGCCCTTTGAAAGCATTGAACCCAGGATAGAGATCCCTTTTACTGAAGTCTAAGCCTGCACCATCTTTCCTATTTATTGACAAATTTCAAAGGAGACTTATGCTCTTGGAACTTCTCCAAACCCTTGTTTCCATCAATATGTACTTTCCACATGAATAGAAGGCCATATATTATTTGATTTGCCAGAATATGAGTGAGAAAAAAGAAAGCAATCTTTCTTGCTGTGATGTCTGCTCAGGGATATCTCATAGATGGGGGAGCCAAGTCACTTTAGCTCTGGTGCCTGGAGTCATTTCTTTACAAAGACCTGCATGTGTTTTGGGTGCCCATACTTGGGTCCTTTTAATAAATAGTTTCTTAGCTTCCACTGGAGCTGTTCTCTCCCGGCATGAATCTGAGGGACAGGCCCAAGTTAGACCTGGCAACGTCCTTTTCTCCTCCTTTCATTCTGAGTACATGAGTCAGATCCTCTAGCAAGTTCTTTCATCAAAAACGTTTCAGTAAATCCCCTCTCAGAGACACTGGTCACGAGTTCTTTGGACCAGCCCAGATGTATGTGAGATCCAAGGCTGAGGCCACATTTATAACTAAGCTCAGTAAGTATGAGTTGTGAAAATGAAGAGATACGGATTCAAACACTTAAAATACCAAAATCCTTGAACCATATTACCACTTGGGTTTTTTTTCTAGTTTCTAGACATGCCATCCTTTCTCTCACCTGAAGACATTTGAACATATTTTTTCCCTCCTAATCTAAACCTCCCTCTTCCCTTTACTTGGCTACTCCTAACAATTTCCTTTGGTCTTTATGTTAATTCATATAAAATTGACATCAGTGCTGAGACAGTGAGAGGTCAGGAGAAGTGGCATTTTTTTGGACTTCATCATTGTGACTCAGTAATGGCCTCTTCCCAGGGTTGTTAGACAACCCTGAGAATTCGCTGGAGTCCAGACACTGTCTGGTTCATTCATAAACCCCAGTGTCTAGCACCTGGTCATGATTAGATAGTGGCCCTGAGTTTGGCTTCTACCCTGACAACAGCACTCCTCCCTAATCAATAAGTAGCTCCACATCCTTTGGTATCGCCTGCCCGGCTGTAGTGTGCACCCTTGCACTGAAATCTATAACCCATGAGGCTCTGAAAGAGTTCTTTCATCTTCCAGGATGCCTGAGAGTATCAGTATATTTTTTGTTCCTTAGTGATTTAGGGGATTGATATTTGGGGATGAACAGTTAGAGATGAACAAGATGTCTGGCTGGTTCATATTATAATTTACTATTGAAGAGAGGGGAAGGGATATGAATATAGCCCCTAGGATAGCCAACCACTGTCTAGGAACTTTACATAACTTTTTCATTCATGACAATGCTGATTGGTCATTATTTTTGATGAGGAGAAAAAGGGGTGGGAAAAGTGATACTACAAGCAGTGATTAAAAGTGCACGCTCTGGAGTCAGAAGATCAAGGTTCAAATCTTGCCCCATCCTGTATATGCTGTATTATCATAAACATGCTACTTGAAATCTCTCAGCCTCAGTTTTCTCATCTATGAAATGGGGGTGGTAATAGTATTTGCATCACAGGCTGGACTGAACTGAAAGGGTAAAGGACAGTAAGAATAGTGCCTGACATGCAATATGTGCTCAATAAACATTAACTATCAATACGATTGTTGATGTTGAGACTAATACCTTTGGGCCATGAAAGCTCTAGAATTGATTACAGATGAGCGTGGTGCGGGAAGGTAGAAAGATGAAGAGGCAAGGATAAGTTCTTATGATTGATTTTTATATCACCCAACCCCAACAGTTGTGTGTATATCTTGTGGGGAGTTGAAGGGGGCAGGAAGAAAGGGTGGTCTGAAGTTTGGGGTACAGCAAAGAAAGTGACTTATCTCCCTCACTCCTGTTATGTCTGGTTCTTTGACCCCTAATCCCTTTCTGGGGTTTTATTAGGCAAATAAATGAATAACCAAGAAGGATCGCTGACTCTCATCTTCTGCTCCATGTTCCTGAGAACCCTGAAGGCCATTGCCTTGCTGTCTTCACCCACTCCCTCCCAAACCCAGTCTTACTTGGGTGCCTCTGTGCTGAGATTGCAATGTGTTGGATTGGAGTCATGGACACCCTGCTGAAACATGCAGGTTCTGAATCACCTACGTATTCTGTCCGGATACCAAGTGGCCTTCTTGCCTCCTGCTTCTTGTCAGTGCATCTTGGCCCAGATCACAAGTAGGGGTGTGGTTCCTTTGTATCCCCAGCTTCAGTTGTCAGGGACTCAGCAGCAGTGCAGGGGGTTCTGCAACACAGAGAATTGTAACACTGTGTCAGGAGGGTAAGGGGAGAAAGTCTCCCATCACAGACCAGAAGCAAAGTTGAAGCTTGCCTGGCAAAGCTAATGACATGCTGTTGCTCATCTAAACAGTTTATATGTTTGGGGGAAAATGAACACAGGCATGCAAACTCCCACACGCACGGAAGGAAATGCCATTCTTCGTTAGTGACATTTCCAGCTTTTATCTCTCATTTCAACCCAGATTCTTTAATTTTCATAGCTCTGCTTTCCAGCAACCAATTAATATTTTCTCTGATAAATATTCCTTTTTGAGAGTAATATATCTTTGATGGTAAGCCCAACATTCTTCTTCTAACTTCTTGAAGAATAGGAGTACATAAGAATAAAGTGCTGGGAAAAAAATACAAGGTATTTCTTCTCTGGATCCTGAAACATCAGCTCCAGCTAGTTGGATTTAAAGACTTCTAATTTTTTTTTTCTATCTCATTCACGACAGTACCTCATGAAGTTAGTCGGAATTAATGTATGTCCATATAGGGCAAACGGAAGGGACAAACTTTGAAATCCATATTTATACATTGTTTGTGCCTAGAGAATGATGAACGTTTAGGTATGCTCAGGGTTCTCCATGGAAATTTAAATAGCAAATACAAAAAGAGGCCTGAGAGGGCGCGGAATACATTTTTGTTGTGCTGATTAAAATTAGAGCAGGTTGCAGGGTAACTGGGATCTAACATACCTAGAATTTAAAAGTACCTGTAGCTTTGTCCATTTTTGGACATAGAGCTCAGTACCACCATATTCCAGCTTCTGGTGCAGAAAGGACTGTTAAAATAATTCCCAGATTAGTGGTGGGACTTTCTGTTCCTTCCATTTTGAAAGTGTTTGCAATGTTCTGTGTGGTCTCTCTACAAAGTATATGCTGGGCCGTGTGTGGAAGACACTGGCTAAGATGTATGACTTAGTTCTGTTCTCATTGTGGGAATTTTATTAGGTGTCATCATTGGAGATAATAATGCTTAGACTTAATCCACTATGTTACAGATGAGCCAGCGGGCCGGCGTTCATTATTTCATTTAATGATATGCTGCCGGAGTTATAACTACTGTGCAGAGGCCTGTGCTCCGACTTGTTTTTCAGCAATATGCTTCTGAAATTGTTTTTTTTCCCATTTAGACGCACAGTCCGGACTTGGAACGCTGTGGAGTTAGACATGTTTGCCAGGTCGTGGGACAACTGAGGCGCGTCCCAGTGACCTCGGTGCAGGCGTGCTCAGTTTTTGCAGAACATTTTGGATTATTTGTATTTCACCAAAGACTACTGACACTTACTTAGAGGTGATCTCAAAGGGCTCCAGGATAAAATCACCACAATATGACTTGAATAAGGTGAGTTCCCCCATATGATCTAGAAGCTATGAGGGTATTAACACGCTTTTAAAATTTGATGCCCGTGTGTATATATTTCAGCGCTAAAAAGGGAAAAAAAGCCTTAGGCCATTTTATCTTCTCTTTCATTCCTTGGACTTTCCATTCTGTGGGCCCAAATTAAATTTCGTTTTTACATTTTTAATGATACAAGCATTAATGGCACAAAGAAAAATAAAGGCCGTATTACTGCATAATGTGCTTGGAGTTGTGTGCAATCACGTTTAGTTGGTTAGCCGGCGATCGTGATCGCAGGACCACGGGGTACTGAAATTAGACATGGAGAAGACCCCTGGGGGTCCTTGTCCTCTGTCCCATCAAGGGAAGATTGTTTTCTGACGTGCAGTGTGTGTGTGTGTGAATTCTCTCCTAGCTACATAAATACACAATTTGACACACTTGTTTAGATAATTTGACAGGAACTAAGCATTCAACTGAATCAGATAGAACCAGCAGAACGCCGAGGGAAAGGGTGGACTGTGACCTCAACAGCAGCAGCAGCGGCAGTAAATGTTTACAGAACGGCCGCTCTGTGCCAGACACCATGACATAACCAGCTCCACTGTAAACATCGATCGCTCCAATCAGACAGGATCCCCATTTTATACGAGAGGAAATGGTATAAATAAGGATAAATGACTTAAACGAGGACAGACAATTTGCAAAAGATCCTACAGCTCTAAGTAGTGAAGCCCAGATTCAAACCCTGGTCTCCCTGCCTCCAAGCCCTGTGCTGGGCCCCACGCTCTGCAAGGTGCATGTTGCTGGCCTTCCATCCATCCCCCAGGCTGGCTCTGCTCAGCACTAAGAAGGAACTGCCCCCCGGAGAGACTGTCTCTCACCAGGGTGAACCCCCAGCTTCCCCAGCCTTCAGGCTCTGCAGAAGGGGTCCTGTCTGCTGCCACCCCACCCAGAGACTGGCATAGTTGAGACGCAGAGAGACAGGAACAAGGAAGAAAGTCAGGGGCTACCAGTATCAGTTGCAAGGTGGAAGTGACTGCAGGTCCCAGTGGCTGCTCTGCAGAGGACCCGGTGTTTTTCGCTACTGAGGACTGCAGCAGCCCTGGCGGACACCGTGGACCGTTTGCAGGTGTTATCACTGTGCACTCCATCAAGCAGGACCCAGGGGACTGCTCCGCAGAGGACAGGAGCAGTTTTCCCCAGGGGAGACACTAATGCCAGCAATGCCGCCGGACCCAGGCAGATTTCTCCTCTGAGGTCTCCATGGTTTTTGGCATTTGTTGCCTGAGTCCCTCTCCACCTCCACCCTCTGCCAGACCTCCCTTAGCCAGTGCAGCCAGGGTGCCCCGGCTCTGGGCCCCAGGACTCTGCAGCTAGGTGTGTGCACAAGGCCCGCCCAGGCCACCACAGCCGACGTGAGTGTCTGTGGCTCATTCAAACAGCCCTACCGTGCACACCCACAGCCCAGCTCTGACGGCCCAGGCCCCTGCAGCTGTACACATGTCCAGACCTGGCCTTGACTCTTGTTACTGGCCAGCACTGCCTGTAAAACTGTCTCCAAAGTTGGAAGCAGGAACAAAATTTAGGGAAGCTGCCCTGGGCACTAACGGCCAATCATTACAGCCGCTTTGATTTAGCTTCCTGGATTGTCACTAGAGATAGCCGTCTGGCTTTCTGCAAGTGTGACTTAGGACATGCTGGATTCTTGGGTTATTATAGACACAGGGCTTGGTTTCCTGGGCAGTTTGCTGCAGGTTGTGGGTCAACGTTTTATTTTTAATCTGTTCTGGATGTTGTCTGTTTGCATGGTGAGTCTCTCAGTGTTTAGGTCTGAGGGGAAGGCCTGGGGTGGCTGTTCATGGGGTGCAGAGGGAGCTTGAATGTGTGGGTGGCGGTGTTTGCACACATGAGCATGAGGCCCTTTCCACGGGGGATGGAGCCAGCTGGGAACTGCGGCCCGGCCTGTGGCCCCCGCAACAGAATGAATAGGCATCTTATACGTATGAGTTTGCATTGCCTTTTCCTGGTGTTACAAAAAAATATTCTTGTCAGGGTGAGAGGGCAAAATATATTTAATTTAATTTAAGAGTTTATTAACTGTTTGTTTTTTAAACTTTTAATGTTTAGCCATGTCAGAGGTGGCCCTCCAAGTTTGCTCTTGCCTTGTGTTCTGCAAATGTAGGGAGCAGGCCCATGCGTAAGTCCCAGGCTCTTAGGGAAAAAAGCAAGATGCTGGGGGGCCTCTCCAGTCAGCCATCAGTATTTGGTCTCACCGGTCTGCAGTGTCTTCGCAGAGTAAGCAGCCACTCGCTAGCTGCGGAGAAGGAGGGGTCATTTCCCTACTGCCTAGCAGGGTCAAACCAAATGTGAAGGCCCGTTTAGTTTTAAAATGTTCTCTTCGATTCCCTGTGCACGTGAAAATACGAACAGATGCTACATTCCATCCTTCTGCCCCCTCAGGTCTACTCTGTAAATATTAAAAGCGGGTTTAAGGACAGTCATCTCTTGTTTTCCTGAAGAGCACTGTGGAGAGAGATGTGTAAGGAATTGGGTTTCTTATATTTAAAATAACAAAATGTAACACCTGGCAGACGGGATATATTTTCTCTATGATGTTACATCTTAGCTACCTCTGGGAGTGGGATTTCTCTTTTCTTATTTTTGTTTCCCTATTCTTTCTAATGGATCTGCAATAATTCTTTATTTTTTTTTGGAAATAAGAAAATAAAAGTTATTTTAAGTTGATACATCCAAAAGAAATCAAAAAGTATTCATCTAGAATTACGTGGGGGTTTCCTGAGTTGAGAAAGACAGATGTAACTTTAGAATATAAGCTGATTCTCATGCCTGATTTCAAAGCCAGTTGTGTGTCTCTGGCCTGCCCCCTCATTCTCAAACAGGCTCACCCTTTGGGTTTCTGAAAGTAGGGTTTTATCACGTGGCTGTGGTGGCAGTGGAAATTTGCGCACTCTCATCAGCTGCTGTCTCACATTTCTCCGGGTAAACTGAGGAAGACCTTACAGCTGCGCCTCATCAGCGGAGCCACCCCCTGAAGGTCGATTAACTCCTGTCCCTTTGTCACTACAAACTTACAGGGTGGCAATACCGCCAGTCCCTTTCTCTGTGAAAATGTGTGATTTCAAGACTCAGGGACTGGCTGCTTACACTAAAGAAAAAGTAGGAAAAGAAAATTTAAAAAGACCCTCTAGTTTCCTGGCAAGTGCAATGTCCTAGCCCCAGTCCCTCCTCGGGATGCCGGTGTTGTAATGCAGTCGAGTTCCCGGGCGTTCGCTGCTGGCTGCAGTTCCCACAGTGGCCAACAGGTAGGTTTCTCCTCCCTTGTCTGTGTTAAGAGCAGTGAATTAGAGTACATTTGGCCTGACCAGAGCGTGAGTGCCCGCCCAGAGTCCATTTCGAGTGATAGCCTTCAAATGCTGCTAAATGTACAAAACCCAGACATGGAAACAGGTACGATTCTCAGAGGTCAAGGAGTATGGATCTCCACGTCAGTTGTCCTGGGAGGACCTGTCTCTGAGATTCCCTAGCGACTTGTCATCGATGTCCTTCCTTGGCTACACCCATGGGGCCCAGTGCCAGAACATCAACCGTGAGGCAGCCCTGGCCGGGAGGGAAGGGCGTTTAGAGGAATCCAGTCAGTGTGCCAAGGTCTCCACAAGCTGGGCGCTTGACATATGGTAATACTCTTGTGTAAAAGTAATATATCACTTGCTTAAATGAGAGGTGATTGGCATGGTTACTTTGCTTTCAGCAAATCTCTAAGAAGAGAAGAAAGAAATATTCACAGAATCTAAAGAGTGGGACTAAGTTAAAGGCCATGTGCTACCGTTAGGGTCTAAGCCTTGATTTGCTCAGCAAGAGGAAGAAGCCTGGCAGGCTTAGACCCACAGCTCCCACGGGCCTGGGTGGTCTCCGGGGGCTGACCGTGCGCGCTGGGGCTGGGATCGCTGTTATGAGGGGCGGGGCCCGTATAAAGGCTCTGCTGAGCCAATGAGCAGCTGTCTTCTGCTATTCTGATACCTGCAGGCTCCCTTTAACGCCTCCTAATCTGAACCTTCTCTTTCTCCTTCGAGCTGTTAATATTCTCTCAAAAGTCAATTTTAATCGATCTTCTTAATCAGGCTAGCTTCTCCTCTTTGAAATTACTTCCCTTTGACAATATCTTAATAGTAACTAAAGCATCCATGCAGAAAATTAGAAATGCATTGCCTGCCCACCGCCTATCCTCACCCCCACACTCTGAGTGGGCATGGTTGGCTGGGGCCCAAGGTGTTGAGAGAAGCATGGGGGACACCTTTAAGAAAGAAGAAACCCCAGTGCAGTTGCTACACCATTCTTGGAATTTATTGCCTCCTCTCCTCCACCCCTTCTCCCCACCCCTCCCCCTCTCTCCTTCTCCTCTTCCTCTTTCTTCTTCTTCACACATATTTATTAAGAAGCTACTAGTGAAAAGGCTCTGTGCTAGGAATTAGGAAGAGATATAGAGATCAGAGAAATACCTTCTTTCTGGTCTAAAGAAAAGTTCCACACAGTCTGGGAGCTGCTAAGACATAGTAATTAAAGAGGCAGGATTTGGAGTCAGAAAAACTGTTCCGTTCTTGCTTTTCTGCTTCCTGGCTGTAGGCTCTTGGGCAAATTATATGCCCTTAATGAGCCTATTTCTCAGCTATAAGATGGGCTAATAATAACAATACCTTTCTTCTATGGTGGTTGTATGGACTAAATTTCATAGAACAGTGTCTGATACCTATTAAGCACTTAAAAATAATGGCTTTTGTCCAGAAAAAATAGGAAAAAGATACAAATAGTTAAACTGTTAGCATAAGATTAAAATTATGCAAGTGAAAAATAATAAATATGAAATGACTGCAAAGATTCAGTTATTTAAGAAAGTTTCAAGGAAGGTGCCCAGTAGCTTAAATCATATAACATAGGTAACTCTTACAGTTCAAAAGCTTAAAACTAAATGAAGTGTCTTAAAAGTTTTCCAATGAAAGTCAAAAATAATAATATGGTGCTTCATTTACCTGTTGTTCACACCAAAACTCACCGTCACCTGTAATGGTGCCATACCTGAAGTGAAGGGACAAGTGGCCGAGATACTGTGGATGCGGAGAAAGACATCAGAATCCACAAAAAGCGAACCACGTCAGAAAGACGGCACCCTGTGCGGCTGTCAGGATCATGCAGGAGATGAGCAGGGAGCAGGCAGGAGCTGGCCCATGGAAACGCCTGTCCTGCGAAACTTGGTGTTCACAACGTACAGGTGATACTGCAATGCGCAGAATGCTGGGACTCTGGAGTGAGAATAGGCCGTGTTGTTCACCTTAAACTGAGAACCAGTGGGCTCTGCTTCTAATCAGGCTTATATTTATTTTATTTAAAAATATTAACACTGGAAACCAGGTGCTCTTTGAAGGATGGGAACAAGCCTCATATTTTGTCATTTCTCCATGGATCCCTATGAAGTTCTGAGCACCTTCACATCCCAGAAAGAATCTTAAAGGCTAGTGGTACAATTACACAGTGGAATAATACTCTGCCATTAAAAAGAAGGAAATCTTACCTTTTGCGACAGCATGGATGGACCTGGAGAGTATCATGTTAAGTGAAATAAGCCAGTCAGAGAGAGACAAGTATTCACACCATATGGGGACTCTAATGAACAAAGTGAACTAACAAACGAAATAGGAACAGACTCATGGACACAGAGAACAGACTGTCAGTTGTCAGAGGGGAGGGGGTTTGGGGCTAAAAAAGGGGACGGGATTAAGCAAAGAAAAACTCATAGACAGACAATAGTATGGTGATTACCAGAGAGAAGGGGGTGGGGGAAGAGAAAGGGTAAAGGGGGGCTAAATTGTGGTGGAAGGAGACTTGACTTGCAGTGGGGACCACACAGTACAATATGCAGATGGTGTGTTATAGAATTGTACACCTGAAACCTCCGTAATTTTATTAACCAATGGCATCCCAATAAATTCAATAAAATAAAAAAACTAGTTACTCCAAAGCTTTTACATTACGCATGCCAAACTTGAGGCCCTCAACAAATATCACAGTTGATTGTAGGGATTTAGAAGGTTCTTACAAAAAAAAATCTCCAGACGAAAGTAAGATGCAACATTCTTTGTTTTGACCCATAGGGGAGCCTGCTCATAGATACTTAGATAAATTATATCATTGCATACAAATAAATGTTGACTATTGGTCCAGGCATATTTCTAGTACACTTAGAAAAAAAGATTTGAATCTCCTTTATCTGCCTTCTGGAGCTCAATTCACTGGGACTGGAGTAAATGATGAAATCAAATTTCCTGCCCAACAAAGCTGAGAACTGGATTTAGAGCTGAAATAATTTACTAACTCAATAGTCATAATATTGATATCAATATAGTATTTTATAGTCTCATTTCTTTATGCAAGCCATTTATTTAGTATTGACTATGCTCTATATTTAGCTACTGGTGTTATAAATAAATGCCATGTGTTGAGAAATTACTATGTCCTATATTTTCCTCTGAGCTTCTTATTTATATTTATCAGATCCTCACAACAGCCCTCCCTCATAGCGAACGTTACCTGCATGCTCCCCCATAGCGAATGCCACCTGCATGCTCCCCCATAGCGAATGCCACCTGCATGCTCCAGGTGGTGAGGCTGAGGTAATAAAGAGATGAAGGATCTTTCTACAATGACTGCAGCTCTTAAGTAACAGAGCTGATATTCAAACCCAGGTGTTTGTCAGCCTCTAAGACTCTAATGCTCCATGATAGTTGTTTTCCAGAGCCTCGTGGGGAACATCAATTTAAAAATTGTGATATATTGTAATGGGATCTAAGATGAGATTATCTGAAAATATTTGACTTGTACTGAATGTGCCATACACTTTATTCCCAATACTGCAAACTCTCAAGACATTATAAGCTGTTGTAGCAGTTCCTCCCCGACATTAATATTCTCTCTCTCTCTCAATCATTTTCTCAATTTTTGGTGGAGAAAACTGGAGTTTAGAGTAAGTTTAACTTACTTAATCAAAATCATCAGTGATAAGTGACTGAACTAGGATTCAGACACAGGGTTGCTCAGTTTCAAAAACTATGCCTTCTACTGGTCCTGAGGCGCTCAGAATCGGTTAGGTGCTATGAGACGGTGGGAAGGGTTGACGCGACTCTGTCTGGGAGAGCCCTGGCTGACGGGATCGCACTTGGACTAAGGTGTCAGGGTTGGGTGTCCACAAAGTGAACGAGAGGGGGGAGGGCATCTCAGACTGTAGAGCCTGGAGGTCTAAGGATTCCCAGGAGAGAGGGGCAGAGTCCATATGGGGAAGAGCAAATCACTTGTCGTGGCTGTTGACACGCATGGGCATGCTCGATGAGCTGTGATTTCCCATGACATTATACGTAAAGCAACGACAGAGTGCAGAGAAGGAAGAAAATCATGTGGACTCTGGGGAAATCAGGTAAGATCTCATAGGAGTGACATTGGGACCTGGAAGGATGACTGAGAATTGGACAGATGGAGATGGAGAGAGGGAAGCATCCCACATGGCAGGAATAGCATTAGGAAAGGAATAAGAAAATAATCAATCTGTGAGCAAATTTTATTTCACTTGTAGGAACCACCGATGGGGAGACATGATCAAAACTGTGCTTTAAGAAGTTGGAAGTAGACATAGAATGAACTTATAGCAGACTTTAGTAAGAATTAGTGTCGGAATAATTTAGGTAAAAATCAACACTAACTCAAAAAACTCAACTGACGTTTGTATCATGTTTCTCAGTTTGTAACAGATTCGGGCTCAGGGTTCATTTGATCCTTAACCTTGGATGCAGGTTGATGAAAACCTTTAGAAATGGGTTTTTAGGTGATGTTTCCCAGCCCACCCTGTGCTTACAGGTGCCTCCGAATCTTCTGACTCCAGGCTCACAATTTTCTGAGTATCCTCATGGTAGGCCCTGGCATTTTACATTCTTTGTTTGCTTCTTTAAAGCATCCATCTTGTTTTTCTTCTCACAAAGAAATGGATAGAAGTCTGAGGTGTCTCATTAGCATAAATGGTAATAGCTAACATTAATGATCGCTATGTATTTGGCACAGTTCTAAATGTTCCCTGTGAGAAAGATAAATTGTTCATAGCAACCATCCAAAACAGGTACCATTTCCATTTTATACGTAAGGACATTGAAGCATAGTCCGCCCCGCATACTTGCAGCCATTAAGTGACAGAGCCTGGATTTCAGCTCTTAGATCAGGGCACATGCGTGTAACCTTGCAGGAGCCACACCTTACTATATTTTTTTAAGAGCAAGAGTTTTGGGAGGGATTTGGTTGATATAAATGCAAAGTAAGAAGCATTTTCAAGACAACAGAATTATTCTTGGGCTTGCCCACATATCCATAACAATGCCTTGTAATGGCAAGCACAGTATATAAATCTATGCCATGATTTATTTGAAAGTAACAATTCACACGTATAGGTTTCCCAGTGGCTGTTCAGATGACCTCCGTGGCGTTCTGAACCTTTGATGGGCACCTGTCGCTTGCCTAGAGCCACAAGCAGTGATGGCATGTGGAAGGTAACAAGTTACGGGGTTGACTCCCGTTGGTCTTAGTGGCTCCAGCAAGTGTCTTAAGTTCCTCACCCAAAAAACAGGGCAGCAGAGATAATGTCTGAGAAACTTTCTCATCACATGTAAGAACAACCAGTGTTCTCCCTTTCTTTGCTTTCTCTCCACACCATTGCATTGGGAGGCACATCCACCCACGGATGTGGTATTTGTCACGGGCATCACATCCAGCTTGCCGAGCTGCTCTCTGGGAGTGACTGACATACCTCATGAACAGGTCACAAATCATGAGGCTTTAGGGTCTAGGCTTGTCAACCAGTAGAGAATGAATTGTTGCCAATGAAATACATGTGAGTTATGTGTGAGTGATTGTCTATCTATTTCATAGTTTATAAAAGACAAAGGGAAGCATCAAGATGAGAAAGAGAATGACCGAAAGTGATTCATGGGAATGGATTAGAAAAAATGTGGCAGAGCTTGGAAAGCTGGGAAAAAGTGACAAGTTTTATTATTATTATTATTATTATTATTATTATTATTATTATTATTATTATTTGCATTAGCAAAATCTTATCACTTTCCCACTAATCCTCTTTCCCTTCCTTGCCGCCTTATTCGAAGACACTACCAGAGTTCAAGATCAGGTTCTTTGCAGATGTCAGAATACTTGAGACAGGGCCAGTGTACTCAAGGACTTTAAAACCTACCTCTGGAAAGACAGGGAAAGCCCTCTGTTATACAAAGGAAGAAGTCTCTGGGAGATAGAGCTTTTTAAATTAAGGTGTTAATCATCCAAGAAGTCAGAATTCAGAGCTCCAAGCACAGATGATCTGTACCAGAGCGGATTTCCAATAAAAGGGGAGAGAGCCTTCTTGGGCTCTTGTCTCCGTGACCCTGGCCTGTAAGTTAGGCAGAGTCCCCACGCCATGTGGCTCCCCGCCCCATGCCCCACATATCACATAAACACACAGTCCTACTCCAGGTTCTGAACCTCCTTCTCAGCCACCATTTGTTTAGAAGAGTCTGGCTTTTGTCTAAATGGAAAACGGTGACATTTTAGGATTCAGATTCACAGAAAGCAGAATGGAGTGGTCACAAGGCTCATCTTCTCACTTAGGAGTGAAGAGTTCAGGTGTTCATATGCTCTTCATACCTGGGTGATCAGCTTTGAGTGTCATGATTTGGGGCAAAGCTATTAAGCATTATTGTTAAATCCCAATACCACTCTTCTCTCTAGGTTTGAATTAAGCAAAGTAGCTCAACCTTGATAATCCTCCATTTCTAAGTCTTCAAAAAGGAAATAAGACTTCTTGACCTTCAGCACTCATGTGAACTGAGTCAGCGTGGCTAAGTGGATAGGGTGGCCCCTGGTCTACACTCGTTGATTTCCTTCACCCTCCCCATGAGCACCCCGTTTCACTATGAACAACGGGGAATGCTTTAAACCAAGCTGGAGTGGCTCACGTTGTCGGCAGTGTGAACGATTCCCCTACGTATTACCAACAGTCATTGAAAGAATAATGTCTATTATTCCAGTCTCTCTTCCTCCCCCCAAACATCTGCAGGGCCTTCACCAACCATGGGCCTTTGCATTAGGTATTTACGAAGGGAGAAAGGAAAAGGAAGGTAAATGCTCGAGTCTGGGAGCAAGACATTGCGCTCTACTCTTCACAGTTTTTTGGCTGGTCTAATTGTTAAATCTACCTGAAACAGATTAACAAGAGAAAATAAGTAAATTTAATTAAGATATGTATGTGTGGGAACCCCGCATCCATGAGAGAGTCAGAGACCACACACACAGGAGAGAGTCAGAGACATAACATTAAAATCCGGTATATATCACATTATGAGCTAAGGCTGAAGTGAGGTACCTGGGGCTTCAGGGGGAGGAAGGTCATTTGTAAGACAATAAAAAGAGCAGATGTGCAGTAATTAGATGTTTGCCTTGCCATATAGACAGGCCCTGAGAAGTTATCTCTGATAATAACTTTCATTATGGGAAAGGCCTCCCCATTTAGATTCTCTTAGGTGGTTAAGGAGGGAGCAGACTCTGCTCCAGAACCTACGGGGTCTCAGTTGCCTACAGCTCAAAATAATCCACATTCCAAAGTAGCACATATTACGGAGGCCTGTTCTGAAACTCTTCAGTCACCTCTTGGCTTGGAAAACTCCCTTATTCAAACCTGATCTTACAGTACGGTTTTCTAGAATCAGGCTGTGCTTTGGAAAATGAGGTCCAAGCTGAAGTGGAAAATTGAAGGGCTAGAGTTGATCTCAGCTGATTCTGGGAAACCTGACATTTTCCATCCTGTCAAAGGCAACTATTATTCTAATTTACATAAATTAACTCAAGTAGGTTCTTTGTCTTTTCTTTTGTAGGATGATGGTAATCTGGGAAATTTTTTAAAAAACCAACTTTTTTTTTTAAGTATAGTGCCAATCCAACAAAAAATGGAGTGCCAGCATTCTGGTTGTATGTTGATTATGGCAAGAGCTGTCTGTTCAAAACATGCTGACTCCTTGAAATATTTCTCTTGGTTTGCAGACCTGGTTCACCGTTTTCTATCCATGTGCTCCAGATTCATTTTGTGTGCTACAAATTCATCGGTTTCCTCCATTCTCGTGCTGTGAAAGGGACCCAGTGCCAAGCATATATCAACACACATTTCCAGATTTGTTTCTACCTTTGCCATTTTTACCTTCCTACGAGGCAGAGAGAGGAAAAGGGTAGAGAAGGTGACTTTTTAAAAAATGAGAGAGAAAAAGGCACAGAGCGAAGGAACTTTGGCCTGGAGTGGAGTATTCATGATCCTTTTGGGCATTGTTAGCTATAGGCCTTTGAAAAGTGGAACTACCATGTAAAGATAAGTGCCTGTGAAAAGGAATATATAATTCTCTGATGTGCTAGCAAGCTAAAAAAAAACAATCAAAGAAAATTTGGGTAACACTTTTCCACGGGCACGAGGGAAGAAATGTGGCCAGACTTCTAGAATAATAACAGCCTGTATCTTCAAATGGAATAAAAATGCTGGAAAGAAAGACAAGCCTTGGAATGGAAATACTTGGACTTGAGTTCTGGCTTTTCTGACTTGTAACAGTGCTTTTCCAGGCAATTCTCTGGCCCTTTTCCTTTTCACAAATGATTGCACCTTACTAAGTGACCTTGACATCATTTCCAGCTCACAAGACTCTATGATATTCCCTAAAGTTTCCTCTCCAAACTCCACGAATAGGGTCCTTTAGTTCTATGTTTTATAATTCTTGGAAGAAGGTCTTGCCTCCACGTGACCACAGCAGAGAGGGAGGAGAGAGGCCTGGAGAGGGGCTGTGTGTAGTTAACTTCTCACCATGTGGTACAAAGGACAGCTGCACTACAAGCATTTCTCCTCCTAAAAATGATGTGCTGAAGTGGACAAAGAAAGACCAAGTAGTGGGAGGTCAAGAGCCTCTGGAATGTTAGCTTTATTTAGCCCTAAATGAGTGGCAGCCAGCTGTAACATTATTACTCAATGCTTCCATGTTGCCATTCAAAACAGTTGTTGGAAGTGTTCAAGAGGGAACAGTAGGCCTGTGTAGCTCTGTTTTTCCTCTCTTCTAGCGTGGTAGAGTGGAATTCACACACCTCCCGCTTTGAAGAATATTCGTGGTTAGAATCAGGGCCGGGTGATGCTCGGTAGAATTTATCTCTTCCTCGTGTGGTCTCATTTTAAGAAAAACGCTTTTTTCCTTCTGATGTATAATATAACTATTGTCAAACATTTGTGAAAAAAAACAGAAGAAAGTGAAGATAAATATCAGAACCTCAACACTAAAACAAGACCACATTTTACAAATAAAACATTTAAGAAATATATTAACAAGAAGCCAAAGTGACCCGGGCGGCAGGCAATGTGCCTGTGGAAACAGACCCGGAGAAGTTAGGTAACCTTTGCAACAAGCCCACATTCTGTGCACTGTGCCCCACATCCGCACGGGCTCAGCTGAGCCTGGGAGAAGTGTAAAAGCATTGCTGACATTCAAAAGCTAAAGCAAGGACTTCGGATAAGGCAATTTTGTCCTCTGTGTCTGAGAGAAGAAAAGAATCACAGTGCATGTCAGGAAAATAATTTTGGAAACTCAGTTAATTGTGAAGGTAAGGCTGAGCCAGCTTGTGGTAGATACAAAGAAAATATTGTTCACTTCCCATAAATGATTTCCCATATGTAAAGTGGGGCTGACCCTAGCAGGTGACTTCAGAGATGTGGAAACATTGAACCACATATGAATAAATCTTGCAAACATTTTTTCTAATGCTAAGAATAACCTTTAAAAGAAAACCGTGGCTGTCACATCTTGAGACTGAAAGCTCTGAAAACAGAGCTTGTTTTTACCAACCACAAAGGCCAGGGACCTGTGGTTTTAGAGGATTTCTTATCCCAAGAAAATATTTGCACTTGGAGGACATGATGCGTTTTTAACTGTAAGAGCCATATTTGTGGAAATTATTGCAAGTAAAAATGTTTTCTTCCAGAGCCTGCAAAATTGACAGTTATGCTTAAGGCATGGAAAACAAAAACAAAAACAAAACATAGGTAAAATAAAGAATTGCACTTCCTTTAAATGGGTGTTTGTTTGTTTCTTAGTGAGGATATATATGGAAAAAAGATCTTTGGTAAGCATCCTTCTTTTGATTGCCACAAAATTCCAGTCACTAGAATTTTTGGAAGCTTAGATTTCTACACAGGAAAGGAAGAGAAAAGAGCACCACAAGAGAGAATGAGAAAAAAAATTAGGACAGGCATAGCTCAATAGACCAGAGGCAAAATGGAATAGATTAACGTTATAGGGAAATAAAGGCAATTTGAGGGAACTTAACAATGTTTGCCATTTAATCATTGGCAATCCAATTTAAAAATAAAACAATTATTGATTAAGAGGTCAATTAGTTTGAGGGAAAAACCCAATCCAAACTAAACATTTGCCTTGTGCATTAACTGTTATACCATAAAATAAAGTCCTCATTTTTAGCTGAAGTCTCCAGGCCTCTACATAACAGAGACAGGGGTAACACACATGCTGCAGGACAGGGAACGTGCTCCGGAAACGGATGGGGTGACGCACGCTGGCATCTGTCCTAACAGGGCTAACATCCAAGTGTACTGGAAAGGGAGGGACCAGACCTCTTCCTTAATATCCCCCATTTCTTCTCTTATTTGTATAGCTTTTGACTGCCATGCCAAAGAATTTCAGGCCAACCCCATGACAAAGCTACATAAAGAACTTCAACTATACTACTGCACCGAAATGTAATTGTAGCAAGTATAGCAGGTGTTGCTTGGAATATGGAAATGAATGAGCCCAAAGATTCAGTGTTTTTTTTTAAGTTTATGTGTGTATGTATGTAGTATCTCCCCAGTTCCTGACACAGAGTTTCTAAGACCCTTACAATTTCCTGGGTGGCAGAAACATCTTTTGTTCCAGTGAGGTGACTTTTGGTGCGCTTCTGGGTGAGGGCTGGTCACCAGAAAGACTAAGACATGATTAGAAGCTTGGACTGGTAGCCCCATCCCCAGCTCTCTGGAGAGGAGAAGGGAGAGGAGGGGAGGGGAGGGGAGGAGGGCTGAAAGTGAAGTTAATAACTGATCACGCCTCCATGGTGAAGCTTCTATAAAAATCCCAAGAGCAGAGGGTTCAGAGAGCTTCCAGGTCCGTGCACACATCCAAGCTGGGACAGAGGCAGCCCCCAGCTCCATGGGAACAGATCCATATGGGAGCCCCTTCTGGGCCTCGCTCTGTGTACCGCTTCATCCGGCTCTCCGTCTGTGTCCCGTATCATGTCTTTTATGACATGGAAATGTCGTAAACATAACGAAGTGTTTCTTGGAGTTCTGCTAGCTGTTCAAACACATTATCAAATAAGGAGGGTGTATAGGGAATCCTGATTTATATAGTTAGTTGGTCAGAAGTGCAGGTGACAACCTGGGACTTGAGAGTGGCCTCTACAGTGGAGGGCAGCCTTGTGGGATCTGGGACTAACTCCAGGCAGTGTGACTTCGGAATCCAACTGTAGGGCGCCCAGCTGGTGTCAGAGAGTGGGGCGCTGTGGGCAAAACCCCACACACCTGGCGTCAGAAGTGTCCTGAGGGAGGGAGTCGAGGAACACGCAGTGTGTTTTTTCTAGACAACGGAGGCACTTATTTTCAGCGTGTTTGCTGGACCGCATTGGGACTTGGTTGGAACAGGAGGCCCCAAATCCAGGAAAAGGGGGTGCTCCTGTGACCACAGTGTCCTTGGGAGAGGATTAGCAGTGAACAGCTGTCACACACACATGACTTCGGGCCCAGATGGGACATGTGTCATGTCGGCACACGACTTCCTTGGTCAGACTGTGCCGACAGGAGCAGGCGCCTGGAGAAGTGGGAGAATCCGCTTCGGAGGAGCGGTGTCTCATGAGGGCGGTGTGAACCACGGGAAACTGTTGTCCCGATAGGGGTCACCACCGTGAGCTCGGACGCTCAGAGACTGGAGAGGTGCCCACTCGCCTCCTCCCACCGCCATATTAAGTTGACTCAGGGAACCAGTTTCTTTTGGATGTTTGTTATATTCCGCAGAAAGGGACCCCTGCCCACGCCAGCGTATCACTGTCTTTACAGCGCTCTGACAGTCGAATGACTCTGTAGAGACAGCAGTGTCTTACCTGGGACTGATGACATGTCAGCTGTGGGCCTGGCACTGGTCCCCGTTCTTCACACATATCGTCTTGCATCACCCTGACAACGATGCCCAGAACTGGGCGTCATGCCCGCCAGTTCGCAGGTGGGAAAACGCCCAGAGATGTCCAGAAATGCACCCACGCTTTCGTATGCAGGCAACAGCCCAGGTATGCCTCACCTGGGGCCTGCCCACTGGCAGCAGCCACACGCCTCTGCTGCGCCCTGTCCCAGAAGAGAGGTGTCACCTGCAGTTTGAAGACAGCCGATGTTCCAGCTGCCTTCCCTATCGAAGTGACCAGTGAAACTAGACGTCACCCTCACTGTTGGAGGGAGCACCAGGTCCCAGGGGACCGACTGGGGCCTGGGCTTCACACGGGGGAAGGTAACAGCCTGAGGCAGAGCTTCTTAAGTCTCAGACACCTGAATACCACCTTTTAACTTTTCCAGAGCTTTCTGACACCTGCGTTACTACTTACTTTATCTGACTCATGTTTTCAAGCCAAAAATGTACTCATAAAGGAAAATTTATTTCGTGCTGGTATGTGGGGAACTAGTATTACGTGTTTTAAGTAAAAGATAATCCAAAAATACATACATGTAGTGGAAACATGGCAATCTTACTCAAGTTTAGCTCCTCCTTTTTTGGATTCCCGCCCTCAGTGTCCAGCCCCGTCTCCTCCTTCAAACCCCCTCGCTCCCTCCCCTCGAGGTGTCCTGCTGGATTCCAGGAGGAGTGTCCCCAGGCGCCACACCTGCACCAACGGGCTGCACTCTGGGTCACCGCCCTCTTCACGGCTTCGTTCTTCCCCAGGGTGCACCCACTCCCGCGTCACCTTCAGCCCTTTCATAGAGTTGTCTTCGATGTTATGCTTCACGTATGCCATTGCACCCGGCAAAAGGCTAACTCTGACCCCGATTGCTCTGCCACTACCAGAAGCCAGCGCTTCCGTTTCTACCACTGTTATAAGGAGATTTTTGTGGGGTTTTATTTGTTTGTGTATAGAATGTCAGTCTGTGTAATGAAATCCAAGCACATGAAGAGAATGTTATCAAGAGTAGTTTCCAGGGAAAATTCTCATTTGGAACAGGCTCCTTCCCACTGGCTTGAACTGTCTTGGCGTATTTTAATGGGCTCACCTTGACTTCATGAATCATATTAATATATTGCTCATTCTTTATGCCTTTTGATTATTATATATAAAATTACAGTGCAAGACATCATTAGTCATAATGCAACTACATAAAACTCACACATGAAATCAGAATGTACTAATCTTTTATAGTCACTAAAACGGGCAGAGTATATGTTAGCTCTAAATAGTATGAACAGAAACATAAGATGAGGGCTTGTGCTGTGCTGACATGTCATTGTTGGATGCAGGGGTGCCCCCAAAATGGAATATGAGTACATGCCAGTGGTGCCCTCTGGGAGACAGGGAGGGCTGGCTCCTGGGTGTGGTACAGGGGCTGAGACATGCCCACGCTGTCCCTGGGCAGACGATCTCTCTGTCAGCCACCCCAAGGCTGAAAAGCTTCACAGACAACTTTTAGGATATGAGAATCCTTTTTCATAGCACCCTGAGCTTAAACCCTAAACCCGCTTCAGGCAGTGGTTCCAGACGGTTCTCTCTCCATCAATCGCATGGCCCCACAGAATGAAATGTTCCTTGGTTTTGGGTACACTCTTTCCTCCTCCCTATCCTCTCCTTTCTCTACTCTGAATCTGTAAGGTATCGGGGGAAGGAGTGTCAGTAACACATTAGGGAAACTATAGGTAACTCCACTTGCTCTTTGGTTTTCCCCGAGTCACTTGGGGTAAAACCGGATGCCATTAAAACAAAGTTGGGGAACTTTAAGTAGAAGATTGGAAGATGATTCTAACCCTGATGGTTCATTCAGGGGCTGACTCAGTAGGACTGAGCACT
>CM052538.1:10794231-10875123 GCA_028533065.1 Trachops cirrhosus
TTTGCATATAACCAAGGAGGGCGTGATTGTGGGGGAGACTCTGAAAGTGCTGCTAAAGAGGTGATGTGGTACTGTTGCTTCGGGGTTTTGAAGACAAAGTCTATACACACACACATTTATTTATTTTTACTTGACGTGATGTACTCTGTGCAGAGGACTGAGGTCTGTTTAGGTCTGCATCCTCTCAAAGGACATATCGAGGCAGAAGGGAAAGGGGCAGGATACGACTTGGAATGATTGCTTCTCAGTCAGGGAGCTGAGGGCCCCACACACCAAGTCACACAGGCCCAGGCACTTGACCCATGGTCACAGGCAAGTTTGCATGTATTTTTAGTTAGACTGTCTCCTACACATGCACTCTGGTGGGAAGAGAGGGCTACAGCGAGAAGACAAAGGAGCCTCTGGCTGCGTTTGTGTAAAGGTAGTGAGTGTTCGTTGCACTGAGTCTAGAAGAGGAGAAAAGTAACACCTGTGGAGCACACACCCACTGCCACATACACCGCTAGACACTTTTGCTTTGGCTCAGATGGTGTTTTCTAGAACCCCATGAGGTGGATGGTATCCCCCATTTAATACACAGGGAAGTCAGGTAGAGAAAGGACTAAAACTCACCGGTGCTGGAATCAGGAGCATGTACTCTTCCCACAATACTTTGTGGCCTGAGAAGTTTTTGATTGTTAGCTTTGTAACAAGTATCAATATTTTACATTTTTGTGGGAATGCCTTGTATATCTCAGTATAGTGAGAATTCAGAGACCATTTTATTTTCATGCAAATTACTAAAAAATAAAATACAGGAGCTTATCATTTCTTGCCAAGAATATGGCAATAACCTGCCAGCTGGTCTTTGCACCCCTCTGCCTGCTTCCTGCAACTCACCCTCGGCATTGCCACCGAGTGGCATGCTTGCTTTCCCCCTTACTGGGTTCACTGTGACAGCTCCGACTCATCTTTCAACACCTGCCTTAACATTTTTCTCTTGGGCAAGTCTGTCTGACTTCCAATGGCAGAGTAACTCTTGCATGCTTGCTTCCCGATGCACCCATAGTATTTTTACATGCCCTGAATATAACTCTTCTTAATGTAGTCTAAGGCTTTATTCATCTGATATTAACTAGACTGTGAAATCCCCAAAGGAAAGTGGACATGCAATAATTATATATGAAATGTCTAAATGTGTACTAAAACATTAATTCACAAAGAAAGATTTCATTTAGTCCAAGAATCACCTAAGTTATAAATAATAGACTTCACAGAGGTCAGTCTGTTGGTGTCAATAAGGGTAGGACTGCGTGTCACATTTTGATATCCACAGTTATTGGCTACGTGATATGCGATCTTGGGAAAGTTAATCTTTATGAGTCATAGTTTCATTTGTTCTTACTTGTGATAAAAATAGCAAATCTCCCTAGGGTTATTGTGTGGAAAGGAATGAGGTGGTTGATACAAGTTATCAGTACAGGACTGACAGCTAAGACTTGATGAACTGTGTTTACTATAAACAATGTAATGTATGATAAAAATAGATCAAATAACAATTATAATTTATGTGTACAGTGCAAAAAGTAAAAATAATATCCACCTACGCATCATTTTCTAGAACCTCTCTCTAATATTTTCTCATTATCCCTCTTCCCAGAGGTATGAATTTTGCATTTATTAATTCCTTGTTTTTTGTTATGGTCTTAGCACATGAAAATGTATAGCGAAACAATGTATTATTTAATTTGACATATTTGGACATGGTATAAGTGGAAAGGTATGGTGCATATTCTTTGCAACTTGCTCCCTGCCCTGTACTGTATTTGGGAGATTTGTCCATGTCGATCTGTATGGATGATGCGCATTCATTCTTCCTCCTGTATAGTCTTTCATTATATGACTATTCCATAGTTTATTTATACTTTTCATTGATCCATTGTCCTGACAAAGGTAATTTCGGCTGTTTCCAGTGCAGGTTTTGTTGTTGTTGCGTCCTGGATATACGTGTCTCCTGGTCTACATTGTAGGAACAGGTGAGGTGGTGGTGCGTGAGTCCCTGGGTTTTGGTGTATGTGCTTTTTCAGCTTTACCAGATATTTCCATATTGCTCTCCTTTCCATGGTGTATAAACATGCCTGCCATGCAATAGTCTCTTTGATGCTTCACAATGCCCAGCTTTTAAATGTGTGCCAACTGTGTGGGCGTAGAGTGGTATCTTGTGTTTATTTGCGTTTCCCAGGTTTTTAATGATCTCTTACATTTTTAAAAACGTTTGCTAGCCATATGTTTCTCCTTCTGGGAAAGAACTATTCACATCTTTGGTCCATTTTTCTGTAGTGTTTTTGGTCTTTTTAATTAAAATATCTGTATATGATTGTGGATTTGTCTATTTTTTTAGCGGTTTCCATTTTTGCTTCATGTATTTTGGATGTCCATTGTTAGATACATCAACATTTAAACTTGTAATCCTCTTGATAATCTGACCCCTTTGATATTATGAAATACTTTTCTTACGCCTGCTAATGTTCTTGCTCTGAAATCTACGCCAGTATTGACAGAGCTACTCCAGTCTTCTTCGATAGTGCCAGCACGGGCATCTTTGTTCAACCATCACTTTTAACCTTTTATCTTTGTATTTAAAGTGAGTTTTTTTGTAAGTAGTACATACCTGAGTTTAGTGGTTTTATTCCGTCTGATCATCTCTTTGATTTGGGTTGTTCAGACTCCTTTATATTTTAGTGAAATTATTGGCATGGTTATGTTTACATCTAGCATTGTGCTACTTGTTTTCTCCTTGATCCGTCTTCTCTTTTTCTTTGTTAGATTAATTATTTTTATAATTCCATGGTATATCTCTTCAGGCTCATTAGCTATAACATTCTTTAGTGTTTTCTGTAGGATTTGTAGTATACACCTTTAGCTTGTTTTAAAGTCAACACTCAAATGATATAATACCACTTCGTGTGTAATCCGAGACTATTTTTAAAGACTGTATTACTGTCCTTCGATATAATCGAAGACTCACAACAGCAAACTTGCATTTCTCCCCTCCTGGCCTGTTGCTGCTGCTGCTATCATTTTATATGTACACATGATATCATCACTATGCTACATTATTATTCGTTTTCTCTAAACAGTAAATTATCCGTTGTTATCTAAAGGTTTTTATTTTGATAAAATAAAAGTCTACCCAGTCTTACATGTGTATCCATGCAGTTACCATTTCTGGCGCTCTTCTTTCCTTTGTGTGGATCCACACTTCCATCTGGTATCTCTGCCTGAAGGACTTTTAAAAATGTATTATGGGGTGGGCTTGCAGGCGATGCATTCTTTGAACTTTCATATGTCTGAAAAAGTCTTTAGCCTTTATATTTGAAACATACTTTTACTGGATTTAAATTCTAGTTGGGCAGATTTTTTCCCTTTCATTATGTTAAAGATGTTACACCACTGTGTCCTAGCTTGCATTATTTTTTGACAACGGATCTACTGTATTTTTATCTTTGTTCCCCTGCATCCTTTTCCTCTGGCCGCTTGTGAGATTCTTCTCTTCCTCACTGGTTTTGAGCAATTTGACCTTCATTACGCGCTTTGGCATACTTTTCTTCCTTTGTTTTGTGCTAGGGGCTCAATGATTTTGAATTTGAATTATGGGTTTATAGT
This sequence comes from Trachops cirrhosus, assembly GCA_028533065.1. Taxonomy (NCBI): domain Eukaryota; kingdom Metazoa; phylum Chordata; class Mammalia; order Chiroptera; family Phyllostomidae; genus Trachops; species Trachops cirrhosus. The sequence continues at coordinate 10,797,877 of CM052538.1, forward strand.
GTTTATCACATTAAAAACCATTTCAGCCATTATTTCTTGAAATATTTTTCCATGTCCTTTTCTTCTCCTTGGGAGAGTCTGATTACATGTTTATTAAGCTGACTGAAGGTACCTCATGGGTCGCTGATCCTCTATTTATATATATTGAATCTTTTTGTTTCATTTTCAAGAGTTTCTACTGCTGTGCTTTCAAGTGCACCATTCTTTTCTTCTGCAATGTCTAGTCTACTATTAAGTCCACCTAGTACATCTTTTATCTCAGGTATTGTAGTTGTTATCTCTTGAAGTTTAATTTAGATCTTTTATTTTTAAAAAATCTTCCCATGTCTCTGCTTACTCTTGCACCTATGTTCATGAGTGAGACTTGCTTTTTGGAGGGCGGGGTAGGGCTGTTTTCTTGGTTTTGGAATCAAGGGCATTCTAGCCACATAAAATGAGTTGAGAAATTTTTCTTTTTCGTTTTTGGACTAGTTGTATTCTATTGGTTGTATGTAGTTGTATCTAACTGGCATAGCATTTGCTATCCAATTGGCATAGCATTTTTTTATGGAACATTTTAACTGCTGGTTAAATGGTTTAAAAGATCTTTCAAGTTTGTTTTTTACTTTTTCTTGAGTCTATTTTGATATTTTAATGTTCTAGAATTTGTGATTTACATGTAACTTTTCACATTTGTTTATATAATGTTTTAAAAACAATATACTCTTTTATCAGTATAATTGCTGTAGTTTCTCTAGCTGTTTCCCTTTGCATTACTAATACTTTGAATTTTTTTCTCTCATTTAAAAATTTTATTTTTGCAGCAATTTTTCCTATTTTGTTAGACTTTTCTAAAAACAACCATTTGCTTCTGATAACCCTCTCTCTCCTGCTGTGTCTTCTCTTTTATTGTCCCTGATCTCACCCTACTTTTTTCTCCTGTCTGTCACTTCTGTTTCCTCCTCCCCTTCCTCTTCCTCTTTTCTCTTCTTCATGCCTCCTTTTCTTCCTCCTCCTTTTCTCTTTCTTTTTTCAACTTTTAGTGACATACTTGGCTCACTAACTCCAAGGCTTGCTTCTGTTCTAATAAACACATTAAAGCTTTCTCTCTGAGGATCTTAAACTAGATGCCACAATGTTTTACTATTTCATTTTTGTTAATTTTTAATATTTTCTGGTGACCATTCTTATGCCTTCTTTAACCCTTAAGTTATTCAAATGTACCTTTCCAGACATCTGAGCTTTGGGGTTTCGAATGTTCTTTAAATATGACATTCTAATCTAATTTATTAGATTGTCATATGCATTTCTCCAACCTTTTCAACTTACGGAGTCTTTATTTGTCGATCGATTTGTGCTCAACTTTCATAACGGTTTTGTCTGCCTGAAAAGGATGGAGTATGTTCTTCAGCTGCTGTGCTCACTATTGTGCAGTGTCATTTATATCAATTAGATCGAGCTTGTTAATATCTGCCACCCTTACTCTCTCTTCTCAGTTACCGAGAGAGGTCTTTTTGTATCAAGGTTATTCTCGCTGCATAAAATGAGTTGGGGAATTCTTCCTTTTTCATCTTCTGGAATAATTTGTGGAATAGTCAAGGTTTTTTATTCTGCTTTTTAAATGCTTGGTAAAACTCACATTAGTGAAAATCTCCCATTGGGAGGTGGGTTTGTCGATGCCCCTTGCTGGTTGTGTCACATGTTTTAAAGCCAGATTCCAGGTGCACACACACTTAAAACAGCACTGTCATTATGTAGTGACCACGTCATCTTCGTTACTGCTTTCCTCCTTGAAGTCCTTTACTTTTTGGGGGAGGAGGGCAGGGGTATCGTCTATCCATATTTTGACTTTTAGTTATCTGTATTCTTATGTCTTAGGTGAATTGGTGAACAGCATGTCACTGAATTAAAAAAAAATCTAGTTTGACCATATTTGTCTTTTATCTGGGGATTTTAGTCCCGTGACTTGATTTGTTAGAAGTGGTAACTTATGCCTTCTCCTACCATCTTTGTTTACGCATGTATTTTTCTTACCATGTATACATTTATTTTTTTCCTGATTTTCTTGTTCTCTTTTTGACCTACTTAGTTTTTCCCATCTGGCATAATAGTGAAGAGTGTGGGCTCTGGAAATCAAATGTCATTAGTGACCTAATTTTGTAATTTCCAGGTGTGTTGCTATGTATTTACCACACATGTATAGGTTCAAAACTATGCGGGTTGTCTTATATATTTTTAAATATATAAAACACAATCAATGTATAGTATACTTATTTTCTTTTTGATTACAGACTGAAGTCTATGATCTTAGAGCAATTTTGGTTTGTAGAAACACTGAGCAGAAAGTATGGAGTCACCAGAGATCCCCTTCCCCGTTAGCCTGCTGTTACCATTTCTCATTAGTGAGCGACGTGTGTTGTGATTGATGAAGGAATATTGATACATTATTAACCTAACTTCACATTTGTGGTTTTGACAAATGTATTATGGCACATATACCTCCCTACAGTATCATAAGGAATAGTTTCATTGCCCTAAAAACTTCTCTACTTCACTTATTCATCTCTGTGTATATTCTTCTGAATCTTGAATTTTTGTTGTTGTCGTTCTTTAACATTATAGTTTTGAGGGTATCTTAGTCCACTTGAGCTGCTGTGCCGAATGACCACAGCCTGGGTGGCTTATAAACAACAAACATTTGTTGCTCACAGCCCTACAGGCTGGAAGTTCCAGATCAGAGAGCCAGCATGGCTGGGGGAGGGCCTTCGTGCCCAGACAGGCTTAGGGAGTGCAGTGGGGCCTCTTCTGTAAAGGCTGCCATGCTGTCCGTGACGGTCCTACCTCCGGACCTAATGCCTCCCGGGGACCTACCTCCTAATCCTATTGCACTGGGCATTAGGACTTCAATGCACAAAGTTTAGGGGGTGTAAACCTGCAGACCACAGCAGAGGGTCATCTGTCCTCTGATTCGTGCATTTTCACTGCTGATGAGTTTCCTCTCGTTGGTACCCCTCAGATTAAAACCTGTCCTGCTGTGGATAGGACATATGCTGTGTCCAGGGTTTTGCTGTTACAGACTTTTCTGCCTCATGTCATCTCTTTGTGGAACATACGTGAGTGTGTGTGCAGAGTATGCACCTCATGGTAGAATTAGGGGGTATTGAAAATTAAAAAATTAATCCTTTATACCTTAGAATGGGTTCTAGCTACCTCCTTAAACAAAATTTCTGTATGAACAGATATTCTAAATCTAACATGATTTTTACTTTTCGTTCCCCTAATGTGCAACATTCTCTTGCTTCTGAGCTTAATCACATCCTAACTATTTTCTCTCTGTTCTCCCGATCCCCGCCTCCGAGCAATTCACCTTGATGATTCAACTTTGCTTTGCGTTTCAGTCTAGAAGTCACTTCTGTAAAAGGCTTTGGAATGGACCTCACATCTGGATAAACGCCACTCCCTGGTTATCTTGCAAAGGCCTTTGGGTTGGCTGTTTCACCATTGCCCATAGCCAAGTTCCCCAAAGACAGAAGTACATGCGAGTCCCCGTCCCCCTCTGCCCACCACTGGTGTCCCCTGTACCTGGCAGTGCCTGACAAATCACATTGTGTGAATGACTGAATGTAGGGTACCAAGACTATGTCAGCAATGGTGGGTACCAGCATCTTACCCACCAATAAGGGACCTGGCCATCACAGGCTCTATTGTTACGTAAGAGGAGAGTAGACTTCAAGTGGATAGGGCCAACGATAAGAGCTCGGGACTCAGTCGTGCACATCGAGGACAAGGCGTGTCAGTCACGGCCAGGAGGAATGTTCACGAGGCGATGTTTTCCACTCAGGCACTGTAAGCCAGAGCGTGCCTCTGTTGACCAGCCGAGAGAGAGATCTTCAGATAATGAACCATGAAATCCTGCTATGTGGCAGCACTGTTCAATAATTTTTCATTTGCCACCAGTCAGCTTCAGGGATCAAGGGCAGCAAAACACATAACCCACTCATGCGTGTTATTTTAAAGGCATATTTTAAAGTTATAAATATGGTACATTGAGTTAATGAGGTATTTTCTTTGGGCGACAAATATTTACATTCCACACGGGCCTCTTGGTGTCAAGAGTGTAACTGCTTGGTTTTCTTCCTTTTCTCAGGAGGCTGGGATGCAGATGGAAAAGGCCCCAGTGTCTGGGACACTTTCAGCCATCAGGGAGGAGAGAGAGTTTTCAAGAACCAGACTGGCGATGTAGCTTGTGGCAGCTACACTCTGTGGGAGGAAGATTTGAAATGTATCAAACAGCTTGGACTGACTCATTACCGCTTCTCTCTTTCCTGGTCACGTCTGTTACCTGATGGGGCGACAGGTTTCATCAACCAGAAAGGCAAGTGTTTCTTAAAAATAGAAGGTTGCAGCTTTAATTCAAGGTTATTGCAGCAGCCTGGCATAATTAATCCAGTGTGCTATTCTGCAGTGTAGCTTTGAAAGTGCGAGTGTTTTGGAGTGATTCTGGGATGCACTGTTTGAAATGGGCTTGCATTAGCTTTCTCGGTAATATTCTTTTTTCCCTTAACTGCAGATCTCTGTTGGGAGGGAGGAAATAGGTTGGCAGGAAGAGGGTTGGAATAAATGTTTTATGTATGGTATTGTTTGAGTGTTAACCTGAAGGTGAATTTTCAAAAGTTGTGTATAAATTATCTTCAGTCGTGTTACACTGGGATGAGATATGAAAAGCCCTGGAGAGCTTGAGGTGATTCCAAGCATTTCAATAGGAGCTGAATTAATGGTGCTAATTGACTAGCACAAGGGAATCTGGAGTCCACTCACTTGGGGTTAAGTGACAGCTTAACTTCTTATCTATGTAAGCGTCTCTTGGTGCCTCAGTTTCCCTACAAGTACAAAGGAATACTATAATAGTCCCTATTTTAGAGAGTTGTTGGAGGGTTAAATAAAATAATTTTGCAATCTTTACATTTGCTGGTATATCATAAAATCATTCAATAAGGGTTATCTATTATTTGTATTATGCCTTGTGATTCAGAAGATTGCAGCCAATTTGAAAGCCTGTTATTGATGAGGCATTTCACATACATTTTCTAAAAGGTAGAATTATCGCATTTTACAGAGGCGCATGTCCACATCCACATATTTTGTAAATGGTGGGTCCGGAAGTTAAGTCCAAGGTCTGGCTACCTCTTCCACATGACGAGGTTGGCCAGGGATGAGCTGGGGAGGACCCCGTTTGGCCTGCCGCCTATTCTTGTCGGTAAAGTCGTGTGGCAACAGAGTCGTGCCCAGTCACTACGTGTTGTCTGTGGCTGTCTTCCCACTACAGTAACAGAATCGACTAGCCGGGGCTGAGACCTATAGGCTACAGAACCTAAAATATTTACGAACTGTTTCTTTACAGGGAAGTTTTGTGACCCCTGTACTGCAAAATAATAGCTTCTTAATAAAGAACCTTTATGGCGGCTTTGTCTTGGCAAAGATCTTACGCTATTCCCAGGGGTGGGACTAGTTGAGACAAGGGAGGTGCCTGGGTCACTCATTCACTCTTAGGTCCTCAGGGGCTCAGAAGTGCAAGACGGGCCCTTGCAGGAACCTGAGGGAAGGTGCCTGCTTGCCTCAGCACACGCCCAGCCTGAAGAGGCTTCATGAATACGAAGGGCTTCTTTCTGAGTAAGTGACCTGACTTCATACATGTTAAGAACAACATAAGATAACCAGTTCTAGATAGACACATGCCCTTGCAATGCTCATTTAATGTCAGGTGGGATCTCTACCTTGTGACGTGGAACCACGACTCACGGACTCACCCTTTGCCTCCACCCGATGGGAATAACACAAGATTAGCAGGTTCACTGCTTGATCCTGAAGACCTTATCCCCATGGCTAACTGCTGTTGGTAGAATGTCTCCTTTCTTGACATCACTGGCCAGTTTTATTGATTGTGAACAGAAGTTAATTTGCTGTTCAGTTTTAAAATGAACTCATACTTTTCTACCTTCCTGGACCATCATCTGCACCCTCTCTCCCCTCTGGTACCACCGTACCCTCCAGGACTGAAAACTAAGAGAATCTTTTCTTTGCTTTCTCCATCTATTTGGTTGCCAAATATGATCCATTCTGCTTATGTCTCTTTAACTTCTCCGCTCCTAGCCATCTCCTCTGCCCCTGCCCTAGTTTAGGTGTTTACCCTTCTCATCAAGGACTTTTTGATATACTCTTGATAGGTCTATTTGCAGCCAAACCTCGGATCTCAAATGTCTCCCATCTCCACCAATTCAGTTCTTGAATTGTTCGTGGAAAAAAATGTCTCGGTTGTCGAACAAAACTTCAGCTCTTGAGCTGACAACCCTTTCATACTGATGCAGTGGAATCTCAGTTCTCAAACTTAATTTGTTCAATTTGCAATTGAAGAGATAAAAAAGAGGGAAGGGAGGGTATTCCTACTTCACTGATCAAGGAAATGCTTGGGAAATGGGGAGAAATGCAAAGTTTTATTGAGAAATATCACCCTGACACAGAAGTAGCAAACCGTGCAATAAACTTGTTCAATGACAATGCAGTGTTTCACTTCAGGCAAGTGTTAAAACGCAGGCAAAACAAACATCACTGGATAGGTTTTTAGTGAGGCAGAGGCCCAGTGCGCCTGAAGCAAGTTCTCGTGGAGCAGAGAGACAGAAGAGAGAAAGAACCCCCGGAGAACAGCTGCCTGACCTTTTAAAGGAAGGGGCTCCCCTTCCAAACAATAGCATCCCTCCATCCTTCTATCCCTCCTCTCCATATTCGGTCATCAATAGCTCTCAGCATTAAAGGTGCATTTTAGTGTGTATGTAAACTTTCATTTTTGACTGTACATTTTATTTCCTTTCTGTTAAATTTTCATTTACGTTTCATGTCCTTTCGTTTTTAAAGTGTTTATTCATAGGTTAAACAGTACATCAGACATGCACTGTATATAAGAAAGGCTAAAACAGGGAATCATTTGGGGGGTCTGGAACAGATTAATCCAACCCACATCATTTCTAATAGGAAAAACTGATTTGTTTTTTCCAACAAATCGCTTCTCAAACAGCCTTCCAGAATGAATTAAGTTCGAGAACCGTGGGTCCACTATACTTTCATTCTCTTTCTTAGTCTTTTAATTCTTTATACAAAATGCTACCACAGCAATTTTCCTAAAGATTGACCCAAGTCATCTGGCTTACATCATTTATGTAATTGCTACTAAAAACAAAGCAATCTGAAAAAAACATTGAGTCACCCCAAGCCTCAGTGTACCGTCTACACTGCTTTATATACCAGAATGTTACGTGAAGGCATAACTCACCTCTGCCTCCTTACAAGCTGAAACCCCCCCATGCGTATGACCCATGCAATTCCCTGAGCACACAACCCACCGCCTATTCAACGTACTACGTGAGTTTCCACCTCTGTCAGAATGTTCTTTTGCCTGGAACTGCCTTTCCTGAACTCCCAGCTATACCCCCTGGATGTCTATCCTCCTGTTAAAATGTAGCACAAATGTTTCCTCTTTTAAAAAAATCTTCCCCTATTCCAAGACAGAAGAGATCTTGTTTTCTATTTTCATAGCACTTTGTAAAACTCTTAGGGTGTTTCCCACATTCTTCCCCCATAGTGTTATTGTGCTCCCTTTTGGCCTGTGAACACATGAGTTGAATTCAATTCAACAGACCTGTATTGTGTTTGTCTGTCAAGTGTGCCGTGTCCTCACAACATAGATGTAAGACAGTCTCTCCAAGTGCTTATGGTATCATGGGAGGAAATTCTGCCTTGTTCGCCCCTGTGACCCAGTCCAGGGCCTTGCAGGCAGGAATTCAGGAAACATTTACTGCATGTAATTCGATTAGGTCAATGGCAATCATAAAATTCAGTCTAGGAATGGCTGCCTTTTATTGAGCGTGTACCATGAGCAACTCACGGTGCTCATATCGTACTTGTTTTTGTAGCTTTAATTTCCCCAACAGCCCCATGAGTGAGGGGGCTCTCTAAACAGAGGCCGTCACTGGGTGTAGGTCTGGGCATAAATTTGCTAAGATGACAGGTTTTGATGGGGCTGATTCAGCCCACGTCTGTCTGATGTCAAAAACCTAGAATCTACTAGTCCAGACCCATTTCCAACTTCACCAAATGACGTGTATTATTCATGCAACAGTTTTTCTGTTGGTAAAATGAAGTGGAAAATGCTCCATCACTACAACTCTGTCCACTGTTCTAGCCCATGATTCCAAGGGTTTGACTTTTCACTGAACTTACATTTGGTTGGTAAAAAACAGAAAAACTACAGGCAGAATAAAAACATAACCCACCAGCTCAGAACATGAAGTCCACAATTCCTTATCTGAGATCCTAAAACCCAAAAGCCTCCAAATCCTGAATCCTTTTTAGCAAGTTTAGTTTTAAAACTAATTTGGCAGCAAACACTGACCTTAATTGATGTGAAAGATTTTTACCACCTCAGTTTATTCTGCTCGATGATATGTACCGTATATTTTAATGCAGGAATAGTAAGGGATACTGACTCAGATACCACGAGGGGTGTTGGACTTAATATATGGTGTTTCCTTTCTAAAATCCAAACATTCTGAACACACCGGCCACCCAGATTTTCAGATAAAGGATTGAGGACCTGTACCAGTGGCAACAGATCAAGCTGTTTAAAATGCACTGAAGGTGTCCGGAAGTTCACAGAACTCCCTGCCACTCAGCCGTCCAAGGGCAGGAAGCCGAAGAGCTGCAGGGGGCGCTGGTGGGCCGAATGGAGTCCCAGGGGCCCCTGAACAATGTGAGGAGACCACTCACGCAGATCTCACGTGGGGGGTCACGTGCCCCCAGCCCCGAGCTGTTTCTGTTTGCCCAGCTTTTGTAAACCATAGCTGACGAATATCTCAGACTTTTCCATGAACTCGAGGGCACTGGAGGTCCTTCCAGGAGGCTGACTCTCAATAAGCAGTTGCTCACGCTTGTGCGGTGATCTGTTGAAGCCATTGGAACTGTTTTAACTCAGAAAGGCCACCATTTTTTTTTTCTGTTTAAATATTTCCTCAAAGAGCACGTAAAGAATTGGTAATCCCTTGTCACTGTTCCTTCCAAGGAACCCCTGTTATGTGTGTTTGACTTTCTGTGTTAAAGCTTGATTGGAAGATATTTGGAAACTTATAAAATCCTATGTTCCTAAATTGGAAAAGTGTTTTACAAAATGGAATTGTTACACAGTCTTTCTCTTTCAAATGTCAAGTTTTCAAGGTTTAACAAGAAGAGGTTGAGCTGGCAACTGAAATCACATATTTCTGTATTCTCAAGTGCTCAAATACCTTTTCATATCTGCCACAAATTCAAGTTTCAGGTGATGAGTAGGAGACCCAGGCATTGGAAATAAAAGAAAAAGGAATGCTTGTGTAGAATTTCTTGTCCACTTTAAGATTTAAAATATGAGCACACTCAGCAGGAATGTTAACTAAATAAATGAACAACAGAAATCTTATTAATCTCTTACTCTGTGTTGGGCAGTGTAGCAGCCCCCCTCCCAAAATTTGTCCACCTCCTAATTCTTAGAAATGGTGAATATATTATCTTACCTGGTAAAAGGGACTTTATAGACATGCTTAAGTAAAAGTATCTTGTGATGGGAAGATCATCCTGTATTACCTGGGTAGTTCCAGTGTAATCATGTGAATCCTTACAAGAGGATGAAGTTAAGAGCGAGAAGATCCAAGGACTGAAGCAGAGCTCAGGAAGGAGAGAAGATGTTACAGTCCTGGCTTTGCAGATGGAGGAAGGGGCCTCTAGAGGCTGGAAAAGGCAAAGTGTGTGAATTCTCTTTTAAAGCTCCAGAAGGGACACAGCCCGCTGACATCTTGCTTTCAGCAATGTGAGAACCTGTTTGGATATGTGATGTGCAGGAATGTAAGATACCACATTCGTGTTGTTTTAGATACTGAGTTTGTGCTGCTCTGTGGCAGCAGCAGCAGGAAACGAATACAAGCAGCATGCCAAGAGGACCTAGGGCAGTGAAAGCAATTGGTGGTGTGAGTCTAGAGAGGGGTAGACTTAGAGAGTTATACGTTTGACACATGGCAGCCTCTCTATCACAATTACTTCTACACTCGTACATTTATAGTTTGCCTAGGAGGATTCCGGTTCAGTTATTTTCTATACCGAGACGTCATTTTTGCAAGTTCCAGCCACATTGTTTTCTCAGGAAATTTTCCCAATTTCTTTGTTCTACACAATCCTGCTGCACTCCCGGCCACACCTGACTGTAGGAGGGAAAGACTTCTTTGGGACTTTTCATTTGTGTAACTTCATTGACAAAGAGCATCTTGCCCTGCTGCTTTCATTTCTCAGGTATGTTTGGAATTAAGGAGCCAAGAGGCCGAGTTAATTGGGGGTTGGCCTTGGCAGATGGGGTGGCCAGTTTGATACCACGGCAAATTGGAGGCACAGAGAAAACTGGTTCGGAGAGAAGGGCATGCAGTAGGTGCATGGAGAAAAGCTGCAGTGGGAGAGACCGGAATTTCCTGAGACATGAAGATTTTCTCAGCTTCTAGCTTCAAATCCCTTGAGTTCTGCTTGTAATCCTTCTCTGTTCCTGGGTGTGTGATTTCTCAAGATCATTTCAAAGAGTGCTCACCGCATCCCATACCAACCAGATACCGGTGCCTACTCCACCTTTATATTTGGTTTAAACTGAATGTTTCTTTTAATATCCAAAAGACTTTTAACTCAAAAATACTTCATATTTTCAAAGATCAAATAAAAAGAAATAGTTTTAATTGAAACAAAGAACCTGGTAGTAACAATGTAAGAAGGCTACGAAAGTTTCGGTACTTAAAATTATCAACCCTCTACTAACATCCAGATGCAGAACAAGGCCCGAGTGACAGCTGAAGTTTCAAGATTCCTAGAATGGTAACAGATGATCATTTGAAAACACACATTTACACAGAGAACTGTTCCAGTTTGGTAAAGCTGAAGAACCCTCTGATGATTTTTCCTCTTTGGTACTTCCTACACTCACGAGGTGGCACTATTAATATTCCTCTTTTACAGACGAAGAAACTTGGCTGTAGAGAGGCCATGTGTTTTGTCCATGATCTTTGGACTGAACTGTCTGACTCTGGAGCTCTGCTCCTGAAAACCTTACTCCACTGCATCATGGGAAAGTTTCATCACAACACCAAATAGACTGTGCAACCCAGAAATAAAATGCTTCATCCTAGGATGTTCAATACTAACTGTGCAATGCTTTGTTGCTCTGACATGCCGATAAGTGAGAAAAAATTTACTTAATTTTTTTGTCTTCAGTTCAGCTGAAGATTATCATGTTGTTTGAATTACAATGATTGCCATCATTAACGGTTGTGCCATATCTAATGATGCCTACAGAAGATAAATCATCGATTCCTCCAAAAAAAGAAAACAAGAAAAAAATCTGATGTTATGAGTCAGCTCTAAAGCGTGTGATTCCTAAGGCTGGCAAAGGAGAGTCGCAGCAGTTCTGGTTCTGAAACACTAGCAAAGGAGAGAAATAGAGGGTTGTGAAAACACCCAGGCTTTGCAGTAAGACAACTTGGGTTTCAATGTTGGCTCTTTAAGTCTCGTTCTAATTCTCTCTGAATCCCAGTTTTCTCTTATGTTGATTGAGGATAAAAATACCCACCTCTTGGGCTTAAGTATGAATGCAATAAATAAAAGCTGATATTTTAATATGCAAAGCCAGTGGAAGGAATTGGCTATGTGAACCTTAACACATACCAATTCCAAAATGACTCCATTATAGCATCTCTGAATATGCCATTTTACAAATGAGGATCTGGGGATTTACAGAGGTCCAGAGATAGGATGGTGGGGTGCTCTTCCACTGAGAGAGGAAAGAAAAGTTTTATAAATTTTGGTGACTGTATTAGTTTTCTATTGAGCTGGAACAGATTACTACAAGCTTGGCTCTTTACAACACAGATGTATTACCTTAGACCCCTGTCGGTCAGAAGTCTGACACAGGTCTGCCCAAGGTGACTACAGGGCTGCCTTTCTTTCTGAAGGACCTGGGGGAGAGCCAGTTTCTCTGCTCATTCAGGCTGTTAGGAGGATTCAGTTTCTTGTGGTCACAGGACTGAAGTCTTCGTTTCTTTAATGGCTGTCAGCCCAGGACCATTTTCAAAACTAGAGGCCACCTACATTTCTTGGTTTGTGGCTCCCGCCCTCCATCTTCAAAGTCAGCAATAATGGGTTGAGCCCTTCCCAACCTGTCATCCCTCCTGTGTCTTCTGCTGTTACATCTTTCTAACCCACTCTTCTGCCATCCACTTCCACTTCTAATGATTCATGTGGTTAGATTGGGGCCAAGTGAGCAAACTAGAGAAATCATTCCATCTCAAGATCCCCAACCTTACTCATTTGCAAAGTCCCTTTTGCTGTGTAAAACAGCCTATCCACATGTTTCATGGGTTAGAGCATGGGCATCTTTGGGGGCGGAGGGCTTATTCTGTCTACCAAGTGAGTAACGGCATTCGAGTGGGTCTTCCAAGTATGGAGTTGTTACACATGATTCATACTATGTTCCAGTTGGCAAGATAAGTGAACCGTTGTTAAAAATACCCACTTTTATAGACAGATAGGCAGATAACACATGACCTCGCATAATTTGTCTTCTGTTTACCCTGCTTACCTCTCACCATTATACCAAACTGTTAGTTCCCAGAAAAACCCATAGTATTTTAGGGGAATAAAAATGCAAATGAACAATAGCCCAGCTGTATATGACGATAAAACTCTGACCCACTTAAGAAGCCCAAGAAGGTGAATTAGAGCCTCCAAGGCAGTCGACCCAGATAGTCAGAACTTGCTCCACAACTGCCAGCCTTCTCTGTTTGTGGGCTCCCCTGTCCCCAGCTTTCAACTCAGGACCAACCAGAGAAAGCCAGATATGCCCCCAAACTGAGATGCCCCACTTCTGCCCTGTGCCAACAACCTCCAATCAGCATGTACGTGAAGGACCCCTCTTCCCCTCTTCCCTGACAGCCTTTGAGTATCTGCCAAGTGATTATGGCTGATTCCCTTACTATAGCAAGCTCTGTTCACCTTTGGGTGCATTTTTTTTCTTTTTACTTCCACACCTTCTTCGGTCTTTTGACATTTGCTTTCCCTTTTTCTCTTCCTAGATCACTCTTTCTTCTTGTCTTGTGTGGGTACTTTGCATTCATCTTTTGAGTGTCAGCTTAGATGTCATGAATAACAACAATAACAGTAATAATTATTATGAGAATGATAGCTAACTTATACTAAGCCCTTATCTTATGCCAAAAACTGTGCGAAGAAGGTTCAATTTTTCAACTCATTAAACTTTCATAATAATTATTAAAGTGGGTTTCTATTATTGTTTACATTTTACAGAAAAGGAAAGATAATTCAGAAAGATAAGGTCACTTGCCCAAGGCCACTGAGAGGGTACTGATGAGTTGGCATTGAATTGATGTAGCTTGGCATCATTATTCACTTTTGCAATGGTCATGATATATTGCTTTCAGAATAAATTTCAAATGCCCTCAATTTGGGATGGGTATTCTCTATCATAGGCTTAAATAACATTCTGCACTTCATCTTTATTAATAATACTCTATTGTGATGGTTTATGAATTTATTGAGTCCCTACTAAATTTTAAGCTCCCTGAGGATGAGGATAGTGTTTATTTTAAATATGTTTGGAAGTCCACCCTACAGTAGCTTCTCTATAAATGTGCGTTTAAGAAATGAATAGATGAATGATTGACTAAAGGGGACACATAAAAAGTCTGGATTGTCAGGTTTTTTTACATTGGAGATAGTATGTTAAAAAAAAGGGTAAGGGATCCTATTTCTATGCACACTTTGAATGAAACACAATGCCAAAATGAACTTATAATTGTTATCCAGAAAAAAAAAAACTCTCAAAAGAAAGCACAGCTTATCTCTTTCAAGCTTAGGCTGCCTCCATACTCATAGACTAAAATGACACAAAGTGGTCCCGTCTGGATAGCTCAGTTGGTTAGAGTGCCATCCCAATACACCAAGGTTGCAAGTTCAGTCCCTGCCAGGGCACATACAAGAGTCAACCAATAAATCCATACATGAGTGGGACAACAAGTCAATGTTTCTTTCTCTTTTTCTCTCTCAAAGCAATAAAAAAAAAAAAAATAAGAGCACACAAAGTCCTAACATCAGCCTCTCCTCAGAAAGTCTCTTCCAAGTTGAGTCGTCATTAGTTTGGACCCAACATCTTCTAGGCACTGGTTCCTGAGGGAGAGTATCTCTAACTTAGTAACATTCTTCTGAACTCTGCTATGGTCCTGAGCGCTCTCTCTCCCACATGCGTTGCTGGAGAATCAGCTGAGAGCCAGAGCCGGGGCGGTCTGTATTCCCAAGGCCAATGTCAGAATCTTAGAGCAGACTCCCCAACCTGGTGTTCCTCAGTGTCTTAGCTGCCCTGTATCCCACATTCTGGGACACGCGCCGAGCTCTTGTTGTTGCTCAGTGTGTCCTTTCCCCTAGACTTTTGAGACTGATGGTTCCGGAGAAGCACTAAGGCAGTTACCTGGTTCCTTTCTTCTACCTTATGTCTGATACCATTGAGATGTGTTCATTCACTCAATAAATGTTTATTGAGTATCTACTACATTTCTGGTACTGTACCAGGATTTGGAAAATCCTGAGGTAAAATAGATAGACAAAGTTTTCACTATTATGGGGTATGTATTCTCGTGCAGTTACTAGGGAAATCCTGCATACAAACAAATAAGTAAGTTGACCTCACTGTGTAGCAATAACACCAAGGTATGTAATGGCAGTGTGCCCAGATGTATCCCTTTCTCCCACAAACACATCACCCCATCACTCTCCCACTCCGAAATCAGCCAGTCCTCCTTGGAATTTTTTATATTTCCTCTCAGCCTTCAATTATACATAGGAAGTAATAAACCTTATTTTGAAAGAACTTTATTTAGGAAATTATTCCCAGTCTTCTCCCTCTTAAAAGTTATCATCGACATACTAAAAGTGACTTTTCTTCTTATATGTCTTCATTTTCTTTTTCCTAGGAATTGACTATTACAACAAGATCATCGATGATTTGTTAGCAAATCGGGTTGCGCCCATCGTGACGCTCTACCACTTCGATTTGCCTCAGGCCTTAGAAGACCAAGGAGGTTGGTTGGCAGAGGCAACCATTGAATCCTTTGATGAATATGCCCGCTTTTGCTTCAGGACATTTGGGGATCGAGTCAAGCAGTGGGTTACCATCAATGAGCCTAATACATTTGTCCTGATGGCATACGAGTTTGGTATGCATGCTCCCGGTGTACCTCACCCAGGAACTGCAGGCTATCAGGCAGCTCATAATTTGATTAAGGCCCACGCAAGAGCCTGGCACAGCTATGATTCCTTATTCCGAAAAGAGCAGAAGGGCATGGTGTCCCTCACATTTTTTTCTGGCTGGGGGGAACCAGCTGATCCCAGCTCAGTGTCTGATCAGGAAGCTGCTAAAAGAGCCTTGGCATTCCACTTGGACTTCTTTGCTAAACCCATATTTATTGATGGTGATTATCCTGAAGTTGTCAAATCCCAGGTTGCCTCCATGAGCCAAAAACAAGGCTACCCATCATCGAGGCTTCCACAATTTACAGAAGAAGAGAAGAGGATGATCAAAGGCACAGCTGATTTCTTTGCGGTGCAGTATTATTCCAGTCGCCTAGTCAAGTACCAGGAGAACCATAAAGGAGAACTGGGTATTCTTCAGGATGCAGAGATTGAACTTTTCCCAGACCCGTCTTGGATACCTTTGGATTGGGTCTATGTGGTACCATGGGGAATCCGTAAACTATTGAAATACATTAAGGTAAATGCACATTTGTGTCCTGGTACACCCAAATATGTGAGGATGGGAAGATAGACCTATGTACTTGTGTATAGGGACCTGAAAAAAAGAGTGATTTTAGGCAATAGTGTATGCAACTGTTGGCCTGGGAAGAGAAGATTAAGATATAAATCGGTGAGGCGTAACTAGCTGATAACAGGTTTCAGAAACCATGGTCAAAGTTAGGACTCACTATTAAAATATACTTAAAAAATAAAGTCAGCCATGGCCACAGGGGAAAGCTTGGATATATTTTTCAGGCTGGTGTCAGGACTGTGATTATTAAAAGGCGTATTAAGGTGGAAATAGCTGGGTCCTTTTGGAGTCCGTGTTATGCTGGGTGGTGTGCAGGTAGCTGAAATTGAAATGTCAAGTTAGCAGTTTTGGGGACCCCTTCTGGGGGGAGGATAGAGAGTGTAGCTGCTGGGGGCAAAAAAGGGTTAAGGAGCAGTGACAACCAGCAGATGCTGAGGGAAGAAAGATATTTCTGTCTTCCCATTAGAAGAGGAGTCATTTGACTCTTTCATGCACATTTGCACAGTTTTGCTTTTCCATTGTTAGTCATAAAAGATCAGTGCGTGGAAAATTAAGTTAATAGGGTCAGTGCAATTTGATGAAAACTAGTTTGGGGCTGTAGCTTAGAGAAGATAGAGGATAATGCACCTGATTTTATGAGCCATTTTTTTTTTACATCTGTTTGGAATAAAACTTCTGCTCTCTTGTTCCAGGATACGTATAATAACCCTGTAATTTACATCACTGAGAATGGGTTTCCCCAGGGTGACCCCGCGCCTCTTGATGACACTCAGCGCTGGGAGTATTTCAGACAGACGTTTCAGGAACTGTTCAAAGGTACCATTTGGAATGATGAAAGATCAATTGTGCAAACTTATGTGCCTATTTGCATGCAGCAAAGACCAATGATTTTGAAAGCTGAAATTCATGCAAATCAGTAGAAAGCCATGTAATTAAGAAAGAGGAGGAAAAGTATTTAGGAAAGAGTAGGGTGAGGTTTTTGGCCTAGCTTCAACCTCCTAAAATTTAATCAAGTAAAAAGCGACTGTCTTCAGCATTTTGTGACTCCTGGGTGAAGGTGACATGAATAGGAGGAGTGGTGGCTATTGAGAGAGAACATTAGTTATTGCACAAAGATTAGCACTGATCAACTAGAGCACGCTTATTTGCATATTTTAATATCCTAACCACCAAGAAAGGAATTGATAGAATTTTTAAAGGACAAAAATTAAGCATTTGTGTAATAAGCTTTAAGTGGCGTGCGTCTTCAATCAATGTATGTTTCATTTAAGCTGTAAGCAAGCAGCCCCGTTGGGAACTTTTCCTTTTGTCCTATGGATTTTGTAAAATTTATTTCAAGACAATATTATTAATCTGGTAACTTCTTTCCCTCCTGGAATTCTTTTCATGTTTGAAAGCAAATGTGGAGTAATCTTTAACTGTTAACATAGATTTCTAAACCAGCGAATTCCTCCCTTTTAACTGCCACTTGGGACACTATTGCTTTATCAATTTAATTTCTCCTCCTATAGAGGAATCATGTCATAGCAACAAAATGCAATGCAAGATGAGACTTTCAATGTCTTTTTTTTAAACATGATAGGCACACTGTTTCTCCTCATTCTATTTGAAAGGTCCTGAAACTTAAAAAATATAATTAATTAATTAATTTTATTTTTAGGCAGAGGAGAAGGGAGGGAGAAAGAGAGGCAGAGAAACAGAAATGTGTGGTTGCTTCTAGGGCGCCCCCTATGGGGACCTGGCTCACAGCCCAGGCATGTGCCCTGACTGACAATTGAACCAGTGACCCTTTGGTTCGAAGTCTGGTGCTCAATCCACTGAACCATATTAGCCAGGGTGAAACTATTTTCTTAAAAATTAATTAGTAATATACTGGAATCAGCCAGAAGGAATTCTGGAAGCAACACAAAGTGATTCTTTCTAAAACCTAAAATATGTTGACTTGAGCCCTTATTGAGGTCTGGAGTTTATTGCCAGAGTACAATTGGATTCCTACAATTTAATCCAGCATAATAATCTCTTTGTCTCATTGCACAGAAAACATTCTTCCTCTGGTGGGAATTCCCATTCTGATAAGAGGGGGAAGTATCTTGTTTTCTGCTTCTTCCACTTCTCCCTGTGAATGGGCCTATGCATACTTAATCCGCTGATGTTCCCAGATTCAACTCCACACAGATTTAGGAGGCTGCAGGTATCACAAATGACTTGTCAAAATTGTTCTGTGTATTTGGGGGAAAAAGGGAAAAACAGGAATTGTCTTTTTTCACCTCCAGCTTGGAGCACTGATTAGTGATAACCATGTAAGATCATTCAATTGCTCTTTGAAATAGTTTTCTGTACTCTGTATGGTCCTTTAGACCTTTGATGATAAAATTTCAGTGGTGGGCCCCCCAAATTAAAACAACTAAAGACCAAAAAGTAACTGAAGGCAAGAGTGGAAAAGTGAGAAGATTGAGTTTCTAAGGGACAGGAGAAAGAGGGGAAGGTAAGGAAACAAAATCTTGTTTTAAAACTTGTTGATTTTCTATTGTCTTTACATCGATGGAGAAAGTACTAGGCACCTAAAACATAAATTGTTCACAGCATCTATGTTCTCTTCTGATTTTTAACATTAGATGTTCCATATTCATTGTAATTAACACATAATACTGTATTTATTTTGCTTTTAAAAATATCACCTTTCAAAATGTGAAGAAATCTATATACTGACAAAAAAACCCCATATATATGTGTGTCTATTCTGGACTGGGTGCCATGATAACTATTTTTCATATATTGTTGCAATTGACACCAATTATTTCATCTGTGGTGCAACTCTTTTCTAGTAACTGATCCTTTTTCTTCTACAAAACACCCACCTCTCTCTATCCTCAGGTTTACCACAGGGGCAGCATGTAAGTAGAATAAAATACTGCATCTTGTCAACAGATAATTGACTGGTCTAGATGTAGGCACATGACACGAGCTGGGCCAATCCCAGTTCTTCCCTGGGATTCAGAACTTGGACCAGTTTGTCTCTCAGCCTGGGTTGAGGGACATTGATGGCTGTGTCCTGCCATGTCAGCTTAATCCAGGGGTGTCAAACTCATTTTCACCAGAGGCTACATCAGCCTCGAGGTTGCCTTCAAAGGGCCAAATGTAATTTTAGGGCTGTATAAATGTTAACTAGGGGCAAGGAGCTCGGCTCTGCTGCCGGGTAGAAACAAAGTGCCAGGCTGGATAAAACAAGGTGGAGGGCCGATTTGGCCTGCAGGTCTCGTGTTTGCCACCAGTGGTTAGGCAGTGGGAAGGACCACCGCAGGTGCCTCCGGGGAAATGGCGACAGGAAATGGAGATTCTGGATGGCATGTGGGCCTCTAGTTCTAGTGTTTCTCAGACCCAGCTGTGTGTGTGTTCTGGAGAGACATTACTTTTAATTAAGTGCTCTTTCTACTTTACCTGATTCTGATTGGGCTTCTATCATTTGGAGCAAAGAGAGTCTTCATTGAGACCATTTCATTTCATTTTCAAAGCAGTAACGTGATATCATTGGTCCTGCTTTACAGAGGAGAAAGCTGAGTTATGAAAAGGCTAAGTCATTTGTTCAAGATCAGAAAGTCACTAAGTAATATCTGCTGGAACAAGGTAGAATGTGTGTATTACTACTCCACTGTTTAGGTGTTTGATAAGGTCTGTGAGTCCAGGGCTTTCTGCCTCAGAGCGCTTGCTTCTTCCATCGCACAGAACCTTTTCCTCGTCTTTGGTGCTCTGGTCTGACACATTCTTTGGTTTTTGGTTTGTTTCTTAATTTTTTTTATTGATTAGAGAGAGAGAGAGACAGAGCGAGACAAAAAATACATCAATTTTTTGTCCCACTTATTCACACTTTCATTGGTTGATTCTTGTGTGTGCCCTGACCAGGGATCAAACCCATGACCTTGATGTATTGAGGCCATGCTCTAACCAACTGAGCTACCCAGCCAGAGCTTACATAGATTCTTTGAAAGTGCTTCATGCTGCCTCTGCAAGGGCCGCCAGGTCCTATGACCTTGGACAACTCTCAGACATCTCTTACCCTGCCTGTGGTCAGAGGAGTAGAGCTGTACTTACTAGTCGAAATCCTGAGATTACTCCGAGGTAGCACTGATGATCTTGACTGCACAGTGCTTTCCCAGTAAAAAAACACACCACAGGCAATTAAAAATAATAACAGGCCCAGGAAGACATTCTCGGGAAGCGCTGCAGGTGAGAACCCGCCAGAACCGGGGAGCCGTGAACAATCCTTCCCTCCGACATCACGCATTTGGACAGGCACATAACGACACTGCAGTGGGATCCATGGCGTCTGCTTAGAGGTCTTACTGATCTCTCCAGGTAAAACCCCACAGCATTAATTGGGGAGAAAATAGTAGGCTAATGCTGTCTCCTTTTGGGTAAAGAAAAAAAAGAGGAACATGTCATTTCAGGGGGAAAAAAGAAATCAGCTGATGTCTTTTTAATTGTTGCATTATTTAAATGCCTTTAAATTGGTTGTGTTTTAATTAATGTAGGTACAGATAAGAGTAGAGTAACACAGTGCAGACACCAAAAACTTAAAATAACATACAACTAGGCTTGCACTCCAGTCCTGCCGAATATTCCAGGAGGGGCATGTGGCCAATTGCTCAGCCTCCCAAACTCTTCCTTAGCGCATCTGTGAAAGTGGGATGACCATTTCCCTAGCATGGCAGTCGTGAAGATTTCATTGAGCGAGCTATTGTGTCACCTCCTGCTAGCAATGGCCTGGCACATCGTGGGCCCTCCAACCAATGGTAATAATTATTATTTTTGTAAAATGTACACTCTTAAGAATATATTTATCACCTCAACTTATTTATATTGTTGTTTTAAAAATGTCATGTCAAGACTTTCTTTAATCCTTCTCCCACTCCCAAGTCTCTAAGGTATAGCAGAATATTATTCCTCATGTTGGCCCGTTTCTCTTCTTTTATTCTGGGGAAGCTCTGAGTAGTGTTGTAACACTGACGGTTGATGTCCTGTGGAGGAGAAAGCAGCAACGCCTCCCTTCATTCATTATTTCCCCGAGGGAGGCTGCCGGATTAGGTGAAAGGTCAAGTCATTGGTAGCAGAAACCACCATCAAGCAACTGGGCAGCTGGATCGCTCTGCCACCTAAATTTTTGTAGGTGGTCAGGAGGTAGCGATCTTCAAAGAGGGAAACTTTTCTCACATCACAGGACTCTCTGTTCTGCCCATAGAATGTACACCAGGCCTTGCTGCTGCACACTTAAACCAGCAGACACGTTTAAGTCCGTGTGTACACACATGCCAGTGGATACCTCAACAATCTGAATGTTCTTAGAGACGCGAGAAGTGTGTGAAGGTTATTCCCAAGGTGCAGTTCTGCAATCACGGCCAAATCCTCCCCAGAGGGCATTCGAGCCTGTGTTCAGCCTGTTTCTCATACCTCCCCTGCGTGTGCCTGCCTTTCACTTGGCTCGTGATCTTTCCTCATCCTGGAGTGCCTGGTCTTTGCCTTCTGCCTGTTGTTTGGAGCAGAGGAACTTGCTTCAGGTCAGACAAGACATGGGTTGGAACCTGGTTCTGCCTCTTCCAAGCTCAATAATTTAGGGAAAATCCTTAGACAACGCTTCAGCCATCTGATCTTTAAATTGGGATAAGAAGAACATACCACTCTTTTTCTTTATATTCTAAAGAGTGGCAAAAATAAATAAAATAATGCTTATAAAGCCTCAATGTAGAGTCTGACACATGGGAAAGGATTTTGTAAACGATGGGTCATTTGTGGGGAGAGGCCCTGCGCACCCTCTCATTACTTGAGCTGGGGTGGTGTCTCTCTCATAAGTATGTCTTCAGTCCTAGGTATGAGTGCTGTCAGGTAGTAGGTGTTCTACACACGTTTGTTGAATTTGGTTGTGTCTACCAGAGAAGACTCAGTCAATGGATAATGAGAAATAAATGATGAAGTGATTGGGAACTGTCTTTTATTTCCCTAAAGAAACATAGCCCGCACAGGGTGGGGGGGTGGAAAACAGCCTTCTGGAAAGTTTCTGAGCAAGCCCAACTTTCCAGGCAGATCCATGCCTGAGTTAGCACAGCGGTAGATGATTGCAGAGAAGGTTTGTTAATGACCAGCTTTCGGCTTTTAATGACAAAACCCCTCAGCAAGATGTCATCAAAGTTATTGAAGACTTCACTGAAAGTGTTGAAGCTGATGCATTGTAACAAGGCGGTTATAAATCTTGCAGCTTGGGTATACCACCAAGGCAAGATGCTGAGCACAGACTCACCCTGCTGTTGTCTGTCAGCACTCTCCTCCCCCTTCCGCTCCCCCTTCCCCTGGAGAGCCGGTAACGGAGAAATACATCCATTTCCCGCATGGTGCAGAACTGGCAGCCACCTGCCTAGGTCAATTTCATATCACAGAGGCCCATTTAACTGGACAAAATGTGTTAAGCACCTGTGTTTTTCTAAATGTGCACTTAAAAATTCTAAGAATTAAGGGAAGATCTCAAAGGTTAATACATTGACCTTTTAGAAAAACAAACCGATTAAAAATCCATTGCAAGCTCAGAATAGAGACCCAAGTACCTGAATATTGATGCCCACTCTATACTAACTGTTTTATTGCTTCTCAAAGTGAATCTTTGTCAGCTTAGCCTCGGTGAAGCAGCAGTTCGTGCCACAGCTCGAGGATGGCTCACTGCTTAGGGTACCGGAGGAGGGGGATAGTGGAGTCCCTCGGTACTGGTGCCCCTGGCTGGACTGGATGTCAGAGCAGGGAAGGAAGAAGGAGATTCGAAGGCTATACCCGACAATTATTAGTGTGTGCTAGTTTACAGACTTGTGGAATTTGAAGCCATGGAGAAAACAATTTCCAATATATTTGGTTTCACCAACCTACATACTCACACCACACAGGCATCAGACAGCCAGGGATTACAGAGTTCACCTTGGACGGACATGCCAGACGGCCCTGCCTGAATCCTTCTCCTTTGCTTCCGTGCAGCAGCATAGGTACCTTCGCCTTCCGTTGCCCCTATTATGAAGCATGGCAGATGGAAAGTCTGTAGGGCTTGGAGGGTGGTGCCAGGGACTCAGTCGCGCCTTCTAAGGGGTGTGCCTTTGGGTAAGTTATCATTAGGGCTCCCGGAGGGTCAACTTCCTCACCTGTTCAGCAGGACTGATGCTGACTGCTATCCTGCCTAACCCAGAGTTGGTTGTGAAAATGTAAGCTAATTTACGTCTATGGGTGCTCCACATACCTTGAAATGTTAAGTAGTATTTTCCTACTTGATCTATTTACTTTACACTTTCAGTATTTTCTCTCTGGCCAAAATACACAATCTGAACCTCAGTGTTGTCCTGAAGGGACGGAATAGGTGCTCATTGTTCTTTCGCCGTCTGCAGTTCTGCAGTTCTCGGATTCTGTATCCTGTTCTGCGCATTTCTCACCTGCTCTAATGGTGTGACCAGTTGAGGGGTCTTAGGGGACATGTGCTATGACCAGGTGACTGGTGCAGCACTTGTCAAAGCTCGGAAGTGCACACACACACACACGTGTTGTTGTTGAGCTACTTCCTCCAGGTGCAGCTCATGTATTGCTATGATCAGGGACAAGCACCATTTAGTAGGCACGCCCTCTTAGAGAGATAGGACCTGGTGCCTCTCTTTCCTGGGAACAGGCGTCATGGGGTTGTCATGGGAGAAGCAGCTGCATCTCACGTCAGGGAACCTGCCCCTGTGCTTTCCAACTGGAAGCCATCCTCACTCCCACTTTCTGTCGCACTCTAATACAGATGCTGTGTCCTCCTGACGGGAATTCCCTCGGGCTTCCTGTTAATCCAATCCCTGGAGGGGAGAATTACTTAAGGTCCCCCACCATCCCTAGCCCAGTGAATTGTTTGACTACTATAAAGCCTCTTTTGAAAAAAAAGAATTCAGACCATTCCAACTATACCCTCCATTTTTAATGACAATCTGTCTAGTAGTTTTTGTGTGATGTAGCGGCAAACAGAAGCTCAGTTTTATTTTTATAACTTAAAAGAAAACTATAAAATAATTGAAGTATAATTTATCAGAAGAAAATCTACTTTTCCAATCTGAAGGGTAGACTCAATGGAATCTTGTTAAAAAAGGGAAAAAAGAGGAAGAATTTGATAATGACTTTTTAAATTAAATATACTTGACATATAACATTTTGTAAATTTAAGGTATACATGTTTATTTGATACATTTCTGTATTGCAACATGATTATCACTCTACTGTTAGTGAGCACCTCTATTATATTACAAGATTATCATATCTTTTTTGTTGTCAGAACAATTACGATCTTCGTCTCTTAGCAACTTTGAAATTTATAATACGAAATTGTTGACTACATCACTATAGTGTGGGTTAGCTCTCCAGCAATTCTTGATGTTATTAGTTATTAGTTCCTAGTTCATACCCTTAAATAACACATCCCTAATCCTCCCACCCCAGCCTCTGGGCACCATCATTCTGCTCTCTGTTTCTACGACTTTGACTTTTTTTAGATTCTTCATATAAGTGATATCATGCAGTGTTTGCTTTTCTCTGCCTGACTTAATTCATTTAGCATAATGACCAAAATGTCTGTCTGTATTGTTGAAAATGGCAGGATTTCCCTTTTTCTTCTAGCAGAATAATATTCCATTGTGTGTATGGATATATATATATATATATCTCCAAAGTATGATATATATATATCCTTATATATCCATACATATATATAGATATAGATATATATCATACTTTAAGACTATAAGATGTACAAGACCATAAGATGCACCTAGGCTTTAGAGGAGGAAAATAGGAAAAAAAATTTTGAAGCAAAAAATGTGGTAAAATATTTAATAACCTGTGACCCAGCTCCACCACCGCACCCCCCTCCAACAGCGAGCCAAGTAGGTTACATTCAGACTAGTAGACACACCTCCATTTCCTCCCAAATTTGGGGGTGGTGCATCTTATACTCTGAAAATATGGTGTGGAGGACTGTGTGTGTATATATATATATATATATATATATATATATATGTATATATGTGTGTATATATACACACATAACAACTTCTTTATTCATTAGTTGATTGATACTTAGATTGTTTTCATATCTTGGTTATTGTAAATAATGCTGCAATAAATATAGTAGTGCATAAATGTCTTAGTTATCATCAAGGTCAGTGCTGGCAAGACATAGAGAAAGGGAGCCCTCATGCACTATTGGTAGGAATGTTTCAGCCACTATGGAAAAAGCATCAAGGATCTTCAAAAAATGAAAAATAAAACTAGTATCTGATCCAACAATTCCACTTCTGAGCATATATTCAGAGGAAATGAAAATAGGAGTTTGAACAGATCATGATGTTTTTAAACCTGTTCCAGGAGAGAGCAATGCTGGAACATTCAGGTGATTGGAGGACTATAGGAATTGAGAGAAGGTGAACTTACAAGGTTGTACCCATGGTATGACCTAGGTGAAGTCGTCCTCAAGCATCTGCCTACATTAGCTCTTATTTCCTGATGTCCAAAATAACCTGAAAATAACTGCCTGTCCTCTTAGTTATCTTGAGAATTAAAAAAAGCACTGTCTGGGAATGAGGCTAACGGAATTTGTCTCAGTGTGATTAGCAGGGGTTGCCTGGAAAACTACGTTAGGAAGGATTCCGTTGGACAGCCATGGAGTCCTGGAGAGAAGAGGGAGAAGTGGGTGGTCAGGTGTTAACCATTCCTTTTCAGGAGGCTTAACATGAGTTTTCCAAAGCTTGGGAAGGGATATTTTCCATTATAAATTAATACATTGACATGGTGTTTTGCAAATTGACGTCTTGCACATTCATCAGTGAAGATTAGCTTTGATTGCACACACACAAAAAAAATGTTTCTGGATTTGTAGTATTGACAACCAGGCCTTAAGCAGCGTGAACCTCACCAGTTCTATAGCTTTCCTGTCTAAGGTCTTCTTATCTTAACTGTTTGGTACTTCAACTTTACTCATGTTGGTCAGTCACTCTACAGTGACAAAAATATTGTTTCTGCCAGCCTTGCTAGACTCATGATTGGGTGAGTTACTGGTTAATCATACCCTAGATTGTCTTTCCAGCAAAGACCATGACACCTCGTAGAAGAAAATCAGCCATATTATGAATGGAAACATTAAAAACTGGTGCCAGAACGGATTCATGGGCCTCGTACACACCCACAGGCCTATCACAATTAAGTACGTGTTGAATGAGACAACTGAATAGCTGGAACTTGAGAGACATTTAGATTATTGAAGATAATGGCTGTTATTATCCTTGAAAGGAAGGAAAAAATCATTTTAGGAGAAGATGGAAGTTATTAAATGGTAGAAGTACTCATAGGTAAGAAAAGTGTATATAAAGATTTGAGTCACTATTTTTTGAAGACAAAATTTCAACTAGAGTTCAGTTTTGGAGTTTTGAGCTGTATACAGAACATTTAGTAGGTGCACTGTAAATGTATAAGGAGTGACTAGGTGACTGAGTCTAGATTAGCAGGAAAATTGGATTACTCTTGGGAATTGTAATGAAATATTAGGTTTACTCTACCATTTTGTTTTTTTTTTTTAATTTTTAAAGATATGGTACAATAGATTGCTTTTACTATTATAAGGATGATTTTCATGCATTATTTTTCATGCATTGAGATTATTCATGGGTGCTAATTGTACCCTTCTGATATTAAACTTGAGTTTGTTGTGACAATAGTTAAAGTATAAGCTAAAGTTTTTAAATGTTCTTTATGTAAATACAGTTAAATTCTCTGTGCCTCAGTTTCTTTATCTGAAAAATAAAAGTGTTGAACTAGCTATTCTTTGGGGATCTTTCCAGTTTAAGAATTATGTGATCCTCTAAATATCTTTTTTAGGCATTGATATCAAGAATCACATTTTATTAGAATCTTTATAATTTCTTAGGCTATAAAATTAAGTTTAAAAAATTATAATAAATAGTCTTATTTTAACTTTCATCATTCTTCTCACCTAGCTACTTAATTTGATATTGAACACCTTTCTTACCTGGTCATAAAATTAGACCTTGGTCTTCAATGAACTATTTCTATTGATATTGATTCAGGTTCCAAGTGACATTTTCTTGACCTTCAATTTGGGTGTTTCTTCTGCTATTTCACCCATATTGAAAATGAATCTCGCTTTCCTTCCTCTGAGAAACTTATCCCTAGGAGCTCAGAGTCAGGAGGGCCATCTCAGATTCAGGTGTAACAAAGTTACTGTAGAGAGCACAAAATCTCAGAGAGGAAATCAAATGAACAAATCAGTGCAAAGCACTGGGGTAAAACCTCCAGCCCAACAACGCCCGGGCAGTTACAGTCGTGAGCAGTGAAATCCCCTTTCAAGACACGGTCATGCCAAGCACCACCTCATCTATCAAGTTTTAAGACAGTTAAGGATGATTTTCAAGCTTTGAAATAATGTGTAATTTGATTTAGTTAGGCAGTCGGTCCTTTTAACTTTCTTTAAATTTAACGTGAGCATGAAACTTCTGTCTGTGAGCGAGACCCTGAATTAGAAGGAGGGGTCAAGCTGCAGCATTTTCAGAATTACCTTCCTGCCGTAATTTTGTGTAGAGACTTCATAGACGGGCGGGCTCTTTTTCTTCTATTCTGTACTTTTTGAGCAAGAAGTTTGCTCTCATCGGGACTCCTTTTACCCCAGGTTACTGTTTAGGTAGCTTTTTCTTCAATACAATAAAAATATTAGCCTGGTGCTAGAGATGAAAATAGTTTCTTTTGGAATAGAAAGATTCTCACGGCTTATCTGGAAATGCTACGTGCGGAGGTGGGGGAGGGAGGCCTGTCTCTCTGAACAGGGTCACCTCGGCCACCGCAGAGTCTCCTGTGTGTGAATGAGATTAGCTAATGAAACAGTATCATGGCCTGAGATTATTTTGTGCCATTCTGCAGTTCAGCCGCATTTCCCCTCTTGTTTGTGAAATTCCATTACAGGAATCACCGCCTGCTTTGGAGATAAGTGAAACCATTATGGGTGGAGGAAGAAAAGGCATTTGAACCTTGAAGAGTTTTAACGGGCGCTGGTGAGTGAAGGTGAATGAGACGCCGTAAATGTTCCATGTGAACACATGAAGGAGTCGGTTTTTCCTCGCCTGAGGGGCCGTTTCAGAAACAGCGCCCACCTTTTAGGGAACGGCTTCCTCGGAGGCTGAGCCTGTGCGAAGCACCTAGAATGTTCCAATGAGAAGAGTATTCTCTCTGGGTTCTGCCGCGGCCCAGACAGTGCTGGCTCCTTTCCTGTTGTGTGTTTTGATTTTATTCTCCCCAAAATCGGTTTTATTTAATGTACCCAGGTCTTAAGTTTTCCAATAAAGAAAAAAATCTCCACAAAAAATAAAGAAAAAAAAAACACGTTAAGGAGTTTTGGACTAAAAGGTAGATGATGAGATCAGCTGTCTTACCTCAGCTGATGAAATAACTTTTCCCCCCTCCTAATTAAGCAGAATACATTTCTTTAATAGATTTAAACCCAGCCTAAAGTTTTCGATAGTTTTAAATGACCAGAGTCTTTTCTAAGTAATAGTCAAATCCAATGTGTTTTATAGTTAAAGATAAGTGGAAAGGCTCAAAAACTAGATCCCAGCATAAGAATGAGTAAATGAGTATATGTCAAGTGTATGTTTATCGGTCAATCATTTTGTCATGTGGCCAAGGCTCTGCTGGTTTAGTCTCTTAAAACATTTTCCTTCCAAAGATGTTCGCGCTATGTTCTTGATTCTTTGAATGAGCTGTTGGCCTTTCACTTAGAAAAAAAGAAAAAAACTTCAAAAACAGTTTATGGACAAAGTTTGCTGGCCTCATGAATACATGGTAGCAGTCTCAGGGATGGCTCAGAAAGAACCTTTAGCAGAAAAACAAACAATGTAACCCATGGGCTGTGTATAAGTTTTGCAGAGGGAGCCAGTGAATTTCACGAATACTTTACACAACAGAGGCTTGCTTGTTTGACACAGTGAAAGAGAATACTCCTTAAAGAGTTCTACATCCAAAACCTGGCTCTCACACCCTTTTGTGCTGTGTGACCTTGGACAAGTTATTCTAACTCTATGACTATCAGTTCATCATCTGCGAAATTTTATTTTTGGTGAGGATTAATGATATACTTCATACCCCAGCAAAATGCCTAGCACATAAATCCCCCAAATGATAACTGGTGCAGCGAATTCTTTGTTACCAAGCATCTATTAAACAGGATTTTCGAAAAACCCTGACTTCCTGCACAGTCATCAAGCACTGATAATTTATGCTTCTCTTGATGACCCTGAAATGCATTCTGAATAATTAGAGAAAGATTAAATTATAATCAGTTTAGTTTCAGTGTTAAGTGTATTTTAATTTATTCTCATTCTTTAAAAATTTGTAATCCTTCTGCATGTGGTAACAATTAACAAAAATATTTGATTAGCTGAAGCACTTCACTTCCTGACTATCTGGCTAATAAAAAATTTATTGTATAGTGTTGAACCCCCAACTCTGTCCTGTGGGTAAACTGGACACTTGCTGGATGGGTTGACTTCACACCAATTCTGCATCCATTCTTAGGGCCAATGTGTTTACTTACTGCCTCTTGAAAATTCTAGAATTAATCTTTAGGCATCCTTAGACAATAGTCTTAGTCTACACAAGGTCCTCCTTGCATATTTTTGATCACAAGGTCATAATGCTGGTCATCCCATCTGATTTTGTGCAGAAGAGCAACTAAAACTTCTAGCCCTTAAGGTTGTCTGATTTTTTTTTAATGGATTTCTAGAGATGGTCATCTCAACTGACATTAGTAATCAATCTGTCTTGGTGTTTTATTAACCTTTCCTCTTGTTAAGTCACGTTTTAGACTTATTTTCACAGGGTTCTTTAGGCTAAATAATCTTCTTGATGAAAACTTCACCATGCATTTTATCATTTTTGTGATTCTTCTTTTCACCTACCACAGTTTCTCTCCTCTTTGCCCCACTCCCCCACATAATGCCATAGGCTGCTTTAAAATGTGGCTTAACAACTAACTTGTGTTAAAAATAAGTCTCTTCAGAAACTTATCAACATTATTGTCCCTTTGTGATCTCAGTACGTTCATTTTCAGGCAAACAGATGGACTTTAGTGGTTTAATTGATCACCATAGAACATAGTATTCATTAATCTTTTTTTTTTTGGTCCAGCCTTATTCTGCCATCTCTAAAATCTCTGCTTAGCCCTGAAATCCTCCCTTTCTACCCAATAGTCTTCTCTTCCATAATGTTGTTCTTCACATGCCAGCTGACATCCCCAGTATAGAGAGTGCGGTGGTGGCGGTAGAAGGAGGCTGATTGTTCCCTTTAAAGGGAGAGCAAGGCCAAGGGGAAAAGGCTGGTGAAGAGTTAACTTTGCTTTCCACGCCCAGGCAACACTTGGCCCTGGCATGGAGGCCATATTGGCAAGGGTGCTCTGGTCCAAGTGTACAGGTCTTCTTTGGTGATGTCTGGGTGGGTGCCAGGTGAGGATAGGGGGCCTGGGCGAATAGCCAGAAAGCAACAATCAGCATTCCGCTCCACTCCTGTGATTTATCTAAGACTCAGCTCACTAGGTAGCTTTCCCGCAGTTGATAAGGTAAGCTGTCTGTTGCTGCTGTTGTGTGTAGCTTCTCCCCGAAGTGATTTTTTTCTCATACAGATGGATATTACAAGTCAGCAACTCAATGGTATCAATATCACTGCTTCTATAGCTACAGCAAGCCTATACCTATTTAACTACTGCAAACACTCTTCATGTTTGACAAACCACATTTATATTATATGACTCTTGAATCTTCTGGGAACCATGATTTTGAACTTCGGTAAATTAGAATGGTCAATCACAATGTTGAATAGACTTCTTTAACAAGTATCACATTTTAATTAATATAGCATCAGATCACCTGGCAGAACAAATAAATTTATGTTAAGGTAAGGTGATAAAACTTAGGAACATTCACAAAACGGACGTTAAGATATCTCCACTCATTTTCTGTACCAATACATTATCAGTCACAGAAATGATGTACTGCATATATTTGTCAGTAGTTGACGGAAGTTAATATCATGTTTCTTATTTTTAACTTTTTTGTAAGAGTTTTATTACTGTTTAATTGACATCAAAATTATATTATTTTAGATGTAAAACATAATGATTCGATATCTGTATATATTGTGGAATGATCACAATAAGTCTAAGTTTTTTTACAACTTTTGATATTCCTAAAGTTGGGGTCTCTTCTTAATATATGTGATTGCCTTCACTCTAGGTCATTTATTGCTTTCCTTTTGTTTAAGGAAGATTTGCTTATTTAAAAAAGTATCCTCCTTTTGTACTTCTTTTTTAAAAATACGTTTTTGTGTGTAACACAAGCATGGTTAAATTTGTTACTCAGAATAATGGTAAGGAGGGCAGTTAAGAACTGCCAGTTTAAACTTGTTGAGAGGTATTAATTTTTGTTGATTATTGAAGATGGGCCATTTGATTATATTCAGGTTCTTAATAAAACAAAATATTAGCCCTGGCTGGTGTGGCTCAGTGGATTGAGCACCGGCCTGTGATCCAAAGGGTTACTAGTTCAGTTCCCAGTCAGGGCACACGCCTGGGTTTCGGCCGGGTCCCCAGTAGGAGCCACATAAGAAGCAACCACACACTGATGTTTCTCTCCCTCTCTTTCTCCCTCCCCTCTCTTCTCTCTAAAAATAAATAAATAAAATCCAAAAAAGAAAAAAAGAAATATCAGGTGGTATACTAGCCAAACACAGGAGGGAAAGGGAGAATGCAAATGCCCTGACCATAGAGGTTGACATAAACCTTGAAAAGTGGTCATGGCCTCCCGACATTCAGGTCACAGGGGCTTCACCATTAGTCACATCAGCGGTTTTGTGACTGTGCTCTGTGAAGCCTTGAGCTCCATGGAGATATCTTCGGGGACACTGTTAGGTTGCATAGAATGAAGGTGAGAAACCAGGGCTCCAGGGCACCTCCACTTTTACTGGATGTATATACTAGGAATCCATAAAAATGTTCGTTTGAAAGGAAAACTCCATTGTTTAAAAAAAATAATGTTGAAAGGCACTGAATAATAGGGATCTCATCATCAGAAGGGAAGAAACATAGTAGCTCCTTCAGAGAACTGAAGCTGAAGTTCTATTCTCTTTTACCTAAAACAACAACAACAACAACAACAACTTATCTCAACATACAGGAAAATACAGGTACCCATATAGTTGTGACTCAGATTTAATAAATGTTTTTATCACATATATTTTACATTTTAAAAAAGAAACAAAATACTATGGACCCAGGTGAAACCCCTGTGTACGCTTCCCCAGTGCCTTCTCCTCCCTGCCGCACCTGGGAGAACCAGGATCCTGAAGCAGATGAGCATCTACCTGGCACTCGATTTATATTTTGATACAAACGCATGTACCCATCAGCTATTTGTATATTTGTTGTGCATTTTACTATTTATATATAAGTGATGTCACACTATGCATATCCATGTTCAACATTATGTTCTTTAAGATTTATCTATGCTGATACTTTCAGCTTTAAGTCACTCTTTTGAATGGATCTATGGTATTTTGATACATGAACAGACCACATTTATTTATCTATTCTCCTGCTGATGGATATTTGGGGTCCACATGATGGACATTTTTTCACTTTCACAAACAGTGCTTTAGTGAATATCCTTGAGTAGCTCCTATGTTTGAAAGGCATTTTATACATGGGAGTTTATAAAGCAGCCCTACATTAGCCCACATGGTGTCTTTGTACCATTTAGAACGAGGCTTCTGTTCCTGAAAACACTTTATATTTTCAGGAACTTGGTCACAAAGAACTAAAGAAATCTACAGTGACCTTATGACAAAGGTGTCCTCTAGAGTCGGGTGAAGTAAAACCTGCTTAGTCATAAGGAGCAGTCCTGGATGTAGGTGGCTCTGTAAGTATGAGGACCCGTAGCATTTATAGAGTTTAGGTGAGTTAGAGTGCTTAACAGGTTAGCAACTGGAATCTAAAAACAATATTTATGCTTAATATTTACATGAGGCTTTTCTAGCTAATGGTTCAGGCTGGCAGGGCCAAGTGAAGATGTGAGGACATGTGACCAGTTTCCCCGTTGCCAGAACACTGCCCTCAAGCTCCTTCTTTGTATGCACACGCGTAGTGCAGACTTCTGCTGGGTCTCATCTGCTAATGCAACGGCATGCTCCTAAGGAAGAGCAAACTCTGCCCCTGCTCTGGGAAGGGAAGTTAGACTTGTATTGGGCTGCGGTACCAAGCTGTGAGCCTCCCACTGCAGCTGGTGCTGCAAGTATCAATACATTGGAATGCGCTCACCTCAAGTTCCTCTGGTCCTCACTAGGTGGCTTCGCCTGGAGATGAAAACCCCACAACAGGCAGTGCGATGTACCCTGTATGGTTTAGGGGAGTTTAATAAGGGAGAGATTTCTGCCCTGCCCTGGAACTCTTGAAAGCATAATATTTGCTTTGCAAATCCCTTGTAATGAGATGTTGCACAAGACAGTTTACCAGGGAACTCTGTAGGCGCCTATAGTTTCCTTCTTCTTGATCCTGTCACATGCAGCATTTTAATCGATGATTTGGGTGTACAGTTGAGGGAATGTGTTTCAAATTAGCAAATGACAAAAAGCTCATTAGGAGAGAGCAAAAACACGCTTGCCGCTGCATTATGGTGGTCTGTTCATTTTCATCACACAGGTCTTAGTTTAAATTCCGCTGTCTCACAGATGCTTTCTCCGAGGATCTGACTAACATATGGCCTCCATTTCTGATCAGCTTCTACCATTTTTTCCTTAGCCTATATTTTTAACCTCAGTTGCTTACCTTTATTTTCAGTTGTTAACCTTAGATGTTAACCTATGTTTTTAACCATAGCTGTTTACTTATTTCCTGGCACATCTCCATAGACTAAAAGCTTGATGAGAGAAGGGACCATACTTCCCTGCTCATTTCTGGAACCCCAGGATGTAGAATATTCCTGGCACATAATAGGCACTTACTAAATTCTTTTTGATTGAAAGAAAATTGTGGGATTCATTGAGGAATATTAGATAAAGAAGTGACCTGATCAGATTCCTGGTTTAGGAATGAAACTTTGAAGGAGTTGCAACTAGACACCTGGTAGCCATTGCTGAATATGCTTCTGGAGGCAAACATGTCTGTACAGTCACTTAAGAATTTGCCTTGCTTTCATTAAGTGGCAAATCTACTGATTATGAAATGAAAAGCATCACCGTCAGTTTATATCTGTAATGTTACCTCCCATTCATGGCACCATTGAGTATGAATAATGCTATTAACAATTTAAATTGAACCCGGAAAAGAATGTCTAGGATGAGCTCTTCTAGGGATAGCCCTATTCATTTTTTAAAAATTGTTAAAGAACTGTCAGGTAGAAGACTAAAAAGACTCATTTTGTGTTGTTGGAGAGGGCAGAACTCAGGCCAGTGGGGGCCCATTACATGAAAGCGACTTTCAGTTCAACGTAAGATAGAGCTCTCTAGCAATTAGCGGGCCTGAGTCAGAGAATGAATGTCCTCAGGAGATCATTAGATACCTGTCAATAGATGGCGTGGAAGCAGATGCCAGATGCCCATCTGTCAAAGACACTGTTGGGAGGGCGTCTGCCCCACGTGGGGGGGTCATTCACAAGTATGGACAACCACCTAATATATATGGAGTACCCGAGGTGCTCTTGCTTCTGCGGGGGGATACAGAGATATATAAGGCACAGCTGCTGTCTGGACATGATCAACTTCCAGTCCTAAATTCTGTGGATCTCAGGGAGTTTTAACCAAGGCTCTGATGTAATTCTCACAAATTCCACATTAGAGCTGTCTCCAAACACTGCCAACCTATCGGTACTATACTTAACCTTTCGCCCAGCAGGAAGAACATGGTGTGGAATACCACTTTGTAGCCAAATCCTGCTTTTGTCTTCCTGTGTAAGCTTTGGTTTGGCCTTTTGGCTTTATCAAAAAAAATTGAAGTATATTTGATATACAACATTTTGTAAATTTAAGGTATACAACATGTTGATTAGGTACATTTGTAAGTTGTAATATGATTACCATTATAGTAATAATTAGTATCTCTATCATGCTACACATTGTCATTTCTTTTTAGTGTTGGAATAATTAAGATCTAGTTAGTGACTTTGCTTCTGTGACATGGAAGTTTATAGCATGTAAGAGGTTAGTTTCTTTTCTTTGGTTCACTTCTCTTCTCGCCTTGAAAGTTAATATGAATGCTGAGCTCAGGATGATGTGTGTTATTGGCTTTATTTAATCAAACTCTGTTGAAATAAATATTTTTTATTAGACTTGGATCTCTGTGATTCTCACTGATGACAAAAACATGAATTATAAAGTAGAGACTTTATGGAATTATAAGTAAGCACACTTAAGTCACATCTGTTCCAATCAATAACACAGTGACTTAGAGACATCTTTCAGTGCAGCAGAGGACATTAACAAATAAATATCTTTGTGAAACAGTTTTGGGGGTCAGATCTGGATATCAGATTATAAGCATGACATTTTGGTCTGAATCCTCTGAACTACGCTAAAGACATGACCTTGACTGTCTCATGGATATGGCCTCTCTGTCTTTCACATACTTCAGAAACTACTGTGTTAGATTCTCATTAATATATAGAATATTTCTGCAGCCACTGATCCACATTCCATCAGAGTGACCTGAGGAATCAATATGCTCCCTTAGGCTGTTTAATATAACATTGGGAAGCACTTTGACCCTGAGTAGAATATAGCCCTAGACAGTTAATGTTTGCTTGTATTATTATATCAGTAAATATACATGATACTTGAGGAGCCTTTAAAAATATTCCTTTGCCAGATAGTCTGGGGACTGAGTTATTTTCTCTACTAGCTAAAGTCTCTTTGTATGTGTCTGCTTTTTGTTTGTTGACCTTGACTTAATCCAGTTTAAAATTATGTTGTCCAAAAGCAGTTCAGATTCATGTGTTCAGAGTAAGGAACACAGTACAGAGGAAGCATGTGACAGAGACAGCTTTCCCAAGGCTTTGCTTTGGAATCACGAAGGGTGATCACCCAGCAAGGCCTACAGTGTCCATATAGCAAGTGTTTTAACAGGATCTTAGCTGACAAAGCAGTACATTTGGGAAATTACAAATATTAAAACAGAAGTTTGCACACTCTGGGAAAAAAAAACATTACCCCTGCATTACTCCTCTTTAGAACTCAATGCTTGTTCTACATAGAGCAAAGATTTGGAGCTTCTGATTGTTAACTACATGTGTTGGAATAAACTGGGGAGATTTAAAAAGCACTGGGTGCTACCCCTCATGATTATAATTTTTTTCCAGCTTTAATGATATATAATTGACATATAACATTGTATAATTTTAAGGTGTACAAGGTGATGTTTAATTACCTGTACACATTGTGAAATAATTATTAAAATAGGGTTAGTTAACACCTCCATCCTCTGATGGACTTACCTTTTTTTCTTTTTTTGTGGTAAGAACATTTACGATCTACTCTCTTAGCAACTTTCATGTAACACACTGTTGTTCACTATAGTCACCATGTTGCATATTCTATTCCCAGAACTTATTTATTTTATACATGGAAGCTCATGCCTTTTGACCAATACCTCCCTATTTCCCCCACACCAGCCCCATTATACTCTGTTTCTATGTTTGGCTTCTTTTTTTATATTTCACATATAAGTGAGATCTTACAATATTTGTTTTCCTCTATCTTACTTATCTCACTTAGCATAATACCCACAAGTTCCACCCATGTTGTGGCAAATGGCGGGATTTCCTTCTTTCTCATGGCAGAGCGATACTCCATTGTGTCTATTATCTGGCTATCATCCACCTACTATCTCATATTTTCTACATCTTCACCTGTAGACATTCAGGTTATTTTCCTCTCTTGTCCATTGTGAATAATGCCACCATAAAAATGGGAGTGCAGAAGCAGATTCTAATTTAAATGTTGGGATGTGGGCTGAGCTTTGGGGATTTCACCAGTTCTCCAGGAGATTCTAATGTGCAGATGATGCTGTGAATCACTGGTGGAAGGGCTTTGATCTTCTCACATTAAAGAGAAATCTCGCCCTGGCTGATGTGGCTCAGTGGATTGAGTGCTGTCCTGCAAACCAAAGTGTAGCGGGTTCCATTGCTAGACTAGAGCACATGCCTGGGTTGCAGGCCATGTCCCCCGTACCAAGTGCGGGAGAGGCAAGCACACACTGATGTTACCCTCCCTCTCTAAAGATAAATAAATAAAGTCTTTTTTAAAAGGGAGATAAATCTAAAATTTTTCATGTTATTATTTGTGGAATATCATTTGCATAGAACATTGACTGTCCGGATCTGAGAATTGAAACAAGACCCAGTTTCTAAGAGATACATCAGGCCAGTGTTCTCCTTAATGTTCAATGACCGCAGAGTGCCAGAATCTTTTTGAAAAATATTTCAGGAAGAGGTTTATAGAGGTGTAATGTTTGCAAAGCATTTCTGAAATGTGCTATTTGAGAGTGTGCTACTGTTCCCCTTGCACATGAGTAGCAGTCGGAATGTGTTCAGAGTTCTCCTCCTTCTCCCCACCCTCCGTCTCCAGTTCTGTTTTAAATTCAGGGTCTGATCCCTTTTCGGCTCGATGTCAGTGTTGTGGAAACAGTGTATGCAGACTGATTTGGGTTTCTTTGCAGGGTTTGAGCGTCTGCATGGGTCTGCATGGGACGCTTATGAGAATATTTGTTTATTCTTCAGATGCCTAACAGATGATTCCTGACTTTTTATTAACATAGCTTGCTGGTAGCCCTTTGCAACAATGGTTTCAGGTTTGTCTTAAGCTTAGGAACATTTTGTGCTGTTGTATCCCCTCCATGGCCTCTGAGTGAGGCCACGGCCTCTGATGTTTACATATAGAGTATTGGTGTTTCTAAATCCGTTCTTCATGTCTTTCTTTTTCTCTTACAGTTAAATCCTTTTGCCTTTCTGGGTGATTTGGACAGATTTCCGATCATGTCTTTCATTTAACTAATTTGAGTTTCGGCTAGGTCCATTATCTCATCTCTACCACCATGGTGGTTTCTGATTCCGCAATTTATTTTCCCCGTGTGTTCTTTCCCGGTGATCTCAAGACTGCTTACTTTAGTTTCATAAATATAATAAATGCTCATATATTTTAAGATGAAAGGACAGAAATTTTCTAAACATTCACAGTTTCCTTGCAATAAGTCTCTTTTACTGTGAAGCATTTTCTCTCATTTTTAGGAGACCGTCCTGTTATGACAGGCAATACCTTTTCAGGGCTGTAACTGTTTTCCTCTTCAGTTGGAGGAATCCGGGCTGTGGTCTTCCTGCTGATGGTGTCTATCTTCCACGGGTGTGTTCTCTGCTTCCCGTCCACACTAACCTGCCCTCCGTTCTTCCTTCAGTCCGGTGCCTCCTGCCCTCTCCCTCCAGCAGACGAAACAGAAACTGTGTATTTTTTCACAGATGGAACCAGTCCATTATGGCTTCCTGACTTCACGCAGGGTTGGCCTACTGTCTATTTTGAAACATTTATAGGAATAGGGAAATTGGGAGAGTGAGATGCTTTTGCTCACATGAACAGCTTATATAAATCATTGCAATACATTTTTTGACCCTGCTTCTGTTGATGTCCTTATGATATAATAGTTCTAGATGAAAAATCACTGAGTCAAAAGTGATGCACTTTTAAAAATGTTTAGATATATATTTTCAAACTGATTTCTGGAAACATTTGTCCTTAATACTTTTTAGGATACGTCTTTTGCCACACTTCACCAATACCAAGTATTATCGCTAAAATCCACACATACACATAACATACAGTTTGCTAATTTAGTGTGACATTAAAACCTGCACACATGTTTTCATTTGCACTTATTTTAATTTCAGAGAAGACTGGCTGTTTTATTTATTTGTTACTTGAATTTCTTGTGTGAGGTATCTGTCGTGTCCTTTGAACATTCTATTGTGGTTTTTCTCTTTAGCATGTGTTTTCAGAAAATAATAGCCATTATAATAACTCAGTGTCATTTCCCCCAGCAATCCCCAGAAAGTATGTAGGGATAAGGATGACTTTTTCCTCCTTTATTGTACTTTTCCCGTTACCATTTGGTTCCCTTATATCCCCCTCCCCCCAGCAATCACTACACTGATGATTTTAATATATGGGGTGAAGTCCTCAATCTTATTTGTATTTTTAAACACTAAACCCATTCATTATAATCTTAGTGGCAGTTTAATGCATTTTTAAAGCTTAAGATTTTAAGAAGTCATTATATAAAGGACGTCATGTGAAGGTATCGAAAAGAGGATAAAGTGAGGGAGGGAGGAGATAGAGGGACAGATGGGGGAGCGCTTCCCTTTGGACTGTGACGTTCTCATTCCAAGAGGCGCAGTTTAAATGCCGTTCAGAGCCTTTCGCTTTGTGTTCACAGTCATAAAACACTTTGGTATCATTTCACTGTGACTTCATTTGCCTTCGATGTCGGCGAATCCCCACAGCTGCCTACTGCAGCAGAAATACGTCCATACGGTAGGGACGCCCATTACGAAGTTAGTGATGATGATGAAGAAAAACAGGCTGCTTGTTCCCTCCTAATTAAACCCAAACTTGTTTTTATGACTCCTTAAATCTAGGCCAAATTTCCCTTCAGTCTCCCCGACAAGTTCCAAATCCAAGGCAAACATAAATATATGGCATTTTCTTTTTCTGGCTGTGTATGATCCTGTCTGGGTAAAAATATTTTCATTTGATTTTGCTATTGTGATAAATAGAAAGTGTGATGTTACCACCCAGGATCGGGAACAACAAAGACTGTGCAAACTAAAGTTTCTGTTAACATGCAAGATACATTTTTAGTTGTCACTGAATTTTTTAGTCAACAATCAAGGTGCCTCAGTATAAAAGATGTGATAATTCTTTCCTTTTCTGTAGAAAGACAATTTTTTAAGCCTCATTTTAATTTCCTTGATGTGTCTTTTCCTTTTCTTCGTTCACCCTTCTTTGTTCACTGCTATTCTTTTACCCTTAACACTCTTTCTATTTCAAAATGGGCAAACTCTAAGGTGTGAGGCTCCATTCAGCCTGGCTTGGAATAGCTTTGTATAAATAAGAGAATTGTGTTATATGCTATTCAATCTTAAGGAATAAAAATGACTTTCACTTTATTGAAAAGAAGCATCACCATGTTTTAAAATTATAGGCTTTTAGAGCTGAGAGGAACCAGGGAAATCATGGAGTCCATCCTTCTTGTTTTATGGATTAAAAGTGATCAGGCAATCATCCTGTCATGGGTAAACGGCGCCCGCACTCATGGGCCAGCTTTATTTATCCTGCCTACCTGATTTCCTCAAATCAAGGTGAGCCAGAGTTAAGACTAAAGTGCAGTCATTAAGGGCATAAGTTTGAGGTTTAGACAGTTATGGGTTCAAACCAATTCTGTCTTTCAGCTCTTAGGTCTTGGGCAAGTCATGTTACCCTGCCGAGCTTCATTTCCTTTTCTTTTTCTTTTCCTCTGTGAAATAGGGCTAATTGCATCAACCACATTAAGTAATTGTGAGGACTGAACTGTGTTTTATTTGGAGGATGCTGAGTTCAGCGCTTGTATGAAGTCAGCATCTAGGAAATGGAACTTGCTTTTGTGGACTTTTTTCCTTGCTTGTTTCCTCTCGTAGGTGTGGGTTATCAAAGCCACTGTGCCCTGTTCTTCTCTATGTTCCCGTAGCCCGTTCAGTGGCAATGCTAGGGTTCCAATGACTTGAGCCCAACATTATGGAGTCCTTTTTATTTCCTCTCTTTCTTTTGTGCTTTCACAGCAAATTAGTCTCTAAACACCTAGGTTCAAGCTACCATCATCTTTTCCTGGAGTAATGGAAGAGCATCTTAACTAGTTCCTCATTTCTCTCTCTTACAGCACCCACTTATCCTCTTAAAATATAAAACAAATCGGCTCTAGCTGGTTAGCTCAGTTGGTTAGAGCATCGTCCCAATACGTCAAGGTTGCAGATTTGATCCCAGCAGGGCGCATGTAAGAATCAACCAATGAATGCATAAATAAGTGGAACAACAAAAAAATCAGTATTTCACTCTCTCTCTCAAATCAATAAATAAAATAAACATAACACAAATCATATACATAACCTGTTTTGAGCTCTTCAGTGGCTTTCCATTTCACACCGAACAATAGTGAAAACCCTTAGTTGGTCCTACACAGTCACCTTCTTACTCATCATACTCTTCGACCTCATCTCCAGTTATCCCATCTGCCTCATTCTGCTCTAGCCACACTTGTTTTTTCCTGTTCCTCAGCACCCCAGGCCTAGAGGAGGCTTAGAGTCATATTTTTAGAGACAAGTGTTTGTTAGCCCATCCACCTATAGTTTATGCATTACACGTTAAGCCCTGCAAACATCATGTAAGTATTTTTAAATGAGTATTTTATACTCTGTCTACTTGCTTTCCTAGAGGAGTAGAGGGGTTGTAAAACTCTTAAATAAAAACTTAACTTCCATGATCGGAAGGCTTTTTTAAAAAAACAAAGGGTTTATTGAGTCATAAAGGACCAGGTTCTGGAGACTGAAGTCTAAACCGCCAGCAGCAATGGTGGGAGAACAAGGCCACATGTCTGCCGTCCTGTAGTCCACGTGCTTTTTTAATACAACG
The DNA here is from genome assembly GCA_028533065.1 of Trachops cirrhosus. Taxonomy (NCBI): domain Eukaryota; kingdom Metazoa; phylum Chordata; class Mammalia; order Chiroptera; family Phyllostomidae; genus Trachops; species Trachops cirrhosus. The sequence continues at coordinate 10,839,587 of CM052538.1, forward strand.
AATAGAGGGAAGAGAGGCTGTTATGAAAAAAATTTACATTGGCTACAGATGAGGGGGTGAGAGAAGGTGGAGTGGGGGCTGTTCAGTGACAGGAACACAGCCTGTGAGGAATAAATATTTCCAACTTTTGATTGGTTCCAGGCAACAGTCCTAGATGTTCATGTGTAAACTGGATGTGGTAATCCGTGTCAGGGAGGGCTGGTAGAAGCCTGGATGTTGGTTCGACGCTGCACCGTACACTCAGGAATGTGAGTGGTCCTTTGACAGCTGCCCCCAGATATTAAGAGGCTAGCTGCTCTAACTCTTTCATTCTCCTGCCTGCTATAATTTAGTTCAGGACATCTCAGAACTTTTTTCTTATTAAAACAAAATTAACAAGTACAATTAGACAGATTAGTAACAAAAGTGCAAAACTAATGGAAGATGACTCTTTAGGAATCTAAGCGGGGCTGGGAAACCCATCCATATACCCACAAGGCAGATTGTGCCGAATTCAGCAGATTTTTGTCCTGCCTCGCCCCCTTCCTTAGATTCTCTTATCTCTGACTAACCTGGGCTTTGCTCCTACTTTATTGTCTGTAGTTTCTCTCTCCATTCCAATTCACTCTTTGTGCTAATTGCCTGACTTTCCATCTCTTAGTTAGTTGGCTCTTCCCAGATGTAATGTAGCTGACCTATTACCAGACTCTCTAGTCTTCACGATCCTACATAGTTTCTTTGCGGGCAGCTCTTTCTGAACATGGTTGGAGCCCAACATAGCCAGCACAGAGTGAAGGGCATGAATAAACCAAACCCTGGGCTAGCACAATTCCTGTGGTTGGTCACTGCTGAGTCACCTATCAGCTAGGACGAAAAGGAAAGTGCTGTGAATTGCATACTTTTCTTTACTGAATAAAAAGATGCATGCCAGTTCTCCAAGAGAACCAACAGTGTAACTCCTGATACCAAATATATATATACATACATATACACACATGCATACACACACACTGGACTGTCACTTTATGTCAGTAACCTACTGTGTGCCATGTAAAAATAAGAAAGAACTCACAGTGAGTTGGCAACTTGTTGAGATTAAGATTTCACTAGATCTATATTGAAATTTTATAAGAAATAGTAGGATCTTTACAGTAAGGAAATGGAAGACCCATAAGAACTTTTATAATTTGGTTGTCAATGAGAACATTTCACCTTTAAAATATAATAAAAATATCTGCATTCTTGTTGGAGGGATGACAAACAAATGGGATTGGCTCTACTTTCAAATTTAATTCACTTAAGAATAACTATGAATCCAAAAGATGTGAAAACTTGCCTTTTTTTTGCGGCAAGGGTGATAACTTTCTTGGCCTTTGGGGACTGTTAAGTGGCCATGAAAGAAACTTAGACTTAAACCAGGAATTCTGAAGCTCTGTTTTAGCCAAATATAAGTGACCACCAGCAAGTCATTTGACTAATCTGAGACCCTTTGCCATCACTTGGGCAGTGAGGGCTCACTAACAGCTTTTAGATTCTATATAGTATTTTGACACTGGGCTACTTTGAATAAAGTGACCACAAAATTTCAGCATAGAAAGGCCTCTCTTATAACGAGAGTGGAGGCTAATCCTTTGCAATGGGGTTGGCCATGCTGATGACTCTGTGTTGCTGAAAGTCGTGAGCAAAAGGAATGATACCTAGAAAATCCACTCAGACAGCTGGGCAAGGCCCTTGGGAAGACTTTCTCAGGCCAGTGATAACATTCATGGAATATTACACACTCTGGGAACATTCCCAGAATATATAAACTTCTCATGGAATAGACTCATCTCAGTGACTTGCAAGACACTGATATGTAAACCAAAACTGTCTATTAATTATGACTTGAAATACACTGTCAAGGACCTCAGATATGTCTGTCAATTAGTTGACAAGTTCTCTTTCTGGAAGAAAGCTGTAAATGACACAGAAGAAAAGCTTAAAAGTGGCTTAATGGCCATGGCACAAGAAGGACTAACAGCATCATCATCTTTTAACCTGATGTTCCCACCTCAATTATAATGTTATTGCTACATGGGGCAAAAAAATTATAGTCATTGCTCAGGGCATTCAGCCTCTGCCTGTGCTGGGCACATCCTGGCAAATGTTTTCATGGCTGACTTTCTTTTCTCTTGTTGCATCCTATGTTTAGGTATAGCCCTACCTTCCTCTTGGCCCTTGTCAGCCCTGTTCTGTACTGGGGGCAACTGTGTGGCTCAGGAGCAGGCCTGCAGCTGTCTGCTCTCACCCACTCTTAGCACAGTGGTGCTCTTCTAACTCACCAAGCACTGGGCATGCCTCCTGGGTCCCCCCACATCATACCGCATGATTCTCCCTGCTGTCTCTGTTGGCAGGAGCACAAGGAATTCTCTCCAAGATCTGCATTCTCATGGCATGGGGTATCTCCAGGCCTAAATGCTAGGGGAGGGGACAGGAAAATTAGATGGCAGGGGATGAAGGGAAGTGTGAGGGGAGTGGCTACTTCCAAAGCAGATAATGTGTCTTTGCCTTGTCCTTGTTGGGCTCAGGCCCCGGAGGGTGGATGTTTGGTATTTAGTAATACTCACAGTAATCTGGGACTCTCTTTTTGCAGACCTTGAATATTTTCCCCCCTCAGGGAAAACTGGAATCTCAAGAGTAAAATGAATCATCTACTCAGCTAATTAGCTAGGACATAACAAAATTCTCGGGAGGATCATCCCATCTGAGAATTTTTATAATGTATGCTTGTTTTTGCAGAGTCTATCTCTTCTCATTTTGTAGCCTGCTTGTCCTCTGGCTCATGCCTCACAGACAAGACAAAATTGTCAAGTAGGCAATTTCTCTTCCCTGTACCTTTCTGTCTTACTCCTCTTGCTCTGTCTCATAACTTCTGATACTCACAGGTGACCTGAGGCACTCAGTCCTCTCAGGTTGTCCCAGTTCTTGCGTTTGCCTGCTCCATCAATTTCTCACCCACCCAGATTTACATCCTCTGCGCCGCTTTCTTCTCATTGCCTTGTACCAGGCTCGGTGCTGTAATTGGCAATCAGTGTACATGCCAGTATCCTGATAAAGAATTCACAGCCTAAAATACCCTTTTCTAATGGACATACACTACATCTTCGAACATTGTCCCACATTTCCTTTGAGCGATTCATTTGGTCCCCATTTCAGCCATCTAATTTTTGCAAGAATGACTTCACCCTTAGGTTCAAAGAGAAAGCCTAATTAGTTCAAGTCAGAGACTCATTCTTGAGACTCTCTGATTGGAGCATGGACAGGGATGTAGTCCAGTAAGAGATCAAGGGATGCCAGATGTTTGTCTGTGTTTCTACAAAGATGATTTCCCCCTCGTCTGCTCAAGCTATGAAGCGAGCCCCTTGGTCTTCCTCATGTGGTGTGGGAAAGGGAAGTCTGAAACGCTGGCCACTGTGTTATATTCACAAAGGGAGAGCAGGGAGCTTTGGGGGCTCTGAGGGACTGTGGAAGCTGAAGCAGGTCTCCTGGAAGTCAGAACAGACAGATGGAGACCACCTGGATCCTCGGTGAGATTATCTGAACTGCTGGATCTACCTTTACCTTTAGCCATATGTCTCTAGACTTTTAATTACCTAGATTTATAAATCTTTATTGTTTAGGTCTGGGTCTTTGTCAGTCTCAAAAGGAAGCATTATGGAAGTTACTCTGTTGTAAGTTTTAAACCTTTACTGGACTATAGCAAAGTGATAACTCAAAAAGTTCATATTTAGTAATGGCATTGTGGCAGACTTTGTAGCATCCCTCAGCTCATGATATATATATGTGTGTGTGTGTGTGTGTGTGTATAAATAAATATGTGTGTGTGTGTGTGTGTATATAAACATGGAAAAGGTTAGCCCTAATCATACACAAGCCGTGAGTCCTAAAAAGCGTATGTCAGTCAGACCCTATACACGAGTATACATTCACACTCTACTAAACATCTCTTTGAGAAGACCCTAAGTCATATTGCATTCTGACCTCTGAAGCCATCCTAGGCACAGTTCTGTAGCACTCATATTACCCACAGTCAGATGGTTAACATCAGCATGGAGTAGTGGAGACAGAGATTTTGGAGAGAAGGTTTGAATTCTGTCATTTGCTGTGTTGTCTAATCTCTCCTAAAAGTTCATTACCACATTTCTATAAAGGGACCCTCAGATTTCACTTTCTTAGTTCCTACTCAATCTCCTTGGACTTGGCTGGTGACATAGCAAACACTTAATAAATACTTTGTAGATTAGTTATTTTACACTTGTTTAATGCCTTCCTTAGAAGTACTTCCAGTTGAGATTACTTCTACAAATCACATAAAGCAAGATAAAATGCCCTATATATCTGTCAGTTTTCTCTAAGAGTGTTTTCTAAGTACTATATGTGCTCAGTTCATGGACTGGATATTCATTTGCTGGAAAAATAGAAATCACCCCATTAGTCATACCTCTGCAAATTTCACGTTTAAATTCTAAGTTTTGTGGTGGATGATGTTGAAAGCCTTATTTCTTGTTGGTTATTGTATCCCTACAACTGTATATTGCTCTGGACATTTTGTGATCTCGGATAGAAGGGAAATGATGATGCTCCATTTTTTATCACTTTGAGCGAAACACAGAAAGAACTTAAAGTAGGAGACACTGCTTAATTAGCACATTGGTGATTTATATTACCCAGTGTGAAATTTCCACTGGCACCAGAAAAAAGACTTAAAACAAAAGACATCTTTTGTATTTTAAATGTTTGTCCCTTTTATTCAGGATTCACAGCCTTCTCTCTATGTCTGTAATCTGTAGAACGCACAGTGTAACATCATTGTCTCAAAGTTATTGTGTTTTACAATATCAAGTGAAGGTACACAGCTGCTCACTGATGAATCTCTGAGGACAAATGTCCCCTGTGCCATTTTAGGCAGAGGTTTATAACCTTGATTTATGTAACGCGGGAGCTCTTAAACATCCTAGGGTTTTAGAACCTGAAGGGACTGCCAAAGTTTTCTGAAAACTTTTTTATTCATTGATTGATTTTTAGAGAGAGAAAAAGAAGCGGGGGAGAGAGGGAGAGAGAGAGAGAGACATTGAATTGTCGTTCCACTTATTTATGCCCTCATTGCTTCTCGTATGTGCCCTGACCAAGGTTAGAACACAGAACATAGGGGACGACACTCTAACCTAACCCACTGAGCTAGCTGGCCAAGGCCACAATTTTCTAATTGTACCTTCACTATATACTGATTGACAAAATTGCTAATAAAAATGATTAGAAAACTTTTATACTGATTTATATTTTATTTGGCATACTATCAAGGTATTATAAAATATTTGCATATCTCTGTGTTAGACTGAATAAATTATTCCCTTTATAGATTATGTATACCAAACACATCTCTTTTAATTACCAAAAACTTAACAGAAACTGGTTTCAGTTATACAGATCTTAACAAAAATAAGGGAAATTATTTGCTCAAGGGACTGAAAACTGAAAAGTCCAAATTCTTTAAGTAAATTGGACTCAGAGGCTCAAAGACATCTACTTCTTCTCCATCTCTTGGCTCTGTTTTCTGTGCATTTTCTTCAACTCCAAGACTTAATCCTTGTGATGGTTTCTAGCAGATCCAGGCTTATATCCTTGAAGTTCAAGATCAGAGGGAAGAGAACAATGTTCTCCTTGCTTGGTTTAGTTCTGATTAGAGTGAGTCAGGAGTTCATCCTTGGACCAATTACTGTGACTTCAGTCTTGGAAAGTACTGATTGATAAGAAATAGGTCTTGTGTCCATACTTGGATTCAGAAGATGGGGCCGGTCCCATCTAAATCACATACACTGAGTGTGGGCAGCACAGTTCCTCCAGAAAAACCGAGGTGTTCTTACAATGTTTGGTGAAGAGAGATGCAAGGTAGGCAGCACTAATGTGCCCATGAGAAACTCACAAGTGAGTTCTCAGATACGTTGAGGGGGACTGTAAATATCCACAGATTAGGAACACTTTGTTGGAACTCCTTCATGAGGATGTAGTCTCTGAAAAACGAAGCGCCATAGCCTAGAATCACAGTTAAAGACCCAGAGCCAGCCTAACCCCATTCTAAGGCCCTCCCTTCAGGGCATTTCTTAGGTTTACAGTATGAAGGATTTTAAAATTAGTCAATTTTTATAGTGATATTTTTACACAGCTTCAAAAATTTGGAAAGCCCCCAAGAGCAAGTGAATATAACTTTATGAGAGAACTATTAAAACTTTCTTTATAGAATTGTTTTGAATTTAATTCTATAAAAGGAGAATATATAAGCTCCATTTAATTAGTCTCTTATGATGACTGTTATGTAGAAAAATTTCACTGGGATATTTTCACAACTTAAATTGTATTCGTGGAGAGCCATCTTTGCAAATTCCTCAATGTGACACTACTGGAATTACGTTAGTATTACATGAACACATTAGAGTCAGGGTAAGGGGCTTTTCAGGTTTTCTCAGAATGCTTCAGTCTGCTTTCTTTTACTGACTGGTGGTCTCTCTTCCATGTGGCAGGTTCCCAAAGGTTTACCAGGATGAGCGCTCTGGGAAGAGCCCTCTTCACATTTTCACTACACAGTTTGCTGGCCCAGGAGACCTGGCTCAGTCTTGACCTCTTCCTGCCACCTTCAGTCCAGACCATGGGCAGGCCACTCACCCCAGGGCCTCTTGCTGCAGGGTCCCCTCGTTCCTGAGTGACTCTTGTGGAGCTGCTTTACTCCATCTATCTTCTGACATCTGGTCGACCCATAGGAAATGCCTGTGTCCTTCCATGGGAATCTGCAGGAGGGCAGTCAGCCCACAAACCACGGCCTGTCTTACCTCTGCACCTTGCTGCTGTCCTGTGTCCCACATCTTTGCAACATTGAGCACTCTGAGGTTCTTATCGCTCATCCCTTCAGAAAAGAAATGATCATCAGCCCGATGTAGCAGATGGGGGAAGGACATGGTGTCTTCTCAGTATTGCAGAAAGGGATTGCAGAGAGGTCCAAAGGGAAGGATGCTTGCTGGTCTGCCAGCTGTCATAAGGTGCCCTCTCTCTCCTCCTGCTTCCACTTATACTGACTGGGTTGGATGGAGGTGTTGATAGTGATCATGACGGTGGGTGATAAACTGAGGTCTTGACTGAAGCAAGCTCTGTGGGAAAGTGGCTGCCTCTGATTGTTGGCTGTTCTCAAAACTGCATTTGCTTCCTAGTACTGCATTCTTCTCACATCAGCTGAGTTAGAATATAATGCCATGTCTTTGCTCAAAACACTCTAATGGCTTTCTATCTCACTCAGAAGAAGATCCAAGTTCTTGCTTTGGCCAAGAAGACCTCTAACTGATCTGGACCCACTCCCCCCTCACTCATGCCCTAACCCTGTTCTTCTGTTCTAAATATAGCCTGGGCTGCTCATTGCCCCTGGATATGTCAGAATGCTTTCACCAGAGCACCTTTGCACTCACCATTTCCTCTGCCTACAACAGTCTTATTGCGCATTCTCAGGATCTTCTCCCTTTCTTTTGTAAATCTTGTCCAAATGTCACTTTATCAGTGAGGCCTTCCTTGACAATTCTATACCAAATAGAAGCTTCTGACAATCTCAACTCTTAGCCTAATTTCTTTTTCATTATATCATCTTTCATCACCTGATATATACATGTCTGTACTTGTTTATTACCACTCCCACCCAGGGACTTTCTCGACTTGGTTCATTGCTACAACCTTGCATCTAGAGCAGTGCCTGGATGGTAATTCTCAGTAAACATTTATTGACTTAATAAGTGAAGGACTGATGCATTAATTAGGGTATATATGGTAAATTTGAAACAAAACAAAGAAACTCACTTTGAAGTTTTAGTTGAGTGGTTTTAACAGAATGCAAATTTCAAATTCCCAGCAGAAAAGCCAGCTCCTCTCTTAATTTTGACACAATAGTTTTGACTGTTTCTATTTCTGTGAAGAATAACCAGGTACCTGCACAAATGCTGGGAGCCCCCATGGGCATTTGGCACTGCACATTCATCTCCTCTTTGCCAGTGGGGAGAGTTTTACATTCCACATTTACTCCCACACTCTCATGTGATGGCAGCTACAAGACCAGACTAGGGAACCGGTAAAGTCTCTCTTTGCCTTAAACTGAATACACTACACATTTTTTCCCCTTCTATTTCACTCTGTATGCATTTGAGAGCAGACATTGTTCCTTGTCTCTGCATCTGTATTGTTCATCTGCTCATAACTTGCAGGTGAGGCTACAGTGGTACATATTTTGGAAGACTGGCCTTAACCATAGCTTTCAAACGTGAGCTCATGGAGGATGCAGAGGCTGCTAAGTTAGGGATATGACTCAGGTAGAGTGGGTGGTGCAGTTGTTCTTCAGACTAGGGGTCTCCTTGAGGCCGTTTTCATCTTCAGAGCAATGTGAAGTTCAAGGCTCCGAAGGCCATCAAAAGTGACTTCTCTCTCTTTAGTTAAGTAGATTTGTTGAAGTGATTTTACAGTAAGTCTCTAAAACTATTGACAGGGAACAAGAGGATGGGGGTCCTTCTTTTTCTTTTTTTTTATATTATATCCCAAGACCTATTTATTTTTATAACTGGTAGTTTATACCTCTTGACCCCCTTTCCTCAATTGCCCACTCCTCAACCCCCTTCCCCTATGGCAACCACCATTCTTTTTCCTGTACCTTTGAGCTTAGTTTTGTTTAGGTTTGTTTGTTTGATTTGTCTTTTAGATTCCACATACAAGTGAGATCAAACAGGATTTGTCTTCCCCTGTCTGATTTATTTCACTTACCATAATACCCTCAAGGTCCATCCATGTTCTCAAAAATGGCAAGATTTTTCTTTTTTATGGCTAAGTAGTATTCCATTCTATATATGTATACACATCCTCCCATGTCTTTCTTGTCCATTCATATATCAATGACACTTAGGTTGTTCTTATCTTAGCTAATGTAAATAATGCTGCAATAAATATCAGGACACATATATCTGTTCAACTTAACATTTTTTGAGTAAATACCGAGAAGTTGAATTGCTAGGTCATATTGGTGTCCTATTTTAATTTTTTGAGGAACCTCCATACTGTTTTCTGTAATAGCTGCACCAGTTTATATTCCCACCAACAGTGCATTAGGGTTCCCTTTTCTCTATATTCTCGACAACACTTATTTCTTGTCCTTTTTGATAATAGGCATTCTGATAGATGTGAGGTGATATCAGGTGATATCCCCTGGTGTCATTAGCTGGAAGGTTGTGGTTAGCATTTGAGGATTCATGACGTTGAACGTGTTTTCATGTGCCTGTTGGCTCTCTGCATGTCTTCTTTCGAAACTCCTGATCAGATACACGATTTGCAAATATTTTCATCTTCACTAGGTTGCCTGTACACTTTGCTGATGGTTTTCTTTGCTGTGAAGAAGCTTTATAGTTTGATGTAGCCCCATTAGTTTATGTTTTTGCTATTGTTGCTTTTGACTTTGGAGTGAAACGAAGAAATCATCGCTAAGACTGATGTCAAAGAGATCACCACCTATGTTTTCTTCTAGAGGGTTCATGGCTTCGGGTTTTACATTCAAGTGTTTATGCATTGTGAGTTATTTTTTAGATATGGCGTCAGATAATAATCTAGTTTCATTCTTTGTATGTGGCTGTCCAGTTATACCAACATTATTTATTGAAGAGACTGTTCTTTGTCCATTATATATTCTTGACTTCTTTGTCATCAATTCATTGATTTATGAAATTGATTTAAATTTTATTTTATTTTATTGTCATTCAAGTACAGTTGTCTGCCTTTTCCCCCTTCTCTCCCTCCCACCCCAGTCATCCCCACCTCCCACCCCTGATTTCACCCCCCAGTTGGTTTTGTCCATGTGTCCTTTATAGTTGTTCCTTGATCCTTTTAATATATTGTTGAATTTGGTTTGCTAAGATTTTGTTGCAAATTTTTGCATCTACATTTATCAGGGACATTAGCCTATAACTTACTGTGGTATCCTTGTCTGATTTTATTATCAGGGTAATGCTGGCCTCGTAAAATGGGTTTGGAAGCATTTCCTTCTCTTTGATATTTTGGAAACATTTAAGAAGGAAAGATATTAAATCATTTTTGAATGTTTGTTAGAAGTTACCAGTGAAGCTGTCTGGTTCTGGAATTTTGAGACTTTTTGGGAGGTCTTTGTTTACCGATCCCCTATCATTACTCACATTTGGCCTATTCAGATTTTCTATTTCTTTATTATGGATGCTTAGAAGATTGTATGCAAAGTCTTTTTTAATAAACATTTCTCAGCAGAATTTTTAGAGTCTCGTTCTTGGCATAGGATTTAGTGCTCTTTTGCCAAAAATCGATAGTTAAACTTGTCTGTTTCCAGTAGAATTACTTGTGGATGGAGATACACACACACACACAAATACACAGCAGGCCCTTGAATATGTCATTTTGTTATAATGTTGATATGGTGCCATAGGGACTAAACTTTTGTTTATACCAGTTAGCCTGTGGTAAAACTGGTTTCCTTATGTGTCATTTTGCTTCAAGTGTTGAGGACTCACTAAATACCTATCTATACTTAAATCCATCTTTTTATATCTATACTTGGTTTGTCTTTGTTTTTCTGTTCTTAATTTCTGTAGGTTGGTAGAAAGGATTTTATGGCTAGAGTGTTTGCATTGAGTGCCTTCCCAGCACAGAACAGAAAACAAACAACCCCACTTAAAAGAATGAAGTTTGTTTAGAAATATAATTAACCTGTTTTGAGCATGATAAATGTCATAATTTTCAAAGGTTTGTTATAGAATTGATTTCTTTTTGTGTGTTTCTGGTAGTTTAATTTGATTGACGTAGAAAAATACTATTATTTGATTTGGGAAAGGTTATTTTAATGCACAGAGCTGTAGGTGTAAATTTTATTTGCATTAATAATGTTGAATAAACAGCACTGATGTGTTGGTTTTATTTCTGGCTACTGTGCTATTACATAATTTGATTGTTCCATGTTCAGGCATGGATTTAAATCTTTATGTAGCTGCCAATTAGTCACGTTGTATTTGCTTTTGCTTGTGGAATCAGGAAAATTATCACACTTAAGAAAGGAAGTTATTTCAGGATTTTCTTCTCTTTTTAAAAGTAAAAGGTTATTTCCATAGGAACTTGACAATAAAGAGTAATTCAACTCTTTTCCTAGGTCTGTCTGAATGATACATCTGAAGGTATACAGTTCTGACTTTACCATTCAACTGGTACATACACGTAACAAAAGATGTGACTTTTTCTTATGTTTCCTTTAAACAAATCAACATATTATTCTTATGCTTTTAAAATAGATTAAATATTAGTAACTGTCTTTTTACCACATGATGACATTATTATTTTCAATATTTACCTTAACACCTGTAAATATTCATCAAGAACTCACACCCATAAAATGGTTAATAATATTGCAAAAATACCATATTTTTTCATGTATATGCTAAGCTATACTTAAAATTTTGCACACCGTAAAACTATTTGATCAAGTTGGCATAATTTTAGTGATAATTACAGTAATTCAGGCAGAACTTCAATTTGCTTTTCAGTGCATTCTACCTTTTTGGGCTAATTTGGTCCAACTCCAGTGGAATTAAGACTATGAAGGCTTTAGTATTCACCTACTTTAACATAACTTTGTTATGAAGCCCTCATAAAATAAACTACCCGCGGTTCATGTGCATAAGGTCCTGGCTTGGTTTATTTTACCACTATTGTATTCTGTGGATCTAACTGTATACTTGTCTAATTTGACAACAAAATATGAATGGAGGTTAAATTGTTTGAGATCTTTTAATCTCAAAGAACTAAGTGTTCTTGGGTAGTAAAGCTAACTCGCCAGTAGTCACGCCAGTTTTCATCAGAAATGGCAGAAATTTCCTCAAGGATCTCAGCCCACACACAAATGTCTATGGAGGGTTTGGATGCCACTGGAGGGCATGAAGGTGTGTGGAACATGTCTTCCAGAAGCATAAATTAAACTGATGAGATCACTGATGCTCAAAAACATGCAGCGTCACGTAGTGACACAGTAACATAGACGAACAATAAAGGGCACATTAGTTGCCACATGAGGGGCATAGTGGACATCACAGATGCCCTGGGTACATTCATTTATTCAAACCCGAGTAAAGTTAATCTTCCTCCTCAGACTTTTCTATAAAAAATTCCTTGGACTAAGGAGCTTTGTTCCACATAAAAAGACTAGGGAAGTAGGTGATACTAGCTAACGTTATTGAATAGTGCCTATGTGCTAGACTTTGGTGTATTACTTGATTGTGACCCCCAAGTCCTATGATCGTCCTTTCACTGATGAGGAAACTGAGGGCAGAAAAACTTGCTGAAGGCCACATGGCTGCTAAATACCAGGGCCGGGGTCTGAATCCAGGCAGCCCAGGCTTAGAGCTGGGGCTGGACCACTGCTCCATCCTGCCTTTTCTAGCACATCCGGTTCTGAGATGCTGCAGAGAAGGGCATCTGGCCTGGGAGTGCCGGCTTCTCGCTATGGGTTTCCTTTTCCAGGGCTCCAATTAGTACACAGAGAGCTCATTTACTAAACGGGCTCTGAGTAATTGGCTAATGGCCTTTGGTGAGTAGTGTCCTCTGGAGGGCCATTTCCACAGCCTGACGCATTGGGCAGTCAAGCCCACGGTTGTTTATCCTGCTCCAGGATGACACAGCCCAGCACACAAAGGCTGCTAGGAAACATTTCCTTACTAAAAACTTGAAACCAGGGGTGTCCAACTCATTTTCACTGGGGGTCACTTCAGCCTCGTGGTTGCCTTCAAAGGGCCGAATGTAATTTTAGGACTGTATAAATGTAACTACTCCTTAACCAGGGGCAAGGAGCTTGGTGCCGCTGCAGGATTTGGCTCGTGGGCCTCGTGTTTGCCACCTGTCCTCTAAGGGGAGAACTGAGCCTGGTGCTGGCTTTCAGGAGGCCAACCCAGCATCCTCACTTGCACACTGAAGGGACTGGGGTGAGGTGGGGGGAACCACTCCCGTCTTTTATACATGGGTTAAAGTGATGACGACCATGGTCTGCATCTTTCCTTAGCTTGCGGGCTCTGAAAGAACTGTGGCTCTGTTATGTAACACAAAGATGCTCTTCCGTTTGCCGTGGCACCAGACCCTCCCCACAGGGGAAATGGTGACAGGTCCACTTTTTGCCCCAATTGGTACAGCTTATTGCTGGCACCTCTCGGTACATTTGTTTCAGTCATAAGATGGAGATAATAATACCTACTACGTAGGGTTGTTGTGAGGATTGAGTTGATAAATATAAAGTTCTTAAAAGAGGGCATGGACATTTAACACACATTAACCATTAGCACTATTATTTTGTTGCTATTATTCTGTGTGTCAGATTATGTAGGGGAAATGAAATGAGATTTAGGAAAAGTTCCACTTTTAGTTCTTCCCTCTCCTACTTGTGGGGCTTAAACAAGTCACTTCATCTCTCTACTCAATGGTCCCCTGTGAGATGAGGATGATACCCACTTCATAGGGGTGTTGAAAGAAATAATAAGACAATATCTTTCAATTTCATGGGTAAATTTTAAAACCTTATGTTTATCATCATCATAAATTGCCCTAACAGATCCTTCTATTAATTCTCTTTCTTATTAAACCATACAGCTATAATTAATACAGCTATAAAACTGAAGTAATCATAAACTCTTCCAATTTGTGGTCTGTAAGATTTGATTCTTTTCCTTCATATTTTTAGTAGCTGGCCCCTCCCACTGCAATCGCCTTAAATACCAGGCCTCAGCAGCCTCCGCACTGGCCTCCGCACCTCTAGTCCCTGAGTCTGCTGGCAGGATGACGGTGCTAAAGTGCAAATTCAGTCTTCTCATTCCCTTACTTAAACCTCCCTGGTGGCTTCTCATCGCCTTCAGCATAAAATTCCAATTTCTTAGCATGACAAGCAAGGTCCTCCCATGACATGGCTTTTTACACACTTTTTACGCATCTCCCCAGGGTCTTTCTTGCCCTTTTGCCTTTATCGATGCCTTGTGTCACACCAAATTAGATGTAGTTCCCAGAACATGTCCTTGTCTTTTCTTGTGCTTTCTGGCCTTTTACTCCTCATTATCTTCTACCTGCCCTTCAAGATTATTTTAGCGTCACCTACTGTAAAGGGGCCTTGTCTGCCATCCTCTTTCCCTAGGAATTCACTGAGCTGGAGCCTCCCCTGCGGCTCACAACACCCAGTGTGTGTGCTGACCACAGGGTATCATAACTACTCCTTCATGTGTCTCTCTTCCTTGTCAGATAGAGGAAGCTTTGAGGATTAGAATAATGTTTGGCTTGTGTCTGTATTCCCAGCGTTTTAAAACAAAAACAATAAATGTTGATTGAATGAAACAATAAATAGTGTACTCAATGAAATGGTAATGTTGTCATCAGTCAAATATCATCTCCAAGTTGCCAATCCATTCCACTCCACGAGAGGCTTACCGAGAGACCGTGCTTGAGATGTACTATCCAACGCATGACCTTAGGCATGTGACATAGTCTCCCTATGTCTCGTTCTTCTCATTTTGTAAAATGGCAATAAGAGTTTTCACCTTACAGGATTGTTAGAAAAAGCTAATGAAATATGCATATAGAACAGTGCTTGGTATACAGTAAACACTCAGTGAATGTGAATTACTGTTCTCTTATTAGCTCCAAAATGGGAGTGAATTCACCCTGTCCTTCATTCAGGAATATTGCTTTTGGAGGTGGTCAAAGAAAGATTGAATGAGAGAGGCGGTCTGTGAATTTCTTCAATTTCAGTAAAGTAGCTCATAGAAGAGTGGATTTATGAAAATCCGAACAAAGCCAAAATTTATCAAGAAAAATAGTAGAATTCTAAAACTTGTAGACACCTGGCATGAGCCAAAGAAAACAAAAATCTTTGTTGTTATTCTGCCCTGCAGTTCACAGTAAATAGAAGGTTTTCAACTCCCACACATATTCCCTGCTCTATTTCCCTTTGGGTGATGCCTTTTAGAAATATTTTTGTCTTTTTAATACTGAATCAGACAAGATTAACTGATATAGGAGAGACAGTGCAGTCGAATAAAGAGACACTGGTTGGGTATGCCCCTATCAGTCACATGCTCAGTGCCAGGCACTTGTCCAGAATTTCTCTGACACTCATCTGCTGTGGCCACCTACACAGCTGTGATCAACAGTCTTTCAAAGGATAAATGCAATGGAGAAAAAAAAATCTCTGTTCTTTACCTCCTAAGCAGAGTTGTGAACTCTCATGAAGACGAATCAGGAAAAGGGCATGATAGGGTCTTGAAAAGAGTATGGACTTTGGGGACAGATGTCTGGGTTTCAATTCTTTCTCCAGTACCTGTTTTTTTTAATTGCTTTGAACACATTTACTTCCTCTGAACTTCATTTTTTGTGTCCATACAATGGACATAATACCACCAATCTTTAAGGGTTGATGCGAACAACATGATTTTTTATCAATAATTTATAGCTGTGCCTTTTTTTTATGTACCTGGACAATGTCATGTGCTATCTTTTGGTAACATCTCTGCCTTTCAAGTCTGAAAAGACTTGAAAGATGCTCTGGTTACACACTTGTGAGCCATTGTTGGGAGCCTGGAGATAAACATAGGTTAAAGATACTGTTGATTGTAGCAGGTAGATGTTTCTAGCTGTCTTCCTTCCTCTTTCCTTCCCTATCCCTCTTTACTTCCTTTACTTCCTTCCTTCTTCCTTCCTCCCTCCTTCCCTTATACCCTTCCTTCCTTTTGTGCCTTCATGCACTTGTCAAATAAAAAGCCCTGGTCAAAGCAACGCATCTTCTAGCTTATTACTGATGGCATCTTCAGTACCTGTAGGAAGCCACAGTTACTGCTTTCACATGTCTCCTGGTCTGTCATGTAGTTTCACAGTAAAAGTCTTTATTTCTTCTACCATTGCTGGTCGTCCTACATTCTTCATTTTGAAGCTTGAGTATAATGTAATCCTTCCATGATACCATCAAAGGCTCTTTTGATGTGGGACCATGGGCTCAAGAGTAATAAGACAGTATCTTAGCAGTCAAAACTTAGACACTTCATCCCTCTGTATAATGGTTAGGCTAAGCCATCTTACATAGAATACATTTCTAAAATCCAGAGATGTACCACCCTGTACTGTTTTGGGGTGGAGAACTAAAAGAGTTCTAAATTTCATATAGATTCTTCGTTTGGGAAGAACCCTAGAGAGATTTTAATGCTAATAGACCTATAAGATCATCCATTTTAAACCAATCACTGGATCATATGAGCAACTTTGGACACATGTGTCTGGTTCTTAGAGGTAGAGATAGAAATAGGACTCAGAGTCTCAAACTGAACCACCTTCCCTTGGAAGAGGCCATTAACATGGACACATGGTCAAAGTTCTAACTTTGGCTTGGCTTGCATCTTCTTTTACTCGGTTAGCTAGTGAACTCTTAGTTATCTTTCAAGTTTTGATTCAAATGTCTGTTCCTCTGGAAAGCTGTCCTTGAACTTCCCAGGAGGGTTAAATCACCCCACAGTGTCCTTTTGTCTTCCCAAACAAATGCTTCTGGGTCTGTCCTCTCAGTGAGACTCGGCTCCTGAGGGCAGAAACTGCATGCTATTTACCTCTGCACCACCACCCCTAGCCTGGAGTCTGGTCCATAATAGCAGCTCAGTGGATATTTGTTGAGTGAATAATGAATAAACGCGGCCTCTCAATGACTGGAACCGGATGTGGAGCCACAGAGCTCACTTGTAGAGGGAAACATCACGCCCCTCCTCCTCTGCCATTTCGATGGATGAAGCTCATCTGAAATTCGTGTCAAATGCTCTCCTGTCTTTGCAAGGCTGCATGATTGAATGGCTGCTTTCTTTTATGCCATAATGTTGGAGTCCCCAAAGTTTAGGAGGAGAGATATTTCATGGCCCTCACTCTGAGGTCTATAAGGAATTTTATTATCTGAATAAGTATTGATCGCAGCTTACAAAATACTGCAAACCTGTGTAATTAAAAAGAATGAGACCAGCCATTGGTGGGCAGTGCATGGCTAAGTGTTAGAGAAGACAAATTCTTCAGGTGCCTGCAATTTTATAATTGCACTAGCTTGGGAAGCTTATTAAAGCCTTGCAGGTGCAATGTTTCATCACAGAGTAGTGAACCTTTGAAAGATATGCATAATAAACAGAGTTTGAAATATGTTTTTATTCCAGGCCATATGGTCCTGTCTGGAGCTTTCCTGGATCTTTGGGTCAGTTCACTGTTGAAAGATGGGCTTGCAAGGACCCACCTCTCGGAGCAGCTGTCAGAGCCCTATCAGAACAAATCTGCTTTTGCATGATTATTTATTTTATGTGGCTCTCTGCAATGAACCCGGCCTCACTCAGTAGCTGAAATGTGCTGAGCAAAGTCTCTTCCCTGAACAGCTTGTGGCCATATCACCAAGCAGTGTCCTTCCTTGTCCTTAAAAAGCAGACTAGCGAGACTTGTACAGTAGGCCAGGACAGGCAGTCTGGGTGAAGTGTACCCCACCTGGGCTTGAACTTGGTGCCAGCAATGTGAAAACTTACACAGTAGCATTTTAAAGAGGTGTCATTGTTCTTGTTCCTCAACTCTCTATTACTCAATTTCCTCTACCTTTCGACTCTATGCAGGTACAGTGGCTGCGGTAAGCAAGCACTTGAAGTGTTTTTTGTGGTGTTACTGTGGCGAGGATAATGCTAACGCTTGCTTCTTCTCCCTTCATCATTAACAAAAGGTGTCATTGACTCCTCTGAGAATGGCTTTTTAAGGAGCATCTAATATAATTTATTCACCATTTGTTGTATATGTATAGGAATATCAGTAACTGACAAGGGACATGATCTTGAAGTCAAGTGAAGCTGGAAAAATATTCTGGCATGCAAAATGAGCAGTGAGCTGGTCAGATTGGCAGAAGATATTTCTTTCTCTTTATTTGGACAAGGTGAAATTTGGAGTTGAATTTTATCAACTTGGTCAAGAAAATAGTCTTGCCATTTTTAGAACTACCTTTCTTTATTCTTTTCACCCATAGGCTAAATATTCTTTTAGCCTATTCTTACATTGCTAACATTATGTTCAGTATTCTGTATTTATTTGGAGATATTAATTTATTTAAGCAGTATTCATTAAACACCTGTTCTTTACCAGCCACTATGCTAAGCTTTGGGAATATAAGATCACGTGCTTCTTGCCCCCATGGAGCTTAGAATCTGGAGTACAAGGCAGGCACTGAGCAAATAGTTAATTTCACATCTTATTCATCTTATGAAAGGGAAGTTAAGGGTGTGTTGAGTAGAGGCACATAGCAGGGAACCTTGTTCTTCTGCTTGACTACTTGATCTTGAGGGCAAGGTCTACATTAGATTCCCTCCCCACCCCATAAGAATCACTCTGCCTAAAACAATTAACTTGTGCGTAGTAGATACTTAATAAAGTATTTTATAGTTGTAAGGAGGAATGAAAGAGAGAAGCTAAGAGGAAAGTGTTACTATTAGTCCATTTATTTAAGGATACTGTTTGACAAATTATAGTTCTAAAGCCTTAGAGCAAAATGACACATTTTTTCTTTGCCCTCACATGTAGTTATGCCAATTTTTATTCACCCATGGTTCATATTTTTCCACTGACAGAGCCATAGAACCTAGAACTTAGCCTTTCACCTACAGAAATACAGGACCCTGCTATTTCCATCTGGGGCACCGACTACTTTCTTTGAGGGTTATTCTTAGGTAGCTGTAGTTACTAAAGATTGGCTCTTTCTAGATACAAGCAGATCAATATTCTTATGGCCTAAAAAATGATAGCTATTCCAAAGTGTGTGCCTCAGACCTAGGGATAAGGTTATATGGTGGAATGTTTTCTTCTGGAGCTCTACTGTGGTAGCTAAGGGGCTTCTGGGACCAAGGGATCAAGCTCAGCACCGTGTCCAGGGGAGTAGAGTGACATGACTCAATAGTATTGAGAGCATCCAGAGGTCTCGGGAAAGGGGTAACACTCAAGAGAAATACCCTAGAAAAACAGCCAAGAATCAAATACAGGTTCTTTGAGATATATCAGAAATCAGAGGTAAAGACTGGTAGCAGCAACTGAGCCTGTGCAGAAGCTTTTGGGAAATATCAAACAGTGGGAGGCCAGCAGAAAATGATGGCGAATCTCAGATCTCAGTGGATGGAGAGTTGGAGTACCCAGGTTGGGACTGGAAGCAGAGGCTGGTTTCCCATGGAATAGGGACAGCCCAGAAATGTACTAACAGGGAATCAGGTCCTGGGTGGGGACTTGGAGTTAATGGCTTTTGAAGTCTTGGTTGTTGAGCTTGGAGATACTAGGATTTGAATACCCGGATGGGAATCAAAGGGGAAAATTTGAGAAGAGTAAGAAGTCCAGTGTATCTGGAGAAAGGCAAGTGGATGGCAGGAAGGAAAAGATGTAGGAAAGATTGGCAGATGCCTGATCACCTAGGTTATTAAAGGTCATTTAAGGATTTGAAATTTTGCACTAAGTGAAACAAGAAACCATTGAATGGGGGAGTTACACAGAAGAAGGGCATAGCTGAAATATTTTTTCAAAGATTTACACTTTCTAGCTACATTGTGTGCAAGGATTGTGGCAGAGAGACCAATAAGGAAGCTGTTGTGCTAGTTTAGAGAGAAAGAAGAGTGGATAGAGGCAGAGCCAACCACAGAAGGTCAGGGAATAGGATAAGGAAAAGGGAGAATCAAGCATGACTTACTTGTAGGTATTTGTTCTGTAGAGCTGGTTGGATGGTGCCATTTACTGGGATTAGAAAAGCTAGAGTAGGGGCAGGTTTGAGGAATGGGTTGAAAACCAAGAGTTCTGTTTTATACACAAATGTTATTTACTTATTTAAAAATTTATAATTAAAATTTTAAGTGTTAAATTTAACTTTTAAAACTTCAGAATTAAAATACTGTTTAAGATATTTAAGTGAACTCTACCATTTTAATCATTTTCAAGTGTACCAGCCAGTGGCAGGAAGTACATTCCCTTTGTGGTACAGCCATAACCTCTATCCACATCCGGAACTTCTTCCTCTGCCCTAGACTGAAGCTTGGTACCCATTTAAATCCCCCTCTATCCCTGAGAACTACTATTCTACTTTCTGTTTCTGTGAACTTGACATTCTAGGTAATGCAAATAAGTGGGACCATACAATATGTGTTTTATGTGTTTGGCTTATTTTGCTTAGTGTAGTGTCTTCAAGGTTCACTCATGTTTTAAAATTATCAAAATGCTATTCTTCTTTAATACTGCATATAAGTATCCCATTGTAGCTATACACCACATTTTGTTTTGCCATTTATCCAATGAGGGACATGTGGGTCATTGCTATCTTTTGGCTATTGTGAATGATACTGCATTAAACATTAGTATATAAATATGCATGTTAAATTTTAAATGTCATTTACACCCCCAAAGAAGTCATATAATCAGTTATTTGTAGATGTTTGTAGGTTGGAGAAATTCCAGAACTGAAGATAAAAATTTTTGAGTCATCATAGAGTATTTGACTGGAAAACTCATGACCCAAATTTTGCCATACCTGAGTCATATCTATAGCAACCCCACACCTCCAGTGGAGATATATACACTAAAAAGACAAAAGAAGTAAAGTAACACTTGACTATTAGTTGGGTCTTTGGTCCTCAAATTGTCTCCAGAAATCTAGTGAGCTAGTCGAAACCACATAGCATTTTAATTTTTATTTATTTATTTATTTATTTATTTATTTATTTATTTATTTATTTGCCTAGATTAGAAACAAGCTAGAATTAGTCTAAAGCTCAGAGTTAAAACAGGCTGAAAAATCCATGGTTTCCCCTAAATTCATCTTAGGAGTTCTGAACTTATCTTTCTAATAAAATGAAAAGTCACACCATTAGACTGAATCCCAGCAAATAGAACCAGAACAACAGATAGCAGCCCACTAAGCGTGCCTCTGTCCTAGGCCTAACCAAATCAAGAGGCTTTGGGCCTGTTGACAAATAAGGAAAAGAAAAATTTTAAACCTAGTGTGAGCATTTGCTCCAAGGGGGAGAGACTATGCCATCTTACCACTGACTTCAGGACTGCATGAAAGAGAGATCCCAACCCCTTTCTGCTATAACTGAATAATTTGATCCCCCTTAAAACTACCACCCCAGAAAAACTTGGTAGAATTACTGTCTTCTAAATGGAATACTACTCTTTCTCTCAGGGGGCAAGTTTCTGGTTTTGATCCTGAATTTTTCCTAGGGAGATGTGAGAGGGCTAGAGAAGGTGAGGAGGAACCTTGAGCATTTGCCCTATACTTCAATGCCCAGATTTTGCCCTTGGGGGATTGATGTTACTGGTGCTTCCCTCACCTCCACCCACTTTATGCCCTCCATGTAGTCTTGCTATGTGCTTTCCATGGTGGCTTTGACCCTTTGGTGTTACCCTCAGTCACAGATTTGCAATCTTTCTAGGTTTGCAATCTTGCCCTGTTATTCTGATATAAGAATTGTGAACTTTGCAGTCAGGCAGCCTTAGGATTCATTTCCAAATTCTCTCCTCGTAATGTGTGACTTTGGTCAGATTATATCTACAAAAAGTGTCACCTGTGATTGTATCAGGTCAAGGACATAGGACATTTCTGGCCCTCCTTCTCAAGATCTCTTGTCAGCTTATCTACTTATCTTCAAATGATGGAATACCGTAAGACTTACACAAAAGTCTTGTTTCCTTATTCTACAAATTCTGTTCAACAACTACGACTTCAGTTACCATCTCTACATGGTAACTGCGAAGTTTACATTTCCATCTCAGACTCTAGTTTGCACTCTTTACTTACTCATTCGACTCTCTGTTCGTCTCTTCATTTGTTGGTCAAAAATGGCACCTAAAAGTCCTCATAGCCAAAGCTTGATTTATTATCTTTCATGCCTTCCCCCCAACCTGTCTATGTTGTTTTCTACCTCAGAGACTTACACATCATGTATTAAATTGTGCTAAATTTGCTACCTTATCTCCTTCACACTGATCACCAGTGAAATGTTCAATCCTGTTGATTTTATCTGAGTATCTGTGGAATCTATGTGGTTCTCTCTGTCTTCACTTATGCCACCCCAGATGAACACCCATCCTCTCCCTTGAGCTTACTGCAATCACTCCTCAGTGCTCTCTCAGATTCCATTCTTGCTACAATCAGATCTATTCGCCTCAGAGGTCACAGTAATCTTCTAAAAATGCAAATTAGCTAAAGTCACTCTCTTTCTTAAACTCCTTCAATGACATTTCATTGATGATAAAATAAAGATCAAATTCCTTAAAATTCATAGAAGGATCTACAGTCTCAACCCCTGCCTTGTGGCCTTCTCATGATAATTTGTTTTTTACCTCCAGATTTTTTTTTGTGATATAATTGACATATAACATTGTGTAAGTTCCACAGTCAATCCCTGCCCCATTGCCCATGTTCATGGGCCCTTCATATATGTTCTTTAACTAATCACTTCATTATTGTTTCAAACAAGTGGGGGCAGACAGGTGGGAGGGGCAAAGGGGAAAGTAATTAGAACTGTAAAACATAAAAATAAAAAATTATGTAAGTTTAAGGTGTACATTGTGTAGATTTGCTATGTTTACATATTGAGAAGTGATTCCCACCATAGCGTTAGCTAACACCCTCCATCCCCTGACATAATTACCATTTATTTCTTATGGTGAGAACATTTAAGGTCTAGTCTCAGCAATTTTCGAGTTCATAATACAGAATTGTTAACTTTAATCACCATACTGTACATAGATTCCCCCAAACTTATCCATCCTAAAGCTGAAAGTTTGCATTCTTTGAGCAACATCCCCCATTTTCCCCCACCCCCAGGCCTCAGTAACCACCATTCTACTCTGTGTTTCCACAAATTCCTGATAATTCTTTATGATCCATTGAACTATCTTCTTTAAGCTCCTTACATGCGCTGTGAACTTTCCCATGCCTGATCTTTCACGCATGCTGTTCTTTTTCTTGGAATCCTCTTGCCCTTCTTCAGTTAGTGAAAAAAACATCTGTCATATTTTCCAGCTGTCTAGCACTTGTTGACTGTACTTGCTACCTTTGAGGAATGTCCAGATTTTGGAGTTTTGTCTAGGCAAGGATGACATTCTCCAAGTTTCTTTGGAGCAAGAATACATACATGTGAGCCAGTCTCTGCCAATCAGACTTTTCACGTGAGAATTTAATTTGAAAGTGATCAAGTTGAGAAAGGCAGAACCTATTGTGCTGTTGAGTATGGCAGCAGAGCACCCAGCTCTTGAGAATGACAGTGGTTGCCATGTCTAATTTCTGGTGCAGAAGTAGCCGAGGTGCTGGTGGCTTGCAGGAAACGTGGGTGTTGGCAGCACCATGAGCCATAGGACCTAGTGCTCACTAGGTTGTTAGCAGGTAAGGCGGTCTCTTCCACCCACTAGTTCTGTGGTATGCTTTTGGGCATGGTTCCTGAAAGCTTTGTTTGAGCCTGTTCTTCACCTTGACCCCTTCTATGCTTCATCAGCCAAGTTCAGCTTCTGTTACTTCCAGCTAAGAAAGAACTCTGCCTAATAGGTGTAGAGAATTCCAACTAATTCTTGAGCTCTCAGCTCTAGTTCATCTAGGAAACTGCCCCACTCACCTCATTCTCTCACCGTTGCTGATTAAGCTACATCTTCTACTACAGCATGCTGTCAAGACTCAGTGGTGTCATGGCTTGACCTGCAGCCTCTGTTGTTCACCTACCTGGGTTCCAATGTCTCAGTTCTCCTATGTACTTGATAGGTAAATTTTGTCAAGGTTACCTCACCTCTCTGTGCATCAATTCCCTTTTCTGTAAAATGGGGACAATGATACAATTTATCTAACTCATAGGTTTGCTGTCAAGATCAAATGGGTGAATGCATACATGAAACCTTTCAAGTGGTACCTATGTGCTCAATAAATGTTAGTGAATATGTTTTTTCTCCCAGTTCCCACTTCTTTCCTTCCATTAAACCATGCACAGATTGTCATTAAAGGCTCACAGGATGGTAATTTGATGAAGATATATATTTCATATGGGCTGTTAAGCTCTATAAAAGCAGGAGCTCTTTAATTTTCCTACCATTATATTCCCAATTCCTAGCACAATATGTATTTGTTCGATAAACATAGGGTGGTTGTTATGGAGGGTCCCAGAAACCTTGAGAGATGCCTTCCCCACTGCCGACCACTCTAAGCAGAGGAGCTTCAGCAGCACCCGAGTCCCTAGCGGGCCCACCCTGCGTTCCCTTTCCTGAATGATTTATTTGTCATGACCCACAACTGACCCATTCCCACAGAGCACAAACCCTGCCCCAGATGCTACACGTTCCCCGGATGCCCTGATTTCTCTGGTTCTCAGCACTGAGCATTTTATGCTGACTCTACACCCTCTGAAAGCTGTTGGAAGCCAGATGGGAGGAGGAGATAAAACAGGGTTCATTCATTGACCTCCCACACTTTGAGAGAAATTACAACAGTAACAGCAAGTGGTGCATAACGAGTGCTCACTATAAACTGCACATTACTCATTGAGTTTTGTACATATTAATTTATTTAATACCCACCACAATCCTGGGGAGAAGATACTAAGACCTTCATTTTATAGAAGGGGAAAGTAAGTCCCAGAGGACAAATGGAGGAAGGAAGGAAAAAAGGAAGGAAGGAAGGAAGGAAGGAAGGAAGGAAGGAAGGAAGGAAGGAAGGAAAAGGGGAAAGGAGGAAGCTTTCCTGATGGAAGAGAGCTTCCTTTGCTGAGAACTTTGGTTTCCATAAGAACTTCTCCCCTGCAGCAGAAATAGTTGTAGAAGTAATATTGGTGGCAAAATATAATATGATACTAAATGTGTTACCTATCCTCAGATTAACTTTATTATTCAGATGTTTTGACATGATCCCTTTCAACTGCTTGCTATTTGCAGGTTCTTTCCTCCAAAGTCTAATGTAAGTAATAGGGACAATACAGATAATTAAGAAATCTGTACTGCTTCTTTCTGGTTAATTGGCATTTTCCTATAAAATATTTAAAGATTAGCCTTTGGTTCTCAGAGACACTCTTTTCAGACAGTCACAGTTCTCGCTACCAAGAGCTCCCAGTGCAGGTGAGGCCTCCTGCGTTGGGATTATTTGGGCATTTTCACAGATGCTGTCCGGCCACTGATACTCACCTGGAGTTGCGGGGGGTGGGGGCGCTTATTGTGCATTTTCTATGTTTAGATCTTCCTGATGTTGCTTTATTTTGTTTTTCTCCAAAGAAAGGGGGAACAGCCCACGTGCCAGCTCTCTTGGGGAAGCGGTATTCAGCAAAGGCCGTCCTCCAGTGGTGGTGCCCTTGTGTGTTTTAACCAAATTTAGAGGAACATATTTTAAAACTCACTGTGAGGCGATTATCTGGAGCCCTGCTTCAAACCGCGTCCTGGGAAGGCCTTCTCTCTCTGGCTTTGACAGGCCTCAAGGGAGATTCCCCTAAGTCCTCAGCAAAATCGGGGGGATAGTCTGGGACTCACAGTCTAGTTGGCAATTGTTGGCACATGTATTTCCTACGGCTGCCCTAACAGCTTACTACAAACTCGGGGGTTTAAAACAACAGAAATATGTTCTCTCCCAGTTCTGGAAGCCAGAAGTCTGGAATTCAAGCATCTGTGGGATTGGTCCTTCTGGAAACTGAGGGGAAATCTGTTCCTTGCTTCTCTGCTGGCTTCTGGTGGCTGCCTTAGCTTATAAACACATGACTCCAATCTCTGCCTCTGCCTTCACGTTGCCTTCTTCCCTTCGCTTCTTTTTTTTTTAATTTTTATATCTTAATTGTTGTTCGAGTACAGTTTTCTGCCTTTTACTCCCATCCCAGTCTACTCCCCTCCTTCTTTTATAAAGACACTTGTCATTGGGTTTAGAACTTACCATTAACAAGAATGATGTCACTTTGAAATACTTGACTTAATTACATTTGCAAAGGCCCTTTTTTCAAGTAGGGGTACATGCCCAGGCTTGGAATGGACAGATCTATTGGGTGGTTGATCAACCATGCATTGCACATGATGAGTTGAGAGGATTTCTCATGATGCCTGGAAGAAGGCTACGCTTTGGCTAGGCAGTAGGATGAAACGGTATTTTGTGCCCTGCCTCTCTTCCTGTTTATTTTGTGTCTCCACCTCAGCCTCTTGGTATCCATCCATTTCTAAAAGGTGGTGTGACCTGGCTTGCACAAAGCTGTGTCTCTTTGCCCAGAGCTCTTCTGCCTACCCATCTTAGGGAGAGGGGCTGAGGGCATTTCTCCAATATATATAAGACTGGGTAGGTAAGCCTCTGGGGTTGGAACCCGTGTTCAGAAAATCTAGTGGCCTATCAGAGAGTCTCAAAATTGATTAAGTATAAAAATCACTCAGGGAGTTTATTATACATAGGAATCCCTAGGTCTCCACCTATATTAGTTTGCTAGGGCTGCTGCACCAAAATGGCACACAGTAGGTGGCTTAAACAACAGAAATTAATTTTCTTACAGTTCTGGACACTGGAAGTCCGAGATCAAGGTATCAGCCGATTTGATTTCGTCTAAGGTCTCTCTTTTTGGCTTTTGGATAACCACCCTCTGGCTGTGTCCTCACTGATCTTTCCTCTGTGAAAATACACCCCTGGTATCTCTCTCTTGTTAGAAAGACAGTAGTCATTTTGGGTTGGGCCCACTCTAATGACCTCATTTTAATTTAATTCCCTCTTTACAGACTTTCTGTTCCAACAAGGTTCATACACTGAGGTACAGGAGGCTGGTGTTTCAGCATATGAATTTAGCCTATAATATAACCCCAAGAGATTCTGATTTTAGTACAGTGGTGCCAATGAACATTTTAAGCTATGTCCCAGGTAATTGCAACCGGTTTAGGTGGTAAACCTAACATCTCAGAGTCTACATTTTGAGATGTTTTTGACATTTGCTTTGACTCTGTCTTTACATCATCCTGATTCTTCCACATATTAATAATAATATATACCACATATTAACAATAAATTAATGCATATAGAAGGTTCTCCATGACCCTTTGTAGTTATTCCCTAAGACTTCTCGTAAATTCCTGTGTCTTTGTCTCAGATATTTCCTTTGTATTTCAATGACTTTGAATCTGAGGTTGTTTTGAATCCTGTCTTTTGGACTTGTTAGGACCAGGACTTAGACACACACTACTTCACGGATTTGGCTCACACCCATTCTACTAGTTTTTTCCATCTGGGATAGGATTTGCTGCTCAAAAACTGATTTCCAAAATGCACCTGTTCAGCTAATGTAACACAGGTTTAAAGGCTTGAACACATGAAACTCAGTGCTTTAAGGGGTCTCAGGACTGAACCTCAGAACTCAGGTAAAAAGCCAGGCCATGACTCGGGTGTGTCACTCTGGGGGAAAAGAAAGAAGTCTGTCAGCTGGTGTAAAGAGCCCTGTTTTCAGATTTACATAGTCTGTTCATACCTGTCCCTTCACCCTTAGATTCACCTCTCTCAGTCTGAATGTTGTCCCTTTCACACAGGCCAGGATTTTCATGTAAATCCCACTTCTACCATATCAAAATGTGTTGGCTGCGGGGGAGGACACATCAAAGTGTATCTTTCCTCTGCATTCTCCTATGGGGTGGCCAGACAGGGAAGCAACAGAAGCCCATCATGGGCTGGGTGCGGCGCCCGGGTCCATGGTCTCTCATTTAATCCTGACAACATGAGAGAAGCGAGAGACCCCTTCCGCCTGTAGGGCTGCAGCCCCTGGGACTCAGACCCCAGCATGTAGATGGCCCTCTTCCAAATCTGCTGCATCATTTTGTATGGTATCCAAACCTCCAAGGTGCTTCAGGTTAGTCCCTATGATTCAAACATGGGGAACATGGTTATTTTATAGTGTGGCAATTCTAACTGAAATCTCCGTGGGTTTGCTCCTGTTGTCTGTTCATTCTGGTGATTTTTTTAATGTCATCATTTTCCATGTCTGTCTGGTTATATTTCTCTATAAGCTGACAATTGTGCTCAAAATATTTGTAATGACAATTGGAAGTTTAGAATATATAGGTATATTTCTTCATAAATAATTTAAACATACATCTTTTGGGCACTTGGGGTACGACCAGTCTGGGATCACCTCAACCTAAACTCTAGATTTATTGGTTTCTGTACCACCAAGGTGACCTGTGACTTTCCGATGCCTGGTTTGCTTCTGGCTCACCCTTCTCCTGATAGTTTAGTCTTTGGGGATCTTAGTTTTCTGTGTGTGAGGTCTCATACTAGGTTTTTGACATGGTCTGGCTCTGTGCTTTGACACCTATCCTCACTCCGGAAACGAGAAAAAGGTTCTGATTTCCTAAGATTAGAAAATCCCATCAGGCAAAAGTAGCTGCCAGGTCGGCCAATCTCAATGTCACCTTCCTCTTTGGCATGGTAATTCCCTAGGAAATGGTCAGCTTCCCATTGTTTCGAAGATTTGCTTTTAAAATTTTATACACCACGTTTACTTGTTTTCATTAGACAGTTGTCTCGGATAATGCAGCCTGACATTACCTGAACCCCAAAATATGTGGGCTATTATTTTCTTCTTCTCATTTATTCCTGGGCCTTTGTCCCTCTCATTTCTCTTCTGTGAGGTCTTCTGCCTTTTCCATGGCCCTGAACCTCCCCACTGGTTCTTGTCACAGTGCTTGGCCCTGTGGATTAGCGGTTTCTCCGATAGGTTCACAGTCATGCCTAGGAGAGCAGACAGCGGGCACTATGTATCAGAGCCCCTCAGACTCTGCCCTGGGTGCCTCTTTCCTTGGCTGATGTTCATCTGTATCTTCCCTGTAATAGTCCGTAACTGTGAGAATAACAGTTTCTGTGAGTTCTATGGGTCCTGCCAGCAAGTTATTGAAACTGAGGGTAGTTTTGGGAACCCTCTGAACTACAATTGGTGTTAAAAATTGGGGCAGTCTTGTGGAGGACTGTGCCCATCACCTTTTCAACTTGGCTAACACTGGGCAGTATTTATATGTGCACATGCGTGTGTGAATTTGTGTGTCTAATACAACACTGACATAGGGTTCTTGTTATTAAAGTTGCCTGACCATGGCTATAGCACATGAGCAAGGCTTAGGTACCTTTATCTTTGCATCTTTATATCAACCTGCTGTGAGCCCCTTCCCCTGGCCTTTTAGTCCACACCCACCTCTGACTGTGGGGAGTGGCATTTTCATCCCAGTGCACTTTGTATCCATCTACAGTTCCTGTAAGTCTGTGTTTACTTCGCCTCCAACTCTGGTTAAAGGAAGAAAGCGAACCCACAGAAATGGCTTTTCCCTACTAAGAGTTAGAACCTCATAAATCACAGTGACAAGAAATATGATGATGGTCTCTTTCTGTTCTTGAGATTGGAAGAGGAGAGGCGTGGCGGTTCCAGCACGGGTTTGTAATTTTTCCCAGTGGGGGCACGGTGCGAAGGCATCCAGCAGGCCGGCTCCTCAGCCCTGACTAAGTAATTCCCCACTTGAATTGTTCCCGCACTGGAAACGCAGAGACATCCACCAGTGTCACTCGGGCAGTTTAGTGCCTGCTGCGGAACTCCTGGCAGTTAACAATGAAATTGTCGAGATTCCCTCTTTGTCCCCTTCCAAGCAGGCAGGGCATCGTTTTTATCCCCTGGTTTAGCACATGAATCAATCCTTTTGTACATGATCAGTGGGACTGCGCATGTTTTCAGAAACTGTCTGGCTGTATACCTGGCAGGCGTGCTTGCTGGGCAGCGGTTCTGCAAACAAGAAAGAAAATATACAGATCCTCCCACGTCCCCAGGTTGAAATACAGGGCAGTCAAAGAAGGTAGCTGTTTTCTGGCCTGATATTTGCCTCTGATTGTTTGAATTCTTAAAGATATACCATCCAGAACTTGGTAGATTTTTAAAAATATTATTGAAAAAAACTGGTATTTTGCAGATTGTGGTTGACAGAGAGGGGAGGAGACACGCATGGCAATGGGGACAAGTAGAAGATGGAATATCTAGTAAACGTTTTAATCCCTGCAAAGCATGATGTGTTTGCATGCTACATAGTTAATTTTCCAACAATATTTTATTTTAAAAGAGCCAGTACAACTTGGCTTAATTTCTGCCTGGGGGCCATTCATACAGCCCTTTCTAAGGTAAGCACTTTTCATGCCTCCCTGCACAAAGGTAGAGGGGTTATGCTTCAATTAACCTGTCAGGAACCTTTTGTCTATGAAGATTTGGAGACCAACACATATGTAGTTGTTTATGGATGTAGTGCTTCCAAGAGACCTGAAAAATATAGATTTACAGTAAAGAAAAAATTAGAGGGTGGGTCTTCCTTTGCTGAGGCTAGAAGAGTCACTTTGGTGGAAAAGCAATTCCCGGCACAATTAAAATTTGACTTCTTATATGATTGTGCATTTTCACCCAACTTATTTTAGAATATGTATATATTATAAAGCAAACACTCCTTTTAAATTTAGTTTTTGACATGACAAATAGATATGCATGCACTCAAATAGATATGGTTTATTATTTCTATTTTTTAAAAAAGAAAATACTCAATGCAAAGATCTACCCAACTTCCGAGTTTGGCCAAACTTAAAATACTAATAAAAATGAGCTCAGTTCTGTGACCAAAGTGATGGACTCAGTGTAAAACTTAGAGAATTCTCTACATTTTCGTGTCTTATATGGAATCCATAGATGGGCTTTGGGGCATCTACGAATGAATTAGAGAATGATGTAGAATGTTGTGTTTGTGCACGTGCATATTCGGGGGTAGCCCATTGCTCTGGCTCTTTTCAAGGGTCTTAAGCACTACTCTGAGTCTGGATGTGGGGCACAGGAGATGCCATGGCATTTTCGTGCCCATTCAGTCTGGGCTACAGGCACAGCCAGTGCTGTGTGCTGGCTCTTTTCATTGCGGGGGTTCTATTTCCAGAATTATAAGACATGCCTCCATCTGCTCAGGGAGACACCAGGTAAGTGCTGGGGCCTCCTCAGTCATGTTATTATGATCTCTTTGAATTTACCACTGGGCTTTCTCGATTATCTGGAAGTTACACTTAGATGCTGGGCAGCGCCGTTACTGAATATAATGCTAGACACTAGGAGGAAACTCTGTGTGTTTCTGTGTATCTGAAAAGTATATTGAAAAGATGTGTATTAAGTAAATGAATGAGTAAATGCAAGTGTCGTGATGAATAAATAACCAAATAATTACAATAATATGTTGTTTGACTTCTTCAATGAAGTCCCTGCTTGGTTAAAACAGGAAATTGGAAAAGGGGATTGAAAGGCTTTTCTCTGTTCCCACGGTGACCTGCTGCCCAAGAAAGATTCCCACACTGGTCATCAGGGATATTGTCTGTGTTTCATAAAAACTTCCCAGCCATGGTTACTGTTCCTCTCTTTTTTTTTAATTTCAGCTATCCAACTTGATAAAGTGGATCTTAAAGTGTACTGTGCATGGTCCCTTCTGGATAACTTTGAGTGGAACCAGGGCTACAGCAAGCGATTTGGCCTCTTCCACGTTGATTTTGAAGATCCAGCGAGACGCAGAGTCCCTTACACATCAGCCAAGGAGTATGCCAAGGTCATTCGAAACAATGGCTTAGAGGGACATCCATAGACAAAATTGCTGGGCATGTCAGCTGGAGAAGAGGCCTCTGCGTTTGGAAAGGAAGTCCACTTTGGTGATCCCTCAGCCCACCACAAGTTGCCTTTGTAATCAACAGGTCCTCCCAGCCTGTCCGTGATTGTGAAGTCTGAATGCACAGTGCCCGGGGAGGTATTTAATGATGGCCTCTCCTCCACGTGCATTGAGATCAATGAGGCTTTTAAAAAAATAGGATAGAAAACCACTGAAATTGATTTTTATATTAAGAAATCAAATAGACTTAGAAACTTCTATTTAAATTCTTTAAATCATTCTAGAAAAAGTAATGCAAATTTTATTATGATTTGCAACTCTGACAACAGACCACTTATTATAAGAATTCTTGTTTTTACAAGCCTATTTTTTTTTTCTGGTTACACAAGCTATGATTTTTTATTAGATGCATAGCTTTTCTAATATTTAATGTACAAAATCAAAATTGAAAGTTAGTCACATTATATAGTCATGAATTCAGTTCACCAAAGGGATTAATTGATAACATATTTAATAAAATGGATGTGATGATGAATTTGGCTTATATTTCATTTATGTATAATGAAGTACATCTTCCTCTTGCATGATGAACTTTGGCAAATAATATATTAATACAACAAATTAGACTACGAATGCCAGAAATAATATTTGAATGTTGACGCTTAGCAGAAACTGGATTCCTACTCTATAGTGATGCCAAAAGAAAAGCAACATAAATAGCAGGGTGTGGTCTTGACTTTTGAGTATTTAAAAAGAATTTAAGACCCAAACGGGCATTGGTGACACCCACGAACACGTGCACAGATGGCTTGACCAGGAGCATTCACAGCAGGCAGAGCCGTTCATTACAGTGGCAGTGGGAACATCAGGGATGACTGTGGGGTTGAGTGCAGCACGGGTTTTTCTGAGCTTCTGCAGTGACAGGCGCAGGGCCCCCTCTGGCCTTCATGTCTCCCCTGCAGCAAGTTCACATATGTGGAATTTGGACTCTCACATCCTTATTTAAGTAGAACTTACTAAACATTCATTTGGATGTCAGGTGTAAACGTAAGAGGTAATTATCATCACCCCATTTTTCAGACTGAGAAACTGAGGACTGATGTGCATCTTCCTGAAGTCACATTAGGGCATGTTTACTGGGCCCAGCACTTCTTTGCATCAGCTCTGCGCTCTGTCCCCCACACTGTGGGTTGGGTGCCCTGGAAGTCTGCTTTGCGTCTTTCGAATAGAGGTGGGGAAAGGAGCAAAGGGGTGGAGTTGTCTCACGCAGGGGGAGGTGGGTGGGTAAGGTGGTTTTCTGTATTCTCGGTCTGCTTACTTGAAGAAACTGCTCACGAGACTTTTGGCCCTGAGCAGACGCTATGTCATTTTTTAAAAAAACACTGTGGTCAATTTCTAGATCGTTTTCATGTTCATAATCGGGGGATTATTTACAGCAAAGAACACTGTCTCAGTAACTTTGGACAGAGTGAGAAAGAAATGTCATTGTAGTTCAATAAACGTGGATGCACTGGGGAAAATTATATGAAGATTAAAATGGTCTACATAGGAAATTCTATTACATCTTTTATGCTGGTTTGTTATTTTTATTGTTCAATGAGACATTATCTCACAATTTGTGTTCATTTAAAAAGCACATTTCCAAATCTTATTTCATTCCTCTCCTATCCAGCCTGTCTTTTTCATTTTTACCATGTATCTTATTTACAATTTATGTGCCCTCTTATATTATCTTGCAAGACAACTGAGTTTTCCTTTTAATTAGGATGTTGCTTTGAATATTACTTATACCACAGGGCATATTTACAAGTTTTACAACAATGCACATGATGACTGTATTCTGGATACCAAAACCAGAAAATTAATATCCGCACTATAAATAAAAGGACCTGTCACATAGCGTCCATCAGGTGAAATAAACATGGCTGCAGCTCCCAAGCTCCCTCCCGGTGTGGTGGCCCTCTGCAGCTCGGGCTGGCTTCTCAAAGCCAGCTTCTCATCCCAGAGGTGGATCAGACCAACAGTGCTTCCCTAATTAGTCCTGTAAATTAGGATTGCCATGAGGTTAAGCTGAAGGGAAAAAACAAAATCCACCGGCCCCAAACCTAACAGCCCCTGTAGTGTTTTAATTAATGTTATTTTTAATTGCTTATATTAGCATTTGAAAACGAGATTGATTGGCTTTTGCCTGTCAGGGAAACAGAACTTGGATTCTTTAAGTGGAAAAACAGGAGTTGTTAATTATACTTAAAAATCCATAGATAGTGTACTTAGATGTCTTGAAGGTCATCTGAGGCTTGTAAAACACATGTTTTATGTCTGTTTTATCTAAGGAGAAACCTGGATATCACAGTGATGGATTGAATCTCCTTGCATTTCTTCCTGTCTACCTTCCTTCCTTGCTTTTTTTTTTTTTTCCTTTAAGGGAACATGAACACATGCTAATATCTGTGGGTCACTTTCAAATAATTTTTAAATAACTGTTTTTATTTTAGGACCAGTCATTTCTGAATTGCTAAAAACTTGCAGAGGATAACCGTAGCCCATTTTCATTTTGATATGTAGGGCTTTCGTTTTATAATTCCTGCAAACGCCCCCAGAAAATGTCCACCTAAGCCCTTTAGTGAATACGAAGGCATGAGTTCTCATTAAGAAACCCATAAACTCAGAAGTTGGCAACCTTGGTATTTGGCAGTGGAGTTCCAGTCAGGCTTTTGTGCTCAGGGAGTTCGTGTTTGGCCCGTAGCTTTTAATTATTTTTATGAACGAGGGAATAATGAATACATTTGTAATATATTGAAAAAATTCTTCAACACTGACTGACCAAAAAGTAGATTTACATGATAATCCTTAAACACCAATTCTATGGCTCAGTGCTGAGCAGAAAGAAAATAAAATACGGAGCTTCATTACTGAAAGAGCAGAATAAATCAAAGCTGATGGAATTAATACTGTTTAATTACTAGCAATACACCTTACCCGGAGAATGCATATTCATCACCGATCACAATATTTTAGGCTACAGTTGTCCTGGGAGGGAGATAGTACTGAGCACAAAGCATGATGAACCTTAAAGAATGAAATTAGAAGACATTTTGACGTCGAGCCACTTTATGATGGCCTTTAGAATTATGGCAGCATGAAGGAGAATCAGCCTTCTTAATTATGGCCATAGGGAAGCCAGGACGATGTGGGAAAGCTCGGGGTTAGGGTCACAGGGAAGAGCGGTTCCCAAAGGTGAGGAGAGTTCATGAGTGCTGCTTGTAGGAGTAGCCAAGGCCTGTTGTCTCAGGTGTTCTCGGTGTCCACAAGTGTCACCTGACCCACGACTGGCTAAATATGACCTTGCCTGAGTGGCTATTGGTATCTGGTATAAGGCAAATGTAATGTAATCATTACGAATGCAGGCTCTGGAGCCAATTCACCTGGATTTAAATCTTGGCTCTTACATTTAAGCAATTTACTGAACTTCCCTGTGCCTCAGTTTTCTTCTCTGTAAAATGGGCTCCTCATAAGGCTGTTGTGACAGTGAAATAAGCTGATGGTTACCTGCTTAGAACAGTTTCTGGAGCATGGCAAGGGCTGGACTAGCGTGAGCCGCTATTTTTAACTCTCAGACTTGTCCACGGTGATCCGACAGCAATTCATCAGTTACAGTTCAGGTGGTCCCTACCTCTGTCCCTGCAGAAGTGTCTACTCTGGTGAGTCATAATTCACTGTCTCTCTAATTTTTGTGGCAGCCATTTCCCCCGTGACATCAAATCTCCAATCTGAGAAGAGCTGTTAATTTTCAGTTTGTTCAGCTT
>CM052538.1:10875623-10909903 GCA_028533065.1 Trachops cirrhosus
CAGCCCCCTCCTGAGCAGGTGTGGTGGTTAAGCCCACGGAGAGTCTGAGGTCATCCGAGGCACTTATGGCAGGTGCAACCTCAAGCAACTTACACATATCCCTGATTTTTATTTCCCTCACCTGTGAAGTGTGACTGCAATAAAACTAGCAAATTCATAGCACTGTCATGAGAATTAAATGAGATGATATGTGCAGGGTAACTTAGAACACTATCCATTAAGTAGTAGTTGCAATGGCTATGAAGTGGTGGATAGCTATTATTATTTTTCTCTGTTAATATTAGTGCAAAGAGTCTATAATTACGGGAATTATTTCGGCAATCACCTCTTGCTCCATGCCTACCTTGCTTCCTCGCTCCTTCCACCAGCACTGGGTGGGTAGTTGATTTGGTGAAGGGCAGCCACCTGCAGCTTCAAGACAATGGCTCACGCTTCTTGCAGGGGAGGCTTATCCTTCCCTGGCCAGAATTCCAACCCGATACTCACTTCCTCCATGACTTTCTCAGGCCCACACTGTCCAGGAAATGGGGGCTGCCATCTAGAAAACTGACTGCCTCCCCACGCTGCTGCCTGCTGAGTGATGATTTAGAAAGGGTCCTGCAACAAATACAATTCTGGGGTGGGCTCCATGTGCCTTTTGTGGGTTCATGTTCTGTATCATGCAGAACCGAAAACATTTTATTTACTGCTCACATAAATGAAAAAGATGGATGGAGAAATGACACTCTGTTTTCCATTCTCTAAAAGTGTCTTTCCCTATTTTTCCCTCTCCATAAGTGAGAATACATGGTTTTTATTACTTTGCTAGACCGCAAATTCGTTCATATGCAAGATGAAACTAGTCAAAGAATCTGGCTGAGGATAAAGTTTCTTCTCTTTTCCGTGTTTCATTTTCACAGTACAGTGCCTCTCTGAAAACCTTCCAGATTGTCTATTTTCTGATCATACTGTCTATTATAATTCTGCCCGATGGCAAACTTCTCCTTATTGACTCTAAATTAAGTTTAATCCTGTTAGGATCTCCTTTTATTGAAAGGCGTGCGTTGTGATGGCATTGACAGGAGTCCAGAAGCCAAGATGCCCAGCCAAAGGAAAGTAAGCTCCTGGAGCTTCCTAATGCTCGTCATTCTCATGCTGGGCCCAGCTGTGCAGCCTCTTGAAGGATGTAGAGGATTGGGGTGTTCGATGCAGATAACGGTGGGCTCCCGGGTGGTGTGGGGAGCTCTCCACTGTCAGAAAATAATCTTTTGAGCCCAGTGGACTAAGAACCAAAGGCCATTTTGAGCTAAGACAGTATAATTCTATTAGTGCAAAGCCCTTGCAGAGGGAAATGGCCTGTGCTAAAATCTGTGCACAAATTAAAATAACAGGGCTAAGGGGAAAATATCTCTATAAAAGGCTTTATGACTCTACTGGATAATAATATTGTTGTCACATTAGGATCTGGGGACCTAAAGATATAGAAGCTTTTTTACACAGCATATGGGCCTTCTTTGCTCAACTTTAGCCTCTGCAGTAACTCTGTTCTTGGGTGCTTATTTGATGAATTTATATGCTGTGCCAAAGCCTACTTTTGTTCTCATCAAGAAAAAGCAAAAAATAAGGTCTGTGTATCCTTGCTGTGTGTTGACACCTTATAAGATTGATGTCATCTAAAAGCCCCATTTTGGCTCAATGTATTGCATGCGTGAGTTCCCTGTAATTTGCATGGGATTTTGTGGCAACAGGCACTGTTAATATGGCTGTTTTGATAGGTGTGTAAAATTTATTTAAATGTGTATCTTGGTTTAGAATAGATTCATTAGAGAGGGGTGAATTGAGGGGAAAAAGCTGTCAGCACAAGTGCTGTTTATTTTCCAGGGTGACAGAAATCAAAAGTCCCAAGGACTGTGACTGTGGAATAGCTAGCGTCGTGTGTCACGGGGCTGCCCACACTGTGGGCGCACCTCCGCCGATCGGACGGCAGCCGCACAGGTAAAGCTTATACTACATTGCCCTAACTCCATGGCAAAGACAATGTGAGCAATGGGCTGTCACACTCTGGAAAATGGTGCCATATAAGTAAATAAAGACACCGTTCATAATTCGATAAAGGGATGATGACAACATTTATTTTAGAATTAAGCAATAATGAAGCATGATTCTTTGAGCGGTGGCAATAGAGTAGGGAGTTTAGTGCCAATTCGTCTCCTCCTAACCTAGAGTAAAATTAAGATAGTAACCAACTGGTGTTATTTCCTCCTGCCCTTCTGCCCTTTCTCCCTGCCTTCCTCCTCTCTACTCCCCTCTTTTCTTTTTCTCATCTTTTCCTCCCTGCCACTTTATCTTTTCTGCCTCATTCTCTTCCTCTTGCTCCATCCACTCATTCACTTACTCACCAACTGTCTCACTCTCTTAGTCTTTCATCAGTCAAACTCATAGACACAGACAGCAACGGTATGGTGATTACCAGAGGGGAAGGGGGTTGGGGGTGGTAGAAGAGAGTGAAAGGGGGATAAATGGTGATGGAGGAAGACTCAACTTGGGGTGGTGAACACACGATACAGTAGACACATCATGTATTGGAGAATTGTACCCCTGAAACCTATGTAACTTTATTAAGCAATGTCACCCTAATAAATTCAATAATTTTTTTTAAAAGAACCCCTCTTGGATGAGACATGATGCCGGCACTGGGGCTGCCCTGTGACCCAGACAGGTATAGCTTTGGTCTTCCTGAAGCTTGCAGTATGTGAGGAAACAATGCTGGGTTATCCAACAAGGGGACCCACCGCACGCTTAGGGCACCAGCAAGGGCGGGAGGGGGCCTTCCTCCCCTCTTCCACAAACTAGGCTTCATCTGTAATATTTGGAGTAAAGTACTGAAACCATCATGATGAGAACTATGGGAACCTTGTTGGGCATCTTAAACTTACTTGAAAGTTTTGACTTTTTTCTTAATTCCAAAATCCATATGGTGTCGGAGGAGACACCATTATCTTGTCAGAGCTTAGGGCCTCTAAAAGTCTTACTAGAGAACATGTGGGGACCGAGTAATTAGACAGTGACACTGAACAAGTAATTAGAAGTGTGATGCGTGCTGTAAAGGAGAGTGCTCTGGAGCATATGACGGGGGCCTAACCTTCTATTTTCTCGATGAAATCCAAGACACACACAGTTTAAATTACAGTGGGATAAAGACCTTGAAAGAATTGATATTTACAGTTCTTGGAGTGGGTGCAGGTGGGAAAAGTAATCACTCTTCTTGGCTGCCCTTGAATTGGGTAAGAACACTGTTTGGAGAAGGTTAAGAAAGATCTGAAGACTCTTACGAAAGGACTTGCATTAAGATCACATTTTTTTTACTCTAATAAAGTTAAGTTGTTAGAAGATCTTGAGTTCAGGAAGTGAAAACCCTTTTCTTTATCTCCAAATGGTTGAGAAAAAAGGAAGAGAAGGTAAATAAAGGCCACATCGCCTGCACTGTATGAATAGACCTTAAACATTCTGCTCCCCGTGGCTTTGAGGTCTTCTGGAGGCTTAATCTAAGGACTACTGATAAGGACTACAGGGACTTCCTGGGATGACTTTACCATCCCATTAAGTGGGAACGTGTTGCATGGTCTTGGGAAGTTTGATATAAAGTTTGATATCAGTCACAGCATCACCTAGGCTACTATGTTTAGCATATACCAGTGGTTCTCAAACATCAGTGGGCATCTGCCTCACCCAGAGGGCTTATCAAAACACAGGTTGCTGGGCCCCATTACAGACTTTCTGACTTAGCAGGTCTGGGTGAGGGGTGACTGAGAATTTGCATTTCCTCTTTTTAAACTTTTGTTTATTGTTGTTTAAGTATAGTTATCTCCATTTCCTCCCCACACTCCCCCCACCCAGCCCATCAACAAAACAAATAAGCAAGCAGAATACAGGGAGAGACACTGAAATTAGAATTTGCATTTCTCAGGAGTTGCCAGGTGACAGTGCTATGCCCACTCTGAGAACCCGTGGGGCATACCATGAGTTGACCTTAATGATGGGGAAGTGGGAAGAGTATTGGCCTAGGAATCAGAAGACCTGAGGAGGTTTCCACTCCACCATGTAAACGCTTTCATCATCATCTTAATCTTGTTGAACTTCTCCAAATTCCTTCCTTCATCCATAGAATGTATGTTTTTATAGCAAAGTTACTGCAAGGGTCAGATTATACATCTGAAAGCATATTGTAAACTGAAAAAGCCCTCTGAGATTGAGAACTTTTTCTCATTCTCACCATGATCATACATCTCTGTCTAGCATGTCCGGTGAACAATGGCCCAGAGATTGGGGAAGGCTTCCCAGAGGACAGGGGGAGCAAAGCGCTGAC
Source organism: Trachops cirrhosus (assembly GCA_028533065.1). NCBI lineage: Eukaryota > Metazoa > Chordata > Mammalia > Chiroptera > Phyllostomidae > Trachops > Trachops cirrhosus. The sequence continues at coordinate 10,879,969 of CM052538.1, forward strand.
CTCGGACAATCACAGTTGCAGGAAGGATGCAGCATAGACTATGGATACGCTATAAATCAGACATAACAGAAAAATCGAGTATGACCACTTCTGTGGTGTTTCCATAAATTCCTTGTTTGTTGCATTTGGCAATATGTCCATTTGGGGCGAACCAGAGTTGTCAATTTTCTCCATCAGTTCAGATTCTGGGGGAGTAGATGAAGCCTGTTAGCTAAGAGAAGCTGACCCTCCTTCAAGAGTGATGGAGTGTTAAGAAAAAATGGTGTAGTTTAAATACAGTGCTGTAAGGAGAAAAACAAAAATCACAATCAGGCAACAAGCTTTTGGCTATGTGAAGAGACTCATTTTCAATGGCTGAGGAATCCCAATTGTCATTTTTATTTTCTGGCATATTTACTATTGTACAGTACCTTTTATTCAAATTTATTATTAAGACTTTATAAAATTAGACCTCAAATGAAAAACCCTTCTGTCCCCATGAGCTATACACGAGGCCCGGTTATTTTACCAACTGTTTCAGCTGAGCCCTGCCGGTGCTGAGCTGTTCCAAGAGAAATGGACGATTCTGAGCCATGGAGAAAATTTGAACATCGATGCGTCCTTGAAGCATATCTGTGAGGTGTACGGGGAGCACAGCAAAATTGAGAATCCCCTCCATGGGGGACCCAGAAATCCTTTATTTGGCCATTAAACTGTTCATAGAACTTATCACTTTCATGCGGTGACAGAAAATCATTGAAGAAGGTCCCTCCTGTTCAGCAATGACAAAGAAAACATCCCTGAGTATCAATTGTCCTGGTGGTGGTTGTTCTGAGCTCTGGGTACATGCCAAGTTGCTTGCCAGGTAGCCTCCAGGTTTGATCTGAAATATAATTTTCCCTCAACCTTTGCGGGGGAGATGGTGTAGATGTTTACTTGTGTTTTAATAATTATGGCTGGAAGATTTCCTGTAGGAGGCTCGGTTGTTATTCTATAACATTTCTGAGGGAGAATAATAAATGAGGGAAGAAAACATTGAAAAGAGCCCAGCACCACAAGACGAGCAGGACATCACTGAGAGTAGTCCTTAGCTTTCAGAATAGAGAAATGTCAGCAGCTGGAAGATTAAGGTCTGCGTTAATAGCCTGGATTCCTGAGTCAGACAGACGGGGTTAAATTCCTTGCTCTACTACTTCCTAGTTCTCTGACCTTGAGTAAGTGACCTTCCAGAACCTCACAGATGTGTGGTGGGGATCACATGAGAGAATGTCTATTAATTCCAACTAGATCACGTGTTCCTTTAGAAAAGAGAATAAGGTCTTTTAGCATTTATTCAAATATCTTGTATTAAGCAGCCATGGGGTGCTGGCCACTGGGGATATCTTCTTCCTGTATGCCCATCCCATTGTGCCCAGCTTCACACTTAGCATGCTGATAACACTTCAATATACTTGCTGTATTAATTAAATAAAAATTTCCCATTTTACTTATTTAAAAATGGTATAATGTGGGTCAAATCATTCACCTCTCACACCCTTCTTAAAATATGTGCAAATTTTAATTTGGACATCCGATGAGTAAAAAGTTGGAATGGTAAAATTCCTTCCCAGCTCTCCCATGCCCTAGTATTTCCTGGGGACACTGTTGATTAAAACTTGACACAAGAAACATTTTACTTTATGCAGGATAAAATGTATGCAAAGGACCATGACTATTTTACTATCATAGTTTATATTTTTGAAGTTCAGATCTAATTTTTGATTTAGGCATTTTGCCCCCAATGAAATATTATATGTTATAATGTAGCCGCTAATAAGATCTGATACAGTGACTTCCAATTGAATTTCATTAAAAAAATAAGAGCATAAAATGTCTTCCTAATAGTCTTAATTAGGGAAAATGGAAGATCATAGTATTTCTATATTAATGCACCAACTTAGATAATTGGGATAATATGAAATGCATAGTGAGAAAAATAGGAAGTTTGGAAGCCAAGGGAAAAATAACCCACTACTTCCAAGTTTCTAGTATTTTTGTTTTCAGTCCAAGGAAACTCACCAGATGTTGGGCATAATGTCTTAAAGTAATTATCCTCTTTCATGTGTACAAGTCACTATTGTCCTCCTGCAGCCCTTGTTTTGTGGTGACGACTTCCCTGGGAAAGGCATTGTTCTGAATCTCACTGCTTCATAACAACTGCCACTTGTCCTCCTGATTAGGGCATTGTGTGAAAACCGTGCATTCATCGCAGGGTTCTTACTAATCTCTCCCCTTTCATCCAGAGCCTCCCAGTTTCTCAGACAGCACTGCCTTTGCATTTCTAATTGAATGCTCCTAAAAGTTGATATTCATGTATTCTGCTTGCCCGAAATCTCTGCTCATACCTCACTGTGACTGTCTTATCTCTCCCTTTTATATTTCAGCCTGGTTGGGAAGTGAAATTAGTCTTGATTCCCTAATTGGAAACCACATGGGGCATCTGCATGATGATAACTGTATCCAGAACTCAACAGCTACCCAGCACTCTGAAACAGAAGGTCACCATTTTGTAGAACCATAGAAAATGCCATTGGGCCTTTTACAGAATTGTCAATCAGGATAGAATGGACACTAATTGCTTCTCCCACAGCTGTTAACATTCCCTTTTAGTGACCAGGCAACTCTTAAGACAGATAAACTCTCCTAGACATCTGAAAATTCCCTGCAAACCTAAGTATAGGTTTCCAAGGTGACATCTGTGATGAGTTGTCCACTTATTAACATAAATAAGGAGCTAACACTTCTGAACAAATAAATTATATCAGTCAAAAAGGTCTGATTCTACTGAATGACACAGTGACCAGATAAATAAAATTCTGCTTTCACAGTGTTGGGCGAGTTTGTATGGTTACCATCACAGTGTTTTCCAGAACAGATGTAGACACGTCAAAGGATGAAGGACCCAGTCTAGCAGGGCCTGCACCCGTACCAGGTTATTAAAACTTTTCTTTATCTAAAATTAAGGAAAATGCAAGCTTTAATAGCACATAAAGTAAAAGTTTGCAGTAGCACATGCTCATTATTCATAACTAAATATATATGTATAGGAACTGCACACTCCACGTTTTATTTTCACAAACCAGAATATGTGTTAGTTACCTATTGTTGGGTAACAATCATGCCAGATATGACATGTTAAAACAGCAATCATTTACTATCTCACAGTTTATATGGGTCAGGAATCTGGGTGTAATTTTGTTGGCTTCCTCTAGTCCAAGGTCTCTCATGAACTAGAAATAAGGCTGTTGGCCAGGGCTGTGATCACATTTGAAGGCCCAGCTGGGGGAGAATCTGCTTTAAGCTCACTTTCTTGGTTGTTGGTAAGATTCAGTTCCCTGTAGACTGTTGGAATAAAGGCCTTAGGTCCTCACCACCGTTGGCTGAAGGTTTTTCTCCTTTCCTTGTCTTTTTATTGATTAGCTCACAATATGGCAGCTGGCTCCCCTCAGAGAAGGTGGGTGAGAGAGAGAGAGAAAAAATCTGAACCAGAAGCCAGTCTTTTTAAAACTTAATTGTAGAAGAGGCATTCCAACACTTTTTCGTATTCTATTCAGCAAGCAAATCTGTAGAATAGAGTAGAACAGAATAGAATCCAATCCAATCCAATATAATACAACAGAATTGAAGTGAGCTGCTAAATCTAGGCCAAGCTCAAGAGCAGGGGATTATACAAGCACTTGAATACAAGGATTCAGGGACCTTTTGTCACTAAATTAGAGGGTGCTTTACACAGAGTGTATGGCTGAAAAGTCTGGACATAACTTCTTTTTCTTTTTTGTTGTGGTTCAATTAAAGTTCTCCCAATTTTTCCCCTATTGCTCACTCCTGCTCCACCCACCCTCTCACTACCTCAGTGAATCCCCACCCCGTTGTCCATTACTAGGGGTCCTTCATACATGTTCCTTGACTATGCCTTCTCCCTTCTTTCCCCCATTATCTCTTTCTTGCCTTCCCTCTGGCCACTGCCAGTATGTTCCTTATTTCCATGTCTCTCATTCTCTTTTGCTCATTTGTTTGTTTTGTTCATTAGGTTCTACTTATAGGTGAGATCATACGTATTTGTCTTTCACTGCCTGGCTTATTTCAGTTAGCATCATGCTCTCCCATTCTATCCATGCTGTCTGTCTTGAAGGGTAGAAGCAGACACCACTTCTTTTAGAGTGTAATTCTGCAAACTCTTTTGCAAAGATCCAGATTATAAATATTTTAGGCTGGATGGATCACATAAAATCACTGTTGCATATTTTTTACAGTCTTTAAGAATATAAAAACAAATCTTAGCCTAAAGGTCATAAAAAATGAGACATTGGCCAGATTTTTCCTGCAGACCATTGTTTGCCAACACCTGTAATGGACTGTGAGGAAGATTTCAGCTCAAATTCCAAAAGATCTCTAGAAATTAAAGCTATCCAATAATGAAAACCTGTTTGCTCAAAAAAATGGGATGCATTAGTCATTCATAGAGTTATTTAAGCAGAGTTATAAAATTCTCTTTCACTGGGTGAGGTATGGTTGGGATTAAGGGCTACAACTCAGAAAATGTACTGGTTGAGCCCTTCCCAAAATCAGAGCAGTAGCTTCACAAGGTGTGGCTCAATCAAAGTGACCCTGGACGCATACGGTTGGAGATGATGTGTACTGTACCTGCCTTGAGAGAAATACAAAATTTTAGCGTACCAAAGTCTCTGAGAAGTGAAGAAACTTGTCTGATTCTGTTTCCTCAAAATTTATTAGATCAAGGAATCTTCCAATCCCCTTCGTTTTAGTAACATCCATTCCTTTTCAACCATGGAAGAACAAACTTAGGAAACATTAGTTTCAATGACGTATAAGATCTCTTTCAACGTTTTCAGTTCATGATTCTAGACATGTAAGATATTGTTTGGTTCTCTTTGTTCATAGTTTTATGTATATCTGCCTCCCTGAGATGTTTAATTTCCTTTAATATTTATCAACTACATATACTAGTCTGGGCCCTCTTACTAGGCATGGAAAGATAAAGATGATATAGCACTTGCCCTAAAAGAGGATATTCATTTCTTTCAGGCTCTGAAATTTAGTACAGTGCAGTGCTTTCCACACAGAAGGTCATTAGGGAAGGTTTGTTGAACAAATGAAGATTGAAAAAACAAATGGGACCCTTTGGACCATTTGGGATTATGGACACATAGGTGAACCCAATAAATATATAAATGAATCAATGAATCGTGGGTGAAAAAGAACTGCATTTAGTTATTCCGATATTGCTGTAAAGCTGGATATATGTTCCGAAGCAATCAAACTAAGTTTATCACTGTTGCAAATGAAGAAGCTTAAGGTAAAATTGTAACTCCTGAAATTTAGATTCCCATTAGAATCCGCCACTTTAAAAATAACCCTTGCTGATTCAAGTTGACATCATTCCACTAGATGGTTTGATAGGACCGTGGCTTTCATCTTTGTATAATTGAGTATTATCTGGTTATAACACATAATTCAATTAACATTATCCTTTCAATTTCTCCATCCTTTGTTGAAATGCTTAAATTTATTCCTCTTTTATCCTTGCTTTTCCTTTTTCAGTCTTAAAAACCACTGTCATTCGTTAATCTGTATCTTTTGAGGTTATCGTTTTACTTTAGCTAGGAACCATTTCATTCTTATCATCCACAGAGCATTGGCTGGGGCTCTTCTTCTCTATATTGCGTATTGCCATCAATATTCCATCCTTACATATTTTTAATCTCAGCCAGGAATGTTGTATTATCTTCAATTCTGGTCAGATAAAATAAATGTTCCATTGGATATGTAAATGATCCTATAAGCCAGATGAATTAGGAGGTTTCACCTTTAGTGTTAAAAAAAAAAAAAGATCTTTATCCTTAAATCAGACATTATGGAAAGAAATAAAATGTTACATGCTGGCATATTTTTAAATGCTAATTTTTTTACCTCCCCATGAAGAAAAAGATGACATTTATAACTCAGACTCTGCTCTGGAAAGTGAAGTCTTTTCATTTATTTACAAAAAAAAAGAGCATCAGGGACACTTAGAGAAGCTTTCATTCTTGCTCTCTCTCTCCAGCCATCATCAGGTTGCAATAGCATTGGCCTCTGCTTGCCTGGGCTGGAAGCAAATAGATGCCCCCAAAACAGTCTGGGAAATGAAATCTCAGGATGTTTTAACTGGAAGCAATTTAAAATGATATCTGGTCAACCCTGTTCTGATAATGGAAAAAACTGAGACTTCAGATTTTTTTTTAAATGTTCTTATCTTTTTGTTGTTCAAGTACAGTTGTCTCCATTTCCACCCCCACCCCACCCCAGCCACCACCACCTCCCACCCCCGATCCCACACCACCTTGGTTTTGTCCGTGTGTCCTTTATAGACATTCCTGAAAACCCTTCCCTCCTTCCCCCCATTATCCCCTCCCATCTCCCCTCGGTACTTTCAGTTTGTTCTTAATTTCAATACCTCTGGTTATATTTTCCTTGCTTGTTTGTTTTGTTGATTAGGTTCCACTTAAAGGTGAGATCATATGGTATTTGTCTTTTACCATCTGGCTTATTTCACTTCTCATAATGCTCTCCAGTTCCATCCATGCTGTTGCAAAGGGTAGGAGCTTTTTCTTTCTTTCGGCTATGTAGTATTCCATCATGTAAATGTACCATAGTTTTTTAATCTATTCATTTACTGATGGGCACTTAGGTTGCTTCTAGTACTTAGCTATTGTGAATCGTGCTGCTATGAACATTGGAGTGCATAGGTTCCTTTGGCTTGGCATTTCCCCTGAAATTAGGATATAAGGAGATTAAATGAATTATTAAAGGTGCTACAGCTCTCAGGACTATACTAGGGGCCACTTTTCCTGACTTCCAACTCAGTGCACTACTTTAATTTATCACATCATGCTACCTTCTCTTCTTTGAGTTTTGCTGAATGGTTAAGTGAGGACTTCATGAACAAATCAGTACTTCATGACAGATGTCCACTGGGTCCCCAGGTGGGAATGTCAAAGCAGAGAGCCTTAAAATAATTAAATAAATGGAGTTTTAGCTAATAACTGGGTGATCTATGGTAAAGGCAGAAATATGTGCACGAAAGTTAGTGGGTGGGCCCGCCGTGTTGAAATAGCTAGTTGCATAGAAGATAGTAATGAAGTCCACAGAAAGGGAAAGCATAAGTGAAAGAATGTTTGAAAGTTTTGAAGCCTTTGATGCTCCTCTCCAGAGGCCTAATCTATCCTCATTTTAATTGCATTTTAGAAAGATATTTGAGAATGTTTAAAGAAACAGAACAAATGGTTTGAAAGTAGACATATCTGAAGGGTACCTTCTTGTGCTATCTTGAAATTTGTTTATTGAAGATCTAAGAGAAAAAGTCAGATAATAAAGGGAATATAAAACAAAATGTATGAAGATCAGCAGTAAAAAAAATCAATAGAAATCATTCTGACATTGAGAGGCAAAAACAGTGACAAAAGATTCAGATTACAACAAAAGCAATAGCTTCCATTATGATTAGGTGTCCATCAAAACTCTGCTTATGATTTTAGGCCATAGACTAGTTTCTGCCACCTTATATTTCAAACCTTGTTTCTTCCCCAACACCTACATACTTCCAGTTATGGGTGTCTTAGCTCATAATGCAATATGGCCTCTGGCCTTGCACCTTCACGTAAGGAGGTCAGATTAGTCTGTAGTAGGAGTTTCTTAAAGCCATTCCTACTTCCACAGAGCTATCAACAACTTAGTTATCCATAGAAGTGACTATGAATGGAACCCTATAAATCTGTCTCCCTAAACCCAGAGTAGATGTGTCTCAGAGCCACTTGCCCATTAACAGAGAAAAACAGAGACCCGGGAAAGATAGACAGCAAGGCTTTGCTCACCAGCTACTCAGACCTGAGCCTGGAGCCCACATCTCTTACTCAAGTCTGGTCACGCTTCCCCTACTTCATTCTGGGTGCCCAGGCTTTTCCTGGGCTTCCTGCTGTGCTCCCTCTGGGCACTGGAAGGAGGACCTGGTGACTCTTCCCAATTTTCCACATGGTTGATTGGCAACATTTATTAAAAACAGCTTTGCATAATACTCTCTAGATAGAATATTATCACTGAGTCCCCTTAACTTTGATGGTAAAATTTCAGGAAGATCCCTCTTCTTGGACATTTAATTTTTCACTCTGGCTCCTGCCTAGCTCACCAGTCTTCTCTCTTGCCCTTCTCCTAGGTACACTACACATTTCCTTTCTTAAGGAATTTTTGCAGTCCTCTGATTTTTTTCCCTTCCGGCTTTTATAACTGTGTTTCTCTGTGTGAAATGCCCTTCCGCTTTTTATTCCTGCCTGGCTAATTATTTCTAGGTTCAGCTTGGGATATAGATGAGAAAGTCATATATCCCTCACCAATTTTTCCATTTCCAGCAATCCCTGAAATAAATTGTATGCAGCACCATGTGCCTGCGAAATTACCTTCAAATAGGACAAATGGTTGCATTAAAATATCACCTCTTAGCCCTAAGATGAGACTGTACAAATATTCCAGAGGCAGTTTGTAGTTTGTAGGCAATACAGCGCAAGCCAGCTCTTGTTTTTAAATGTTATGCCCAGAAGAGATCTTTGAAATTTTATAAACAGATGGATTCTTTTTGCTTGATTCAGTAGTGTTTTACAATTAACTAATTAACAGGTTTATTGCCAAAATTGGCAATAAAAAGTGTTCAGGAGCTTTGACCAAAGCGGTCTTATGCAATTACATAGCTACCAAAACAATTTGCATTGGAGTTTGAGGCTAAACGTTGCTCACAACCCAATTTCACCTGCTGTTTCCAAATAAAAGTTGACAAATACGAAAATGAACCCTGCAGATTTCCACACTCCTTTCATACACACAAGTCTCAGCCTTAATTAATAATAATTACAGGTAACAAACTATAGTGAGAAGGCCTAAAGTACCCAGATGGTTTTCAAGTGTATAAAATTGCTTAGCAAACATAGTTCTGAAGAACTCCCCAGAACCACCTTTATGCAAAGTCCATCTGTTATTTTCCAGCTAGCAGGGCCTTCGATAAGGTCTTCAACTTTAGCTCCTACTGTTCCCCACTGGGAGAGTCAGGTCAGGGTCCTGTCCTGTGGGTCATCATGGCACTGCATCTTGGGTCCTACCCCAGTCCCTCTCTGTCACATGCCAAGCTACAGCTGTACTCAAATCCGTGTGGTTCCTGAAACATGCCACAATCTCTCTTTTGTTTTGGCGGGAGCTATTTTCTGCCTGGAGACCTTCCAGTCTCCATCATGATTTAGTTTGAGCATCAACTTTTTGGGCTATAGATCCCAATTAATCCCCTACTCCTGCCTCCAGAAGATGGGAGTTAGATGCACGAGGGAAGGGGGCAGGGTACATTTCCTTCTGGTGTCCCTTTATTAAAGTGTGACCAACTTGCAGTAAAGGAGTAAGTTTTCAATTAAAAAAATAATTCTAGGCTCAGCAAATGTCTATTAGAAGGAAAAAATACTGAAAGAACTAATGAGAAAGGGAAGAAGCAAGGGAGGCAGTCTCTCTATTCAGAATACCCCCTCTTCCTAGAATCCTTTAGCCCACATTTCTCAGTTCATCATTCAGAACTCCCCCAGACGTTTCTTTTGTACCATTACCCCCTAACTACTACCTTTTTAATGAACATTGTTTTAGACTGTTACTTTTTTCTGGCATGAGAAATCTGCTTTGTCAATTAGGTAATAAGTTTTTTGAGCTAGAGAGTGGCAGAAATGAAACCTCAGTAACCAGAGGGACTTAGCAAAACTTGACCCTTTCTAATCCTCACCCCAATTTCAGAATCCTATTGGATTCTGGCATAGTTCTGGCACTCCTGAAAATTCTCTGGAAGCTTCTTTGCTGTCTAGTCCTTGACAAACATTCTCTATGCATGATTAACAACTTAAACATTCCTTGTGCTTAACAAGATTAAATGCTGTTCTTATGATTTCATTGACTGATTAAATTAACTGCTTTTATATGCATGCTCTGCCATGTTCCCCCAGCTACACACCATTGGATAAGACTCAGTTACGATCTTTGAACACTCTGGTGTGGTCTGAGCAGTGTGTTAAAGAACAGCCTATGCTTCCCGATTTCTTCGGCTCAGTTCTGCTGGCACTTTCTCCTGGAAGCCTTCCCTGACTTCTCTACCACGCGGTAGATAGCCCCTCTGTGTACTTCCAGAACATGACTGTGCATCCCTTTATCACAACGCAATAGTCTTTGTATAACAATGATCTGTCCCCAGTTGACCTGCCTGCCGCTAGGCTTCCACCTTCTGGACAGTCATGACAGTGTCTGTTTTTGGGTGGTCACTAACACAGAGCCTAAGACTGGCTGCCCTTCCCTGAATCCATCCTCTCTTTTGCTTCAGAAGTTCTCCTTCTTATAGAAAGAAACCTGCACACATACTCCCCTGCAGAAAAACCTCTGAAGGTTCTATATCTTCTATAGGAAAAAGTATAAGCCGTCTGGTTTGGAATAGGTATCTTTCCTAGTATGGCCCAACCTACCCTCATCCAGGTACTCTGAACATTTCACGTCCATTTTCCTCTGCATTACCTTACTTTTTCAATTGAAAAAAATCTTTCTTCTCTTGATCTCTGCTAACTGAATACTTCTCTTTTTGGAAATGTCCTGTCCTCCTTTAAAAATTCAGCCCAAATATTAACCTACTCCTTGGTATTCTGAAGGCACTTTGACCCAATAGACCACATTGCCATAATTCGACTAACATGCCAGTGAATACCTACTAAGAGACAGAGAACTGGGAACCAAGGACTCACTATGTGAGCATGGAATCTCTTTACTTGTCTTCTTTGCTCACTCTGGCCAAGCACAGTGTTGGGCCAGTTGCGATAGTTTAGATGAACACACTCGGGTATTTCTTGGTTATTTATTCATTAGCAACCTAATGTCAATACTGCATTTTAACTAGCCAATTTTACATATCATTTATGAAATTGTAAATGACTACAGGTGGAACTTCCATGAGTGATTTTTTTCCAGAGTGCTGCATTAGAAAACTCTTTGCATTAATTCTAGAAGCTCATAATATCTTCTTGCTACCATCTTTCTAATCTTTTCATTTAGAATTCCCTTCTTTCACTTTTGTACTTTGCTGTAGTTAATTTTTGCATTAACATTGTCTTTGACATTGTATTAGATATAATGCTTTAATTTTTATCATAATGTATGGAGAATTAGGTATACAACTTCTCTACTGATAATGGTAATACTGATAATGGCAGTTTTAATGTTCAAACTCCTTGCATATTTTATTAAAATGTACACCATTATTTCACCCAAGTTTCTTCAGGGAGCTGAGCAGACACTATTCAAGCAACTTTAGGAGAAATGCAAGCCTGATTCACTCTCATCTCTCTCTTTTTTTCCTGTTACACCATAACCTGTTGCTGTGCTTTACATAGAGGAACATATGCTCTATAGAAAGAGACAGATAGAGCGCGCAGAATGAAATGCAGAATGAACACCATACTAATGCAGTTGACACGTACAGGGTCTTAACTCTCGCAGCGAGACAAACCTGCCCCCAAGATCCAGAGGAGTTTCCAAGAAACTAAACCAGAAGCAGTGAACAAGACCAGGTCTTCTCTCCTCTCCTGCCCAGGGGGCACATCCATGTGGTTTTACACACTCAGCGTGGAGCCACTCTTAACTGGTCTCTACTTAATCGAATTGGTGGATCCCTATTTTTAACATTTAACGTATCTGATGGATTGATTGATTGTATTAATTGCTACTCTCCATTGCTTCTCTAAAATAATATATGTGCTGGCAACCTAGACTCACCAACACCCGTGGTACTCTGAGGATTCAGAGTTAGTGGGCCATGCTTTTTTAAGTTGGTTCCCTTGTTTGTTTACTTACTTTACTATTTATTTTTCAGCTTTATTGCAGCATAATTGAAAAAAGTCATACTATATTTAGGGTGTACAGCATAATGGTCTGATACACATCTACATTGTGAGAGCATTTCCTCAATCCAGTTAGCTCACACATTCAACTCACATATTTATCTTTTAAAAACATATTAGTGTTTGATAAAATATATCATGCATATTAAAGGTAATTGAAAACATTTCTGATTCCTTTAAAAGATAATAAATAAAATACCTCAGTGCCCACTATCCAGCTTTAAAAATAGACACCTCTGGGCCCCTTCCTCCTTGCATTTCTCTTGCTGCTCCCACTCCCCCTGCACTCTCCCCAGGGCAACCACTGTGCTGAATTTTCTCTAAATTTCCTTCATGGCTTGATATATACACCTAAAAATATAGTATTTCATTCTGATGCTTTCTAATATAATCATGTTATTATACTTATAGGCAGTATACATGTAAAATAACCTTCTCATTTTATTTTTTCCTCTGTATGTTTGGATGTTGTGGGCTCAGTGTATTTTTCTTTACTGTGGCATCTTTAACATACTTACATAACCATCACCATCACCACCACCTCCACTTTATTATCCTCCCAGATGCTCAAAGACCTTAAATAATTTAATAGTAATCACTTTCCCCCCAATTTAAATCTAGTTGTTTTTCTGTGTTTTAATTCTCTTCTATTTTTCTCCACCATTCTATCTCAATTATTCTATCAGTGATCATTTCCTTTCTGTTTAAAGTACATTCCATGGACTGTACTCTAGAGAGTGCCGTACTAGGTTGAGCTTCTCATATATTATTTATCTGAAAGTGTCTTTATTCTTTTTCTTGAATAATATCTCAATTTTTTCTCATACATTGAAAATATTATTTCAATACTATCTGGTTTTTATTGTTGCTGTTGATAAATCATCAGTGGGTCTAATTTCCATTCCTTTGTGGTCAATCTGTCTTTTAAGACTTTCTCTTTCTTCTTGGTGTTCTTCAGTGTTATTATTATGACTCAGGTGTAGATACTTTTTATTTCACCCCTTAGGGATATGTTTCAATGATTAGTTCTGTGAACTGATGTGTTTAAATAGCTTTGGAAAATTCTCAACAATTGTTAATTTGAACACTGCCTTTTTTTCATTCTCTATTATCTCTGTGTCAAAGACAATACTTTGAATGTACCAAGCACAGAATAAGATTAGCTTATCTAGCCTCCCTTTCAATTAGGAATGATGTGACCAAGTTATAGACAATGGAATGTAGGTGGAGGGGATTTCTGTCCCATCTAGGTTTGGCAGACATACAAGCGGTACCGTGATTATCAACTTTGTGGGACCAGAGGAGTGACCTCCTCAGGTTCAAATATACATTGATTTATGGGAAGATGCAGCTACCCTGGACAGTGGGCCAGACATCTAGAAAGAGAAGTATTAGATGACCAGGGAAAAGATAATCTAAGGTAGAGGCAGACAGGTGGACATACGAGAGTGCATGCTAGGTGTGAAGATCTTGGTAAGACATATTAATGTCCACAAGAAAGCATCTCTGTGGGAGAGGGTCAGATAACTTGGCTGATTGACATTGGCCAGCCTCTGTCACCCTGGTGCTGGATAATGGGCAGGTGAATGAGATGACCATAGGACAGAGATGGTGCCATGAGTGGCCTTGATAATATGGACTCACACTCACCAAGCCTGATGTAGCTACTGCTGCTGTCAAATGTCCAAATAATCAATACCGGATACCAAGGATGAGGCCTTGACACAGCACCATTTCCTGAGGGACCAATAGTCACTTCGGTGGCAAGTTGACTGCTACATTTTGCTCTGTCTACCATTGAAGGTCCAGTGATAGATTCTTGTAGGAATAGACACATAGTCTGTGTACACATTCTTCTTTTTGGCCTGTAGGGCCTCACACAGCACCACAGTTGAGGGACATACAGACCTGTGACCACTGGTCCATCCCATGTAATAGTATGTTGGACCAGGGGATCAAAAAATTATGCAAGTGGGTCTACACCGTGACATTCATAGATTTCATCCTACAGAAGAAGATCGTAACATTGAATATCAGCTGTGGCCCAGACACCACCTACGGTCGTGGGGCTGTTTTTTGTTCCATTAACCGTCCTCTTCCAAGTTCCCCTTCCCCAAAACAGAGGCGTCCCGGAGTCAGGAAGAAGGTGCTCCTCAAAAATAGTAAGAAGTGTAGTGGAGAGACACAAAGGATAGCCTGTGATGGACAAGGAGAGGTTTTGCCTAGATTTCTCTTCACAGAAGGACTTATTCCCTTGTTTCTGATAGTTATATCACTATTACAGCTTTTTCACAGAAGTCCTTAGCTGCAGACAGCCATCTTGCCCAAAGTCACAACCTTCCTGGTTGTGACTAGTACTTAATGGCTGACCTAAACAGATGTATAAACAGCCAGGCATTTTGGTCCCAATCGTGACAGTTTTCTTGGACCACCTTAGCTCCACAGTTCCCCGTGGGTTAGGCGGGGGCTGTTACTAGCTTCTTCACATCTCAATTTCTCCCTCTCTTCCATCCTGACACCTTCTTTTCCCTTTTACAGGAGCTGACCCTGAGGTCATAACAGAAATCCTGTACATGAAAACCCCATACTGAAATGCACTTTCTGGGAAACTCAACTCATGACAATGTTATAAAAATGGGATTTATTCAAGAGACACGGGGCCAGTTTGCAAGCACAATAAGAGGAACTAAAGATATTTTGGAAACTCGGAACTTTACAGCACAGGCATCAAACACAAGGCCCGTGGGCCAAATCCGGCCCTCCACCTTGTTTTATCCGGCCCAGCACCTTGTTTCTACCCGGCGGCAGCGCCGAGCTCCTTGCCCCTCGTTAAGGAGTAGTTACAGTTATACAGTCCTAAAATTCCATTCTGCCCTTTGAAGGCTACAGTGAGGCTGATGTGGCCCCTGGTGACAATGAGTTTGACATCCCTGCCTTACAGAATTGAGAACATCAGAAGATGTAAAAGTTGCAACCAGCAAAACCTGTCAACAAATAAAATGACCCAGCATAAAACCACATGGTGGGTTTGGCGACCCCACTCACTACTCACCACTCAGATTGTTTGTATCTGCCAGCAGGTCGAGAGACAGAGGTGTGTGGGGTGGGAAAACAAAGGAATCATATCTGAAAACAATGTCTCCAAGCGTAGTTCTGGTATCATTATTGGTGCCTGTAACTGACTGAAAGCAAATAGATCAGAGGCTTAATATGTTTTGAGGAAACCTATATTGACAAAGAAATCATGGGCATGGATTTTTTTAAGACACAGATGGTATTTTTCTTTTCCAGATTTAAAATAGCCTGTCGGTTCCAACTTTCCATAAACAGGAAGTCAGTTGTGAAACCCGGGCAGACCACAAGGGATGGCTGACTCCCCAAGCCCACTTCCCAAGTGGCCGAGGCTAGTGATTAAAAAGGAACAGCATCACAGAGAGTGGCACCACAGACATGAAACCAATGGACAAAAATCCTTCCACGGGAGGGAGTCAGGGCTTACTGAAGAAACTCGTTTCTTGAGTAAGGAGCACATGCCGCGTGGGCACTGCAGATTTCAGCCACTGGTGTCAGCCTCCCACTCTTCTCCCCTCGGATTGGGAACATTTATTGTAATTATTTCATTCCTGCTTCACTGTTGTTGATTTGATGGCCTGGGGATTTATGGTAGCTTTTTAGTTCCTGGGTCTCAGGAACAAGAGATGCTCTGTTTCTGAGACTGTTCTAAATATGACTCGGAATTCTTGGGTTTTGAACTGAGGGGAGTGGCTAGATGGGACTTTGGATTGGGGCTGAGTGTGTTCTGTGTGTGGGAACAAAAACGAACTGATGTGATGACTGAAGAGCAAACGGAGGCAGAGATAATGCTGTGTTTTTGCCGTCCCATTTCTGCTTGTTCTGGGACCGCTCCAGCTTGCTCTTCTCTTTTGGAAGCAGCTGTGGAGACCACTGGTTGAGTGGGAAGAGCCACAAAATCCCTGGGGCACCCAGGGGAAAATATTTCCCTAAACACTTGCCTGATTTACATTGGACTTTGTGTGAGTAAAAAATACACTCATTTTGTTAGGCTGGTAAGTCTGGGGCTTACACTGTTGCTACACCATAGATTAGCCCACTCTGACTAAGGTAATTTTGCTTTGTGGACCAGCAATTATGTTTATACCAGACATTATCCCTGTGTCCCCTATGTCTTTTAGCTTTCTTAACGTTTCAGTAACTTTTCTTTCTGAGATGATCCTACGTAATTTATCTGGATCTATCATTTAGTTTCTCACACCCTTAGCTGTTGTCTTTTATTTGTTATTTAATTTACCCATTGCATTTTTAATTTGAATTAATTTGTTTTTATTTTCATGAGTGTAATTTGGATTTTTTCCAACTCTGTTTAGTTAGTTGTTCTCTTTTTAATTGTGGTTCTATTACAGTTGTCCCAATTTTTCTCCCATTGCTCATATTTTCAAGCTTACCATGTTTTACAACCATATTGAATTTGTATGTTTTATATTCTGCACCCGATATGGTAATTGCTGAGGACTCTCAGTTCCGGTATTGCCATCTCGGTATGTGCTGGCTGTCAGTTTTGTGTTTCCTTTAGTGTTTTGTTATTTTTGGGTGCGACTTGCTCATTTTCCTTGGCACTTTATCTGTGCATAGTTGGACTCCTCTAAACCACATTTTGATCTGTTCAGGCCTTTTGACAGCATTAGCAAGATAGGATTACTTCACTGTGAGATTTTTTTTTACCAAAATGGAAATATGAATTTGTATTGTAAGCTTCTATAATGATTGCCCATTGGTAACAAATTATCAAGTGAATTTTTTTTCCCTTCTCAGTGCAGAATCAGTAAATGCAATGAATTGCTAAGTGCTATTTCTCTTGAGTCTCTTTTTTATGTTGTCCTTGGTGGCCGAGCCCTACAAAATTTGTCTTCATAGGCTCCATCCTTAGGCTGATCCTACATTTTAACTCCGGCCCCCTGCATCTTTCACAACATTAAAGTACAAATTTAAGAACAACAGGATTTACCCAAAATCTCTACATATAATCTCATTTTGGTATCCTTCTATTTTTCAAGGTTTCTACTTCACCTTTTCTTTTTTTTCCCCTCTGTGAATTACTTCCCTTTGTGCTAACTCAACAATGCTTTTTAGATGATTGAAAAAAATATATATATATACACATATATATGTTTTGTTCAACATTTTAGCTCTTCCTTTCGAGAAGTTTATTTAGAATTGTCTAGTACGCCATACTTCTAGAAATAGAAGTCATATTAGGTCACCTCAGGGACCCCACCCATGCACATACCCCTTTACCTGTCAAGTTGTATGCTTACCAACACAGAGCTGTCTGTGACTTCTGATCGTTTGCTACAGATTTTTTTATTATAACCAATTAGTTTATAGAACTATTGTGCTGATTAAGCAATTAAGAGAGCTTCTATTTATTATTAAATGATGATGGCAAGTCTCAATAAAGATCAGTTGTTTAAGAAAAGAACATTAAATTAAACCTGGGAGAAACAATAGCAAAATATTTGAAAAAAATTTAAGGATCTGGAAGGATTCTGTACTCAAATGACTTTGCAACTGTCTTCAATTTCTTGTCCCCCAACAGAGAAATAAAAATAGAAATTAATGCTGTATTATACTTGGGGTTTGTATAAGAAAGATAATGGGGAAGCTAACTGGGAGAACTTCACTTGATGAGGAGGCATGGGATGTAAATACAAAGATTAGTAGAAAAATATTTCAGGTATATATGTAAACTTTTTATAATTCCCCAGTCTAAACTTCTTTAAAAAAATAAATTGGCCTTGGCTATGGGAAACATGAGAGCTACTAGTAATCTTAAACCCACGTATACATATTAGTTTACACACTTCGTACTAAACTATGTGCACAGCGAAGTTTTTTAGAGGTATTTGTTCTTTCCCCAAAAAATTTTACTGAGAAATGGCTGACAAAAAATTGTGATACCCTTAAAGTGCATCATGTGGTGTTTTGACATCATATACGTCGCAAACCGACTCCCTCAGTCAAAGTGTTAATGCATGCAATCCGGAGGCGTTACTGTTGTAGTTCTGGATGCAGGAGGGGTTACATCTCAGGATCGCCCAGCAAGGGTCCTGTTTATAAGAGAATATTTTTATTATGTCGATGTGAGGAATGTCTTCAATCCTACTAATTACAAAATATGCAATTTAGGACAATTATTAAATGCAAAATTTTCACAAAATTTTTTTTGGCAAAATGTGCAGATCGAATTTTGGTGACCAAGTAAGGAATAGCCATTTTTATATTTTCCCCAGCTTTATTGAGGTATAATTGACAAATAAAAATTGTATGTATTTAAGATGTACAATGTGATGATTTGATTTACATATATATTGTGAATTTAATTAACATATCCATCACCTCTCATAGTTACCTTTTGTGTGTGTGTTGATGAGAACATGTCAGATCTACTCTCTCAGTAAATTTCAATTACACCATAGAGTGTTATTAACTATAGTCACCATGTACCAAACAACTTTTATGTGAATGTTTCATATCCTGAATTCTTTTTTTTTCCATACTGGTGGTTTTATTTAAATGGGAAAATTCTTTCTATGATTGCCTTGCTAGAAAGAGGGTATGTATATTTTTAATTTATAATTGAATTTATTTGGGTGACATTGCTTAATACAATTATGCAGGTTTCAAGTGTACAGCTCTATAACACACCATCTGTATACTGCATTCATATCCTTCAATATTGAAAAAGTTTGTTGGGACAGTTTCTTTAATCAGTGTTGTTTTTTTTGTTGTTTGTTTTTTGTCATTACCTCTTATCTCCTTAATAGTTTCTCTCTTCTAGAGTATTTTCTCCATTCTCAGACTCTGGTCTGGGGTTTATCTTTTTATAGTCAAATATGGCGTTGATACATTTTACTTGACAAAATACAGTTCTCATCCTCAGAGTAATTTTGTCTTTGACCTTAAAAATCACTATCATTTTTTTCTTTATGACTTTTTTTTGGTAATTTACTTCGTGCTATTTTAAGTTCCTGGGCTCTTTTATGTACTCTCTTATTTAAATTCACATAACGACCCTGCCAAGGAGTTATTATAATTTTCATTGCACAGGTAAGAAAATAGAAGACCAGAGAAATTAACCTGCCCCAGGCCATAAGCTAAAAGTTGTTGATTTCAGTGTTGAAACCAGGGTTGCCTGAGTCTTATGCTCAGGCCTTCTTATTATAGCATCATATTACCACCTACCTCTCTTGGTGGCACTTGAGCCTAAACCTGTTATGTCTAGCTCTGAACTACCAGCATTGTCTAATTTTTTTCATAACCAAACTTAATGTAGCCCAAACAATCCACTTTTTCTAACCTGTCCTGGGAGGATTTTGAACTAGTATTTTTTTCCCAGTCTAACCAAACTTAATGAAGCTTTCTTTAGAATGACTTAGACATTCAGCTCTCTCTTTAGCATGATCACCAGACTATTAGTTCCAAGATGACAGTTTTGGGTTCTTTTCATCTTCGGATCTCTAATATCTTCCCATGTGAACGACACGTAATGGATATTCATATTTATTCAATTGCAGGACTCACCTTCCTGTTCCAGTTCAAGCCTTCCCTAGACTTCCTCTCCAGCACTCACTAATTCCAATGGCCATGCACTGGGTGTCTGGATCATGTTGCATGATATGTCTAACTTAGATGTTCACAAACTTCTGGAAAGTATTTGTCTTCAATAAGAAGCAGTTACTAAAGGAGGAAGTATTAGAAATATCAAATGCAAATTAAAATGAAAAGTGATGTTCCACCTTCCAAATTATCAAAAATAGAAATAATGATAATACTCAGTGCTGGCAAAGTTGCAATGAGGTAAAAAAAGGAAGAAACAAGTTCATATATTGTTAATGAACTGTAAAATGATACAGCTTTTTGGAAAACTAATTGGTCAATATGATCTGAAACTTTAAAATATTCTTAACTTTGACTCACTAATTCTATTTCCTAAATTAAGAAAAAGCTTTACATGTGAGGGTGATTATTGTAACTTTATGTGTAAGATTAAAAATTATAAACACCCTAAATTTCCAGTAATATTAAAGTTGGTATGCAGACTACAGTAATTCATTTTAGTAGACTATTATACAACCATTAAAAATATGTTGTGAATCGTTCATAATACTGTATAAAAATTCCATCATTTTAGGCTGATTTCCCAGGAAGCAGAATCTGAGACAAAAGCTTGTGTATAGGTTGTACCTTTGGGGTGGGGATTCTGTGCTGCAAGCTGGCAGGATACAGGGTGAAACAAGGAGAACCCAAGCAAGGGTGTGTTTTTATGTTGTCCATGGCCAACATGCTCAATCCCACCAGGATTTGCAGAGGGGTCTTCTGAATACATCTTAGAACCATCTCCCTCAGGAATGAAAAGAGAAAGCATTTATCCACTGGCTCCTGCCTCTTGTTGGTCAAGGCCAATAAGAGGTCATAGCTCCAGGCTGTCCATAGGGTTCCGTGAACGTCCCTGTTTGTGAAATGAGGGAAGCTCTCAGGCTGGAAGAAAAGTCCATGCCAGGCATCCTCCAGCTGCTCTTGCACGAAGCTCATCAAGGCTGCTGGGAACCATTGCTCTTACAGCACTTGGAGTCCGTGAAGAGATTGCAGGGGCCGTGTGGTGAGACACAGGTGAGCTCACTATACTATCACATTAGGAGAGAAATGCACGAGCTGAAGTTACACATTCAATAGAACTTCAGTTATTTGTGTGTTGAGCAATCTATTGAGTGTTGAGTAGAGACTAGGACACAACTCTTCCCTTGGGAGCGTAATTTTTAGAACAGGAAGAGGGTTTGAGGTCAGTGATGGGGTGACAGACAATAAATAAATAAGCACAGTATTTAAAGGTTGTGATTAGGTCTAAGCTAGAAATGAAAAGCCATAAAACAAATTGACAATATAATGATGCTTAGAAAAAAAGTAGGTAAAAATACATCAAAATGTTATTAGTGGTGGTTTCTGAGTAGTAGCACTTACTGCATACCATCTCTGTATTTTCCACATTTCCCATAATGGGCATAGATTTCTCTCAATAAGCAGAGAAACTGCATTAAAATTACTAGCACAAATTGTTAAAAGGAAATGAAGTCGTTCCTCATCACTTGGGTGGCCCCTGGAAGTGATTTCATATCCCGTGTTGCACTTGGTCTTTTTCCTGCATAGCTTTGGGCTTTGGTTTCCCTTCCCACTTGTTTTTCACAGCCTTACAGACATTTCACAGAAGGGAAACAGATGCGTGGGTCTGTGTGGGTGGATGTGGATGTGGATGAAAAGCAAGTCCCTGAAGGCAAGGACGTTTCCAAAGTTGCTCTGCCCTTAACAAGAACTTGGTGAGCCGGGGCTCCTAAAATATAACTTACCCCATTGGCTCTTTGTTAACAAGACCAGCGATCCATGAAGTTGATTCTTTTTTGGGTTTTGGTGTCTGAGCATTTAAATTAATGGTTTGAAAGGAAAGTCGATTACTGTATGCAGCATAGCCAGCAATTGTTTATATTCCGGCTAAACAATAGGTTTAGCCTTAGGTTTTCAGGTTTCAGGGTGCCCACTGAGCACTGCTATTGGCGACTCAACATCGTTTTCGCGTCCCCCCTTGCAAGGTGTCGCCAGAAACACAGATCTGCAAGGGGCTCTGCCGCTTACCATCTGCTTGATACTCAAGGTCTCCGAATGGCCCCAAAAGGTGGCGGCTGTGCACAATGCTCAGATTTGAATCACATTAAGTAGCAGTCTGAATTTTCTGTCTGGCTGACCTCTAAAGAAAGGCAGAGGAGACCCATGCAGGCGTCAAGTGCCCGGCAAAGGAACCTTCCGGGACAATTCTTGCTCCCGTCCCGGATGCCAGTGTGACCAATTCAGCAATTGTGTCTTTCCCCAGGATAAAATGAATATTGTGTCAGTGAAGCTGGAATCAGAGAGTGATGATCTGAGAAGCAGTGAGAAGGAAGACGTTGACCTTGGAGAGGTTTAAGAATGCCTTACGAATAGCTATCGAGAACATAATTAAAGGCATTTTAACATCATAAGCCTTGAAGAATTCGAACCATCACTACTGCACGCTGGGGAGTAAAAGATATTGCTTTTATAGCTGCAGAGCTTATGGTCAGAAGTGATATGAAATATTGGAAATGTGACAGTTTTATAATAATTTTATTCTTGTTCATTGTGATAATTTTCATTTGCAGCTTTTTACCTTTGAATATCTTGAACTGCATTAAGTCTTCCTCACTCCATCCTTGTCCTGTAATGTTAGAAGCTGCAGTTTTTAATCTGAGGAATTACAGTAAACGCTACAGGCACAAGCAAACAGATAATGGTGTTTACAACGCCTGTTATTTGAAGAATTAAAAGTTCTGAGTGAATCTGTCTCCCAGTTAATAAAAGCAATAGACCCCTGAGTGAAAAATTGCCTCTTTCTTCTTGTTATAATATCACTATCACTTTTTATATCCTGTTTCCAAACTTAGCTGCTTTTTATTTGGGGTGCAAATGGGGAAGGCAGAATCCTTTTTTAAAATTTATTTTTAGAGAGAGGGTAAGAGAGGGAGAAAGAGAGGGAAGGAAACATTGATGTGAGAGAGAAACATTGATTGGTTACCTCTTTCAGGGGACTGAACCAGCATCCCTGGCATGGCCCTGACCGGGATTGAACTGGTGACCCTTTGCTTTGTGGAACGACACCCAACCCACTGAGCCACACTGGTCAGGGCAAAGCGGAAACCTTTTCATCAAATAATTGACTCTGCTCTATTTCTGTTTCCCCTGTCAATAGTTTTCTTTCAAATACCACATGTATTTAGTGAATCATCCAAATTAGAATTAGGTAGAGATTATTTGCTAGAGATTATTGGGTTTAAATATTTAAATATTTCCATTTCTCAGATGAGGACACATAAGATCACGTATGTCTTCTGACACGACCAAAACAATAATGAACGTTCACTGAGCATTTGCTGGGGGAAAGGCAAAGCTCTGAGACCTTCCAGGCATTAACTTGTCTATGTGTGTATGTGTGTGTGTGTGTGTGTGCTCTAATAAAAATGTATCTATAGAAAGCAGGTGGTGGGCCAGATTTGGGCTGTGGGCTATAGTTTGCCCATCCCTAACTCCTTTAAGTTTCAGAGTGTCAATATGAGATGGATCCTTCTGTTATTGTCAGTCCCAGCTACAGAAAAGTACACTGAGGCATAGAAGGGCTAGGCAACTCACCTAAAGTTATATACTTAATGAATATAGAAGTTGGGCTGAAGAAATTGGGCTGTTTGACCTAAACTTACACACTCCATTGTGGACAAGTATCTGAAGATCTTCTCCAGGTTCTTTCCTTTCCCTTTATTCCTTGGGTTCTTTCTTGGAGGGAAAATGGCTAGATTGACGGGTAGAATCTCACACACACGTATGTGCTACAGACTAATTTTGATTTATTTTTTTTAGCTTGTTCTCTTTCCATGGTTGACAATGCTATTTAATACCATGCTTGGTCATCCGAGGGGGATGTAAAAGAAGACTTTCATGTGGTTCTGCATTTGAAAAGGTTAAAATTTAATTGTGAAGTCAAAGAAATTAAAATTAGATAAAAGTTTACTGAGCACTTACCACATGGAGTACATAGTCCAACTCTTCTTTAGCTCCCAGTCAGGATCCAAAAGGCTGTTGGATGGCTCCCTTATTCAGAAGTCCCAGGATGCTTGACAAGCAATCTCTGTTAGCATGTTTGTGTGAAGTTTTGAGAAAGAACGTTATATATTTAACAGTTCTGATTTTTCAACCCGCAAACAATTTCTCAAATACACTTGCATGTTCATAGTTTTCTTTTTTATTGCAAATAAGTCGATGACATGATACTGCTTCAGACATTCAGTTAATTAATAAAAGCCCTGATTGCCAAGTCTCCGGGGACCGTTCCAAACCATCTGTTGATGGCTGGCAGATTGCTTCACTTTGCCTGAGTAAGAATCTTTGTCTCTGTGAAAGTTTGTAAACTGAATGTTTGGGAGTGGAGAGCTTTCTGGGATTATGCATTACAGGTGATCCAAAGATCACAAAAATATTCAACACTGAGTTGTTATCTTTGAAGAACAGAGAATCCAGGTAGGAAGACAAGGCATAGTCACATGTCTAAGACGCCTCTTGGTTATTCTGTGAATTCATGCAAGAGTTCAATTCCTTTCTGATGAGTATAATTATTCACTATCTGTCAACAGTGAGCTGGCTAATGAATGGCATAGGTGTGACCCATGCGATCACAGTGAAAGAACTGCCTGCATAGGTGTCAGGCAGGAGTGTGTGTGAGTTGAAACCTGAAAGTGAGTGTGGTTTAGAAAGGTGGGTAGGGATGAAGGAACAGATTGACCATTTCATGTCAATGTCCAAACCCATCATCAAGTGAATCCTAGCCAGGGCAAACTAGGACTTCCCGTCCACCACCACTACCCTATCCCTTTTGTACTTCAAGGAAGCAGTTGCTACTGTGATCAATCAGATCAAAGTACTCCTTGGGGGGCCATGCTGGTGTCACAGGTGTGCTTACAATCCTTAAAGGTGGCAATGACATTTTTCTCTATCTCTTATGATTTCACTTCATATAATAAGCAGATCTGGGCAGGGCCGCCATCCTAGGGAATGATAATAACTTATCATTTAATATCTCTCAGCTTATGATGGGGTAGGTAACCCAGGTCAGGGCCTGCTCTCCACATTTACTCACTTATTTGCTCTCTTCTTGTTCTCTCTCTCTGCCTTCCATCCCTTTGTCCCCTCTTCCCCGCCCCCCTCCCACAGACTTGATTGTATATAACTGTCTAAAAAGGCAGATTTGCAGAAAGAGGAAGGGAATTTGAGGCACCTCTTAGGTGTCCACCAAAAGCAAACTCTCTCTGATTCTGCCACGTAACAGAGTCAAATGGTAGGAGGACCTTGTGCTGCTATTAATTTAGTGGTTCTTTTGTTCTAAACATTCTAGTTCTGCATTTGGAGATATTTCTCTTGGGAACTTTATGGGGAGGTAAGAGTATCATGGCAAGATTTGAGAATTTGGAAGTCCTTGGGTATTGAACCTTTACCCCAAGTCCCTAACATTAACATTAACATTAACAAATATTAACATTAATATTAACAACATTAACATTAACATTAACATTAACATTAACATAGGGTTTATCCTGGAAGAGAGTGCCTCAAGTTTATTGTCATCCTAGTGTGTATAAAACTACCAGGAAACTTGACTATAGCAGTTCTTGGTGGTTTTAAAATAGTTATTTTCTTTAAATTATGTCTCTGAAATACTTGATAATTTATCTGCTAAGTGACTGAGATGAGGTACTTTAACGGCTCTGCCTCTGCTGAGTCACAAGGCTGGTGTGTGTGTGTGTGTGTGTGTGTGTGTGTGTACACAGACCTTAAGCCAGTCAACATGGTGGTGGCCATTGATTTTTCTGAGATCTAACGATTGCATAACTTAGCCTATGTGATTTTAGTTTTAAAGGAATCCATTTTTAGGCCAATTTCAAAGTTACTTGCAAAGACTAAATTTTATAATTTAAAATTGGATGAGTGGATGATGGCCAAGCAGTGTCCAGATGAATAATTTTCAAACTCTAATCTGTGGTCCAGTCTTCCTGGATCAGAACTACCTGGGGCATATGTTAAAAATAAAGAATCATGCACTTGAAACTAGGCCTGTTCACTACACATTTTAGGATAAGATATAAGAGTCTGTAAATTTAATAGGCTTGTTACTTCATTATGACTACATCCACATTTGAGAACAAATGATTCTAGGCTGCTCGTGTTGAGAATAAACATGTGGAAGTGTGGCTGTCGCCGAGACATGAGATCCTGCATGTGCGGCATGATAAGGAATCTGTCTGGTCTCATCGGGCCATTCTTTCAATAACTTTCTCCACCGCGTCCCAGCCGGCCTCTACCAGACTACAATGCGACAATTTGCTTGTGAGTGACAGGATGTGATGGTGACAGGTCTTTGAAAATATTTATTGAACTTACTGCAATAATATTGGTTAACAAAATGACACGTTTCAGCTGTACAATTCTTGAATGCATCATATGCATATCATATTGTTTGTTCGCCACCCTCAGTCGAGTCTCTCTGTGATGGTGACAGTTTTAATAAAGCCTCTGCACACTAATTCCTTAAACTCAGCAGATTTAAAGGCAAGCCCCGGGCCCAAAGTAGAATGTGTAGCAACTTACGCATTGCAAATAACTGGCAGAGTGTACAGCTCAGCAGTAAATATTTAAGTCAATTAGAAGAACTCGGAGACTTTTTGATATGTCCTAGAATGGTCCTGGTGAATCAACCTAAATTCTTGACTAATGTCTCATTTCCTAAGGAATGGTTGGTTTATTTGACAGGAAAATGCCAGATATGTTTTAGTTTTCTGTTGTGTTTTCTGTCACCATTATCAGAACAGATTTAAATCCATAGCTAAAAGCTAAACCAACACTTTCTGTAGTTTGGCCAAGGTAATAAGATGTCTGCTTTCTGTAATGTTGATTCTTGAGCATATTGAAAATTGATTCGCAGTGCCTTCTATCATCCAGCTTTATTTTTATTCATACCAAAATGCAGTGTTTTGGAAGGTAACAAGCAGATGACTAGCAATTTTCAGAAAGCATGCTTTATTAAATGATATAATGTGTACTGAGCACTCAACGCAGAGCCTGATGCCTGGTAGAATTGAATTAAATAGTAGTTACAAATATTTCTTCAAAAAAGTAATTAACCCTACCCTATTTCCTTTGCAATACAAGGGGATAACTCGACAAGAGGCAGGATATAAATAAGCACATTTAGAGAAGCATTTCAGCACTAATCTGCCCACATGAAAATGACAGAAAGTGAAGGAGGGTTCCTGAAAAGGTTGAGGACACCATTGCCAGACTACATTTATTTTTTCCTGCAGAGCTCACCTCCCAAAGCCTACAGAGGCTGAAAATTGTCAATTTCCCGCTTGCTTGGCCTCCTTTGCTTTCGGCACACTGGCATGGATTCCGATCCTGACCAGTGGGATCTGAGGGTCTGTTACCCAACCTGGCAAGGACACTTGTCAAAGACTTCACACTCTGATGGAAGAGAAACAGAGTGCACATCTTTCCCCATTTTTCTTGTTTTACACGTTTTGGGTGTGAGGATGTGATGTTTGGTGCTATGGCAGCTATCTTTCAACCATGAGAGTAGATCCAACCAAGAACATCAAGAAAAACTGATGCTGAAACCAAAAGAATCCTATTTGATATACCTTTATGACAGCTACATTGTGCTTCTAGAATGCAAGTACCATTAGGACAGTGACCAAGTCTAGTTCACTTCCAATCACAGTGATCTCAACACAGTGGAAGCTCATTTCTCCCTCACACAAAGTCTAAATTGCTGTGTTGGCCGTGTGAGGTTGTTATATGAACAGGCCCCTTTTATCTGGTCGCGTTGCCATCCCTGGGGTGTTGCACTACCTCATCCATAAAGTCTAAGATGACTCCCACCATGTCTGCATTCCAGGAGGAGGGAAGGAAGAGGAGGGGAGAGCCTTTCCTTTTAAAGCCACCACCCAGAACTCACAGCATCACTTGGTTTACTGTCCCACTGGTAAAAACTTCGTCTTCTGGCTACAGGTACAAGGACAGCTGAGAAATGAGGTCATTACTCTGCACAGCCATGTGCCCAGCTAAAACTTCCACGCTTATTATGTTTGAAAGGAAAAAATGAGTATCAGGACACAAAGAACAGTTTCTTTCACAGTATCACTGATGAGAATTACAGTTATAAATTGATTTAAAAATATGAAAACAATGAATATTTTGTTTATACCTATCACTTTACTAAGATTTTTTCCCAAAATTATCTGAACCACTTTTTTACAAAAATATTGCAACATAGATAGCATTATTATCCCCACTTTGCAGATGAGGACAATAAGACTCAAAGACTTTGAGAAAATTGCCAGGGTCATATTTTGAATAGTTGATGAGATTTTTATTTAAATCAAAGTCCATGCCCCTGAGGTTTTATCCTTTAAGACCTAACTGGCTCACTACCATCTGTCCACAATGCAAATGTTTTGCCTAATACTACATTCTGTTTTATGTTTACTCCCTCTTCAGATTTTACTTGTGAATTCTAAGGGCTTACATTTTTGTTTACTGGTTACCTCTCGTTGCAGTTTTCTGCTTCTCCTGATTCTTATGCCCTGCATCTTTATAGCATCAACCCCTGAATGGTATACATCTCATCCTCTCTTTGATTATTCACCAGTGCCCGTTCTTAAGGAATTACCTCCCCAGTCCAAACTGACCCTTCTCTATTCCCCTTTGTGTTGCTGGCACTGGGCATCTGTAACCACCTTTCTGCTTTGCTCGCTGCTCCCTGGTAAGTCATGCCACAGGGAAGCACTAGAAGGAGCAAAGCTGGAGGGGAGAAGGGACCTGCTCTTCTTGTTTGCTTCCTGTTTCCTTTATTGGACTTCCGGTTCCTGTCAGTATCACTCAGGGGATGCTTCTTCACCCCAGCAGTCGAATGCACATTCAAGTTTTTCCAACACTTGGAGGACCAACCCTGTCAGGAATCCTCAGAGATGCCAGCACCAGCCAAACATCGCTCCCTCCTCCAAGGTATGAGTTTCAGCTTTACCTGGTCTGTGTTCTGTTGTAATGATGCTAATCATTCGCCTTAGTTTTCCCAGCCCTAGGGGTGGTAGCCACTTAGTGCAATTGCTACCTCCATAATACTGTTCTGTTGTGAAGTCACACTTAGTCAATTTTGGTTTAACTTTTTTCCTTCTCAATTATTCATTGGCTTAGCTTTATTTTTCTGGGTAGATCTGTGTTTCCAGAAACTGCATAGAGAATCCTTGATTGAAAGTAGGCTCCTATTTCTCCCTCTCTGCCTGTTCTGCAGAGGTGTGCACAGTCTGGGGACACAGTGGGAACTTGATGAACATGAGGGGATGAGTGGTTTCCCTTGTGCACATTCCTCAGAGCCCCAAAGCAGACCTGTCCTCTGCTGACCGAGTGGCCATCACGCTTGTATACTCAAAAGCACTTGAAACCAGAAAACACCTGGGTTCTTAAGTATCTCTGAGGACAAAAACCTGAGTGATGCTGCCCACTCAACAGGAAGGAAAACTGAGGAGAGGCAAGGAAGTTGGCTAAGCTTTCAAATTATTGGACCACAGCCAGGATGAGAAAAAATCTGCTTCTCAGACTGCTTTCTCCTAAACTCTTTAGACAGGGGAGGGCCAAATTGACCTTTGAGAGCCAGGTTGTACCTCCCCTCTGACCTTTTTCATTGGCACGTACAACCCTTCACTTTCCTGGCCTGCTCAACCGCCTCTGGCGCTTTCCACAGGCCTAAAATTCACTTCAGAGAGGGAAAATAAAAGTACGATCAAAGCCTCATATAATTTCACTTCTCCAGGAGGAGAGAAAACCTCTTCTAGCAGCCTGCTACCTAGGAGTTAGCCAAACCACCCTGTCTCTCTTGTCCACAGTGAGTTGAAAGCAGTGAAGGGACCTTGGCTTTTTTTTTTTCAGTCACTAAATGGTCCGAGGGGTGGGTTAGGCAGCCAAGATAAATAACCCCTTGGAGGCACTAAGAGGCAAGAGTGAGCCATGGGGGACCCACAGGACGATGGGAGCTGCAAACGTGGAGGAAAACTGAAGCCCTGTATTCATTGGGTATAAAGTTCTTGTTTATTTATTTTTTATTTTTTTATTGTATTTTTTGATTATGCTATTACAGTTGTCCCATTACCCCCTCTTCATTTCTCTCCACCCTGAACCCCCTCTCCCACCCACATTCCCCACCTTTAGTTCATGTCCATGTGTCATAAGTTCTTTAGCTTCTACATTTCCCATACTGTTCTTGCCCACCCCCTGTCTATTTTCTA
>CM052538.1:10910403-10933656 GCA_028533065.1 Trachops cirrhosus
AAGGAGGGAAGGAAGGAAGGAAGGAGGGAAGGAAGGAAAGAAAAAAGGAAGAGGGAGGGAGGGAGGAAGAAAAGAAAGAAGGAAAAAAGGAAGAGGGATGGAGAGAGAGGGAGGAAGAGAGGAAGGAAGGAAGGAAGGAAGGAAGGAAGGAAGAGAAGGAGGAAGAAAGAAGCCTGTTCTAACAATTGGTCTGCAGAGAGGAAACCAGAGGCATGAAATGCCAATCCTCCTCTCCCCCCACTCCACAATCCTTGCTGCCACTGCTCACGGTGCCCTGCCTAGAAGCCAGAGGACAAGGGGGCCTGTCGAAGCAGGATTTAGAGGTCGGCCTCCTGGGACTCAGAACAGAGTGGAGGGCAAATCTGTGGAAGCGAGCAGAGAACACACAGCACCCGTGTTTCCAGGCAGTGTGAGGCCCTTAAGGAACCCCTGGGGGAGGAAATATCAGGTAGGAAAAGTACCTTTTGTGTAAAAGACTTGCAAACGGGACAATCGACAGCACAGGCCATGATCCAGGGGCCCTGCCTGTGCTAGGAAAGCACAGTGTGAGACTGTAAAAAGTCCTCCCGGGTGCGCTTCCATCTGAGCCTCTGTCTCAAGTGGTCACATGCTCAGCAGCAGAACCCCTGCCTGAGGGTTCCAGGGGGCACGCGGAGCCAGGCCCACCCATCTTTCTGCAGGTCATCGTGAGAGGACAGGGCCCTTTCCACACAGCCTAGGGCTCTTAGTGATTCATTGGGTGTCTGTGGTCCCTTTGTCTCCATTTATTTAATATTTTATTTACCTGCTGTCACAGAGGAATTTGTATTTGAATTCAATGGATGACTGAAATGTGCTATCATATGTAATTTTTAATGCTAAATAACAATATATTTATTTATTTATTTTTAAGATTGTATTAATTTATTTTAGAGAGGGGAAGGGAGGGAGAAAGAGAGGGAGAGAAACATCAATGTGCGGTTGCCTCTCATGTGCCCCTTGTTGGGGACCTGGCCTGCATCCCAAGTGTGTGTCCCAACTGGGAATTGAATTGGTGACCTTTTGGTTTGCAGGTCAGCACTCAATCCACTGAACCACACCAGCCAGGGAACAATACATTTTTATTAAAAAGTTATGACACTTTCAAGTTTAGAAAGATGAAATGCAAAACGTAATGTTTCGCATCTTTGGAAGGATTCTATGAAACTGTGATGCGTACATTCATGTCATTGGGACACATAGGACTTGCTTCCTCTTCATCAAATGACCCGAGGGCTCTTTTTAAAAATTTTGTTTAAACTTTAGTCTAGTTTGTTTTCATTTGTCTTCTGTCTGTCAGACTACTGTCTCCCAGCACCTGCAGCTTGTCTGACTAGGCAACTGTTGCAGCTTAATCTCAGGTGGACTGAAAAAGTGGGTTCCCACTTGGGTTAGAGTTACGTGTAAACCACAGGTAGATGGGAACCCGCAGACTAATAGACACACATGAACTTGGTAACACTCATTTTTCTTTTTTAAAGACTCTTGTTAAAGGTTTTTCAGATAAAGTCTGAATTTGTAAATCCACTTTCAGTTATATATTTCTATATTTCCATTTCATCGCATCCCACTTCTCAGGTTTCGACATCTCCTGTGTTTATTGCCTATTTTGCAAGGTCATGTTTTAGGTTTATTTTTCTCTGGCTGACCTTGATTCCTGTTTCCACGTGTGTTTGGGGGGTGCGGAGAGTAAGTCTGAGGTCTACGCATACCCGAGTTCATGTCATTGGTTTGGTTGTGGTCACGTGCAGTCAGAAATTCCTCCCGCCTGCGAGGTTCCACTCTTTGAACAACCAGTCCCTTGCTTTTCTGTGGGATCCTTGTAGTTGACTTTCTCTGCATTTTTCACATGTAATGATCCTGTTTTTGGAAGGATGGTAAATGAAACTATAAATATTTTTTAGTTTATTTAGATTAGTTATTATGAACATATAGGTTGGACCATATAAAATCTTAACAAGGTAGATATCGTGATGCTTATTTTGTTATTGTAGAAATTGAGGACTTGGAGAGATTTATTAGCTTTTTCCAGATATCTTCATTAGTCAGTGGAGAGCCAGGAATTATATGCACGTGTGTCTGGCTCAGATATCTTTTAAAAATAACTATCAGATTTATTAAGTTTTCTTTTGCCCAGAATTCTACATGGAGACACCTGTGAGTGGTAGGGAGGTCTGTGCCTCCTAGATTAGAAGGCCCACTTTGGAGACAGAGGCTGTATCATATTCACTTTCTGACACATAGTGTCATCAAAAAAATTTGTTAATTAAATAAATAATCTGATTTATGCTGTTATATTCCCATAGATTTAGATTGCCGAGTAAAATAAAAAGAAGTTGCTTTTATAAATCTCGGGTTTCACGTTTCCACTGTCAGTGAAGAGTCGCAAGATATTTACTTGGTTATTCACAGAATATGCATTGAGCAGCTATCAACTGCCATATATCAGCGTATTAGTAATCTATTTCTATAAAACATGTTATCTCCAAACTCAGTGGCTTAAAATGACACACATTCATTATCTCAGAGTGTATGTGCTTTAGGAATCTAGGAATAGATTGGCTGGAATCCCCTGCCTTAAGGTCTCTCACAAGGCTGCAGTTGAATATCTTTTGGGTCTGTAATCATCTCGAGGCTCAATGGAGGAGGCTGCCCTTCCAGGTTCATTCACATGGCCGTTGACAGGTCTGAGAATATGCACTGTCAAGATCAGTCACATGGCCACGGGACGGCCTCAGGTCCTAGCTGGATGTCAACTGAAGACATCAGCCCCATGTCATGTAGCCATTTCCGTAGGCACACCCAACATGACAGCTGGTTTCCCCCCGAATGAAGGCTCCAAGATAAATGGCGGGGGGGGGAAGAGAGACAGAGAGAAGGGAAGTTATAGTTTAGTTTTTTTTGGCATTGACATACCATTACTTTTCCAGTATTCTGTTCTTTAGGAGGAAATTACTGGGTCCAGCCAACCCTCAAAGGGAGGAAACTACACAAAGTCCGGAATATCAGGAGGTAAGCGGCATCAAGAGCTGTCTGAGAGGCTGTCACAATCAATCCCACTCAGTTAACAAGTATTTGGTGATTGAGGACCAACATGGCACCCAGAATTGATGAGGAGGTTTAGTGTGGCAGTGATGAGTGGGCTCTACAGCAGTCAAAAGGCTGCTGAGTTATTTCCTCTTTCCAAGAAGATGGCAGTGAGTTGAAGAAATGGCCAACAACCAACAGAAATAGTTAATTAATGCAACTGTGCATTTAATTCTTTGTAAAATAAGTGAACCTTGCTTATGACAGGAGAAACATGTATCTGAATACCTGTGCTTTAAACTAGGAAATCAAAAGTCCTGAAAGAGAGGGGTTGTATAGAAGTGCAGAGGAAGGGAAGATGTCTGGAGAAGTAAGGCACTAATAAAAATTTACCTGGGAACCCAGTCATTACGTTTAGGTTTCAAAGAAAGGCTCCTAATTACTTTCATAAATTTAATTACTTATTTTCTTTGCACCTCTGGTGTATGAGGCACTGGGCAAAATATTACAAACAGAATTTCCTTTGTGCATACAATGACCCTGAAGACAGTTATTATTACTCCCATATTTAGGGATGAGTTCACTGAGACTCAGTCATACAAACAGGCATGCCCAATGGTAGAGTTGGGATATATGTTTGCAATGCCATATTGTAAGTACAATATCATTCATTCTTTTTTCCTTTCATTTACTCAGTATTTCTATTTGAATAAAAATGTTCCAGGGTCTATTAAGGCCTTGGAGATACAGAGACGAACAAGGTGGAAGAGGGCCCTGATGTCTTATCGGTTTACATTCTAGTTGGAGGAAGGGTGGGTTGAGCAGACAATTAAAAATTAAATAAACCAGAAAAAATGGGTAGGGATTTGTGATTTATCTCTCTTGCTCCACTGGAATGTAAACTCCTTGAGAAGAAAGACTGTCATTTTGCCACTGTATTCCACAGTGCCTGGAAGAGTTCTTGTAATGAGTAGTCATTCAATCAATATTTTAAATTGGCCAAAAAACACAATAGCAAAGAACAGAATGTATCAAGAAGAAAATAAAACAACATGATAGAGAGGGACCAAGAAATTACTACCAGCGAGTGCCTCATTGAAGACTCCGATCATATTTGAGCTGAGTACTGAAAGATAGAAGGGGCTAGCCATGCAAATATCTGAATGAAGAGGGTTCTGGAGAGAAATGAACAGCTAGAGCAAAGGCCCTGAGGTGGGAATAGGCTTGGTGATTTTTAGCAACAGAAAAGAGGGGGCATGGAAGATAAGGTACGTAAGGGGGATGGGCAAGGCAAAATGACGGCAGACCCAGGAGGCCATTGGGTAGAATTGGGTTTTATTTTCAGTGTGATAGAAGTGACTGGAAGGTTTTAAATAGGAAAACTAAACAATTTTTTTGCAATAGTCTGGACGAGAAGTAAAGGAGGCTTAGGGGATAGAGGTAGAAGTGGAGGGAGGGGCAAACATTACTTGTTGACCAGATGCCGATTCGTGGTTTGAATATGGCAGGCGGGTATCCAAGACAATTGACAAACCAAGGATGACTCTTAACTTTTTAACCTTGTTTTTTAGGGGGAAAGTACGGTGATACTTCCTCAGACATAGAATATTAAAACAAAAAGCTATATTACCGGTAGCTTGCTAGGGCTGCCTTGACAAAGCACTATAAACTGAGTGGTTTAAACAGCAGGAACTTATTGGACTAGAAGTCCAACATCAGGCATTGGTAGGGATGGTTTTTTCAGAGAGCTGTGAAGGGGAATCTCTCACCTAGCTGACAGTCCTTGGCATTCCTTGACTTGTAGAC
Organism: Trachops cirrhosus; assembly: GCA_028533065.1. Classification (NCBI taxonomy): domain Eukaryota; kingdom Metazoa; phylum Chordata; class Mammalia; order Chiroptera; family Phyllostomidae; genus Trachops; species Trachops cirrhosus. The sequence goes on from CM052538.1 coordinate 10,915,255, forward strand.
ATATCCCCCGCATCTCTGCCTTTATCTCTACATGGAGTGAGAAGGTTGGGGAGCAGGAGAGGAACCCACAGTGTCTGTACTGACTATGTTAAATAAATAAGGTTCGACTATTAGATCCAAGTAGTGATGTCAATAACTATAGGAGAGCAAAAAAGAGGCAGATGACAGGCAGGAGGACTTCATGGAGAAGGGCCTGAGGGATGGGTAGAGTTTTGGCAACATTAGCTTCCAGGCTCCCTGGGATTCCCACACCATTTGGATAAGTAAATGGATAAGTCGATATAACTCCAGAGAAACATTTATTGTTTTTCCCTTCACAGAGGGAAAATTGAGCCAAGGAATTATTAAGCATGTTATTCTGATAAGTCACTTTAGCCATTTCCAAATGGAGCTGATGTCCACCCAGTAGGGAATGCTGAGTTAGGAAAAGCATCTCTCTTCCTGTCTCTTGTCTTCGCTGCAATGGTTCAGTTTCATCCATGTCCAGGAATACGCAATGAGGGGAACGGAGAAAACAAAACCACTGAACTCTGACACGGCATGACTGGGTATGACTTGAGGCATCTGCTCAAAATTTTAGTCTGATTGTGTCACTTCCTTGAGTAGAGACCTTTAATTGCTTCCCGTTGCTTTTAGACAAAAATTCCAATCTTAAACTTTGCCTAGAAGAACTAACCTGTGCTGGTGCTGCTAATTCTCTTTCTTCTCTGCAGCCTAGCCTCACTGGCCTTCCTGGGTTTCGTATCCCCACTCCCAGTGCAACTTGCTCTCTTTGCTTCAGGGGCTTAGAATGCACTACCAGGACCTCCCTTGCAAAATTGGGTTTTCTTGTCCTCTCCTTTCGATTAGTTTCAGTCATCCTCATGATGATTGAAGTGCCTACGTTTTTAGTGGGGCATAAGAAACATACTTCATCCTCATCATTTGACATTCAACACCTGTCTGCTTCTTCTATTTGTAGTAACTTTCAAAGAGTCAGTAGGTTTTAACTAAAAAGGGATGCGTTTATAACCCAGGCAATTTTAGGATATTTCCTGCGTCACCACTAGGGGGAGGGCTGCACTGCCCAAGTTTTCTACTTCAGAGCTTTGATTCCAGGTTATTGATGGAATCAAGTGTAAAAGAGAAAATTAAGGGCAGGCATCCAGCTGCAGTGGAGAAGTGGAAAATAAAGTCCGTATTAGTGCCGAGGGTAACAAAACAGAGCAACCTGAGACAAAATCAGAGAGGAATAGCTGCTGGTGACTAGGAGTTAACGTCTTTGCAGAGGGTCCTGGTAGAGGCTTCTTTGCTTACTATTCCCTGTTGCCTCCATTCTGAGAAAACTAGAGATAATAGGGTAGAAGGCTCAAATGAGGATTTTGCCACACCCTTGATTGGTAATCTGCTGACTTGATTTTTTGTTTTTTTATTTTTGAACGTGTGTGACAAGTTGAGAGGGAGGATGTTAAGAGCCTGGGCTAATACTTGAGTTACCTTGAACGAGTTACACTGTTTCTCTGTGCCTTGGTTTCATCATCTGCAAATTGAGAATATTAGTTGTAGGAGGGTTATTGTGAGAGTTGATAACAACTAGAAGCAATATCGTGCTTATTACATCGGGCTTATTCTAAGAGCTTTATGTCTGAGTCCTTTAGTCTCAGAGCAACCCTAGGACATAGATATCATCATCATCATCATCATCATCATCATTACTATTACTACCATGATTTCAAAGCTCAAGAAACTGAGACAAAGAGGAGTTTAGACATTTGCCTAAAGTCACATAGTTGCAAGTGGCAGAATAAGGATTTGAACACCCTATACACTTAGAACAATGCCCAGCTTAAATTAGGCACTATAAAAGGTTTAGAAATTACTCTCCACACTGGGAAGCCCCCGCCTGGCTTATTTGGTGGTTCAAGAGCCAGGCATCTATGTTTTCATAATGTGATTCTGTATAAGAGGAAGTACAGAGAGGTAAAGGGTGGTGGGGGGAAACTCTCTGATGATGGGCACCTTCAGCTTCCTGGACTAGTTTTTGTTGATTTGTGGGAGGATTTTGGGATGCCTGCGTTGAAGCAGCACTATTTCAGAGTCTGTCTGTGTGGACGGCCCAGGAAAATAGGGCTTCTCGTCATTTCTGTGTCAAACATGGCGTGGCTCCTCCACGTCCATGAGGCCTGCGAGGATCACAGTGCTGTTTTGGCAACTCCAGCCCCTCCGCTCACAATCTGGGGAATATAGACTTTCTGCTTCCAGCCCACAGGTGGATGGATATCTTTGATCCCACTGAGGACTGTGGAGGCAACAAGAGCGGGAGAAGTTTCCAGAAGAACAGGATTTCAATGCATGGGTTGGAGTACAGCAAGAAAACTCTTCATAAGGATGTGTGGCACACATGGAAATCTCTAGAAATAACTGAGGAGGAATTTAGGGGAGGGAAATCAGAGCACCTTTAATGTGCAGGTGAGGCCAGAGGCATCCAACAGTGGTTACTCTCAGAGGAAACACACTTAAACTCAGTCTGTTAGGTTTGGGCTCATGGGAGAAATAGGAATCTATTTCGTTTTGATTAAACCATTCTCTCTCTGTTATTGAAAGGCTATTGTATAGCATTTATTCCCTGGGCATCTAGCCCATGTCCGTCAGAAATCTGCATCCTTGCATCATGGTTTGATTGATGCCAGAGGAAGGAACATGGACAGGCTTCGAGTTACAATTAAAGTTCAATTAATGACTCAATCAAGAAGCAAAATGGTGGTCAACACAAGTTTTGAACACATACCCTTTTAGGAAAGTGCTTCATGCCTTTCTACAAGATTCGCTATTTAGAGACCGCAGGCATAAGTGTTGTTAAAGCCCAGTATTTTCATTACGTAAGTGAGTGATGCATCCACCACATAGAAACAGAAGTGTGTGGGTAGCTAGTTAAGCTCCTGCAGGGCAGGACCACCTCTGCTTATCTATACGTTTTATATGATGCCCAGAGTCCTGCTGGGTAGAGACAGTGCTCCATTGATGTTCCTGGAAAATGCTGATGCCGGTGATTTCTTTCTGTTCATTCCCCAGAAAGCACAATTGGCAAATGCATCTACCTCACCTAAAACAAATGATCCAATGAGACGGGAAAGATTTAGATCCCCATGCTAGAGCTATGGATCAGAAGGACTGGTAACCATCCTCAAAGATTAGAGAGATGTCAGCATGGACTGTGGTTGCTACAAATTAACATTAAACATCAAATTTATTATAGGTTGGTCAAGGCTAATAAATTTGTAGTTCATCTTTCATTGGCAAGCTAAAGATGTAGAACAGTAAATGATCATTTGGGCCACCTTCTTTAGGAGATATAACTACAAGAATTGATTCTGGAATGGGACAAGTAATGGTGGGGTGGGGGAAATTACATGAAATGTGACAGGTGAAAACTGATACAAGGAAGGATTTGTCAATATTCGCACAAATGGAGAAGGTTTTACTAGTTAAGGCCTTTAGAAATCACTACCCTTCCCTGGTGTTGGACAATGACCCATGGCTATTGAGGAAGGATAAACAGGAAGTGGTGCTCAGAAGTGTGAAAAGCTTTTTTAGAGTTATATGGAGAAATGGTTAGGAAGGTTGGATCAGAAAAACTGAGAGGGTGTCATTCATTTGTTGGCTTTACCAGCAATTTTGAAAATGGCGAAGCTCCAGTTGTTAAGTATAACAATAGTACATCCTACAGGCTCAGATCTGTGGAAGGAGATGGGTGTAACCCGGAAGTCAGCCAAACAACTTGCTATCTTAGTTCACTGTGCAAGCTGGATTTGCAGCCTGGAAACTAGGAAGTTAGTCTTTCATTGAATGCTGAAAGGTCAAGTGCAGGGTATAAGGCAAGTCACTTTCTTCTGCACTGAAGTTTTATTTATTTTTTTAAATTAGCAAAGATTTGAAAAAAAGTCATTTAGAATGCCACAGTGCAGGCAAGATGTATTTAAACAAACATCACCAAACACTGAAGTTTTGAGCCAAGAAAAGCTTACCTATGGGAGCCTGGGTACATTTTAAAACAAGATAAAAAATATAGGTTAATCAGTTTGAAAAATTAATAGTGGGATTCAGCCATAAAACATTTTAATATTGCTTTCCCTGAATTTTCTTTTCTCAAATAAAATTTTGAATTTAACATTAGAGTTTGAGCTATTTATTAAAGATGAAAAAGTTTAGAGTATAGACTTGAATGGGACAAAGAACATTGGATTGGATCTAGATTTTAATGGCTAAATAGCTGTGTGAAAATCAAAATCAGGTCAAGGACTCTCTGGAATAAATTTTCCTTTTTGTAAAGCATACAGAGCTGAACCAGATTACTTCCAAAGGGATGCTAGGTCCTGGGTTCTGTGATTTGTAATGTGATGTCACATGTCCTCTTGTCAGTTTGGAATCTCTTGGTCACGTGTGATGACTCTGTCTTGCCCAGACATTTGATAGTCCTTAACTGCAACTCTGAAGGAGCACTCAGCTCTGGCAATGACCACTGATGAACATACTAGAGGAGCAGTAACAGGAAGGGAAACACACAGGACCCTCCTTCGCAGATCGAAGTTCAAACACAGCATCACAGGCAGAGACCATTTTTAGAGATGCTTTAAAATTTTTTTGAAAAAGCACAGTTCTTTAGTACACTGAACTAGACATTGCTGGGAGATGAAATTGCATTTGCATATGTATGTTGGCCTCTTGTAGGTGGTTGGCGAGAAGAGAGAGTAAAAGAAAAGGAAATAGAAGTGAAGCAAGAAGAGGATGGGAAGAAGGAGGGGCAGACAGGAAAGCAAGAAGAGGGACAGGTAAAATGATGAAAGGAAGGCAGGTGCAGACAGACTCAGTGTTGTGGGGATTGAAAGAGCCGTGTAGGAACCGATGGATTTGGCTCTCAGTTCCGTCCTATACTAAGCGTTTGACTTAGGAGGTTACTTAGCTTCTCTGAGCCTCAGTTTTCACATCCGTCAAATGTGGCCAATAGTGCTCGGTGTCTCGATTTCCTTACCAGAGTGCTCTTATAGAGCTGGCTTATTAAATGTCAGTGAATACCATCACTATCTACACTGTGTCATGCCAGTTGGCTCCTTCAACAGTACAGGCATGCTCTCAGTGTGCTGGCCCTGTATTCCGGTGTAACTTCGTTGAATCTCACTTCAGCTGTAGAACGGAGAAGTGACACAATCTTGTAGAGAACTTATCTTTTTTTAAAGTAGGAAAAACAGTGGAAACTGTGAACATTTTCTCTTGTAGAAGATGAGCCTTCACGTGAAGAATACAATTATTATGATCATCCTATAGATCATTTCTTAAGTAGCCACTGGGTAACTGGGAAAATTCAAAGCCCACAGTAAATATACATTCTATTCAGCATAGTGTCAAAGAATGACATTGGGGGGTGTGGGTGGGCATGAGGGGAATCTTCCTTAAATTAAATACATCTAAAATATTTTTACTTAAATGTGTAACCAATATGAAAATACTAATAAAGCGGTTTACATTTCTTCATTTTTGCTCAATCTTTGAGATCATTATGTAATATCTTACACTGACAGCATATCTCAATTGGGACTGGACACATTTCAATTGCTTGAAATCCACACGTGGCCAGAGGCTGCCGCAGTGGACAGTGTAGCTTTAGACACTTCTTCTGTCAACGTGGATGATCGTCCAAGCTACAGAAGGCATTGAAATTGGTAGCCACAGCAAGTGTAACAAAAAAGGAAAAATGTGATCAAAGACTTTATGAATTAATGCTGTCAATGAAATTTTGGACTACACTCGCTAAATCCACAAAGAAGAATCTAACTTACTTTTGCCTTAAAAATGGTCTGTCCACTCAAAATAGGATCTTGTTTGTGTTTACCATTTTTTAAGAAAAAAATTAAAAAGGTAATTAGTATTCTATATGAGACAGAAGGAAATATTTAGCATTCATTGACCAGGTATTTAGGGAATACGAAACGGGAGATGGGAGACCGAGAACTGTGAGAATGCCATCCAAGCCTTTCATCAGCAAAGCTGTCACTTCATAAGGATGGAATCTGACAGGCACAAGGCTGAGTTTGCTTTGCTTGAGAGCTCTCACTTGGAAGGTAATTTTATGAACTTTACTCAGAAATTCATGGGAAAACGCGAGAGACAATAACATATGCTTTTGCTTCTTTTATTTTCTTATGTCACATGAACCAGTTGTCAGAACTCTTAAATTTGGAGATTTTAAGTTTCACAGTGAACTAAGTAATAGTTAAAGTTGACAGCTAGGGCCAAGGAGTTTCTAGCAAATGCTAAACCTCTGACACTCAGAAGCCACAGTTATATGGTACTTCACTGGGGTGTTTAATAGTTTCAGAGAGTCACTCGGTGCTCTAACAGCATCCTTCCCAAACCTGGACTGGACCACGACTGGATCCATTTTCATGTTTGTGTTCAATAAACCCAAATGCATGTTTGTGCCTGGGTTGTATGCACTAATTTTTACTTGTATTCACATCTAAATGTTGTTTCCTCGTTCTGTATCCCTTGCTTGACTTTTTCATCTATACCATTGCTTTATCAAACTCTCCTTAATATTACTATAATTCTAGAACAATTAGAAATACCCGTAATTAAATTACTGAAGTCTGCCTGTGTAGAGTAAGAACATTTCAATTCTATCAGTATGGGTGTTAATTATTTTAGGCAAGCTGTCATTTAGGCTTTCTAAAGTGGATTCTGTTCTTGCAGTCAAGAACATTGCTTAGTGCAGAATTAATTAATCATTATAAATATAAAACCTGCAGTATCAGCTCCTGTGCTCAGATAGGTTTCAAGAGGCAAGGTTGAAAGAGTCAATAGGCTGATGAAGGGAATCTTATCATGCACCCCACCCCCACCCCCAGTCTGATAATGGGACAGTTGAGCTATGCACTTCATTTTCTTATAGGCCCTTCAAGAATCAGTTCAAAAACTAAAATGTCTACTTTTTCAGCAGAGTTTTTTTTTGGGGGGGAGTGGCGGTATCTTCTATTAATGAAATTTGAAGAAGCACAATTCATGAGAAAATGGTGAAAAATTAAAAGTTATTTTAGTTTCTCTCATGCTCACCCACACCCCCCAATGTCATTCTTTGACACTATGCTGAATAGAATGTATATTTACTGTGGGCTTTGAATTTTCCCAGTTACCCAGTGGCTACTTAAGAAATGATCTATAGGATGATCATAATAATTGTGTTCTTCACGTGAAGGCTCATCTTCTACAAGAGAAAATGTTCACATTTTCCACTGTTTTTCCTACTTTAAGAAAAGATAAGTGCTCTACAAGATTGTGTCACTTCTCTGTTCTACAGCTGAAGTGAAATTCAACGAAGTTACACTGGAATACAGGGCCAGCACACTGAGAGCATGCCTGTACTGTTGAAAGAACCAACTGGCATAACAGTGTAGATAGTGATGGTATTCACTGACATTTAATAAGCCAACTATATAAGAACCAGTCTAAGGGCTTTAAATATAATGGCCTTGCATAAGTACTTTATGTGTATTTGTCTCATATAGTTCTTACCACTCAGAAGCAAGGGGTGGGTGGTCCCCAATACAGAAAAATTTGCTCATTTTAATGTAACTTTGCTAGCACCTCAAAATGAAAAGAGGCATTTATTTAAAAATATATATTGAGGTTGGTTCTTTCCAAAGCCTTTCCTAAGAATAAGAAAAAGTGCACTGCTTCTCAAACTTCAGTGTCTATATAGACCACCTGAGCATCTGTCACACTGTCGGTCTGAGTGGGGTCTGTGGTCCTGCAAATACTCTCCCTGGTGATGTTGATGCTGCTGGTTTGAGGACCACACTTTGAGCACAAGGTAGAATCTCTATTCAAAGCAATTTTGAAGCCATAATGGCAATAATCATGCCATATTTTTTTCTGAGAAACCAGTTAGTAATCTCAGCTGAGGGAATCGGGCTTCACTTTGTCAAAGGAATAACATTTGAGTTGGACAAAAGTAAATGGAGGGGGGCATTGCTTAGCATGTTCTTCGTGGTTGAGCACTTGAGAGAAAAGACATAGACTAGGTCCTCAGCCATATTGGCATAGCTACAGGGCTTTTGGCTCTCTCATGAGAGACCCAGTGGGAATCTATATGATTGCTTGGTGTCCATACCTGCATTGGACAGCCTCTTCCAGTTCCTTCTGCAGTAATTACAGCATCTGCCTGCATCAGGGCAGGTGGTGACTGAAAAGTATGATGCGGTCTCTGAGGCACAGAGCATTAATTATGCAAGCACCCCCATTTTTGGTTTATTTTAAAAGATATTATTTTATGATTTGTCTCCCTATAATTATGTTTCAAATAGAATGTAATTGATTTTGAATCCAATTAACAGAAACCTAGTTTTAAAGGACATCTCAGTGGCTGTGACTTGGAAGTCAAACCAGCTGACACAGTGTAAGTGATCAGAGCATACTTTGAATGCACTAGGTATAAGCAGATAGGGGCATTGGTGAGTGACCTATATTTAATGTTTTCAAAAATTACTTTGTAGTGTTTTGTACATCTCAAGACTGTGTCAATGCCCTAATGATATAAATAACCGTTTTTACTAGAGGAAGTTTTATGGTCTTTTGGGTAAAATTATTGGTTCAGTTTTTGAGAAAGGGACATTTTTCTGGGACACAGTTCCCCTTTGTCCATATATCATGCCTGTAAATTATGTTTTTTTTCCTTCCAAAGTCACATCTATTTGAGCTCCTAGAGAGGACTGTTTCAGATCATTAATTTTTTCCCCTAGACTTGGTCCAGTTACATTATGCACAAACCTAAACATTTTAATGGTTTTTTCTTGTCTATTGAATAAACTTTACAATCATGGCTCTTCACAGCACACTGTAGAGACAAAACCCAAACTTAAGTCAAACAAACTCTAGTACGCACTCTCCCTCCCCTCCCCACAACAGTGCTCTACACTGTTGTTATTGCTCTCGTTCTGCCTGCCTAGAAGGAGCCCTTTGATAGTGGGGCTTGAAAACGTTTAGAAAGAACAGTCCAGAGTCAACCTGAAGCCATGTGGTGACAACAAACAGGGAGGGGAATGGATTGGTGACATGGAAAAGCAGGTAGCCCCCCCCGCACAGTCCTCTCATTGCGCCTGTACACAGGTAGTTCAAAAAGGATGGAAAGTCCCCAAATTGCAAACAGCCAATCGACACCCCTCCTTTATTCCTAAAAATAATTATTAAAGGATCAAACCACAAATGCCAGTGGCCTGTAGTCCAGTGGAACTTTTCACCCTTTGCATTTTAAAGAGCTGGCCTCAAGTAACATTTAAGAAGTATAACAAACATTGCATTTTATTTTAAAAGTAACCAGGGTTCAAAAAGTCAACATACTGCCCCTCTGACCACTTTAGGGTGAGCCTCACCTGGGATGAAAAAGTCTGTTGTAACTAATCCTTGTCACAGCTGAGTCTGTTAGGCAGGTCATCTACAGAAGTCCACACAATTCCAAGTTTCTTAACCCCTGCAAAACTCTCAAAAACACATAACTATAAAAATAGCTTTATTTTTATTCCTGGTCCTTCCTGCCACCAATGAGGGTTAATGCTTCCAGGAGCCTGGCTGTACTGAGAGAGGACATTTTTCCCCCTTTATTTCCAAAAGTGAACTTTACATATGAAGAGGCAAACCTGCTTGTCAGAGGTCAGCAAAACTGTAACTTGTAAACAGGGCAGATAATAATTGAAAGCCCAAGGAAAGGGTGTGTCACCCAGGAAGGGAAAAAAAAGAACTCTGCCCTCTAGGAGTATTTGAACCAGAGAGGAAAGAGAAAAAGGGAGAGAAGGCTGGAGGGAAGAACAAAGAGGGAGTAAGGAGGGGGGAAGGAGGAAAAGGAGGAGGAGAGATGGGGAGGGGAGGGGAAGGGTGGGAAAGGAAGGGGAGACAGAAAGAGAACTGCAGAGGAGTTAGGAGTGGGTTTGTTGGCTTTCCTCTTGTGGGCAGCACCATAGTTGTGTCTGATGAAAATGCTTAAGGGGTAGAAGTCAGGGTGGTCTCACTGAGTGCCCCAAACTTTGGTGAGGGCTGGAGACAGCCATTCAGAATTCCTAGGTCCAATCTGTTTACAGGGACATGCTGAGAAACTGGCTGAGTCGGCGGGGGGCGGGGGGGTTGGGGTGGGGTGAGGATAGGCAGTCTGAGTATAGGCCACAAAAGGTACCACGGGCCACAGTGATGCCATGTCCAAAGACTCAGGTGTATTCAGCCACATGTCAGTGGATTCTGGTGCAGGACGTCCTGGTGACCTGGTGGACCAGTTAGCCCACAGTGAAGGCCAATGAGACCCAAGGGGCAGAATGGATGTGACCGTGGCTCCTTCTGGCAATACCTTGGTATAAACCACGGAGGGCAATTTACTGGTCAATATTTTAGGTGGTAAATAGACCAGAAAATGATTTTGCATTTGAGGGTATACCTTAGACTTGGTGTTGAACCAATCTATTATTTTGATAATTTCAGAGCCTTCTCTAAGGAAAAGCTCTCCCACTCTTTTGAATAAGCTGTAACATGGGAGAACCACCTCCTGAAAGTAGGAGGGAGATTGTGCCAAATAAAATGCTAATCTTCACTCCTTCACTAGGGTCATCCACAGAGGTAGCCATGTTCTGCCTGATGTAGTTAAAAGATGTTAATTAGCAAGGGTCCCTATTCTCATTCCTTAAATTTCTGGGAAGAAGGTTGGTGGAGTGGGGTTCCACCACATTCTCCTGAGAGAAGGTTTTAGAAGCTGTGCTTCTGATCTTCCTCTACCACTCACTCACTCCTTGTCTTTGGAGAAGTGTGACTTTTCTGATGGGTGAGATTGTGAAGGGGGTGCTGAGTGTGTGTGTCTGACTCCACTTCTGCTTCCGCCCTTTTGCTCTGCCTTCCACAGCACGCATGTTTTCTGCTTTTGTCTTCCATATGGTTAGCACCTGAGGATCTGGGCCTAAACCCATTTCTAAAAGATGGGCTGGGTTGTAACTTTTCCCACTAATAAGGAAAAAGCTATGTGGGTCAAAATGTTTCGAGAAACAGTGTAAGACCTCTATGTCTGCATTCTCTCTCAGGTGGTTCTCCCCCAGGTCTACATTTGTGGCTGCACATTGAAGCCAGCTTCCCCCTTCCACTTTTACCTGTAATAAAAGGGGTATTTGTCCTCCATCTATCTAACTTTACTGCTCCTTTCTGAAAAGATGGATCTGAGAAATAGGGGTGATTATTTATGATCCCAAGCCCAAACATATATTAAAGAGTTTATCCAGTACAGATTGTGATAAAAATGCAAGGGAAGCATTGATGTAGTGAAAAACAACACCAACCTTGGAGTCAGCCCTGAATTCAAATCCTGCCTCTTTGACTAACTAGTTATCGACCCAATTATTCAACCTCTCCAAGCCTCCTCTGTAAAATATTGATAACAAAACCTATCTCCTGGGATTGTAAAGATTAAATGATGTAAGATGTATAACTTACTTCATTATCTCTCTATATCACTGAGGCTGGCATGTAGTAGAACTCTACTGTGAGTTATTTTCCTCATTTCTCTTCTGTTGAACAAATAACATTTATTTATCTTCCCCCTTCTCCACCCCCACACATACACATCCTCTGTACATTAATAACCCTCTTGCACTTTATCATAATCACTTGACCTACTCTTGAGGGAGGAACATATTTGTTGGGAATGCAGACGATCCAGTATAACATCTATCATATATACACTCAATGAAAATTATATCGTTTTTCTTTTCCTTACCAATACAGTCCTATTGAAACTCTGCATTTTTCTTTATGGTGTGCCTGCATTTTATAATGTGATAAAATGCTTTAAAAATCAGTCTCTTTATTTGCAAAATTATGAGATTTTATCATAAGACTGGTAAAGAACCGTTGTGTTATAAATTCCATAGTTATATAAAATGCCAAAGTGTTATTACCCTTAAAACTATTTTGTTTGTTATGCTGGTTCCATGTAATTTCCCTAATAATTAGCCAAGGCTTGCGTTTATAGTACTTTCACGCTTTTATTCTATAGAAAGATAGAGAAAAATAGAATTCTTTTTCTTTATCAGCAAAACCACAAAAAAATGACCTCAATAGGTTATTATTATAAAAATCGCACAGAAGCCTATTTAAATAAATGTGCCATTGCAATGTATTCAGATTGTATTTATTAATTATTTCATTTAGTGCCCATTTGCTGAGCTCAACTTTGCCATGTCCCATAGGTACTGGGCCCAAGGAGATGAACAATATTTGCTTCATGCCCTTACAGACTCCTGATCAAAAAAAGCAAAAGAAAGTATAGGGTGGTGACCTCAGGAAACATATCACATTGGTGACAGTCATTGTTTAATTAGTCATAAAATCAGAACCAGCAGGATATAGATACACATTGTAGATGAAAAAGTCTAGTAAGACTTCTAATAAATCTAACCAAAAGTAACTTCACAAGGTGATTTGATCATAAATTGCTAACTAGGCAGGTCATGGTGAGTAGTGATGCCTCAGGTCTATAACTTCTTTAGTAAAACATTTAAGCAAGTCCTGCCCATTGTCCTCATGCACCCGTGTTAACACACCTTTAAATTGCCAGAGTGATTCTCTTTTCCAGACCCCTTAGGGGCGTAACCACCCTTAAGGGAATATTTTGGATCTTGCTTCCTGGTGATTATCCTTCGTTTGGCTTAAACAAACTCTTAAAAAAATTCTCTACAGGTTTGGGTAGTCCTTATGTTCACAATATTAAAAGATTTACTGCAATCAATTGACTTATGCAATTGTGTGGACTGTCTAGGCAAGTCCGAAATCCATACGGCTGGTCATCAGGAAGGGCCAGCTGGAGGTCATGGACTCCACAGAAGCTTCTGATCACAGGCTGAACTTCTGGTTCATCAGGAAAACCCCAGCAGCAATTAAAATCTTCCAGGGGATTGAAATCAGGTCCACCCAGATTATCTAAAACAAAGTTTCTTATTTAAAGTCAACTGGTTATAGACTTTAATCCCAGCTCCCAGATACTTTCAGAGCAACACCTAGATGAGTATTTGATTCAATAACCTCTGGCTAGAGCCAGCCAAATTGGCACATAAAACTGATCATCACAATCATCATTTGCAAAATCCTCATGAGTCTAATGTGGACCAAATGTAGCACTCTCCCCAAATCACAGACAATGTCTGCTGAGCAAATATTGCAAGAATCTGTTTCCTAAAGTGCTATCAATTTACCTGAAAATTATAATCAGGAGTTTTACTGTGGCTCCGGAGGTTCAGGACTCTTGATGCTATAATGTCGTTGGGGAGGAGTTAGTTGGAGACATGAGTTCTGTATTACTCCCTCTAATCCGTGTGTGTGTAGTGTGGGAGAAAAAAACTAGTATAGAGTATTATAAAATAAATATAAATGGCCACTTCTAAAAAAACATAGCCCTCTGTTACAAATTCACTGAATGAAACTTTAAAGTAGTTCCACAAAACACTAATTTCTTGAGATGAAAAGCCTGTTCACAATATTATTATCTATATAGCCATTTGCATTTATATATGCATTTATATACAAAACATGAATTTTATAATATATGTAAACACCCCTTGGCAATGGGCAAGGAGACACCTGATTGATGGTGTTTGCTCTTATATCAGTCAGGGGTGAAGCAGATGTTGAGTCCTTGGTTCATGTTAGCTTGATGCCTGTGTTGCTGGCCAGAGCTGTTTCATCCCTGGGGCCCATAAAAATAATATATGTAAATATATGCATGTACATGCAAATAAATATTTTATAAATTTATGCATTATATATATGTATATATAATCAAGTACAATGGAGAAATGTTAAAACATTTAAAAAATCTTTCCTGTTGTGTTTTTCCAAGTCTTAACCTGTCGACATCATTGTCATCTTTAAGAGGGAGATTTGGAATTTTGCTTGAGTCAAATTCTTTGATCATGGCACACCTTTATTCATGGGCTAACTAATTGGATTATTATTCATTGCAGTGCACCTTTAAAATCTGTGTAAGAAAGTATTGTTTGTGGGGTAGGGATGGGATGGGTTTGCAATTAAGCAGCTATTCAAGTCCAACTGAAAGTTCCGTCATACTGTGTGAGAGGTGGAGGAAAGCTTAAAGGTCGTCTAGTCCAATCACTCATTCAATGGATAATACTTTTCTTTTCCTTCAATCACACAGTTGGTCAATGCTTCATCTATAAAGGAAACTGCAGAGTCTGACAACATGATCCATCACATGGTCTCCATCATTATTTTGATAATGCCATTTGTCATTGTCAAAGTTCTCCAACAAAAATGTTTCGAAAGAGAAAACCAACTGACTAAGACTGAAAACAATGGCAAGCACCGTGGTTCACGATGCATTTACCGTGGGTCTATTACATGCAGGGTATGGAGCAGCTCAGCACTCTCTGTGGGGAGATGGACATGGTCCAAACTAATTATTATAATGAAACACAAGTAATATCCAGTTGTGAACAAATTGGTACAAAAATGCAAGTGGGTGAAAAAATTGGAAAAAATGCAATTTTTTCCAATTCCAGAACTGTGTGTATTGGGGCGGTAAGGGACTTAACACAGGTCACCACTGTTGAGGTGGTTGTTTTTGATGAGTAAGATTTCACCAAATTGAGTAAGATATAAAGACAATTTCATGTGCAGAGGGAAAAGAATGAGGAAACACCCAGTGGTGTCAGGAGTACTAGATGATAGGGGGAACTGAGTGCTAAAAAGGATGAGAACATAGGATGAGTATTAGATGGGAAGTGGGAAGTGTTATGGATTGAATTTTGTATACCCCCCCAATTTATATGTTGAAATCCTAAACTGCAGCACCTTAGCATTGATTTTACTTGGACATAGTGTCTTTACAGAGGTAATCAAGTTAAAAGGAGGCAATTTGGGTGGGTGTTAATTCACTATAATGGGTATCCTTATAAGAACAGGAGATTTGGGCACAGGCACACACAGAGGGAAGATGATATAAAGAGACTCAGGGAGAGGATGGCCACCTAGATGTTGAGGACACAGAGATGGCACAGATCCTCCCCTCATGGCCTTCAAGTGAAACCAGCACCTGCTTTTGGTCTTCTGGCCTCCAGAACTGTGGCACAGTCAGTGTTTGTTGTTTAAGCTACCCAGTGTGTGGTACTTGGCTAGGACCACCCTAGGGCTCTAATGAAGGAGGTGAAGCAGGAAATGGAAATTTGGATTGGACAGCGAGAGCTCTTCTATTGTGTATTCAGCATCTGAGCAGTGGGGAGCTTCCTAGTCAGAGGTTCCTGAACAAGCTAACTTTGCCACAAAGTGAAAGAACTGGAGGTTGAAGGAGGAGGGAGAGGCAGTGGGAAGCCAGAGCCTGGGGCTTCTTTAATGGGCCAGATGAAACATGTCCAGGGCCTAAATTAGGCCAGAGCTCCAGGTGGGGTTTCTAAAATGTTGCATAGGTAAACCTGGTAAACCATAGGACACAGCCCACAAAGAAGGGGAAATCAAAACACTCACTGGATTTGTAGTACTTTTTCCCTCAGATTAAGCTCAAGTGGGTAAGAATGAACACCTGGGTTCAAAGGCAATGAATTAGTTTTGGATATAGCCCTCTCGGGGCCCATAATGCTTTGCAAATCCACTCTTCCATTCACTTCTTCCCTGTAGGCACCCTGTCTGTGGCTCCCTTTGTGATCTATAAACATGCCAATTTCTTTCCCAGCCGGGGTCTTTGTATTTGCAAATCTCAATGCTCAGAAAACTCTACCTGGCACTGCACCCCTCCCCCACCCCACCGTCATCTGAATGGCTCATTCCCATCCTTCAGGTTCTAGTGCTCTTATCACCTCTTTAGAGGGAAGGGTCCCTTTTTTGAGCATTCTCTCCTCTGGGTTCTTGGAGTTCCCACCCAGTTTGTGTTTCCTCAAAGCAATTTTCAGGCTCTGTAATCAAATTGCTTATTTATTTTTGTTTATCCTCAGCCTCCCCCACTTCAAGTCTCAGCTTCCAACTAAAATGCAAACTCTGAGTACAGGGACCGACTTATTCTACAGCTCTTCCCTGGAGTCTAGTAAAGTCTCTAGCACTTAGTAGGTGCTCACTAAATAGTGGCTAAACAAATGAATGTACCAACCAAAAATATCACCCTCCTGAGTGGCAGGAAATGATATAAATAATATAAAATATTGAAATGGTTGTAATTTTCTAAAAGTTGAAATTTCTTCAATATTTTACATCATTTCACATTCACTCAAAAGGGATGATATTTTTGGTTAATACATTTAGAATTAAAGAGATCATCCTAATAATAATTTTTAGAAAAAAACCTTTAAATTTCAAAGATGTAGGAACACAGTGAGTTATGAAAAAGGTAAGTTTTTGACTTCACACTTTCTCATGGAAAATATTTTAAATCATTTAACATTTTAAACATTTTACATAAAAATCTGGCCAAGACAGTGGAAAAAGACTTTACTGATTCTACACGTTAGTTGTTCTCTCCCCTTGGACTCAATGAGTCTGAGATGGACGTCAGGCTATGCAACAGCAGGTAAGGCAATCTCTGACCTTTGGGTTGCTTAAGCATTTATACACCTGATGGCAATCTTTCATTAAATTTGGTGGGGCAGCAGCCATTCTGGCAGGGAGCAGAGAACACGGATTTTTTTTTCTTCAGTGATTTTCATACCAAATAGCTGAAGCTGCTTCCCAGTGACAGACAAAACTGAGAGCCTCATGCTTTTCCAGAGGAGCATGATGGTGTTCATGGAGGGAACATAATGTGGGCAGATGAGAAGAGAGGAAGGGAGAGTATAGTTTATGCGTTTAGGGACTCGAGAAGACTACTTAGAGAGTGAGCAGGATGTGATGCTAATGGGCAGGAAACAAGTTCCCTGAGATTTATGGTGTGTTAAAATGCAGTATACTCTGGTAAACCAGTGTTCCTTTCCTCCTTCCTCCTTGCTTCGCTTCTCCCCACCATTTTCGACTTGCCTCAGGATGGAAATAAAAGGTATAGTTTTGGTAGAAGGGTGGATATTTCTCCCCAGCAAGACTGAAAAGAACAGAATTGACTAGGAAACCTTTCTCATGTCTCCCTGCCCATTCACTGAGCCAATATTTTCTATGACCCCAATGATATAAATATTAATATTCTTCTTCTTTCATGTATGAAGAAACTAAGTCAGAAAGGATGCAGAAACTTTCCCATGGCAATTTGACTGGTAGGTGGCAGAACATGGATTTCACTTGAGACCTAAGCAGTTACCACATTTTCCTTGGGGCTCCCTACAAACCATTTTCCATACAGCAGCCAGGGTACCTTTCCGCATGCAAACCAATCTAATCCCTTTCGTGGTCTCCCTTCATATATACAATGCAATTAAACTCCAAGCTCCAGTTTACAAGCCACACATGAACGACTGACATCTCTGGCTTTTGGGGCCCCTCTCCCCACTATGCACTATCGTTGGTTGGGACAACATGAGCTTTTTCTTGCCTCAGGGCCTTTGCATCAGCTGTTCCCCTACCTAGGATACTCCTTCTCTTAATTAAGAAGACTCATTAGTTCCTCTTGATTTTTAGGCACCAGCTTAAATAGTTCCAGAGTATACCTTAACCCTTGCTGTCACATCGACTTATCTTAAGACTCTGAAGAATCCTCATTGCTATCTCTTTTTTTTGCTAATGAAATATTTTGCCCCCATTAAAGTTAGCTTCCTAACAGCAAGGACCTTCTCTCTTCTTCACTGTTGTAGCACGTATAGTAGGTATTCTGTAGCCTAGAATAGTACCTGACATATTGGCTGAGTGAATAGATGGACTTGATAAATTCTCCCTTTGTCATTTCTTTTAATTTCATATATTTATTCTCTAGACTGGGTCCAATAATGATTTACGTAAGATCCTATGTCTACCTTATAATAAAATCTGAGTCCATATGACATCATGTAACAGGTAAGAGATTCTTTTATGTCTTGTTTTAATTACTGAAAAGAATGATTCTTTTTAACCCTGATATTTTTCTTGTTTTCCCATCTTAAAAAGTAGCGCTGCCTTGGATAACTCAGAATAACTAAGAATTGGCCTCAATGCATCTTTCATTATCAAACCCCACCTTGTCAGTCACTATGGTCTATTGATTTTACCTCCCAAATACATTTCATGTTCATGTACTTTCTTCGTTCCCACTGCTAGAACCCAGTCCAATCTCCTATTATTTCTTGCTTAGATTTCTATAACAACTCTTAATTGGTTTAGTTACTTTTGCCTTTCTACAATCTCTATCCAATTAATCTTTCATCATAGTCAAATGAGGTACAAAACCCTGCCTTCTTGGACACTGAAAGAGCTGCTTCCCCAGCTTAAATAGTTATGTTGATTCTTTCC
>CM052538.1:10934156-10953898 GCA_028533065.1 Trachops cirrhosus
ATTGAATGCTATTCTTTAAATGTAAAGCATATTTCCTCTTTAGAGCAATTTAGTGAAGAGGGCTGATAAAGCTGTGTCCCAATTTACAGATGGGAAAGTCAAGGCCTACTGCATTAACAGGAGAGGCCAAGATCAGAATAACTGAGAGTGCTCCTAAGGTTCTCTTTTTCTCAATCCCCACATTCAGATAGTCATCAAGGTCTATTGATTTCAGCTCAACGTCTCACACAGTTAAAAAGAAGCAGCTCTGGGAACTAAAATCTCTCGATTCCTAGACTATGTTTTATTTCCAACTTACTATAACATGATATTTTTCTCCCCCATGTGTTCTCTTCAGGACTCTAAAACGTCATTATTAAGTGTTAACCAGGTCCTGGTTGCTTTGTACAGTAACAAAATATTTCTGTGTCTTTACAGCTATAATACAATGGGGATCATTTGAAAAAAGTTAAGTTTTCTGCAGGGTAAGGATCTTTCCCATGACTAAGATCATATTTCATTGACTGTCTTGCCTTGTATTGGGCACTATCCTAAGAGGATAAAAGATTAATAACAATACTTTTAGATGAGGTTTATTGAGATAAATATGTCTTTCAAGGTGTTTTAAGTATAGTTGTTTGGGTTTTCTATATTTTATTCAATTCTTATAACAACTACATGGCATAGCCACTATTATTATCCGCATTTTACAGACAAGGAAACTGAGGCACAGGGAGGTTAAGAAAATTGGCCAAGGTCTCACAGGAAGTGATGAAACTCAGGTATTAACCCACCTAGTTTGTCTCTAAAGCCCATGATTTTAATCATGACACTTTAGAGCTCTCAATGGGAAATAACATGTAATCCCTTTTTATGAGGATTTTGTAGTTGGTGTGGAAGAGAGACCCATAAATGGAACACAATGTGATGAGTGTTATGACCCATTCAACATATCCCTATGATGGGTGTCTGTGTTTTCATTACACAGTATAGGTCAAGGGATATGAACTCAGAAATTGGAAAGTTTTGTTAAACATGAGACGTTGGGAGAGTCATTTAACCTTGCAGAGCAGTATCCTTATAATTAAAACATGAAAACCAATATCTATGTCAAAGTTTTACTATTGGTGTTAAGCAGGTTAATGTATATCCAATAGTTAGCACATAGTAGGCCCATATGAAGACTTTCATGAGTTGTAGAAATATTAATAAAAGAATTATGTATAACATGCCAGATGAGCATGAAGGAATAACACATTAACTTAGCTGGGGAGCTGGGGGATGGTGCTCCTCACAGCTGATAGAACAGTTAGTTGACCTGGGACTTGAGAGATGCACTATAACTTTATTCCTTTGCTTCCCCATTCTGCATCCGGGTTTTTTCTGGGGAACCACTCTTTCTTCAAGGGCATGCCTCACCCCATGCAGACCTGGTTGCTGCTGGTAGTCATCCTGCTATCCTAGGATGAGTCTCCCAGATACTGAACTAGGTGCCACAGAAGGCAGAGAAGAGTGAGGACAAGAAAGCAGACGCTTGGCCAGGCCGGTCAGCCATTTGTTCAACCAAATATGAATTCTCTCGACCTCTCGACTTTCCAATCTGTGAGCCAGTAAATATATATGCTTCATTGTTGAAGCCTCTTTGAGCTGCGTTTTCTGCTACTTGCAACTGATCCCCTTCTAACTGTAGAGAAATCTAGGCAGGAGGGCTGCACGTGCAAAGGCTCACAGAGGAGAGAACACGGCATGTTTGGAAATACCACAATGAGAAATAAGGCCAGAAGGTGGGTCAGTGCCAGCTCTTCAGGGCCATCCACTTCCATGTTAATGAGTTTGGACTCTAGCCTGTAGGCAGTAGGGAGCAACAGTTTTTGAGCAGAGAAGTGACAAAATCAGATTTTCATCTTAAAAATATGACTCTGGCTATGGAGTTGAGTTTGGATAGGAGTAGGGAAGGCTAAAAGCAGAGAAAAGAGATAGGAGATAAATACAGTGGAAAAAAGGAAGACTGTAGTAGTGAGGGCAGATGGGTAAGGATCTGGTATGATTTTCTTTCTACATCCACCTTCCTATTACCTACTTACTTCAATGGATTCTTCTTGGCTTTTATTTATGGATTCACAGACGCCTCACCAGCCACAGATGAAGGCTGGCAGACAGGGGGCTCTTGCTGTTGGGGCACACTTCAGAGCCTTCAAAATGCAAGATACGAGGCCCTGGAACTTTCAAACTTTTCATGTTCCCTTGTCATCCTTATCCCTGCATCATGGTGATGCTTTTCAGCTGGACATTAACAAATGGTTACAAAGGGCTACAATCTTCACAGACCACAGTTCAGGAAGCCAATGTATCTTCCTGGACTCACAGATGAGTTCCCAAGCTCCTTTTCTTTAAGGCAGGAGATGTCCCAGCAGGGAGAACCAAAATCCTGTCATAAATTCATGCTTATTGCCTCTTTTTCTTTATCAGAAAACGGTCGAGTAGTTACCAAGGAATTAATATTGCTTCCCATTCTTCTCAGGTATTTTTAATAGAAGGGTTAATAGAATAGCATTGCATGGGGGCAGAGACACATAAATAGTTGGGAGTTTGGTTTTTAAGTATAAATTTACAAAACAAAACAAAACAAAAAAACAAGCCCTCCTGTCCAGTCTCTCTGGTACTATGCTTTCATCTCTTTCATACAATTTGTTGCAATTTGAATGGCCAATTAAACATCTGTTAATATGACCAGGGAAAAATTATAACTCCATGTTTTCATGAGTATATATCACCTATGTTGTGTTAATCTTCTGCTGAACTATGAAGTCACAGCTAGAATCACATTGTGGGTCCTCTGGGGATTCAGGCCAGGAAAACTCATTCCTAATCTTTTACTGCCACCAGTACCACTGATTAATCCCATTCTGATTCCTCACCATGGGTGGTAGGAATAGTTTAAAAATTTTAAGTTCTAAGTGCTGAAAAGGACCTTAGAAATGATCCACTCGGGGATTATTAGTGAATAATTTCTGTTGGTTCAGCTTAGGCTAAAGATAATCAAAATTATGTCCCAAAATGTGGAGCTAGAACCCACCCTGCAGGACTTTTCCTGAAGGAGGGACTTCAGTTTCCCATCTATGAGATGGAAAGAGCTACTTCTAGTGGCTGTTTGAGGATTAAATAAATTAATTTATTGGAAGCACTCAAAGGCTACTGGCACATAATAAGTACCAGATTAAGTGTAATCTATTAGGATACAGTTGTTTGGAGACCATATCAAGTGTGCCAACAAATTCCAGCACAAATGGGGCTGGATGGCTGAATGCTTCACTGGTAAAACAAAACCAAGTTTGCTGCTCTGGGCAGGCACCACTTAAGAGTCTATGAGGGTGAAAAAGAATGACTATTTTTTTATGAATCCATGTGGCTACATGCAAAGGAGATCTGCATGGAGTGGTCTAAAGTCTTGTCCAAAAGAAGTGAACAGATATGATTAGAGAGAAGCTGGAGATATTAGATTCCTACGATTAGAGGAAAGGGGCAAGAGTCAGCCAAAAGAGAGACACATTCGCCCTGCCTGGGAAATGGCAAGTGAGACCACTTGTGACTGAAGGACATCAGATGATTCTGGAAAGCGTCCTAAGGGACTCAGTTGTAAATATCTGACAACTTCAGAAAGAGTTAATGACAGATCAACACGGTAGTGTCAGCTAACAAGACATTTCCTCCTCCCTTTACTCTCTTCTCTAACTTCCTTCAACATTGGGTGTTAGGGGAAGCCATCATAAAACTTGTATGGCACATCGGGCAGAAAGGAAAAGGCTGTGACAGAGAGAAGGCAATCCAATCCCTTACGACCACAGGTTTTTGTTCATGGAGCGGTCTGAGCTGGAGAAAGGAAGAAACTCTAATTTTAATGGAAGATATACTGATACTTGGAACTATATATTTTCATTACTGAACTGGGACAGTGTTTTGTGATTTAAAGTGACAGGGAAACTATTTGTATACTGAAGGATGACAAAAAAATATCACAAGCCCTGCAGAGCTTCCTGAAGAACTAGCACCCAGAGAGTGGGTTTCAAAGGACAGTGGTAGACAAAGTAAGGATGCTCTGTGATCGCACGCCATGAGCTGTGTCTGTTCAGCCCAATGGCTACCCAATTATCTCATATTTATTGGATGCTGCCACACGCCAGGCACTGCTCTGGTGCTTAGGATACAGCAACAAACAAGACAAATCTCTACTGTTTTGGGAATTGGATACTACAGGGAAAATGGAATGCAAATTGATAAAAAAAGGATTATATAAATAATAGGTTTGGGGCAACTTTTAACGGCTAGTTAAAAAAACATGAGGATAAGAGAAAAGGGATGAGGAGAGGGAAAATGTGGGGACAAAAAGGAAGTTCTCTTCTGATGGCTTATATATTCTCAGTGCGCTTGGAGGGGACTTCCTGGGGAGAGTGAGGAGGAGGCAGAAGGTGTTGATAGTTTAAAGGGAAGGTATGAGATTGTCACCTGGGATCATAGGAGAGAAAATTGCATTGGAAACTGCAGTAGGATTGTCAGGCAGCTTTACAGATCTCTTGAGAACCATGGTAATGATCGTAAGTGACGTGAGTGAGCATTTCTGTATGTTTTTCTCCAGCTGAGTTTAATTACCCTGATGCAGGCACAGAGAAAGTGGAGAATTAAATTTATTCAAGGTCGGGGTTTGGCCAGGAAATCATGATGGAGGAAGAAGGGAGAAGGGACTTGAACCTACTGGCAAAGAACCATGGAATCTAATTTGGGTGTGAGGGGAAATGAGGATAAGAGAAGAATGAGTGCTAGGATCGATAGCTTCCTGGTCCCTGTGGGGCTTATTAATTGCTTGAGTCATGACACAGAGTGAGTAAGCTACACAGAGAGGAAGTGTGGTATGAGGAGAGGATAATTGAAATGGAGATTATGATGATGACAAAGTACAGCAATGTCCTGGGGATTGGGTGGCTGAAGCTGAGTGCACAAGACATCCTGGAGGAGGGAGGTCAAGAAACCTGGAATCAGGAGGCCAGAGTAATAAAAGCATTGTTTATGTGGATATTGAAGTCACCCAGAGTTATGGGAGATATAATACTGGAAACTAACAGTGATCTGGGTACCAAAATGGTTAAGAAATGAGGAATGCCTAAGGGCTAGATCGAGCGGGGTGGTAGTGGTAGTAGACCAGTCTGATTAAGTTCACATCTGGGAGTTTCAGTGGTAAGAAGAGACATTGATCTAGAAATGGCTATGAGGTGCACCCCACCTCTAGGTTCAGTGGTAGAAGGGATATGGAAGACAAAGGAATCACCACTTAAGAGAACTATGGGGGGGTCCATTGTCTTTAGCACAGAACAAGATTTCAGTTAAAGTGAGTCAGAGGAGCAGAAAGAATGATGATAAAGGGAGTGGGTTTGCTGACAATGGCCCATGAATTCTAGAAGGCTCATGGCGAGGAGAAGGGGATAGGGTCAGATTGGGGAAATTATAGGGTGATGAAGGATGACCTGGGAGATTGAGTCTCTGGTGTTAACTGACATACATCTGGAAGCAGGGTAAGATCAATTCATCCCAATGTCCTGGTTTAGTCTGATTCTGGTGGTGAGAATGTTGAACTGGAAGGAATGGAGGTCTTACTTGGAGAGTTCATGGCTCTGGGTAATGCCACAGTCAAAAAGAGTATGACAATTCAATCACATTGGGCTTGACTGGCTAAAATAGACTCCTATACATCTGAAGCCAGTAAGTTTTACTGCAGATACACCCAATTCCAATCAATTAGAATAGTTGCCTGGAGCCTTAGCATGAGACAGGGCTGAGGATGGATTAATGAGGTCAGATATGACATAGGAGTGATTCATAAGTTGTAAGTGGGTGACCTTTGTTTTTACATTTTCTTGAAACATACACAAAAGTAAGTGCTTTGCTCAAAAATGACAACTATTTACTGAGAGAGTCAGAACCGCCCTGCCAGGGAAAACCCTATTTAGGTAGCTCTCTTCATCAAATAAATGTAATTTTGTGTTTTTGAGCAGTTGCTGAAGATTAGTAATACAGACATTGAGTCTTGGATCTGCCACCTGTGTGATTGTGAGGATATGGGCAACTATGGGCAATTTATTTGACTCTTGTGTCAGTTTGGGTTCCAGAGAAGCCGACACCAAGATGGGGTTAGACATGCTAGAAATTTACTGAGGGGAAATACGCACGATGGATACCGTGAATAGGAGCAGGAGTAGGTGGGGGTGCAAAACACAAGTCTAGCCTGTGAAAGAAGAGAGGGAAGGAAGCTCTGATTGCAGTACATTGGGAGGCAAAGGTCGCCTGCTAGGGGGGTCCTGCTTTGGGCAGGAATGGTCCAATCCCTAGCCCCTCTGCTCTGCTCATCATTGACTGGGGGCAACCCACTGCAAAGCGTGGCCTCGGGGCATAAATACTGCAGGGAAATCCCTAAGTCTGGCAGCTGGAGACTGTCAGCCAACTACGTTCCTTGCTGCACGTCCTCTTAGAATAAGATATGAGTGGAATGACTCCAATGCTACTCCAGACTCTAAGTCTCATTAACATTTTTTTAACATTTTTTAAATTGAGGTGAAATTCACATGACATACCATTAACCATTTTAAAATGTATCTACGTCAGTGGTATTTAGTACATTCACAATGTTGTGCTACCATCTCCTCTATCTACTTTCAAAGTATTTTTATCTTCCCCAAAGGAGACCTTATGCTCATTAAGTGCTTACTCCTCATTTCCTCCTCCCCCTAGTCCCTGACAGCCACTAATGTACTTCCTATCTTTATGGATTTACTTAGTAGGAATAGTTCATACAAATGGAATCATACAATATGTGACCTTTTGTATCTGGGTTGTTTTCATTTAGCATAATGTTTTTGAGGTCCATTCATACTGTAGCCTGTATCAGGGCTTTGTTCCTTTTTAGGGCTGAATAATATTCCATTATATGGATACACCACATTTTGTTTATCCATTCCTCCACTGATGGACATTTGGGTTGTTTCCATGTTTTGGTTATTGTGAATAATGCTGCTATAAACATTTTTAACCTGTAATTGTTGAGTACCCACTTTCAAGTCTTTAGGATATGTAGGGTGGGGCAAAAGTAGGTGTATAGGGATGAGTATGTAAAACACAGAGTTTATTCCTGTGTTATTCTTTCTTAATTGTTGCATTATTTTCCATATGAATATCTGTACACCTACTTTTGCCCTACCCTGTATACCTAGGAGTGGAATTACTGGTTTGTACAGTAATGCTATGTTTAACTTTTTAAGTGGTTCAGGTACCACTCAACTATTTCAGAAACCAACAAGCTACTTTCTAAATCTCCCATTTCTTACCTATTACTTCATAGGGTTGCTGTAGAGAGGGACTGAGAAAATGCTTATAGAGCACTGAGCACCCTGGCAGGCACCCCCTACTCCCCACCAAAGGAGAAGCCTCCCACATGATTGTTATTCTCTGTAATGGATAGAGCATGTTTACCTCACAGACTGACTGACTTCCCCCAAAAAGATATTATAGTTTTATGTTTGTTTTTTATTTAGCTATAGAGTGAAGGTATAAAGTGATGACTATTCTTTAC
The DNA here is from genome assembly GCA_028533065.1 of Trachops cirrhosus. Taxonomy (NCBI): domain Eukaryota; kingdom Metazoa; phylum Chordata; class Mammalia; order Chiroptera; family Phyllostomidae; genus Trachops; species Trachops cirrhosus. The sequence continues at coordinate 10,941,751 of CM052538.1, forward strand.
TCTTAAAGAGAAATGGACCGTACTTCCTCTTGATTCACTGTAGTTCGTGGAAGGGAAGAACACTCAGGATTGAAAACCAGACCACAGCTTGGGTCTAAACAGTTTTGTGGGCGATGAGTTCATGAGCTCCTCTCTCACAAGAGACCACACCCTCTGCAAGGAACTCCCTCTTAGCAGAGCCGTCCTCAAAACATCATTTTTGGGTGGTCATGCTGGTCACTGCCTCTCGCATCTCACCAAGTCTGGTCAGGCTCTCATGGACTCTTATTTTGATACCAATTTTTTTAAGTGGAAGGGGAAATGAAATGTTGGGAGATTTAAACAATCAGTCATTTAAACAATCAAGCCTTCAAGAGGGAAAAGGGAGAGAACAATAGCTTAGATCTTATATCTCCTTCTTTACTTACACTCACTGCTAAGAAGCTAATATGTAAAACAAATAAAAACAGAACTTCCTTCACTGAAGATGGTACCTGGTGGTGGTGGGGGGGGGGTCTGGCTTCCCTTTATTGCCCTTCAGGCCATCCCATCCCTTGCGGATGGACCCTGTTGCTGCACACAGGACAATGGCCAACCTACTTTAACACATTCCGTGGAGTAGATTTTGTAATGATTCAACAGACAGTCTTAGCATTACGGTAACATGCACAGCTGGGAAGAGCCTCAGCGTATGGCTGAGGGTGGTGTGGTCTTCTCTTCTGTGGATGAGCTTCAGTCTCTATCCCTTTACCCGTGGCTGTTCAGAGGACAAGTTGCTCAAAAGAGCTCTACTGTTAGTAACAGAAATACACAATATTGTGCAGGTGATGTTCTCCATTAGCTCATGTGGCCTCATGTGTGTGTGTATCTTTATCCCCAGGCCCCCAGGGGTGTAACTAATCATGTGGATCCATAAAACAGAATGCTCAAACTCCAATGCCCACAGAGGCCAGGTATAAACTTAGCTTCCATGTTTAAGTGGATCCTGTAGAGAACTTTTATGTATTTTTCCTAAAGGTATTTGCATTTAAAAAAATTCTTAACTCTGTGTTGGCAAATAGACACACACAGATATTTTCTGGGCATGAGGAATTTTAGTGAGGTGCACAGTGACATAGATTTATTTATTTTGCTAAACTTAACGTTCTAGCTCTAGAGACTGTGAGTTGCTTTGTGTTTAGAGTACTGTGTATTTTCAGGGAAGAGTTACTCAGTTTTTTAATTGTAAGAAAAGTGTGAACATAATTTGTCAGGGACAAAACTTTTGAGCCCTGACCAAAGCTGCCCTAAATCAGTGGAATGTAGAGTTGATCAGACCAGCGTGGGGACAGGCAAATTTGCATAAGGACCAAAGTGTCTCCTGGAAGAACAGGATGCACCCTGAATCTCTTTGATGGATTGAGATGGTCCAAACTGACTAGTAGGAGAGAACCATAAGGTCCCAAAGGGCATCAGAATTTCCATGAGGGAAAAGGATGGAAGAGTAACAGAAATTATCTGATGCCTAGATGATGCCATGTGACCCCTGGAAAGACCCTCCGTTTCTCCCTCTCACTGCTATTTGGAAGGAATTCTGACCCCTATAGATGAGTCCATCTGTCTAAACTGAACCCTGTGGTGTAGATGACCCGTCCCCTCCATCCAGAAGAGAGCCCAGCCTTACTGCTCATGTAGGCATAGGGGTGTTTTAATAGTTAATTGGAATTGTGATATTTGTACCTTGAAATTGGTGAAACAGAATAAACTGGTATCAGAATAAAGATTCCTAATGAACTGAAGACATGCATTACAAAAGGGTTTCTTTTGACAAACACTGCAAACAAGGTCATTGGAGCTGCGAAGATTACTTCAGCCACCGCTGTCACACAGAGCCGGAAGTGTGGAGGAGGAATGGGGGTGGCGAGTTTAGCGGGGCAGATGAAACAGAGATGGAGAGAAAGAAACTGCTGGAGTCACGGTCATGCCAGGCCATGGATGCTCACTCAAAGAAGAGAGACCGTGTGGTTGGACACAGTTTCCCAGCATTTGAAATCGCCTAAAAAAATGTCGTAATGGAGTAACCTGGCAGGGTGGGTTGCAGAATTAAGGAGATAAGAAGAGGTATGAGACGATTCCTGTGGATAATACAGAAGGGGGTCAAGCAAGGAGTGAATGGCTGAGGGGCTGATAAATAACATCTGATATTTTCCTTCCTGAGTTTGGAGCCAACTGAGAAGCAGATACAGGAGTTGGATAAATTGGGAGCACGAGATCAGCTTTGTGACTGCTGAAACTGATTGGGGTGCAGCTTGGGTGTCTGTGCCTCAACTGAGTTCCAACTGAGACTCGCTTTTACTGATGGAAACTTGAAGGCAAAGGCAGCAGCTGCTGTCCTGCTCTGTCTGAGCAACAGCAAGTTTCTGACAGAGAGGCAGAGGTGCATCATAAAGGAGATTTTCTGAAAAACAGAGAGCCAAACAAGCTAAGGCACTTGCACCCACTGTCTTTGCCCCGTTTGATTAATATTCATATATCCTTCTCCTGCAGGAGCCATAAGAATGGCAAAGAGAGGCCAGTGTTTTTACTCTAATTGGACGGGAGGATGCAGATTCTCTTCCGATCCTTTCACCAACTTCCCACCCCCAAACAAAAGAACAATCAGGCCTTCATTACTTCACTGTGCTCACAGAGCACGAGCATTTATTTCCTCGCTTCTCTCCTCATGTTTACTGAAGTAGGCTTGTCATTTATCCGTGGTCCATCATGGCAACTTCTTCTTTTTTGGGGGGGGTGAGAAATAATAGAAATTTATTTCCTCATTGTTCAGGGCTGAAAGTCCAAGATCAAGGTGAGGGCAGGATTGGCTTCTCGCAAGGCCTTGTTCTTGCCCTGTAGAGGGCCACCTTCTCCGTGTCCCCATGCGCCGTGTGTGTGCACCCCTCCCAGTTTCTAATAGCTCTAGTTTGTACACTAACGACACAGTAGTCCCCCTCTTAAAGATGTGTTCTTTTTTTTTTTTTAAAGATTTTTTATTTATTTATCTTCAGAGGGGAAGGGAAGGAGAGAGGGAGAGAAATATCAATGTATGGTTGCTTCCTGTGCATTCCCTGCTGGGAACTGGCCTGCAACCCAGGCATGTGCCCTGACTGGGAATCGAACCGTGATCTCTTGGTTCACAGGCCTGCGCTTAATCCACTAAGCTACACCAGCCAGGGCAGTAGTCCCCCTCTTATTGCAGTTTTGCTTTTCGTGGTTTCACTTACCCACTGTCAAAGGTGGTCTCAAAAAAATTAAACGATGAGTTTCAAAATACATAATTTATGAGCTTTATATTCCATGCTATTCTGAGTATCTCAGCCTATCTCACCATGAAGGCAACACATCATCTCACCTCATAGAAAGAATGGTGAGCACAATGCAGTAAGGCATTTTGAAAGAGAGAGTGACCATATTCATGTGAATATTATTACCTTTGTTATTACAATAGTTCTATTTTATTATTAGTCACTGTGCTAATATCTTACTATGCCTAATCTATAAATTAAACTCTATCATAGATATGTCTACGTAGGAAAAACATAGTATATGTAGGGTTTAGGGGTCTTGGAATATACCCCACAGATGACAGGGGCTACTGTATGGAATAGGTGACTTGTTTTTATTAAATTCCATGCCTGTAGGTATTTTCCAGTCTTTACAAGCACAAGGCAAGTTATCCGCCTTTTTCATCTCACACTAAAGTTTTATCTCTCACTTGAGGATCATTTCCCTCAAAGAAACAAGGTTTTTATCACTCGCCAGAGTAAGTGCGTACATGAGATGAACACAGAACCACAGGCCCGTGTGCAGATGCTAATGACAGTTAGCCAGACCCCCCACAGAATGAACAATTGACCCAGCAATCCGAACTTGTGTAAGGAGAGTGTGCAGCTCCTTCAGGCCTATGGGACACTTTAGTTAAGTCTAAGAATTCCATGGTGCCCACGCCATATACTTTTCTCCATGTATTACAATCAGTGTTATGTCCCTTAGTCCTTATCTGTACTGTGACTCCCATGTCCTTAAAAAAATTAATTAAATCCCCATCCTATGGCTCATTATATTTGTTCAATCAATATTTGTCAAATGAATGAATGAAGACTCATTTATCAGAGCAGCATAGTATTCGTGTTGAGCACATTTAATATTCCAGATCTTAGACGGGGTCCTTTAAGGAGATGCTCATGCGGCAGAGCAATACCCTGACTCTAACCAGGTGTGTGTTTGTTGTCTATGTGCAGTGTGTGAAAGGAGCGCCCAAGAGTTTGTGGACAGTGACAGTCCTATCACCTATGTTTTCCAATATAAATTAATTTTGCCATGTTGTACTTACTGTCAACATAACCAGCTATTGAGTTCCGCTGGTGGTTTGATCTCTCGGGAGCCCTACATCTCTGGAGCCCACTGCCATATAGAGACTCAGAATGAGTTATGATGGAAAAAAAATAGGCCTTCCTCTTCACTTTGTCAGGGTCTTAGGAAAAAGCTAAATGTGTTCTCTAGGGATCTCCACTGAGTCTTCTCACTTCCCAAGGCAGGTCTGGCTGGAAATAAGTTCTCAGCCTGGGGCAGAGGAAGATTGTCCCACTGAGAGTACTGGGCGATGCCAGGATCTGAGTTAGGAAAATAAGGGTCTGTATTCATTTTCTAGGGCTGCCATAACTGGGAGGCTTAAAACAACAGGAATTTTCCCACTCCCAGTGCTGGAGGTCAGACAGCTACCATCAAGGTGTTGGCAGGCTAGATTCCTCCTGGAGCCTCTGAGAAATAATCTTGCTGTGCCTCTCTCCCAGCTGTTGGCAGTTGCTGGTGATCTTGGCTTTGCTTGGCTCATAGATGTGTCACTTCAGTCCCTGCGTCCATCATCACGTGGAGCTCTCCCTGCGTATCTGCCCAAATTTCTCTCTTCTTATATCAGTCATTAGATTACAGCCCACCTAATCCAGTCTGACTGCAGTTTTCCTTAATTACCTCTGCAAAAACTTTGTCTCCCAAAAAGGTCCCATTCTGAGGTTCTGGGTGAACACAAATATTTGGAGGACACAATTCAACCCAATTCAGGGCCTAAGAAGTGAGAAAGGAATTCCAGTGCAACTGTGGGGTCCAGGGTCAGGATGCAGGACCTGTGGCTGTAAAAACCAGGAATCCATAGGCAAGGGGAAGAGAGTAAGCACAAGCACCTACATAGAAAGGGATGGGCAGGGGGAAAACATAGGTCCTGGGGTTGTCTTGAGTGGCAACTGCTATTAACTGTTAGCGACGGCGAATTTATCAGGCCCCAACATTCCTCATTCTGTCCCTGGACTGGGTTGCTTTGACACAGATGTAACATGTTTTTTAATTTCAAGAAAAGTCCATTTCCATAAGCTAAGTGATCAGTGTAGACTTTATCGAAGATTTTATAGAGGAGGGCTTTCGACTTTGCATCCCACAACAGTTAAAAATTCATAGCACACATTTTTTTTTTATTTTTGGCTCCTAAAACATTGCTACCGATAGTTTCCCTCTCCTGCCTTGTTTTCTCATTCCAGAGTCTGTCTGGAATACCTCCCCCTCTATTATTCACAACAATCATGTTTTCCCTTTGGCTCCTACTCCAAACTCACACATGTATTCATGCCCATGCTCTCCAGAACGGGAACTACTTTATTATCCTTAGCTAACCTTTTCAGAAGACAATGCTGCCTTTTCATTGGCCCCTAAACTAGATGACACTCTGATGGCTGGATCAATTAGTCTCATCTCCATGTCCCCTACAACACTGAGCATGGTATATCCTGCATACTGGGTACTTCATAAATGCTGGCTTATTGACATCTACGTCTGATCCATTAAAATCTTGTCTTTCCATTAAAAGCTTGTGGTGATGTGTAGGTATCACCTAAGTTTTACTTTTTTTGAAATACCAAATCTCTAAAAAAGTTTGAAGAAGCAGAGAAAAAAATTTTAAAAGTCACTTATTCCTCCTGATGAGCAAGTTTCTAAATATGTTTGCATTTGTTGTAAGAGGGAGTCTTTAATCCAAAAATGTTTATTAAATGACAACTCTGTGAACACTAAGAGATTCAAAGAAGTATGAGATGTATTTTCTTCCTTGCACAGGCTTACATTCTAATTGAGGTTATTTTTGTGCACGTAGGAGGAATATAAATCCTTGTGGCATGCTGTGATGGACCTGGTGTTTAAATTCTCTGTCTACCACTCAAAAGTTACTTGACGTGGAACACATGTCTGACATGACTTAGATTCACTTTCCTTATCTATAGAATGGGGATGATAATAGTACACAATAAGATCACTGGGAGGCTGAAGTAAGATAATGCTTCCTATTTGTCTAAATAGAGCACACTCACTGAATGCCAGCTACTGTGATTATTGTTTTCTGTTGGTGCTGATGACAATGACTTCTCTGGGATTTTCAGAGGGAGGTCATTTTTATTGAAAAGGCTCACAAAAAGATGGAGTTTTGAGGTGGTATAATAAGAATTGTTACATTTCCAAAGAGCCTAAAGTAAAATATTCTTGAAGGGATGATGGGATTAGTGCAAAAGTGAAGAGAAGGCTTGAGGTGGGCTCAGACCAAACTGTGGAAAGAAAAGGGTACTGGAGAAGAAGTAGCCACTCTAAAATGATGAGAGCAAAGTTCTGCGATCACACAGTTGCCTCTTATTTTCCCTGCCCTCACCTTCCCGGGACAGAGGACAGTCATTTGTGGTGTACTTCACATTCTGTAGGTGTGATCACCTGCTAGATACAAGCTGGTGGGAAGCATGAAGCTCAAAACTAGTTGAACTTGTCCAATTAAAGAGTCCTGCTGCTTGATGTGTTTCCTATGCATTGTCGCAATCCCACATTTGACTCCCTTCTAAAAGTTTAGATTAAAAGGAAGCAAACTTCCAAAATTAGAATCGTAATTAAAACTTGACTTTGATCAGTAGCTGCTGAGAGGGTCATTAAGAGCCATGAATGTGCTGACACAGGGGGGCTGTTGAGCCGATGAGGTGAGGAGGGAAGTGGGGAGATTGGAAACAAATAAAAAATTGTTAAGGAGCATTATCAAATTGCAAATATCAATTATTATGGGTCTATGGATGAGCGATTATTATATTAAAAACATTCTTGGCAGACAGCCCGCATGGGCGTAGATAGCTGAGACTCCTTCAGGCTTGGCTTTAATTTGATTTTTGCAAACATGTTTTTGGGTTCTTTTCCTTTGATTTGTTTTAAAGAACACTGGACAACAGCTGGGGAGAAACTGCATCTAACCCTCTGTAAAACCGTGGAAAGATCCTTTCTGCCTCCTGCGAAACTTGGGATGCACCATCTCACAGGGGGATGTGTGAGGGAAGAAGGAGGGAGAACTGGCGAAGGTGGAGGGGTTCTCACACCGAGTGCCCCACAGACACGGCTGCTGTCTCCAGAGCCAAGGCGCAGTGAGGAAGGAGACACAGATGAAGGAGTTTGGGGCTTGCTTTTGTTTCTTGATAAAGACTAACGACTCCCTGGCATGAATGATGAGGGTTGATGTGGCAAAACAATGCAGGAAAGATAGTGGCTTTAGCTCCCTGTGAGCCAGCTGCGTGTTGTGTTGTGGCTGCCAAAAAAGACTGATACGATCATAGGCTGTAATCGTGGAGGATAGAAGAAAATGATCACTCCCCTTTCTCCGCACACCTGGAGTGACACATTCCCTTTTAAATGCGTGGAATGCCCCCTTGCCTGCCTGGTGTATTCCTATTTATCTTTCCAAAGCCAGCTCAAGGTCACCTCCTTTATGACAGCTTTCCCGACCCCATGCTCACCAGGCCAATTTAATCACTGCCATCTTGTGCCTGCTCAGTTGTACTATTCCATTCATCACTTTGGGTTGCCATATTGCTTATGTGTCTACCTGCCCTGAGGGGGCAGGATCCATGTCCAATTCCATTATGTACCCACAGAGCCTGGCACTTAGTAGGTACTCAGTGCAGGCATATCTTGTTTTATTGCACTTTGCTTTATTGCACTTCAGAGAAGTGTGTTTTTTTGTTTGTTTTTGTTTTTGTTTTTACAAATTGAAGGCAAGACTCTCCATCAGCAAAAAGATTATGACTCACTTTATTGCAGTGGCCTGGAACTGAACCCATGATATCTCCCAGGTGTGCCTGTACATACTTGTGGAATTAAGGGGAACAGACCAGCAGGAACATGTTAGAGAAGACCAAGTAGAAAGGAGAAAGGACTTGAAGGGTGGAACCCCAGCAGGAATCACGTCGTGCTGAAGTTAGCACGTTGATGAATAATGTTGGGAAGCAGGGGCTTCCCTCCATAGGGAGAACCATGGGTAGGGTCTGTAGATCGACTGGGAAGAGGGACCTCAAGAGAAGCCAGAAGTGACTCTATCCCTTGTCCCAAAAGCAAGGATGAGAGAGCTGTATGTAAAGGGAGAAAACAATTGTGTCGTGCAGAGAGGATTTATAACTTTTTTCTTTTGCCCCAGTTATTTGGCAACATGTGTCCATACATTTACAAAGGAATTTAGGTAGCCAAGCACACGACTGAATTTATGCAGCAAATGGAAATGTTTTCTGTGGGTCCTAGGAAGTAACATGGATAACCAAGGCCCCAAGGATGATGAAGGCCAGAAACACTGCATTATATACAACAGATGTCAAAGCATAAGTCACATCAAGGAGACTGGAGATACCTCAGTCACCAGGAGTGAAAAAAAAAGGCTGTGTAGAAGAGAGAAATTTTGTGGCATGGGGAATCCAGCTTCCAATCATCATATGCCAAATTGTTGGTTATTATGCCTAAAGTTGTGCAGTTCTTTCTGCAAAACTTTTACCAACCATTGCAAAGTGCTGGAATGACAATCAGGGAAGCGTTTGTTGTCTTGTATTTTAGATATTTTCGGGAAAACCTGACAGTGGGGGAGAAAAGGGAGAATGAAGAAAGGAAAGGAAAGCTGAGACATAGCAGAAGTTGAACGAAGATGAGCTGGCCCCTTAAAAAGTCATGTAAGGAATGATTGAAGAGGAATGTGCCAAATGATCACATGTATAAAAGATTACAACATTCAAGAGGGAGTATGACTGTCTATATTTCCCCAGAGGGATAGGTACAAGACCAATGGGGTATCAGATACAGTTTTTTGGTTGCAATTAATATAAGTTGACTTTACCTAGTTTTAGGTGAAAATCAAATTTATGATAAAGTGTTGGGTGCTCACAGATATGAAATTAAAGTTGAAAAATCGGGTCCTTCAGGAAACCAGGATCTTCAAGGTACTACCATGAATATAAATTGGTTCCAAAAATTTTTCTCTCTTACCCCCTAACACTCAGAATTTAAATCCCCAAGGGATAGATTTAGATTGTCATAGCTTGGATCACATGAGCACTTCTTGGCTAACAGAGAAGAGGTCACCTTGACTGATTGTCCCATTAAGGTTGCATTAGATGGGGAAGAACAATTCCCCAAAGGAAAAGCAGGGTACCTCCTTCAGACAAAGAGGAAATGCAAGATGCAGAGCTAAAACATTAGTCATCTGCTGCAAATGCATACACTCTTCTAGAAATTTCCTTTGACTCAAAGCACTCAGATGGGGGTTGAGTGACTATTTGTCAAGCACGTTGTAGGAAAAATTCAATAATTGAGTAATTGGACTACATTACCTCCTCTCTAACCCTGAAATTTTATGTCTCTGTGATTTTGGAAAACAGGATCAAATCATGAGACTCTCTTTAGGAGGAATAATGAAACCACTTTTATTATTCCTATTCACAGTTTATTTGCAAATATCCAGGATCAACCTGTAGATACACAAACAAAAATTTATCGATATACAACCCACAGTGCAAACAGCTAGTAATTAAAGAACCAGACTAGTGCAACGTTTTTCCACTTACAACTCTTCCCCACTGTAAGCATTCTTAAGCCTTCTGTTATCAGGCAATTTACTTATACACAATAAATGCATACACATGTATAAGGGTATTTAAATATGTTTTTCTAAATGTAAATTAAGGATCTTTATATAACTGCTCTGGGTTTTAAGGCTGGTTTATATTGGCTAAAAATTGCAGCTGAAAATAATTCCCCAGATAAGGTCATTTCTTCTCATTTGAGAAGTACTGGAAAGGCTATAATAGGATTCTTTTAAGTTTGGAGATATTTGGGTTCTGTTACCTGACAGATATTAATGATGGTTTCTATTCTGATTATATTATGGGACCATAGAATTCTAAAGGTGGAGGGCATGTGGAGATGTCTTCCTATACATGTCCCTGGGACACCAAGGAAATTACTTTAGGTGGAATGAGGAGGCACAAAATTTGAAGATGTGGGCTCTACCCAGGGAAAGAAAGGTAGAGAATATAATATGGTCTCAAAAAGGTTTCACTGACATTTCTCAATGGAAGGAGGAGTCTTAGGTATGCAGCCCAGGTCTCTGAAATATTAGACTTTCAGGGGCCACCTACTGATCCAGTTGTTGAAGTGGTTCTTACTTACTTGCAGAATTTGCCTGAAGAATGTTTCAAACTCCCCTTGGTCACAAAAATTTACTGAAGGAATGATCCTCAATGATGGGGCAGGGAAACACTCAGGGGCAACAGAATCCTGGGGGTACAGAGAAGTGCTGTAGCCCCCATATGATGTTGATATAACTCCCTCACCATGTCTCATCATTTCCATGTTGAGAGCAAATGGTATAGGGGGCAAACAATAGGTGTTTGAAATTGAAATAGTGACTGAATCCTACAGAGTATGTTGAGCCTGAGTATGTGATTGGCTAACTACTGGGGAGTAAGGATTAATGGCATCTTCATGTTTCCCTACAAGTCTTGAAAGAATTGAGAGAGACAAATTAGCTAATCTTTATAACGTACATTGCACAATGACAAAAATGGAGTAGGTATGCAGTAAATATCATCCCTTTGTGTCCACCATCAACACTACTTTCTCAGTTATCTCAGAAGGCATTTCATTGTCAAATGCAGGTTTCTCATATTTAAATTTGCATCTCCTACGATAACCAGATATTTTAGTTACACTCTGATCTCTATCACTAGTCTTTGTCCTGGACTAGGACCACCTAGTCTACACATCATTGTGTAGGAGAGGACAAATTTCTTTTCTCCTTTTACATCTTAGGTTCCATGGCTGGGTCCCTGTAAATTAAAGACAGACTAACAAGAGAAACACAAACTGAAGTTTATTAACATATGTATCACTCATATACATGGGAGTACTTAGTAGTGAGTAACTCAAAGAGGGTGGTTAGAACTTGAGCTTAAGTACCATCTTAGCAAAGAATAGTAACTTAGTAGAGAAGAGACAAGACAAAGAAAAGGACTTGGAGCTTCTGGGAGAGACACGTTGTGAGAAGACAAAAATATGGGGAAAGTAATGGTAGATAAGAGGTAGTTTCAGCGAGGTTAGTTAGGTCTATTCTCCTGGTGTAGTTTCTGGGCTGATAAATGTCTACAGTCGCCTCCAGTGATAACATCTGTCCTTCCTGGTAAAGAGGGGAGAGGAGACACCTTTTTAAATTATTTTCTGGTTTTAGTCAAACAGAGGGAGGGCAGAAACCTTTTCTTATGTCTGCTTCTTCTCAATTTCCTTTGCTCAAAATAATCCTCGTGCCAAAGTGACATATTTTGGGGTGGTGTATTTTGCTACCCTTCCTTCATGTAGTCTAATCTATCCTTGGCCATTTTCCTGGAGAGTTGAAACCTTTCCTCCTGGTTACCATGATGGCTGGCAATTGTTGGATGCCACCTGAAGGGACTGACTGGCTGTCACAATTATTTTCATGCTTCATGACTTTCTGAAAGAAAAAATGTTTTCCTAACGTGCAATATAAGTTTAGGACTATCAAAGGCAGTCAGATACTCAGCATAATTATAGGTTAGATTTGCTGACCAGATATTCAAATCATCTTCTTTTCATGGGAGGAGTGTTTGGTTGATTAAAACATTTGAGGCAGCATCTGATACAAATATCCCAGAGAACATGTCAAAGAGATCTGGTCATGGAAAACAGCCTTCTGAGGCCAGGAAATCAAATTCATCCAAATAAAGATTCTGAGAGGGAAGGGTGGTTGACTTGAGGCCCATGTGTATGGATGACTAATCTTTTGTGACACTTTTTTTTCCAGTTCATGGCT
>CM052538.1:10954398-10989805 GCA_028533065.1 Trachops cirrhosus
CATTATTCTCATCTGGGACAGACTGATCTGGCTAGGGGGCCACCCTTTATCTTTTCAAAGATATTCACACTTGACTTTAGTATTTAAAAACTGTCACTGTGTATAGTAGTGGGCTGATTGTATAACAGGTTTTTGAAGAGAGAAGGAAGTCTTACTAATCCCTTTACCCTGATACTCAGCACAGACATAAGAACACGGTGTTTAATAAATGTTTGCTGGATGAATGAATAAAAAAATCAATGAATGAATGACTTCATATTTTGCTGAAAGTCTGAAGGTTATAAATAGTCTCCAATTTCATCCAAGTTATTATAATATTGAGCACACCACAAAAGTTAAGCTACAGGCATAACTGAGCTTTATTTCAAGTGCAAATACCCTTCATTTTGTAGAATTTTGTAGAAAACTTTATTATCAAAAAAATCTTCTCCTGAGACTGATTTGTCCCTCAAATCTCTATCTGTGTCAAAATGCCACAAAGTTCAACAGAAAAGGCAGCAAAAATTTTTCAAGGTGGGCCTGGAGAATGTATCAAGGCAAACCTTTCAGGATGACCAGGATCTTTGAGATCTAATGACCTTTCGAGTTTCTTGTAAGGCTGGATGAATTGACTCTTAGTTGGAAAGGTAAATTTTACTGCTTTTAGTACGATCTTTGCTCCTTAAATAATTTTTACTGCCTTTTCTTCACTTCTAACCCTTTCTAACTTGTACAATATTCTAAGACTATGATCATGTGTTCATCGACCTACAGCAAAATTCACTCAGCTTATGCTTACACAAATAATTTTAACATTAGTGAAAATAATAAGTGGTATAGTTAAGTGCCAGGCTAAGTGCTTTCAGTTTTGTTTTCACACTGAAGTCTATATTCTTGTAAAGAAGACACTATTGTCCTTATTTTTTTTAAGATTAGAAAGTTAAAAGGTGAGTAACTTGCCCAAGGTTTTGCAGTTAATGTTAGAGTTAGAACTCATACTGAAGTCTGACTAACTTCAAAATCTATATTCTTTCAAGTATTTTATGTTGTTTCCCATGATATTAAACTCTTGACAATTTGAATAAATTCAATCTAATAATCAGAAAATCCATGAAATAAAAAGACAATTGTAAATGGTCAATACACAGAAAAATCAATGTCTTGACTTTTTGCCTTATGACAATCTTATGAGATACTATGATATGTTTTCAGATATTAGGTTTTCCCATACAAAATTAGGGATCCAAGACATATGGGAATTCACTTATTCAGTGCATATTGAGCACCTACCATGTGCCTGCATTTTGGACCTGGGGGCATAGCAAGAAAGAATAAAATCTTTCCTCTCAGGAAACTTGGAACATATTAGTGAATAACACAAACCAAATCTGTGTTCTCAGGAAACCCTCATTCCCCTTATTGTTTCAATTACAATTCAGGTGGAAGCAAATTATCCCAAATTATGTGAATAATTGCTTCTGTACTCCATTGAACTGCTCCTGTGGACTTGACCAGCCTTAAACACCCATTGGGACCCCATGTAAACATTCCTTTGAAAAGGAATTAAATTTGAAGAACAGAAGATAAAGCAAAATGCTTTAAATTATTTTTTGGTCTCCGCTCTGTTTCTCCGTGGACAATATTGAAGTAATATAATTTCTGCTTTAGTGAAATGGTAATAGCCTTTATGCTGAAATATTACATGGGAATTAGAGAATTGTTGACCATAATTGTGCCTCAAAAGTTTGTGAATTATTTAGTGAATTAAATATTTGCTTCATTATCTCACCCAAACTGCATAGTGTGAACAATAACCCCTGGAGGTCATCAACGTGCACAGGCTGAGCCCCCGTGGATATGGTCCATCAGTGACTTACCATGACATGCCACGACCTTTTTCATTTGGGAAACAGATTTTTTTTCAAAGAGAAAATTAGCCACCAAATACATTCTGCATTTATGAGCTACTTGTTTCTCCTTTATCTGCCACTAGGTGTTGGTAAGTGAGTTATTCCCAGGAAAGTGAATTTTTAAAAAATCTTTGAATCTAAGAAGGACTCCCATTATCAAGCAGTATCACTGAGTTGATAGGATAGTAGAACGGCTTCAGCTATTGCTAATGACAGCATATTTTAAGTATATAGCCCATTACCTGCAACCTTTGGGAATCTTGGGATATAAGATTTGTGGCTTTTATGTCTTGGGTATGATGTTGAGCATCCTTGAAATATAGAAATAGCTCATTTTTTTCAGGTGTGAATTCAAATCAGCTGTCATGGAAAGCAACCATGTAGGGTAGTTGAGGTACTGATGACAGTGATTTACATGAATTGTGCACACAGATCATCAGAGGACCTTACTAAAATTCTTCTATTGACTCAGAAGGTCTGAAAAGGAGCCTGAGATTTTGCTCTTTTCTCCAGGGTGCTGATATGATGTGGGTCCTTAGAGCACAGTTTCAGTGGTGAGGAGTAGTTAATGAGGGAACCTGATGGACTGCCCACAAATCACAGCTCAAGGCAGTTCTGTTGTTTTCATTTTATTGTTGCATGCCCAGTAATTTTAATTAAGGTTTTAAAGACACAACTTAAAAATGTGTAGTTGTAATTGAATGCACTTTATGAAGAAAATGTATGCTACAGTGATACTCACAATCTGAGATTAAGAAACTCTCACTTGATATGTGACCCTCATCAATGTTAGGAGTTTATTGTATACATTTCAGGAACTCCTTCATGAACATTATTTTATTTGGACCTTGCCACCTCTGTATGACAGACCAGCTCAATGTTTTTCTAACACATTGTTATATATAACTCAAACAAGAAACCACAGCAAGCCACACCCCTGAGATCACGCAGACCATTGTGACAAAGCGGGGATCTAAATCCATGGATCTCTGATCTTAACCTGGTGGCAGATCCACCTTACAAAATGGCTTTCATCGTATCCTTCTAAAACTCAAGAGATTCATCACCTTGCTTTACATAATATACGTTTAAACTAAAATTATTACATATGCTCATAATATGCTTACCTATCACGAATGCCACTATCACCCAAGACAAGCAATGTCAATACTTCTGATGAGTACTTATTATGTTTAAGGGATATTTTATGAGTTTGCACTGGATATGCAAAGGTTATAGGAGTCAAGTCCTGCTACTCTGATACCATACAAACAATTTTAATAACCACAGCAGAGAGATTTGGAATATCAAATTATGAATATCAAGTTAAATGAGTTAAGGCAGTTTTGTTAGATGCTTAGTAAAAGATGTTACTTAGTAAAAATGTATTACTTTTACTAAGAGTAAACAAGTGATACAGAATATTGAAGCATTTAACAGTCAAGGAAAGTGTGAAACATGAAGCAAAATTTTTAGTGGCTCTTGGGGAGGCATAAAATCACAGCGGTTAAGAGGCAAGAGCGGGAGTCTGGCTTCCTGGATTTGAATTACAAACCAACCACCCCCATACTGCATAAATTTGGGTTAAATAAATTGATTCAGTTATTCTGAGAAGTAACTCTTAGCCTTAGTTTCCTCATCAGTAAACTGACGAGACAATAATAGGCTCTACCTCAGAAGGTATTGAGAGAATTAAATAAGACAGGCAAAACCCACTTATTATATTGCCTAGTACAAGGTAGATACTCTGTAGTCAGAGCTAATCTCATCAAGCATTTACTGTGTTTAGTACTTACATGTGTCAACTCATTTCATCTTCTCAACAACCCTGTGCACAAAGTGGGTGCATTACTATTTTCATTTTAAAGACAAGGAGGATACTGCGGTCCAGAGAGAATAAAAGTCTTGTGTTTGGAATTGTGAGAGCTGTGGTGGAAGCCCAGGCATCTGGCCGTACATCTGTTCTTAACTGAACTGTATTAACTGTACAAACATCAGTTCTACTACTGCTTCTCCCATTGTTTTTGTTGTTATTTTTATTATATGCCAGTAAAACTTAGCAAGTTTGACAAAAGATGAAGAGAGGTGAGTACCCGTGTGAGTTAAGATAGAGAGGCAGAGATTCTGCTGGCCTGATAGCAGTCCCGGGGCCTGTTTGACTGTGGGTGAGGCTTATGGGCTGAAGGAGCAGGAACCGGGTTGGAGGAGGAGGTTGGCACCAGACCACAGAAGATCTTTAATGTCACACTTATAAGACAGCGCTTTATTCTGAAGAAACAGGGATTTCAATCTTTTTTGGTAATGAAATGATTAACAAGAATTCCTATTTAGAGTAAATTAATGTGAAGGGTGGGGGAGGCAAGGAGTCGAGTTAGGTATACACATGGATTTTGGTGCATTCACTCAATTTATTTATGCATCCACTGGTCACCACCTAAGTGCCCCTCCTACATGAGTAGAACCACTAAACAGACCTAAACTCGGCTGGGGACAAGAGATACCATCACGGACCCACAAACTGATGCCCTGTACACTGATAAATACACACATAAAATGTGGCTTTAAAGTAATGAGGCTAATTGCACAAGGTTATTGTGAAATCCATCTGATTGCTATATAGCCTTGCCTCATATATAAGAAATATATCAGAAAATAAAAGCCAGGAAATCAATCACACTCTTTAGAAGTTCTTCTATGTGACTCACTTAGTGGGTATGTGATGGAAGGAACTTTTATAGTGAGGAAATTCCTATCAGTCACAGCTTTTATAACTGCCTATTGATGATCTACACAGCCCCGTAATGGCAGTGCTAAAATTGGCTTTTACTTCCTTAAACCATCATTGTATTGAACCATGTAACCAGAAAATCACAATGTGGTGATCTTTCTCTACACTAATCCTTCCGTGAGCACTTAATGACTTGGCTGTTCTTCTTGGAGATAATAAACCTTGCATTGAAGCAATAGCTGTCTTGGTGACTTTTCATAAATCATTATTTGTAGAAGTGAAAGAAAACCTGTAGAGAGGAACCCAGGACTGAGACTGCTCAACTGTCAAGAATTAGCTCTGATAATTGCCAGGACTGCATTAAGAATGCACTGAACAAATAGATGCAGACCAAAAAGTAAATATTATCTCGAAGTGATCAATAGAACAACTTCCAACAGAGGAAGGCAATTATTAAATACCCTAGCAAGGTTTGAGCGAAACAGTACTGTAACGAAATGCCAGCTAGGAAGGAAAACGGGAAACAAGAAAATAACTGTGGAAACGTGGAGAGTTACTCTTCCATAGCTAAAAATCAAGGTGATATGTTATAAGAAAGTGTACATGGAAGCTATAGTTATGTGACTGATGTAGTACAACTTACAATTTTCAAAGTAGTTATTTCCAATAATTTAAGAATGTGATTTCAATTAATATAGTTTTCTCAAGGCAGGAAACCTCTCGGTTTGCCAGAGAGATCAGTTTCACCCTGTTTCTCAGGGCTTCTCCCTTCACACCCGACTCACTGCCGAATCAGTTCATTTCTTAGCATCCTACTAACTATGCTAAGGGAACACAAACATTTTCTTGAAGCAAACACAGATAGAATTTTCCCCAAACACAGATTTACAAGAAAACAAGGCAGAAAATTGAAGAGTGATAGGACATAGCACTATATTTAGGCCAGTGGCCTGATTTCCATTAGACTTACCCTAATTTCTATTAGGCTCTTGTCCCAGGGGCTGATTTTTCAAAAAGTGGGCAGGTGTACGGTCGGGGGGAGCTCATCTAGCAGAAAATATCCCCAGATGAGTCAAAAGACAGCCAGGACAGTAACTGCTAACCCCAGAAACAGAAGAGTAAACACTGCGGTACAGAGTTGGAAGCTGATAGAAAATCATATCGACAGACCAGCAAATGGTTTGGAGTATGCACAGGAGAATTTTTTACACCCTTCCCCCACCATTTTATTTTTTCTAATCTCTCCACCTTTTCTGCTTTCTCCTTCATGCTCCCCTCCCCCCAACGTCTCTCCCTCTGTCCCTTTCTTTCTTATTTCTTTTTCTTTCCTTTTAATCCTCCTACCTGGTTTGTTGCAATGCCTTCTAACTGGTTTCCCTGAGCCTTTCTTTGCCCCTATGTTCTCTGCTCGACACTGTAGCCAGAGAGATTATTTTAGGACATAGGTCAGCTCACACCCTTTCTCTGTAAAACACCCTGCCTGGCTTCCCACATCACCCAAGCCTTTGCAGAGGCTGTAAGGTCCTACATGATCCAGCCCTCCCCACAGCTGCTGAGTTCATCTGTTCCTTTTACCTTCCACACAAGACAGGCCCAGTCCCAACTTAGAGCTTTTTAAATTGGCTTTTTCCTTAATATCTGAATGACTGGCTCTCTCACCTTCTTGAAGTCTTTGCTTAAGCCTCACCGTTTCAATGACCACTGACAACCCTGTTTAAAATAAAAAGCAACCCTCCTGCCCCTCCTTCAACCCTGGCATCCTTGATTTCCTTTACCCTGTTCTTTTAATATAGCCTGTAATTTACTTATTTGTTATGTTGATTGTTTATTGTCATTCTCTCATTAGAATATAAACTTGATTACAATGCGATCTTTTTTGTTTGATGGTTTGTTCTTTGAGCCTAGAATAGTGCCTGAGAAAAGCAGATATATATTAAATATTTGTTGACTAAGTTGAAGTAGCCTGTTTTCAAGCAGTGAGACAGGTAAGATAATAAAACATAATATTGGGTTGGCCAAAAAGTTTGTGTGGTATTTTTCCATAAAATAAAAGATGTATTTTTCATTTTCACCAACAATTTTATTACTTTGGATATTTTGATTATGCCAGCTATCTCCTACCTGGTATAGCATTGCTTATTCTCAATTAATGTCTCTATTTGATTGCTATCAACTTCAACTTGTCTACCCAACCATCGAGCATCATCCAGCGAGAAATCTCCAGCATGAAACTTCACAAACCACTTTTGACATGTTTGATCAGTCACAGCACCTTCTCCATACACTGCTCAAATCCTTCTTTGTACTTCATTTGCATTTTTACCTTTCTTGAAATAATAAAGCACGACATGCCAAAAATGTTGTATATTTTCTTCCAACTTCAATATTAAATGGCTACATAAAAATTCACCAATTCTGGTAAGTTTTTTAAGGCATGCCAATATGATGGATATCACAATACAGTCTAACAAACTTATTTCGAATGAAGTTAAAAACGACTAAGTGCTACTAGAGCCATCTTTTGAAAAAAAACAAACGAACTATTTGGCCAGCTCAATGCAATTGGTAAATGTGATGAGACAGACATGTAGTTACTTTTAAAACAAAAATTGAAAGTTTCCTTTTGTGTTAGCATGGGGATGGAGACAAAGCTGAAGGAATGTTCAGAGAAATGATAACCTTAGTGTGGGAGTTGGAAGCTTGCTTAGAATTTCACCAGGCAGACTAGACTATCAAGGGAAATGCAGGGCATCCAAGATAAAAAGAACAGTGTATGTGAAGTTGCTGATGTGCGAGAGAACAAGCCACTTTGTCTATATAAGTATTGCAAAGGAGAATGCAAACAGCTTGCCGAGGTCTGTTACAGGAAACCTTCAGGGCAGAGATGGCATTGAGGTTGTAGAGGGGTGCAATAGAGAGCAGTCAGATGATGATGGGTCTTACCTGCAAAGTGAAAATGATGAGATTTATTTATCCTGGAGCTGACAGGAATTAATTGAAGAGCTTTAGGTAGAGGAGGAATGATATGATTTGAATTTTTGAAGATAGTGATAATATTACAGCATTCAGTGTGTAGGATAAAGGTGTCTCTAGAGGCTAAGAAGCCATTTGTAGGGCACTGGTAGAGACTTCAATTAAGGCAATGGAATCAGAGAACTGAGGGGTTATGTCTGAGAAAGATCTGAAAGGAAGACCTAGCATAATTCAGTGACTGATTGCATATGAAGGGAAAAGAATTAGGATCGGTCCAAGATAATTCTGACATTTACAGTCCGAGTGACCTGTTGGATTCTGATGCTATTAGCTGCAAATGGAAAATGAAGAGATGAACAGGCTTGGGGAAATGTTTTTTAAAGTAACGTCGAGTTTGTGGTGCTAGAGAACTTCCGAGAGGAATTATGAGGTAATAAAAAATAAATGAAGTAAGTGGTGGGACTTAAGAAAGACGTCTGGGAGGATAACAGTAGAGATTTGAACAGGGATTGTTAATGACAGTTAAATCACTACGTTCGGTTTTGTGGGCCTGCCAGAATCTGCAGAGTGATACAAGACTCTGGAAACCGTTTAATTGTCAGGCATAGAAAACAGCACCTGCGGATGGGGTATTGAATGAATGGTCAACAACTCGGGAAGATGAAGATGGGTCGTGGTGCCATAGAAGCCAAGAAAGCAGGGAATGGCCACTGTAATTGGGCACCATGGAGAGGCCATGGCAGATAAGGAAGAGAGAGCCCAAGTGTTTGCTCAAATTCTTATGAGAAAATTTCAGGGGAGCTGTGGGGATGGAGGCCAGACTATGGTATATTGAGAAGTACAGGGATATGATGCATTGGAGAATATAATTATGGATGAGTCTTCAAGAAACAAGCTGCGAAAAGAAGCACAGTAATAAGGCAGTTATAGAATTGGGACATAGGTTGAAGAGAAGGAAATTCCCGCTACCAGAGAGACTTATTGGGAAGGTAGATAGTACTGAGGAAGAGTCTGAAAACGGAGACAGAGGATAAGCTGTCTTTGACCTTGAAATAAGGGACCCAGTATGTGTGGGGAATGGTAGGGGTTGCCATGCAGATTATAGGTAGAGGAATTAGCCCCAAAGAAGGAAAAAGTTACTTGTTCTCTGGAGTTTAGGGGAAAGGATGGGGTGCTTACAATTAAATATACAGAAAACATTAGAGTTTTATGGAATCAATATGTAACTTTCTCCTGCCTTGTTCCATGAGTTCAGAACCAAATGAATAACACAGTGAAGCAGAGAGATGAAAATCCAATGTGAACGCTGTGTGCGTGGTAGATGGACTGGAGAATGTAGTTATGAGCTGTGGGCATACAGGCTTGGTAATACTCTAGTCCTGAATTACACAGACATATAGAGCCTGGCCGTCTGCACATCTCCACGGCTGCCCACACAGAATGGGCCCCTCACTGCAGGGCCAAGAACACCTGTGCAGATGAGAGCACTCGCTTTTCTGTGAACAGTTGGGTCTCAAAGAGAGAAAGGTGTTGGGGTGAACACCTATAGTCTTTCCTGCCATTCTAGCCAATCAGTTAATTCTGAAAACACAAGGCCAGTGATCTAATCAGCCCTCTTTCTAAAAGAAATGTTGTGAAGTTGAGGAAAGTCTTCCTATGTTTGATGGAGGTGAGAAAGACCTAGGATGGCTGAGGAAGCATAGTGAATATTGGCAATGGCCACTGTAAAGAATAAAAGAGTGAGCCAGGGCCATAAGGAAGAACCACTGATAAAAACTGAAGTCCAGCTGAGGACAGAGAATGTGTATTTGCAGTGGCCCTTCTCCGGAAAATAGTGTGTAGGGGATACATGTTTAAGTTTATACTGAATTGAGATCTTTCATGGGAGTTGAAGTGGTAGCAAAAGAATGGTTGAAATAATACATCATGAGGTCTAGACTTGTCTTTCAGTTCTTTATTGCTAC
Source organism: Trachops cirrhosus (assembly GCA_028533065.1). Classification (NCBI taxonomy): domain Eukaryota; kingdom Metazoa; phylum Chordata; class Mammalia; order Chiroptera; family Phyllostomidae; genus Trachops; species Trachops cirrhosus. The sequence continues at coordinate 10,963,953 of CM052538.1, forward strand.
AAATCAAATAACCACTAAATTAACAGCTTAAAAATTACAACAATTTATTGTTTTTCAGCCAGGAATTCAGGTGAGGTTTACCTGGCAGAGTTCTTTTATTCAAGTGGCATCACTTAGGGCACACATTTGGCTGCATTCAGCTAGATCTATACTGGCTGCAAGAGAAGAGATTAATTTATGCTCAGGTCGGCCACCCCCATGTGGTCCTTTTTTCTCTTCCTGCCTCTTTTCCTTCCCTCCCCTCTCTCTGTCTCTCTCTCTACTTTGTGCCTCATTATTTAATAGTCTAGTTAGCTCCTTTATAGCATGGAAACTGGCTTCCCTGGAGAACACGGAGGCGGAAGCTCCAGGGCTCTTCAAAGTAAGGTCTGAAACAAGCACAACGTCACATCTGAACATTCCATTAATTACAAAGCCAGCCCAGATTCAAAGAGAATGATTGAAATACACGCCCCCCACACCCCCATACACACACAGCTTCATATACGGGGAGGAAGGAAGTTGATGACAGTGGCCTTTGGAGACTATCTACCAAAACAGGATTAGGGGAAGAAAACAAATTCAGCCAGGTTCCACAAATACAAAGAGAAAACCGGAGATTTCATTTGTTCATAGAGGAGATTAATTATTGAAGTTTATTTTAGCAGTGAAATTCTTCTACCCATAGTGGGAACTGTAGTACCCTACCATAAGGCAGAATAGGTATCTTTCATAGTGTCATGGATTTTCTAGCAAAAGTTTGAGGGTTTAGGGAAAAAATAATCTGTTTGAAATTTGATTTTGATGTTCAGATTCAGCTCACTCTGAGGAGTAAAAGTGGTCTGGACATGAAAGTGTCACACTAAATTTGGTTCTGCTTAGCCTTTTGGGAGACGGTAAGATTAAACTTTGCCATGAAAACATGTAAGCATTTGAATCTCATAGGAAAGGCTGCTGTTAAGGAAACATGCGAAGTTGATGTAGGAGATGTAAAATGCCCTCTTCTTTGGGGGGCTTGCACCCTTTAAGGCAGCACCAGCTTCCTTTTAATTCCAGGACTATTCATTATCTAGAGTTTGTCACACCTGGCCTGGTGTCTTTTCAGGAACTCTTGGTTCTCCTTGGATTTTCTTACCAGAGTATTTTGTTCCACTTGACCCTCCATTCAGTTCCTTCCTCTGCCTGTCCTTTAAGGCTTTAGATTATGCATTGGATATTTGTTTTACATCTTCATCTCCATTCTTGGTCAGAGGAACACATTTTTTTCATGTCTTGATTTTAGGCCAACTAAACTTCCAAGTTTGAGCTCCTATGTTTTTGACCCATGGAACATTGAACGACACATTTGTGGACCTTCCCTTTACCACTTCCCGGAGGTTGTGCCAAAGTCCTGGGGTTACTACAAAGTACAAATGCACTGGTTTTGTCCTCCATAGTCCACAGTGCATTTAAGAAATCTTTGGTAAGGTTGTTAGCTCTGGACCCTAGCATCCAGCCTCTCTGGCACACTCTTTGGTCACTCACTAAATTTTTGGCACACCATCTGGTATTGCATGGAAGCTGCAGATAGGTATCCTCAGCATGCAGAACAATGCAATTTTGTTTTTCTCCTACCAAGTCTCACCCAGCTCTTTCCCAGGTAAATCCCTTCTAGTTGTTGTGTTTGTGCTCTTACTTCGAGCCTTGTTATTTATTATTAATGAGCTTAAGTTTTTGACTATAAAAGTCAGGTATCTTTTCACAAATCCTTCTTGGTTTGAGACTGGTGCCTGCTTGAATGGGCACATAGGACATAGGAAAAACAGAGAGAGAAAAATATAAATTAGTAATGCAAAAGGCTTTCTGCCACATTTTCTCATCATTTCCAATCAAGGATAATTTGCCCATGTGTCTCTACCTCCCAAACAGGCCACTAGCTTGTCTGTTAAACTCTCTTATCTAAATGACTGTGATATTCAAAAGACTGAGAGAAGGCCTTTGAGCTCCTACAGTCCTCATTTCTGGCCTATGTGTTCATTTCAATAGTGGCCTTCTGGAGAAAATGCCTAATTTTGTTAGTCATTTGAGGAAATGACTCTAATGATGTGTATTTCAATCTAGAAAGAATCAGAGAGAAAGAGTAAGGCAGAAGAGGGTGGGCAGTGCAGTGCAGTATCATCTGATTATAATACTTAACTATTAGATAATTCATCCTGTTGTAGAATGGGGTTTGTTGATGTGCCCATATTGGCTCAAACAAAAATACTAACAGTGTAACATCACTTTACAATACCTGAAGCACTTATCTATCCCCAATTTTATTTGAACTGGGATTCTAAATTCACAGAATTTTGTTGTTGAAAGTAATTTAGCCATCTTTTCTTCCCACCTCTCAGACGAATTCCATTTGAGAATATACTGGATGTAAAAGTTTACTTGTCCTTGAACAATTTGGGAGATGTAGCTCATTACTTTGTGAGTCCAAGTATTTTAAATGTAGAGCTCTAATTGTTCAGAAGAATTTTTTTTTAACTGAGCTGTTAATTATATCATCCTACATTCCATTCATTGGCTTCAATATCAAGCTTCAGAGGAAAAAATAGCCAGTCTTTGAACGTAGGCACGTATTCACCAAAACTGCAACTTAGCCGCTTAACTGTGTGTGAGTTTGGCAAATGGCACGAACTCTCAGAGTATCCATTGGCTCACCTGTAAAATGCTGATAATCTTCTGACCACACAGGATTGCTTTGAGTATTAAAAGAAAAGGTGAACCACAAGCCTTACAGGTACTAGCTCACTTAATCCTCACTCAGCAGAGGGGATTTTATGATAAACACGATCAATCAACTGCTCCGTGTTGTAATGCACCAGTTTTCCATTCAGGTTCCCAACCGCCGCCTTCCCCGAGTGTTGTTCTCATGCAGAAGTGCCCCTTTCATGCGCTCTTCCCAACCTGCAGCTAAGACCATCCAACCCGGGAATCTCATACTTTACAGCTGAGCCTCAATCAAGGGTCAACGTGCTCTGAGTGAGGGCCTCGCCGACGTTGGTGTACAGCTAGTCTGAGTTCTGCAGACATTTCCCTGGCTCTGGGGTCTTTCCCTTTATTTCTGAGTTCTGTTAAGTTCCAGGTTATTGATCTTATTGACATTTTCCTCTACAGGCTGTTTTGCCCTCTGCATCTGACTTCACCATGCATAGCGCCTTATCTTCCCAGTTACTTGTGTCAGAAACAGTGAATCATCTTTGCCTTTATCCTCAGCCTAAACACCATATTCAATCAGTCTCTAAATTCTGTCAATCTACCTCCAAACTATATCTTAAATCTGCCCCCTCCTCCCCATTACCTCAGCCTCCTGGTCCAGATTTAAACCAACCCTCTCTGGAATGATTACAAGAGCTTCCCAAATGCATGATGTCAAGTCAACTAAAAAACCTCTAGAATGAGCCCTGGCTGGTGTAGCTTAGTGGACTAAGCGCGGGCCTGTGACCCAAGAGATTGCAGTTTTATTCCCAGTCAGGGCACATGCCTGGGTTGCAGGCCAGTTCCCAGCAGGGGATGCACAGGAAGCAACCATACATTGATGTTTCTCTCCCTCTCTCCTCCCCTTCCCCTCTAAAGATAAATAAATAAAATCTTTTTAAAAAACCTCTAAAATGAAATTATAACCCGGCCTCTATTTAAGAAAACTGAGTTCTATGTAATTAATATACAGGGTCCAGCAGAAGTAATGCCTGCTTGAGTGTGGTTGGTAATAATATGGGTGTAATAACTTATAGTTTTAATTTGAACATTTCACCTAAACTGTCATATGGTATGCTTGAGTATGATATTGTTATGTTACAGAATTACATGCTTATGATTTTGTAATAAAAATTTTTGTAATAAAAAAGAGATGTTATTTGTGCCGGACTCTGTATTTAGGGATGTTTCAATCATACTGCCTCCTTCCTTTTTCTTCATTTTCATTTTTAAGTACTAAGTTGCAAGTTACCTGGAAAATTCAGTTATGTGGAACCCTTATTTCCTAAGTGTACTGAGCAAAACAGAAGAAAAAGGCAGTATATTTATTCAGATCGATGTTTGCAAAAGTTTGTTCCCATATGTAGATTAAGCTTGTGACTCATGGAGCCATCTTTTTGTTCTGGTTGCTTTGAAAAGCCAAGCAAAAGTTCCTTCAAGCCCAGCCGATAATTGTCACAGTGATGCCTGTTTGATGACTCCATATTTATTTTAAGAGGAACCGTGTCCCGTTGGGCCTGCCAGGATGAGTTAGCTGTGAAACGCATTCCTAAATAGCTAAATGATTCAGCGCAGGATCCCATATACGAAATTGACTTTGTAATGCGGCTGCATGTTTCTCTGCTGGAAAGTCTATCTATTTTGGTTCTGTGCTTTATTTTATAATTCAATATTGCATATGAATAGGTAATGGAGAGAGAAGCTTTCCTGCCTCACAAAACCCATGTTACAACCAAGACGGCATTAAAACTTCACCCAGGCCCTTGGAAGCTTTCTCTGATGAGAACTCAGTTGTATGGGGCTGGCATATCTGAAAAACATTCAGATTTGCACACTGTAGTTTGCAGACAACAACTAGGATGCTCTTGAAGGAAGGAAGAGACTCCCGAGAGGGCACTTACCTCCTTTACATCTATAAAGTACAACAGCTTCTTATCGGAGGCTGACTTTGGCTTACAGCTAGAAATCTGGCTAAACCCAGTTTCTAACCACTTAGAAACTTAAAATAATTCCAAAATTATGCCCTCCTTCAAAAGCAATATGGTTTAAATCAAATGTTTAATGTTAGGAAAGTAATCATTTATATACTTGCTCACCTTAGCGGCCTGTATCCATTACAGACAAAGAGAACAGAACAACCCAGACTGGGCATTACCCCCAGCCTCCCCACGTCCCTCTGAAGTGCTCAGGAAAAGGGCTTCTCTTTAAAGAATAAGGACTTAATCAGCACTGAACCCCTCAGTGGTTCAACTGGGCATTTTGCTCAGCGAAAAATTTATCAAGGCTAAAAATGTTGGTGTTTTTCTGAGATGGCATGAACCCTGGTGATGTAAGGTTGCTTCTGGCTTCCAGCTAGGAGCCAGAGCACCAACTTAGTTTTCAGCAAATTCTCTGGATGAGCTTCATTCAATTTCTACCAAAGGACCCAAAATCTACAGGTGGACTGTGTATTCTCTCTGTGACTCATGTGTTATGTGGACCACCTGATAATGCAGAGACAAAAAGAACCCTTTCTCCTGATAAAATGACTGATTTGGGCGTGATGAGAGATGCAGCCAACTGCCTAGGTCAGCCGTGGAGAGAATAATATCCAGTGTTCCTCACGTGTATGAACCTGCCTTCTCTCCTGTGCGTCTCAACGTCAGTACACATCTCCTATGTTGTGTAACAACTTTGGGAGAATTCAGAAAATAGTCATTCAAATAATTTTTTCTGAATTCTGTGTTTTAGATAAAGAACTCCAGGTGAGAAAGGCTGGTTGAAAGTCATAATACTCAATTTGTCATTTTATATCATAAATCTTGTGAAAATTTGAGAAAACCATTTAATTGCTTGAGTATCATTTTCTTTGCCTGTGAAATACATGCAAGGAGCTGGTTGATTTCTGAAATGTCTTTTTACTCAGAGAATTTCAGGTGAATGAGAAGGGCGGTATTATTCAGATAAGTTATTTATACTGATGACTTATTCAGGAGTTTTGAACATTTGGAGTCTAAAACTTTTGCATGCATTTGTATGCTGGAGTATTTTTATTTTTCCCTAGATCAAAAGTGAGAGAAAGGTAATATCATAGAATCTAGTCCATCCTTGCAGTCAACATTTGAATTCTCCTAAAATGCTTTTACTAAATAACCATATATTCCATACTTGAATGCCTCCAATTACAGAATACCCACTATCAGCAACTTTAGTCATCACTCTAACTGTTCCACCTTATGTAATATATTACTTCCTTAATCCTACAATACGACTACAAAATGAGGTTACATTCTTTTTATACAGAAGTATTCTATCCAACATTGGTCCAGTTACCAAAAAACTAGCTCCTCTCCATGCCTGCACCCATTTCTCTCAATGCTGCCCCATATATACTCACAGGAACTCCTCTCGAGTCTTCTATCCCTACACACTAATCTTGCCATGGTGCAAATGACCATATTATTGGCAGGCAGGCAAGTTAATGCCTGGCCTCCGTGTAAAAAGCACAGAATTGGGGGCATACAGGGTGCTCCTATAATAAAATGTTTGTAATTGTCCCTGTCCCCTACCAACTGGGACCTACATCACTTGGGGGACATGGATTGACAGTGCCTCCAACATGTCCCCCAGATGACGAGTAGGTCTACGGTTCCCAGTTAAGTTTAAGTAATTGAGCCTAGTTCTTCTTCCTGGAGGGACTGCCTGGGGACAGTCAGTCCTATCTGTCCCGTTTGCCTGCAGCACTGGCTGTGCAAGAGCTATGGCAATGGAGGTGAAGACATCTGGAGCTGCCGATAGGTGTTTGGCATGGGAGGCGCAGGGACTGAGAATCCCCACCTGTTTCTGATAGACTTCTTAGTGAGGTTAAGAGAAACAGTGATGAAATTGTGTTCCTAGGTGTCTGGCAATATTTTGGGAGAGCTGTACCAGGGTGTTTTCCTATGATTTCCTAATGAGAGAAGTTCTAGAGGTGGCTCTGAAACACAAAATATCATCCAAACCCCAAAAGTATCCTCTGAGTTGAGGCTATCACCTTTATCCTGAGGCTTCAGTTGGCAAAATCTTTAGTGACAGAGGCTATTATCTTAAAGGGGTCATTAGGACTGTGATTCCCAAAGTTATTAGCACTTCTCTGCATGTGGTTCTTCTCCATCAGAAGACTCCTCTGGCACTTATGGGATGAGGGAAGTATCAGCACATAATACAACCCTTTCTCTTGTACATTCAGATGTAGAAGCGACAGGAACAGTTCATTGAATTGGCCAAAGCCTCCACCCACAAGGTCAGGTTTCTTTCTTTCCCTGGTCTTAATCCAACCCAAACTCCATCAGCTGAATCCAGGTACCCTCTCCACATCACCAGACTGAGTTGGAGAATGAACTGGGTACACTCATCCCAAAAAAGCCATCCAAGTTTCTGCCCCTTCCTCCCCGAAGTTCTACTGCATACTAAATTGGCGAGTATAGCCTTCAGTCTCCCTTGGAAACAGTGCAATCTTGGATCTACCCTTAATCACCTATATGCTTAAAACAGTCAATATGAGGTAGAAAAAGATGAGGAATAATGGGCCATGGAGAGGAAAAAGCACCAGCAAGCAAAGCTTTGCACTTACTTTCAGTTTTGAATGGTATAGCAGCAGCTTGTGGTTGAGCCAATCAAACACTTTACATCAGGTGGGGCCGTCATCATTACTTCACCTTCAAAGACCCCTTGACTCAGCAGCCATAGCCACAATGCTTTCTCCTGGGTCCACAGGGTTTGTACTTGGTGGCCAACTTGGGCTTGACTCGGCAGCATCAATGTTTTTAAGGAGTTATTTTCTCTGCTATTTCTCTTCCCTTGGGTAAATAACTTTTTTTAAAAATGCTTTCTTAAGATATTGTATTTTCTTCACCATCTTATGCAGTGTCCTCTGAAAATGTTCTAATTTGCATTAAGTTGCAGTAGTTAGAATTGGATGAGTACCGTAGGTGTGTTATGAGTATCGCAGAGAAAATATTGCCATCTCATTTGTTCAAGATCCATATTTATTAATGCAGCTTAAATTCATCTTATCTCTTTTGGGGTCTGTTTCACCTCATCATAGGTGCTCATCAAGGCTTTTGCCAACTGAAACAATTATTTTCATCTGTGTTCTGCTAAGTCAAATTGTCCCTGTACTCTGCTTGTGAGGTGGTTTGTTGGGAGACTCCACAATAGCTACTAGATCCCTGTTAAATTTTAACACACTAGATTTAATACAATGCTTCAGTCTGTCAAAATGTTTTCCATTTTGGTTTCATCATCAATGAATCTGTTATATTCCCCTAGTTTCTTGTCACTCTCATATTTGATGAATCTGTCTTTCTAGTTATATTCCAATGTAGTGCATTTAAATCTTACGTGAATGGAAGAAAATTGTTACACAGAATCCTAAAATATAAAAAGTACATTTGTCAGTGTAATGTTATTTTACAAGTAAAATAATTAATATTTAGTTATTATAAAGTCCTTTGCATTAGCTAAATGAGGTGCTTATTTCTGAACACAAACTTTCAAATCAGTATTTATGGATGACAGCTGAAATCAGATCACTCTCATTATCTAATTTACTTGAATGTTCTGTTTTCACTGCACAGAATTGAAAACACTGCGATTGAAACATCGCAGTGGCCAAGCTCATTTCTTTGGTTTTTAAGTTCATTGTCCTTATAGTCTCAAAATACCTGATGAGTGAAATGAACCAGATGTTTTAAAGAAGTGTAGTAGAAATTTTTGTTTTAAAACCAAAGCATTAATAATATTTAAAAACTGTCCTCATTCATTTATCCACCATATATTCTTGAGACTGTACTATCTGACCAGCACTATTTTGGATGCTGGGAATAAATACACAAATAACTCTTGAATGCTACATTTTAATAAGATGAGACAGAAAAACTCACACATGTTTGTACATATTCATATGTGAATATATTTCAGTGTGTACATGTGTGTGGTTATATGGGTAAGTACGTGTGTACTAAAATTCTATACTCCTGAAATTGAACAGGACTGGAGGAAAATACATAATGTGCTGACTCTTCTCACTTTACATTCATTTCCACTCACTCGAGGAGGAGTCATTGCTCTCTGCTCTTTGTACAGCACTTCCTTTGTCCACTCTCTCTTCTATTTTGCTAGAGGACTATTTGATACCTTCTTTTCTCCTCTGAATCCTTAAGACAGTTTTGTTATCTTCATTTTCTGCCAGTAATCATGTTTCCTATGCAAATGAGAAAATAGAAGCTAACAAAAGAGAGTGTTTGTAAGGCATCACCAACATATGAACTCACCTTCCAACATCTGTTTTCAGCACTACCTGCCTATTTCCGTAGATGAAGGAACCATGCTCCCCTCTCATGCCGGCCCTTCTACTGCTGCCCTAGATGCTAGCCCTTTGGGTCTATTCAAAGACTTGCATCAGAAATTCTCCATCATTTTTCCTCCATTTGCTTTCTATGCATGGGATCAATTTCTCCCGTCAGTTCTCCTCTTGAGATCACTTGCCCCAACCACTACTGTTTCATTTATTTACTCTTTTTGAAACAGAATTTCTCAAAAGTATGGTCTATAATCATAATTTCTAATTCTTCCCTTCTAAATTTGTTTTTATTACTTGCTCTCTCTTTTGATTAACTTCATTTTCTAAAGCAGTTTTAGGTTTACAATAAAATTCAGAGGAAGGTACAGAGATTTTCCATATATGACCTTGCTCTCCAAATTTTAAAAACTGTTGAAGTTTTTAATATCTTTATAATGACTTCAGAATTATTTGTTATGAAAAATACATACAAAAATTACCTAAATGTATATTGATAACAATAAATTATTATGAAGAAACTCTCAGGAAAACCATCAAGATCAAGAAATTGGGCCAGCATTTCAAAAGCCCTTATGTGCTTCTTTCCAGTTGTTACCCCTGTCTCTTCTAACCAGTAATCACTCTCTTGATTTTTTAATATCAGTATCTTTACTATATATTTAACACACCAGTTATGCATCCCTAAGCAGTTTAGTTGAGTTTTGTCTGTTTCTGAACTTTGCAAAAGCAATTGTGCAGTCTTTGTGCCTATGTGTTCTATATCTGGCCTCTTTCACTCATATTACATTTGTGAGAATTTCCCTAGGCATCTTGTGTAATAGTAGTTTATTCATTTTTATTGCTGTACATTGCCTTAACGTACTGCAGTTCATTTTTCCATTCTACCATTGATGAGCATTGGTTTTGCTTTTAGAGTTGAATTATATTAAATGATGCTGTCATGGACATTCTGGTACATGTCTCTTAACTTTTGTGTGTATACACTTCAGAGGGATATATAGCTAGAAGTGGACTATGGAGTCACAGGGACTTCAATACATAATGTCACACTACTTTCTGTGTCAAATGTATCAGTTTACATTTTAATGATCTATACATGAGAGTTTCGGTTGTCCCACATTCTTTAAAACACTTGGTATTTTTAGCTATTTAAATTTTTTGTCCTTCTTTGAGTCTGCATCCATAATCCATGTGTTTTCAATTTATGCTTTTATTATGACTAATGAGGATGAACACCTTTTCATATGGCTACTGGCTATTCAGATAATCTCTTCTGTTAGTACCTGTTCAAGTCTCTCATCCAGTTTTTTCCCTTTGGATTGCTGTCATTTCTGATTTTTCTATGAAAGTTCTTTTTAAAAAAATTGTTGTTTAAGTACAGTTGTCTCCATTTCCTCCCACCACTTCCCCCAGCCCTCCCCCACCTCCCACCCTTAATCCTACCCCTCTTTGGCTTTGTCCCTGTGTCCTTTGTACATGTTCCTGGATGAGCCTTCCCCCTCCCCCCTGTCCCATTAACCTCCCCCTCTGGTTATTGTCAGTTTGTTCTTTATTTCAATGTCTCTGGTTCTATTTTGCTTGATTGTATTGTTGATTAGGTTCCACTAATAGGTGAGATCATATAGTATTTGTTTTTCACCACCTGGCTTATTTCATTTAGCATAATGCTCTCCAGTTCCATCCATGCTGCCATGAAGGGTAGGAATTCCTTCTTTCCTTCTGATGTGTAGGATTCCATTGTGTAAATATACCACAGTTTTTGATCCACTCATTTACTGATGGGCACTTAGGTTGCTTCCAGCACTTGGCTATTGTAAATTGTGCTGCTATGAACATTGGGGTGCATAGGTTCATAGGATCTTTTTAATAGGTTTTTCAGATTATTTAGGGTATAATCCCAGAAGTGGAATTCTTTATCTATTCTGTATATTAGTTTTATGTCAGTTACAGAATGATAAAAGATATTTTTATTGCCTTAATGATAACTTTGATGAACAAAATATAGTCAAATTTGTTAACGTGTCCTTTTTGATTAGAACTAATGCCCTATTGTTTCCAATTCAATGTCATGAAGTTATCCTCATATATTAATTTTAAGAGCATTATTTATTTTGTATTTTATATAGATAGCTCTTTACTCCATTCAAAAATGTATTTTTGTTTATGGTATGAGGCATGAGTTAATGTTTATTTTTTTCCATGAGGGCATTTAATTATCTTACCCTAGATGTCCATCAGGCTAACTCCCTCATTTGCTTCACATCTGTCCTCATGTAATTTTTCTAGTGAGGCCTACCCTGATTGCTTTAATTGAAACTGCAACCCTAACCCTGCCCGGCACAACTCCAGTCCATGGTACTTTATTTCCTTATGATGAACTACATGGTTTGCTGCTTATTATCTGTCTATCCATTAGAGTATAATCTCCATGAAGGTAGAAAACTTAGTACATTTTGTTTACTAGATGGTTCCTGGCACAAGTAGGTGTTTAATCAATATTTGGGTTTCACTTCAATTTTTGTTGAATTAAAGGAATTAACAAATGCATGCAGAAAATGGCAGGCAATGTTTTATTCAACTTAGCACCTACATGAGCTCATCTGACTCTAAGATTCATTGTATTGATTGGATTCAGTATGTGAAATTTTGTGATACAATGCACTTAAACACGTATGCTATTTTTATTTCAGCATTGAAATACTTAAATTTTTCAAAATGAATGCTTTAAGAAAATATTTTAGAAAACCTGGAGCTGCTCTGTGGAATGTCTGTTCCTTTAACAAATATTTATAGAGAACCCACCAACTGCCAGACACTGTATTAAGTTCTGGGGAACAAGTCTGAAGCCATCCTTACCTTCAAGGAGCTTGCAGTTTACTAGGAACATAATTTAAGACCATAAAACTAAGACACATAAATTTAACTTCATTGTTTGGGAGTCAGCGTATGTGGCTCCAAAAATGGAAAGCTAGTTCCAGAGGAGGCTTAAAGAAATTATGAAAGTTACTTTGAACCATGGGATGAGGCCCTCGATGAGATTAGACCAGGACCTATCTGAGACTTGGTCTATTGTCTGGGTCAGCCCATTGGTCACAAACTTATTTTGAGCCTTTATTTTACTTGTTGAGTCATTCATTCATTCACCGAATATATATTTGCACTTACTATGTGTTGGAATTTATTTTGTGTACTTCACATGCATTAGCTCATTACATCTGAATCTTTTCATTTTGAGGAAACTGAGACTCAGGTACATTAAAAATCTTTTGCCCAAAGTTACAAAATGTTTAAGTGGTAGAGCTGAACTTCATTTCCCAGCAGTCTGGCTAGAAATCAAAATATGGACCTCTCATTCACACATTAACCCGTTGATTGATTGATTCATTTATTCAGGAGCTACTTATTGAGTGCCTACTATATTTCAGATGTTACGTCAATAGCTGGGATATAAAGTGAACAGAGAAAAGCCTATTCCTGTCTTTGAAGAGTTGATAAGCAAGCGCTTACCCATGTGCAATGTAACAGTTATAATTGTGCTTGGAGTTTTTTCATCACAAGATAATTTTAAGCATCAAATAACAAATGGATTTGAAAACATTTTTGTAAACCACAGAGTTCTCTATAATCAGGAGTTTATTATAGTCGAGTAGATTATTATTTATTCAGGGGTCATATAATTAAATAATAAATTTAAAATTAATTTCTTCTTACAATTTAGCATCCCTTCTATCATTTTTCTTTGCTCTTTTTCTTTACCTATTATCCAAGAAGGGTAAAAAAATCATTTACAAGGTGACATACTTCAACCAAGCCCAAGTTATGGGAATTTGAATTTCTAAAGTGTACTTTGAAAAGTAATTTAAACAGTAGTTCTCGTAGTTCATTTAAAATATAATTTTGCATACCAAAGTATTGGATTTGTACAGCCATTTTCAAGAATGTCTATATTTGCTCGAACTTGTGGGTTGCTAACATTGAAACCATTTTGCAAAGAAAATCTACAGACAAAAATCACTCTGTCAAACCCCCAAATACCAGGCAGCTCTGCCCAGAGTTTTGATTCCTTGATTGCTATTACATTAAAAAACAGAGGTGGGGAGAAGGAAATGCATTCTAGTAAATTATATAGGAACAAGTCTGGAGACAGATGACAAAGCTCATGAGGTATGTGACTTTGGTGAATCATTCAACTTCCTGAAGGGTTAGTTTCCTTATCTGTAAAATGGGGACAATCACAGTAAATTCCCTCTCAGGGTTCCTGTGACACTCTAAGTAAATTGCTTGTAGCTGCATCTGGTAACTAGCAGTTGTTATTTCTATTTCTGTTAAAAAAGAGGCCTTACATCTTAAAACAACATTATGAGATTTAGAAAGCCTGGCTCTAGTCAATTCTTCTCTGAGCTTTGATTGCTAAATGTCATTTCTGTTGTTGGAAAACAAAAGAGAAAAAGAGAGAGAATGCAGAGCGGCATGTGATTATCCAGAGCTGAAAAGCCACACTCAAGTTAGATAACAGCCGTAAATGCAATGCCCAGTTTTGAAGAGAAGCTTAAAACATAAGTCAGTGTCTGGACAGATTTGTTAAATGCCCTCAGCATATTTCCATGTAGATCCTATTATTTCTGCAAATTCCTTCATAATGTTGTACTTTTCGTCATGATGAACACAACTTCTCTTATCTCAGAAGTGGGGTTTCCCAGCTGTTGGGCTGAGGAAGCTCTATTCTTACAAGTTTCATATGGAAGCAGCGATAAGCGAGACAACACTGCAGTGTGTTAACTGGCTGCTCTGATGAAAAGCATCCATTGTCAGGTGGTGTAGCACCCATTGTTAATTTTAATCAAAGAGAATCTAATAGCTTAATGAAATCATGGAGTTAGATGTTCCTGGTCCTCCAGCAAATTGCTGACCACATTACAGGAGTTTATTTTTCACATATTAGAGTAATTATCTTGTAGAACTCAGCAAACATATTTATCAAATTTTTGTTTTGTGCCAAAAGGATCCTCAGTTGCTAGTTCATATGCTCTGTGTGGCTACTGTGTAGGTAAGGCGAACAGTATATTTTAAACTCTCCATTAATGTAAACCTTTAGCACAGATGCTATGCTTTTACTGTTTCTTCCTTTCTTCCATCTTGAGGGGACAACATATATTTTGGTTTGCTGATTTTCAGCTATTCCTGAGAATTCTTGGGCAAGCCTCCTTTCATTTCAAATATTAATTATATAAAATTATTGGTTATTGATTGATTACTGTATCAGCTCTCTTGTTTTTTGGCATCTCACAAACCATTTCTAGGATAGTTTCTATAACCTTTAAATGTAAACTGCCTATCATTGAGCCAGAAACCATCAGTTAGTCAAACTATGGGAGATTTTCAACTTCTGCTGTAGGAATTAAAGAACTTAAGATATATCATTAATTTTTAAACATGATTTAAAGTAATTTTATGTTCATCTACTCTTATAAATATCATACACAATTTTTTATTGTAGGAAATGATGAGCTGCTAGTTCACAGCTATGATATTTCTTGAGCTACACTATTTAACCTTTCGTTAATAGGCTACTATATATTAGTCTTTAAGTTAATTAATGATGCATTTTTGAGTGTCAGCTATATGAAAGGGAATGTACTTTCTTCATTTGTGTTATAAATCTTCCCAATAATGTAAGTTCTTTGTAACCATAAAGATGTCATTTATTGCTTTATTTCTCTTTTTATAAAAACTACACCTCTATGAAATACCAGATGATCATATTAGTTATTTATTATTGTGCAGCTTTTTCAAAATTCAGTACATTAAAAGAACTACTTTTTTTATCACATCTGTAGGTCAGGAATGCAAGAGTAGCTGGCCAGTGGTCCTCACTCAGGCTCCTAGCGAGGCTGCAGTCAGAAGCATGCTGGGCCCACTCATCTGAAGGCTGGACTGGGACAGCGGAATCGGCCTCCAAACTGGCTCACTCACGTAACAGCAAGTTGACACGAGCTGCTGCTGCTGGTGGTAGGTCCCAGTTCCTCTCTCTTCCTCTCCATGTGAGACACTTCCAAGGATGCTTACATACCTTCATGTTCTGATGGCTATCTTCCTCCAGAGGGAGAGATTCAAGAGGCTAAGATGGAAGCTTACATGCCTTTCATGACTTAGCCTTGGAAATCACACACTGTCCATCCTACTATTGGTTACAGCCAGTCCTGATGCCATGGGAAAGGAAACTGTACCAAGAAGTGAGGATTGTTTGGTTCTCCTTTGAAGTCGAACTATCACACTGATTAACAGAGGTGTCTAAAAGACTCAGATGTCAGAAGATGCCAACATTTTTACTTATTAACTAAAAACGTCCCTTATCATAAAGCACTGATTCAGATGAAAACATCCAAAAAACTCATTATAATATTTATTGGGATGTAATTGATATAAGTTATACATCAATTATAATTGACATATAATTGTACAGTATATATTTAAGGCAGTGATTTTCAACCTTATTTTTTTATCTCATGGTGCACAAAAGCTAGTTACTAAAATTCCTCAGTACACCAAAAAAAACATATTTTTTGCCTATCTGACAAAAAATAGGTATAATTCTGATTCATTCACTCTGAGTGGCTATTGTGTTGGCTGTTGTCATTTTTTATCTGACAGTCTAAGGGAAAAGAGGTCAGTGCCCCTGACTAAACAGTCAGGTATTGCATGTTTTAAAAATCCTTGTGGCGCACAGGTTGAAAATTGCTAGTTTAAGGTATACAAAGTGCTGATTTGATACATTTATGTATTGCAACATTTTTACCACTGAAGCATGAGTTAATACCTCTATCAGGTCACATAATTATCATTTTTTCATGGTGAGAACAATTTTTAAGGATTCACAATACTCAACCACTCAGTTTGTTATCTGTAAGTAGAAATTCAGTATGTATTGGCTTAAACAAAGGGGAACTGTTGGCTTACATGAAGATAGAGACTATGGCAGACTTATTCTAGGTATGAAACAATGTCGCCAAAGACCCACCGTCGTTTTGGTTGTGCCCTCCTTACATGGTGGCAGAGTGGCTGGCTGTCAAGTGCTCCTGGGCATTTCCTTTATATCCATGTTTATTGGCTGAACAACAGTTTCTCATTGGGTCACCACTTTGGCAAAGGGAGTGGGATTATTCTGAATGTGCAGGTCATTTAAAAACCATCCTAAGAGCAAAGCTGCTACATGGTGGGGAAAAGATGGTAAAAGGTGTAGGGAAGAACAGTAATGTCCGGTACAGAGGCAAATATTTGTTTATTACAATTAGTATCTCTGAGTTGGTCTAACCAGTTACATATAATCTACCAAAATGGGAATGATTTATACTGTCTTTTCTAAAACAAAAATAAAAACAACAAAGCAAGTTTATCAAATTCTGGATATTTCCTAAATGCCTTCCAGAGGGTACATTGTTCTGTTTAATTACTTTTTAAAATTTAGGGATACCTTTACATTTGCAATACTAATACCGCTCTTTCAAAGAATGTCATCTGTCAGTAGGTTTTTAATTTTTTGATGTTACATATTTGGGCAGGGATGATTTTGGTCACTTGCCAGTAAATACAAGAGTCAAGTCTACACATAGAGAGTTTCAATATTTGGGCCATAATTATAATCAATTCACTTGCCTTTCTCTTTCAATAGAGTGTGAGCACCTTGAAATCCTATACTGTGTCTCTCTTTTCTCTTTAGCAGTATTTGTGTTCCTGGAACACATTAGAAAACAAGTAAATAGTTGCAGAGTAGATAGATGAAATTGATTATTATCGTTAATACTAATATAACACTCAGTCCAGCATGTAGTACTGTGCTCTGTAGACAATGTCTACCTACTTTAGAGGATTGCATACATACCACGGTAAAGACTAGCAATGGCAACCTATATCACTTCCAAGGTTTTCATTTCTTAGGATTTATGGGAATGTCTGTCAACAGCTCAGAGATTACTCTGCCTTAAACCCCATGTATTAGGATAAAACACACCTGAGTTCAAATCTGTATGTTGCTATGGAGAAGCCATATGATGTTCAGCAAATTTGATAACCTCTGTAACTTGCTGTTTTCTCTATAACAGAATAATTATGCTTTCTACCTCACAAGAGAGTCAAAGGGTTAATGAGATAATGCACATAAATCCCTGGAAATGGGTCCTCACTCATGGGGAGCTCAGGAAGTATCAGCTATTGTTATTCACACAGAGGGATTTACCACCATTTCACATAAAGGATAAGCAGATTTTACAGCCAAGGTTCAAAGTTATTTGAAACTCTGGGTTGCATTAGGAAATTTTTGGCATTATAAAGTTTTCACCAATGGAGGATTGGGAACAATAGAGCAGGGGGATGGTATTTAATATAGAATATTATTAAAGAACAAGCACTTTGAATTAAAATTGGTCTGGTTTGGTTACTGTTGCCACTTCCTAGCTGCATGATCTTGAACAGATTAGTATAATTCTTCTGTTAGTTATCTATCGGTACACAACCAGTTGCCATAAACTTAGTGACTTAAAACAGCACACATTTATTATTTCAAGGTCAGGAGTCCAGGCAAGTTTCAGCTGAGTTCTTGGCTTAGTGCCTCGCATGGCTGCAAGTAAAGTTTAAGTCGGGATTGGTTTCTAATAAGGGGTTCAGCTGGCAAAGGCTCTCACTCAGAGCTCCTTCAGATTTTCAGCAGTATTTCCTTGTGGCTGTAAGATTCACGGCAACTTGCTTCTTCAAAGCTACCGATAGAGTGACTGTATTAGCAAGATGAAGTTTTGTATAATGCATTGTAATCACAGGAGTGGTTCATCATCTTTGACATATTCTGTCGGTTAAAAATCAGTCAAAGATCTCACTCACAAAGAAAAGAAGAAAGTAATACAGGGCATGGGCACCCAGGAGCAGGCAATACAAGTGCCACCTTGAAGTCTTTCCACCACAGTCTTTAAGCTTTTATTTTATTTTTTGTAGAATGGGTGTAAGTAGTACCAACCATGTGCAGTAATCCATGTAAAGCACTTAGCATTCTGCTTGGCATTTGATGGCAGCTTATATAACATTGATATTATCTCTGAGTTGCTCATTTGGTGAAGGTGAAAATGAATATTTAGCCAGAGTGAACTATTGAAAACCAGGGCTACATGAATGTAATTTATCCTCATTGCTTCTTCTGAAAACTCCTAAGTTTATTATATTTCTCTTTCCATGTGTGACACTTTCCAACACTGTTGGTATTTTTAATGCCAAAAAACTTTTTATTAATATTTCAATAGGACCAACTTGAATTTTATTTCTTCAGAATCAGATTTGCTATACTAATAAATATTGTGATAAGTTAATTTGTGAGAATGGATAAAAGCCATAAAAAATTCTTCACCTGCCCTTTTCCCTTTCCTCCACCTCTTCCTCCCAAATAAGACACATACTTTGACCAGTGCCTTATAATGAAATGAACATTTTTAAAGACAGAACTTAGCAATTTGCAGAGTTCTAGCATATTTACTGATTAGGAAACTGAGCCTAAGATAGAGAAAGCAATCCTCTATCTTAACTCTGAATCCTAGGCTTATACAACTGTATTTCTCTAACACTCGTTGGGATCCCTCAAAAATATGTGTCAAACTGAATTTTAACTGGCGTCTTTTGCAGGATATATCCTACATTTATTATAACATTGTAAAAAATTACTGTAATAGAAATTTTGGGCCAGGGGGGAAATATCAGGAGACTTCATAATTGGTGGATAAAGGAAGGTTTAGATACAAGCTTTCTCTTTTGACAAATCTAAATCATACTAGTAGGCAGAATCTTTACATTGACTCCCAAGCCCAGAGCCATTTGTGTTATAAAGGAGGCTAATTAGGCTTGCTCGTAAAGCATGAATAATCTGCACTGAAATTTCTTTACTTAAAAACTGTAAAGAAAACTGTATTAATAACATAATGGAGTACTGCCCTAGACCATTGCATCACAATCAACCACAAACAACTACAAAACTGGAGAAACACGTGAATCGTTGGGCTGGAGGCTTTATACAACAGGCAGCACAAGACAGTGATCACCCAAAAGGGGAATTTGTAAGAGGAGCCCCATGATTTCCCTGGTTCTCTGCCTTGGACAAATCCCCAACTGTGGTACAAGGACCTAGAGTCCAAGGGAAGAACAACAGTTCCTGCTGGGCTGAAGAAGCTAAGAT
This sequence comes from Trachops cirrhosus, assembly GCA_028533065.1. Taxonomy (NCBI): domain Eukaryota; kingdom Metazoa; phylum Chordata; class Mammalia; order Chiroptera; family Phyllostomidae; genus Trachops; species Trachops cirrhosus. The sequence goes on from CM052538.1 coordinate 10,983,185, forward strand.
GTAAGTATGGGACTCCTGAAGAAGCTGGAATCTTCGAGACAGGGTTCTGGAGACAGAGAAGTTCTTTGGGACAAGAGTTACCCGTGAGTTCCTAACTTTCTCTTGGGTGCACACACAGAGAATGAAGCTACCTAGGCTTACCAGAAAGCCGCTGCCCTGAGTTTAATAACAGGACAGGGATAGAAGAGTCTGAAGAACGCTAAGGGACAGTGGAATTCTGACCCAGCTAGAGTAGAAAAATCTCATTAACACTCTAGGAATCTAGTTGAGATTCCAGAGAGCAGGGCTCCTTAGGAATTACTTTCCCTCAGGAGTACGGTCCACACATTGGAGCTAGATCTTCTCTGGAGCAACCTTCACTAAGCCAAAACCAAGTCCTGACAAGATCTTTAGAACTGGGAGTTTGGAGGTAGAGTTTACAATATAAAAAAAAAAAAAAAAAAAAAAACTAAAGAAATGTTCTAGATGCAGAAATCCACATAACAACACATAAAATCAACTGTATACCATTTAGATGACCAGGCCATGATTGAAATAAAAAATAAATACCAGTCAGGGAAAAATAAAAGAATCTAGAATCTACAATATTATTCATAATTTCCAGTACATAATAAAACACTCAATGTAAAAAGAAACAGAAAAATAAAACTCAGATTCAAGTAATGAAAAAACAAGTAAATATTAGAAACAAATCCAAATATCATGGATAGGAACATTAGCAAACCATAAAGCAACTCATATAAAGAATTTATATAATTCTTTTGAATTAATATAAATATAATTTATATTTATATAAATTATATAAATTTATTTTGAAGAATTAAAGAATTTGAGAATTAAAAAGTTTGAAGAATTAATATAAAATATAATCTAATAATTAATAGAAAATATTATTTAAATGCATTAATGGGTAGGCAATCTCAGGAGGGAATGAGAACTATACAAAAAAATAAAAATTCCAGAAGGGAAAAATATCGTAACTAATTGGATTGCGGCGGTGAATTGGAACACAGGGTGTTGGGAGGGGGTAGACAAGGGAGGCCGGGGAGGGGACTGATGGTCAGGTTATAGGAGATTTGACTTGTATATGGCAGAAATAAAACTGGCATAGTCCAAAATAAATTTTAAAAGAAACTCATCTGCAGTAATGAGATTGCAAATAATGTTGGATAAAACTCATTCAAAAGGACTTGGTTTTGGAAGGAAGACTAGGAAATCCACGGTCCTCTTGTGTCCAAAGGTATCCAGTTGGCTTGGCTCATGGCTGTATGTCTGTTGATGTTGCTAGATAATTTGCAAATTGTGTTGTCAACACAACATTTAATCTGCTCTGAGCAGCTCATAAACAACACTTTGATTAATTCTTTCAGTCCATGTCTCCTGGACAGAATTTACAAGCTCTGCTTATTTGGATGAAAAACAGAGAAAGACAAGCTGTCAGTATATGGGGCGGAGGAGGGAAAGACTTCCCTTTCTTTCTTTCTCTCTTTTTTTAGGGGGGTGAGTTTAAGAAGTGTTTTTAAATCAGGATTTTAAATGTTTTGTTCCACCAGGGAAAGATTTCTTTGTGGAAACCAACAACTGGCAGGACAAGGCTCAGTGTCACAGTGGAGGAAGTCGGGACGGGCAGAGGCAGATTGGCAGTGAACAGTGCAGGGAGGGGAGCGTCAGTCGTGCCTAAGGCAGGAGATGACTTTCTGAATTAGCCAATTAGTTCCAGGAACCTGTTGGACAATTACAACTCAGAAAGCTTGCCATCCACACTCCCTATGGAATAATGAAATATTGTGTTGAATAGAATTCTGTTCAATAAGCACATTTTTAAAAAGAACTAGAATAAAAATGAGGCTTTCTATAACATAAACTATGTGGTAAATATGAGGTCTGTCCAGAAGGTGTCCAGTCATGTAATATGAAAAATAGAGACACTTGTTGAAGATGATACAAGATACAAGAAACAAGATACAATATTTCTTAAACATTGTACATAGGGCAATGACACCTCAGTCCCCTTGAAACTAGGCACCTTGGGACCTCACACAGTTCTCCCAGTTGCCATCAGCTGACACATTGTATTTTCCTGAATCTCATTGACAGTCAGAAATCTCTTTCCTTTCAAAGGTGATTTTAGTTTTGGGAAAAGCCAGAAGCTGCAGGGTGCCAAATCTGGGCTGCAGTGGGAGTGAGTCACCTGGGTGGTTTAATGTTTCGCCCTGCATGAGCTCTGCATGAGACGTGATGCATGAGTGGGCACATCGTTGCGATAAAGCTGCCAGTCGCCAGTTGCCCATAGCTGTGGCCTTCTGAATCATCTGAATAGTTTCCACAGCAGAATGTTCAAGCTTAATATAAAATTTGGTGCAGATTTTTTCTCTACTCACTCAGTTATTTTGAATGGGAAGGCCACACAGTACACATGCTCACTCAACAGTGTCTACTGCCCCCACTGACTAGTATGGTGAAGTAGTTATTATTCATGCATGCTTATTCCAATCCACTCTCCTTGGCTGCCAGGTTACATCAACATTGCACAAACCATTCTCATTATATTAACAATAGCTGGACAGACCTCATGTGAATTATTATTGTGTAATTCTTTATGTGTCTGTCCATTCATGAGAGAGAGAGAGATACTATTGTTTTGTTTTATATTATTACTTGCCAGTTTCCCTGCCAGGTCCCTAAATCTGTTTAGTTGAGCAGTTTCTATTAATTTTGGCTTTGAAATAATGTTCTGTTAAAGTATGCCTTTTAATCAGCATCTCTCTACCCTTGTTGGTTTATCGTGGCCAAGCTGGGTGAATAGAGTTCTGAAACACTGTTTATAGAATACTGATATCACTTTGAAACATGGTGATCATCCAGCATCTTAGGCACAAAAACCTGGAAATGAATGTCTTCTGGAATAACATCCTTTCATAGCAATTATGACACAGGATGTACAGACAGCCTGCGGCTGATAGGGAGAAAGATCCAAGACAATAGCTATCTAATAATTTCAGGACTATTAGAAGTGTAACTAACCCAACCCTATGATTCCTCCTTGAATTTGTCCCCTTTTGTGCCAGTTTCCTCTCAAAGGGATAAATGTGATTTTTATGAGCTGCGTTTTGGAATGCACACGTTTCCAGTGATCATGCCAAGTGTTTCTTTTGTTGTTCACATCTGCATCTTTCGATATGATGAAGAGTCAACAAGAAAGTCGATTTGGTTTTGTTCCTTTGACAGTTCACTTTGGGACACAACTGAGAAAATATAACCGTTGCATTCATACCCAAAAACCAAAGCTGAATTTTCCATTAGTGGCAGTTATATGTCGTAGCGTATATGCAAGGCCCTTGGAAAGAGTAACCCAGATTCAGAAATTAGTAATTATATTGACCTTGACATCTGTCCTCATTACCTTGTTCCCAGCTCACACAATTAGTTTGGTTGAGAATGTCATCGAAATCCCGTGTTTTAGATCTATTTCTAGTAAGGAACTCCTTTAGATCATTGCCCTGTGAAAATTATAATATTAAGGACACAAAGGTATGAGTGTATCTAATTGCAGTAATTGTGTTGAAAAAGAATTCACATAAATCTCCTTTAGGGGCTTCATTCTGTTTGATGGCCTTCATGTACTCTCTTAAAACTGAAATGATTTCATTGTTCTACAAAAGATTATCAGCAATTATTGTCTATGGAAAGAGAAAAGGTGAAAGAGAACGGTGTCTGAGGTTTACACCGTGAAGTAAACTTCAGGCTTTTAACTTAAGGATGTCAGGAACGGGCTACAGCCTTGTGATTGTGGAACTCCCTGTGTCCTGCACTCACTTCCTCTCCCACCCCCCGGACAACAATTCGTTGGAAGCTTTATTGTTGTGCAAGCAATATGCTGACAGAGTCTAAATGTAACACACCACCCTCTTGAAAAATGAGGGAATCACAGACTCACACAAAGAGGAAAATACCTAGTGATTTTCAATCTTCTGAAAATAGCAATAGTTTATTGGGCTTATTTTATGATTACAAAAGCCTAATAATCTGTGATAGCTGAAAGCAAATGTGATTTATTAGCGTCTGTCCCAGACAGAAGATAAACCCATAATGTGCAGCAAATTTTTTTCCAAAGGAGTCTGCTGAAAAGAAAATAGTCAACAGCTTGCTTACTGTGTAGCTCCAGAAAGTGATGATTTCAGGTTCTGAAATATCAGCATTGATGAATGGTAAAAGCAAAATTATGACTGTTGTTCTTCGGTGACATAAACTTTCACCTCCGTGAAGAAAATATAGATTGCTGAAAACGATTGCAAGCAAGCACGCTGTGTATTCTTCTTCCCTAACTGAGCAATGTTTGAATTTGTGCCTTTCCGACAAATGCATTAATAACATTTAGCCACGAGGTATTTGTGGAACAAATTGGAAATAGTTTTTAATTTGTTGGTTTGGTGAAGCAATAATATATTGAGCCATAAGGGAGGGGGTAAAAAAAATCCTATTGGTATATGATTTCTATTTGCATATGTAAATATATTAATGCACACGGAGCCATGTTTTTCTTATAAACCCTTCCACACAAAGAAGAGGGTTAATAGACAGGGTGATTTAAAAACCTGCATGACCATGTTGTAAAATATGGATTTAGCACATAACTCATTGGAGGCCCCAGTGAGTTATGGGCCTCATTTACTGCATATTACAGACATTTTTTCCATGTTCCTTTTCAACAAGGCATATGGTTTAAATTAGTTTCATCTTGGGTTTTCTGGGATATTTCATGGACTGCATTCTGCAACCAAGTGTAATACTCTTGCTCTTTTAATTCTACAGTAAGATGCTATTAAGTGCAGTTCTTTAATTACCATGTGAAGCAATGCCTCAGGACCATATTCTGTAATAGCCACAGTGGAGTAAGAGTTTGAATCAGGAATTCACACTCAATTTATGACTTCAAGAGGCTGCACATTCCTTATGGATGAAGGTGAATGGCTAAAAGTCCATGTGAGATGGGGGTGGAGGTGGTGACTGTTGGGGATGGAAACATTCAGACACATGCCTTCCTTTGAGTCAGGGAAGGAGACTCTGGTAGGTAACAATATTCTGAAGGGTTAAAAATATTAAAGAACCCCATTTCCCATAACTTAGATCATAAATCATATTTTCAGGTACTTTACATGATTTATGAGAGGCTGGCTGTCTGCATGATCAGTAAGTTGCATTAGAATGGCAATTGGTACTTCCAAAACAGAGCCTTATAAGAATCCAAATCTCAGAGAAAGCAAATCTCAGCAGACAAGTCACCTGAATGCTGGGCTAAAAGGAAGCGTCTATAGTTTATTCTCCATTTCCGAAATTCAAGATGTAAAATCAGAATAACACGTGTGAAAAACACTGGGCTGAAATTGGAACACCTGGGTTTTTATTTTTTTCTCACCATAACCTTGAGTAGGTCATTTATTTTCTTTGGTCCTCAGTGGCTTCTCAGTAAACTAAGGGTTTAGGGCCTTCCTATCCTTGAATATATATTATTCATTGCGTATAAAAAGTACATATTTCTAGTATATGTATATATTTATATCTTGTTTCTTACCTACGTACACAGCACATATTATGTGATATGTATATTCACATACATGTGTATATGCACACATATGTATCTCAACTATATCTACATATATGTGTATCTATATATCAAATCTATTTATAGATTATTTATGATGATATTTCCTTAATAAACTGAAAAGAGCTGAAGTGAATATATACATCTATATATATACATACTACATAATATATGTGTGTATAAAATAATTTATATGTATTATACATAAAAAACTGTATTAGCTTAGGGGTTCTTGTTACCTAGCTTAACTGGTTATTTTGAGAATCATAAATGCTGAGTTCTAAGATGTTACATTTATGATCAGGATTATAAATTTTAAACAAGCAGTCTATTCAGTATTATAGTTGTATAAAGATACTATGTTATTTTCCTTCAGAAATAAAAACTTATAGGAAATTTCTACTTGACATTGATTGTGGATAAATGAAAGATCAAAAGAAACATTTATAAAGGCTGTCTTGCTACTTTAGAGTATAAGAATGAATTTCATTTTGAGGATGAATTAAAATTCCTAATTTTGCTATTAGGCCTTTATTCTAATGCAACTCATCCATGTTTGGGTTTTATATTAGAGGACTGTAACACTTTTTTGCAACTTTTTTAACAGGAGGAAATTTAGTATATATTGATCTCTGCAAAAAGTGCTCCATACCATTAGAATATCTGGAAGTTGTGTTTTCTTGAACACATCTTCCATGGGAAAGATTCAACAGGTCACTGAACAGAAATATTTACTTGTGCATCCGTTGTGAATTATGAAGCTTAAACAGGAATTTAGAAACAAGTCTTTCCCTAGTTAACTCTCCTTTGTCCTTGTATGTCAAGACAGTTGCTGACTTTAGGTGCCTATGTCCATTACCTGGAGCCATTGTCTCCATCTCAAGCCTTTAATCAGAAATTTAGTTTCATAGTTTTGGTGGCTGGAAAATCCAAAATCTAGGCACCGGCCAATTAGGTTCCTGGTTTGCAGAGGGATGCCTTCTTGTTGTATTCTCACATAGTGCAGAGAGGGAGAGGAA
>CM052538.1:10989905-11087799 GCA_028533065.1 Trachops cirrhosus
GAAGAAGAAGAAGAAGAAGAAGAAGAAGAAGAAGAAGAAGAAGAAGAAGAAGAAGAAGAAGAAGAAGAAGAAGAAGAAGAAGAAGAAGAAGAAGAAGAAGAAGAAGAAGAAGAAGAAGAAGAAGAAGGAGAAGAAAGGAAAAAGCAGCAGTAGGCTCTCACGTGTCTTCCTATAAGGGCACTGATTCTACTCATGAGGAATCTACCTTCATGACCTAATCACCTCTCAAAGGCCCAATCTCCAAATACAGTCATCCCCCTTATCAGCTTTTTCACTTTCCATGGTTCCAGTTCACAGTCTGAAAATATTAAATAAAAATTCCAGAAATAAACAATGTATTCATGCTGTACATGCTAACCACCCATTAGTCTCTTAATAGCCATTTCAGTTATCAGGTGACTTATCAAACAGAGACCACATTCACATAACTTTTATTACAGTACATTGTAATAATTTTCCTATGGTATTAGTTGTTAATCTCTCACCGTACTAAATGTATAAGTTAAATTTTATTATAGTAGGCATGTATAAGAAAAAGATAGTATACATAAGATGTGGTGCTATTGGCTGCTTCGGGAATAGAGTAGGGGAGTTAGAACACATCCCCTGCAGATGAGGGGGAGTACTGTACCATCATATTGGAGACGAGGGTTTTAACGTATGGATTTTGAAAGGGACACAAACATTCTGTCCATGGCAGGTGGTTGGCCCCTTTTTCTGGAGAGATCGATAATACTGCGCCAGTTAGTCTGCGATGGCTTCCTTACTGCTCTCAGTTCCAGAAGCTTTCAGGCAGGAGCTTTCAATGTGCATTTGGACTGAGAATCCTGTTGGCCATGATATTAATGTAAATATTAATCTTACTCATGTCTTTGGATCTGATGCAGACACTAGCCCGCAGTGTCCGCGTCATTATGGATAAAATGAGACATTCACACAGACTACTGAGTCTGGTGGAGGAAAAGGGACAGCATGGCTCTTCTCTCAAGGGGAGCAAAAGCTGCGACCTCTGCCATGACTGGCCTTTATCGAGTTCCTTTGCCCATTACATGATGGTCCTCATTTACTATGCACAGGTTCGCTTTAGGTGGTTACCTTTTACAGAAAACAAAGGAGCCAATGCTGCTAATCACATCACAGAAGAGGGATATTTGCAAATGAAAAGTCAAAAGTAGTTGAACTGGTTACACTCATCCTTGGAAGGCTTAGCATGGTTTTTAGGAAGTTACTTTGCAGTAAATGTCCTCAATTCAGGGTGAGGGAGTTTTAGCAAAAAGCAAGACTCATAGTGGCCTAGGTACATTGCAGACCTGATTCCCCACAGGAGACCCTATCCGTGGGTGTGGGTCCTGTGCATCTCCGAGTGGGAGCTGGGCCCATGGCACACAGAACGGTCTATTACAGGTTCAAGCATGCTCACCATCACTTTCTCCCAGGAGAGTCCTGGACAGCACAGTTAAGAACCAAATTTGAGCTGTCTACCTGAAACCAGGAAAAAGTCCAGTCATTGTTAATATAATGAGAACAGTTTGTGCAGCATTGATGTAACCTGGCAGCCAAGGACAGAGGACTGGAATGTGCATGTGTGAACAATGATGACTTCACTGTACTAGTCCCTGGGGGCAGTAGACACTGTTGAGTGAGCATGTGTACTGTGTGGCTTTTGCATTCAAAATGATTGAGCAAGTAGAACAATGAATCTGCATCAGATTTTGCATTAAGCTTGAACATTACTCCACGAAAACTATTGAGATGATTTACAGGGACATGGCTATGGGCAACTGGTGATTGGCAGCTTCATCATGACAATGCATCCACCCATGCATCATGTCTCATGTAGAGCTTTTTGGTGAAACATCAAATCACCCAGATGACTCAGCCCCTTTACAGCTTAGATTTTGCACCCTGCAACTTCTGGCTTTCCCCAAAAGTAAAATCACCTTTGAAAGGGAAGAGATTTCAGACCATCAGTGAATTCAGGGAAATATGAAAGGGCAGCTGATGGCTATTGGGAGAACTGTGTGAAGTCCCAAGATGCCTAATTTGAAAAAGACTGAGGCATCATTGACCTATGTACAGTGTTTCTTGTATTTTGTATCACCTTCAATAAATGTCTCCGTTTTTCATATTACATGGCTGTGTACCTTCTGGACAGATTATAATACACCTCCACACACAAAAGGTCTGTCTGGAAAATATCCAGCCATGTATTATGAAAAATGGAGACATTTATTGAAGAAGATACAAGATACAAAAAACATCGCACGTAGGATAATGATGTCTTGGCCTCATTCAAAATATCCACCTTGGCACCTCACACAGTTCTCCCAGTGTCTCTGCTACTGTTCAAAACACTCTGCAAAATCCTTTGTTGGAATAACCATCAGCTGCTCTGTTGTATTTTCCTGAATCTCATTGAAAGTCTGAAATTTCTTCCCTTGCAAAAGTGTTTTTAGTTTTGGGAAAAGCCAGAAGTTTTAAGGTGCCAAATTTGCACTATAGTGGGACTGAGTCACCTAGGTGATTTGATATTTTGCCAAAAAGCTCTGTATGAGATGTGATGCACAAGTAGGTGCATCATTGTAATAATGCTGCCAATCACCAGTTGCCCATAGCTGTGGCTGCTTTCATTATGTTGCATCTCTCAACTGATGAAGAATACCGAAGCAGTATTCCTTATTAACTGTTTGGCTTGGAAGAGCTTACCTGTGATGGACAACACCCTTCCAATAAAAAAACACAGTTAACATGGTCTTGATCTTGCTGTGACTTTGCAGAGACTTCTTTAGGAGTGGAGAACCAACAGACATCCATTGGGATGACTAAACCTTCATTTCCAGATCATAGCCTTAGACCAACAATTCATCTCAGGTTACAACCTTCTTGAGGAGATCTGGTTCATTGGTAATGGATTGAAGCAAGTCATTAGCAACTGCAGCACGATGTTCCTTCTGCTCTGGTAGCAGAAGCTGTGAAATGAATTTTGCCAGGACATGTTTCATGCCAAGATCCTGTGTCAAAATCTCAGTCACAGTAGTTTTTGGAATCCCCAGATCGGCTTCAAGTTCTCGCACTGTCAGTTACCAATATTGCTCATTGCAGCCCGTACACGCTCAACATTCTCAGGTGCTCTGCTTGTTGCAGGCCTTCCAGAATGTGGATCACATTCAACAGATCCACGACCATCTTTGAAGCTTTTGTGCCACACTTCATTTGTGTTGCACTCACTGCAGTGTCTCCGAGAGCTGTCCAAATCATCGGAATAGTTTTCTTGGAGGAATGTTCAAACTTAACACAAAATTTGATCCAGATTCATTACTCTAGTCTCTCAGTTATTTTGAACATGCCACACAGTACACATGCTCACTCAGTGGCATCTACCACCTCCACTGACTAGTACAGTGAAGTAGTCATTGTTCTAGCATGCTTATTCCAATCCACTCTTCTTGGCTGCCAAGTTACATTAATGGTGTGCAGACAATTCTTGTTTTACTAGCAATGGCTGGACTTTTTTCCAGACAGACTAGATAGATAGATAGATAGATAGATAGATAGATACAATAGATGGTTAATCTATATCTATCTATCTATCTATCTATCTATCTATCTATCTATATATATAAAGTTTTCATAAGTTGAATATCACTTTTGGAACTGATAAGTAGAACTTAATTCATTGAAGGTAGGTTTTTATACAGTGCCTACTGTATTAACAGCATTAAGACATATAATAAATCAGAGCCTGACTGAACATACAAAAAAGAGATAAGTTATCAACCCCTTAGGTCCTCCAGGCCTTTGCTATTTTCTAAAGGCTAGTCCATTGATGGGCTGCATTGTGTGTGTGTATAAGGAAATCTAGAAATATAACTCCCAGTAGTCAATGTTTGTCTTTATCTGAGTTGTAGAGGAAGGGTGAGAGGGGAAAGAAACACTAAGTACTGTACCTACTTTTTAATCAATATACTTTTATTGTTTGATTAAAAAAGTGAATTTGCTCTGACCAGGTAGCTCAGTTGGTTAGAGCATTGTTCCAATCTGCCAGGGTTTCCAGGTTTGATCCCTGGTCAGGGCACATACAAGAATCAGCCAGTGAATGCCTAAATAAGTGGAACAACAATTTGGTGTTCCTCCCCTCCCCTTTCCTCTCTTTCATTAAAATCAATAAATAAAAATTTTTTAAAGGAATTAATTTACATATTGAATGCTTCATTTAATAATATTGTAATAATATAATGATATTTCATAGAAGAAATTTGATCAGATAAATGATCTGGGTACATTATCTTTAATTCATTTCCTATTTCTATTATGTTTATCAATTTGTATTTAAATAGCAGTGTTCTTTATGAACCCTGTGTTTAAACAATTGTCAATTTGGAAATCAATCAAAAATGCATCAACATACATGACTAAATGTGCATAGCAGCCATAATGTCATGCTGGCTCTCCGGGTTTAGCTGAGTGCCATGTTTGGGGCCTGATGTATTCACCGGCTTTCCACTCAAGTCCCTGTATGCTCAAATGGAACACACACTAAGAAGTTCTCCAAATCTTTAGTTCTCATGATCGAAGTGGAATGGGACTTATGCTTTACTGTGTGTTTTAATTTAAAAAAAGAAGAAATAGGTGTAAATATCATTTGTAGCAGGTGTTCCATGCCCTACCTGTATTCTCCTGGCCCTCATCATTTGTCTTAGTCATAGTTCTCTAGAGAATAAAAAAATACTTATGGGAGAGATCAGTTGATTTGAAAAAAACTGGCTCATGCAATTGCGAGACTATCATCTGCAATCCATAGGACGGGCTGGAAACTCAGGTGGCATTTGATATTTCATTATTGAGGCAGAATTTCTTATTCTCTAGGAAATTTAAGTTTCTGCTCTTAAGGCCTCAGCTCACTGGATGAGGCCCACCCACATTTCTGAAAGTCATCTCCTTTGCCTACAGTCAACTGATGGTAGATGTTAACTACATTTACAGATTGTCTTCACAGAAACACTTAGATGAGTGTTTGATGAAATACTGAGTCCTCCAGCCTAGCAAAGTGAACACATAAGACCCACCATCACCTCATTTCACTACCCACAGACCAACTGTGAGTGTGTACAGGTTTTCTCTAAGGGCTTCCTCTGACCTCTGCCACACACTGTCCATGCAGGTGGCTAGAGTTCCGTAGAATTTACACCGCCTCCTCACCACCTTCAAATAAATTACTTCCCCTTGAGACTCAGCAATGTCTGATACTGGCGTAAGCAAAACTAATATACCATTATCACTTTAATTGTTGTGAATATTCTGAAAAAGTTTCTTGAAACCTATGGAGGTACACTACTTATCCTATCTTACCGTGTATAATGGATACTGGTTTTCTCAAATTTTTGTGGGGAAATATAAGGATGCACATTATACATGGGTGGTACCTGAAATAGCTTGTATCTGTTCTTGTGTTTTGTAATTTTTGTTACATAAAATTTCTTGTACCATATGTGCTAAAATCCCTTTATAATACAAAAAAACATTTATCTAAATATAAATACATAGAAAATTGAATTGAAAAATTAAAACAAAAGATTTTTTCCCTGAAAGTTTGGGCCAAAAATGTGGATATGCATTATACATGGCAAAATACAGCACCAGCTAGAAAACACAGATATATATTAATGATTTATTTGTGTTGTTCTTGTTTGCAATATGAATAACTCCTTTTCATGTAAAAATTTTTTAGTATATTTAAAAGAGAGTAGCTCTATATTTTGCATTATTGAATAAGAAAATACAAATCCACATCTAGATTGGAGAATATTTTGCAATAAGTTTATTTATTTGATTGCTTGCTTTCCCAATAAAGAAGCTCCATTAAGTCACCAATGTGATTTTATTCACTACAGTACTTGTTTATCCAGAGGCTAGGACAGATTGGTACATAAGAAATATTTGATAAATATTTCTGAATGAATGAACAATGTAAATGCCAAGAGGTCTTTTTTTTTTGTCTTCACTTTAGTAATTTGTAAGTATGAGTGCATAGGAATATCAGAGGAATATTTTAAAAATAAAAATCCTGGATAGCTGCACACACACACACACACACACACACGAGCATGTGTATAACAAATAGTGTGATTTAACAAGAAATTACTTAACTACCATCTTAGCATTTCAAATATTTTAATATTTCTGTATGATTACCTCTTAGAAACACAGATCAAAAGGAAATGCATTTTATACATTTCAACATCAGATATTGTCAACATTTTTTCTCCATATACTATAATCTCAGTAAGGAAAATGTTTGTCTTCAACACTAACCAACATGAGATGTTCACAATTAAGTTTTGTGTTTACCAGTCGATAGATGAATTATATATATATCTTTATTGTTTTACATTTTTCTAATTATTCTAGTGTTAGCCAACTTTCTCTGTTTTTTGATCATCTACGTTTCCTTCTCTATAAATTATTTATTAAAATGTTTTGCTCATTTTTATATTGGATTATTTGGCTTTACTTAATTTAAATGCTTATTCTACTTTATTAAAATAAATTCCTTGTTACATATGTTGCTAATATTTTCTGTGTAGGTTTTATTTTGAATCATTATAATTATCTTTAATCATGCAAATATTTTAATGAATTAAAATTTATGTCATTGTCCTTTTCTGATACTTGTTCTACATTTTAAGATTTTCCTGTTCTAACCAATAAAACAAACAAGTGACCAGAATAGAACCAGAGACATGGAAATACAGAACAAGGTGACAGTGACCAGAGGGATGGAGGGAGGGGATGACGGGAGAAGAAGGGGAAGGGTGAAGTCAAGGAACACAAACAAAGGACCTGTGGACAAAGACAACAGAGGGGAGGATTGGATGTGGGAAGTTGGGGGTGGGTGGGGCAGGAGAGAGTAATGGGGGACAAACGGGGACAACTGTAATTGAACAATAATAAAAAAAATTAAAAAAAGATTTTCCTATCCTAAAGTGATAAGCATAGTCTCTTATATTTTTGCCTAATTTCTGTACTTTTAAAATCTTTACTTCGGCTTTTATTTCTTATAATATTTATTTCTGTAACCAATGTTATATAGAATAGAATTTATTTATTTTTTGGAATTACAACATTATTTAATTGTTTGTATTCTGCCCACTGAACTTGAAATACATCAAGCTTAACACATAGCATGTTTATATATATATATATGTATATATATATATCTGATTTTAGACTTATAATTTTTCCTTGATCTATTTCTCTGTCCTCACACCAATATCATAGTGTTTTAGTTTCTGTCGCTGTGTAATATATCTTGTCAACTTGTAATGTAAGTCCTCATCGTTATTCTACCTTTTAAAAATTTCCCCAGCACATTGCATATTTTCTCTTCTGGAAATAGAATCACATTACCAAGTTCTATGAAAAAAAATATTGTTGGGATTTTGATAGGTATTTAACTGAAATTCTAGTTTAATGCAGGGGAAATTAATATCTATACAATATTGTTTTCCCTCCCAGAAATATAACCTATCTTTGCAGTTATTCAGATGTTTCTTTAGGCCTACCTGGTATTGAAGAGGTAGTGACAATTGAATCCAATTTGGCTTTTGATTTATGGAAATAAAGAGTATTTACATCCTTAGTTTGCTATTTGCAAACTGCTGGCAGAAATCAACCTGGAACATTTACATCCCATCAAGTAGAAAAAAAAAAGCATAAATTAAAAAAAATAAATGAGTTGTTTTTAAAATGCAGTTTCCAAGGACTTCAAATTATAAGTTACCAAAAAGTGTTTTGTCTTATGTTTTGACGGTATGAAGCATAGTTAAATTTTAATCTACATTTTAATACCTATTAGTTCTCCAAACAGAAAACAATATATATCATTTTTGAATTTATTTGTTGACAATTCATGCTCTTTATTACATAATTAATTTAAATTAAATGAAACAGTATGCATCACTTGTTAAATGGGAAAAGTTAAAATTTGTCTTTATATAGTATGAATACTATCAAAGATTATATTAGCATCTTTATAATATGGTATTTAATAATATATGACTCCAAAACCTCTTCTTACTTAAATCATTCATCACACTCACAGAAAATGAAATATGATACAAAATAAGAGAGGAGGCTCAGAAGGTGATGGGTGATAGGAATGGGTGTTTTGAAAGACACAGGAGGTTGGATGCGTTTCTAGGAATTTGTTTCCTGTTTCCTAGTTCAAGTTTAGGGCCCAGTGTCCTTTGCTTCTGCTTTTGTCTCTCTTTGACTTTTTATTGGAGTCTCCCCCAATGACCAGGCTGCTAAGAAGCTGGAGAATGGGCTTGAAAGAAGTTGACTCACCTGGCAATCAACTAAGTACTTTTCACTGGGTCAATGTTGCTATTTTCCCTTCTGAGCTTAAAGCTATCACACTAAACAGAACGATAATTTTGGCTGCTTTGCATTCTTATCTAGTGAGACTTAATTTGAGCAACAGTATTAATATTTGATCAGGAAATCAGCCTTTTCTTTTAAAATATGTACTTTTAAAGCTTTATGGTACCCGAACATGTGATTTATGATATCTAGAGGCTCATATTTTCTGTGGGAACGTGTGCGCATTCTTTCCCAAAGGTCAAGTGGTCGTGGAAGTCAAAATGCAGGACTTTCTGTCAGAGCTATCCCGTGTCGCTGATGTTGTCTGCAGAGTTCAAAAACTGGTCCTTAGACACAACCTCCTGAAAAACCACCTGTCATCATGACACCTTCCCTGGTATTTGCTTCAGGTCACAAAGAAGTCTTGCCTCGAGGCCTCTCAGTTATACACAGGTATTTTAGTGTGGAGCCTTAAAATTTGTACTTTATATCTCATAAGAAAAGTCTTTGAAAACCTACAGGGTAGTGGGCTGAAAAGAATTTAATATATTAATTATTTTCTTATGCTTGTTAACATCCATTTTCTTTTGTTGCCCCCATTCAAGCTCTATGCTTCAAAGCCCAAGAAGAAAAATGTGACAAGTCAGAAAAAGCCGGCACTACAAGACTTCCTGGGCTTTGCTTCCAAAAGACTAAGTGCATTAAAAAAAAAATGGAATAAGGTGGAGTGCTTCCTAAGAAGCAGGAAGGGAGAGAGTGGAGGCTTTCTTCTGGAAAATGAGCTCCATGTGAGTCTCAGAACATTACCCTGAGAATGTGACATACAGTTGGAGGCATTCAGCTGATAACTTAGGCCTAAAGCTTCTAGTCTTTTCAAATGCCTGGGTCTCAAAAGCGACAAGCCTGAAAAGGCCATGTGAGCAGGGCCAACGTGCATTTCAACCATGACCACGGTGGGCCAGGGGCTGAGGACTACAATGGCCCACCCAATGCTTGCTGCTGTAACTGACCTAGGATCTTGGTGTAACCCTGGGGGAAGCCTCAAGAATAACCAAGGTTAGTGATTCTCAGCAGAACAGGGAGGAAATTAAAAGAAATGAGTTGGTAGTTTTTAGCAGGTATACATTTGTGAATTTTGATAAATCCTATAGTCTCATTTAGGATTATTACACTTGTTCTCATACAGTCTAAATTTTGAATCTTTCTCCCCTCAGACTGACCTCTTTTCCCAACTGTCATGTGTGTATGTGTTTGTATCAGAGGAGGTTAAAGATGGCCTTCATGCTTGGGCATTTAGTGTGGTAAAAAGGCGTAATAATCTTCCCCTTGGGTTGCCAGCGATGGAAATAGACTTGAACTGCATTGTGTAATAAGGGGGAGTCTCTATAAGGATAATGGGGTGTATTTGGAAATTTGAAGGCATGAAAGTAGCTGGGATTTGCAATGGGTCCAGAAACAGAAATGGGGCAGGCAATAGAAACTGTCTCTATTGCTTCTTTGCTTGTCTACCTTGCCCCACCTTCCTCCTACCTTCCTCTACTCTCCTCTCTCTCTCTGTTTCTCCCACCTCTCCATGCAAACACACCCCTAACCATCCAGATCTTCGTCCTTCCTGCCATGCCTGAAGTGCCTGATTTGGCTCCATGTGTTTATCTAAAGACTTCATGTAAAGTGCCCTCCTTGAGTATTGAGTAGTGCGTAGCAATGAAAACTTTGCAGCAGAGCATTCACCCTTGAGAAACACATAAACGCTCACATGAAGGAAGCATATAAAGTAATCGAGTTGATAGATTATGCCCATAGAACACAATCTTCTATTTCCCTTCCTCTTCCAAATTTCTTTCTATCTAGGTCACAATGGCATGCTTTAACTTTCTTTTTTTCCCTTTTTTCTTCAAAAGTAACCCCTCAACATACTTTCCCTGGTTGCTTTCTTAAAAAAAACTATGATTTGGTTCTTGTAATTTCACTTTGCAAAATCCCTACAATATATTATTCCAGCACGGTGAGAGAATGATACTGAAGTGAATTCCTATCTACCTTGTACCTCTGCCTTTCTGGCATACCCCACAGTGCCCAGGAGGCTAATAGAGCCTTATGTGCTTAAAAAAACAAACAAACAAAAAGAACAACAAAAAACAGAGCTCTGTTCATCTTATTCCTTTACCACTGTGGAGAACAGTATGGAATTTCCTCAGAAAATTAAAGATGGAACTGCCTTTTGATCCAGCATTTCCACTGCTGGGGTTATGCCCTAAGAACCCTGAAACACCAATTCAAAAGAACCTATGCACCCCAATGTTCATAGCAGCACAATTTATAATAGCCAAGTGTTGAGAACAGCCTAAGTGCCCATCAGTAAATGAGTAGATCAAAAAACGATGGTACATTTACACAATGGAATACTATGCAGCAGAGAGAAAGAAGGAGCTCCTACCCTTCACAACAGCATGGATAGAACTGGAGAGCATTATGCTAAGTGAAATAAGCCAGGCGGTGAAAGACAAGTACCATATGATCTCACCTATAAGTGGAACCTAATCAACAACCACAAAAAAAACCAAGCAAGCAAAATATAACCAGAGATGTTGAAATTAAGAATAAATGGACAGTAACCAGAGGGCAGGTGCGAGGGGATAACAGAGGGGAAAGAGGGGAAGGGTTTTCAGAAACATCTATAAATGACACATGGACATCCTCTTAACAATTTTAAATGGATCTTGAGTTATCCACTTCTGACCAGTTTGTATTTTTCCTGGTTGTGTGCTGGTGAACAGCTGCTGTTTTCTCCCGGGAGTGGGAGGGTGGTGGTTTCCATGGAGATGGTGATGACTCTGTTCAAATGTGGTGGACACCTCCAGTATTCCCACTGCACTTGTAATTTCTAGCATCCGTTCCATGTGGAGCTCCTAAGCAGTTTGATTTCCTTTAGCAATGAACTCCTTGGAATGCTGACTCCAGAATTTTTCATTGGTCCTGGTTTGTGGCCACCAATTTATTTCATTGACATTAAGATGCATTTATTTGTCATTGAGCTCTTACATGGTTATGTGCTGAAGAAAACAATGAAAACAGCTGCAGTGCCTATTATAAATAGGATACCTTGCCATAGTGCTTAAGCCAAGTGGATATAAAACAAATGATTATTGATTAATTTTTGTCAATATAAAGAAAACTTTTAATTTCATTACGATGCTGCAAGAATAAAAAGAGAGAGAGTAAATTAGAATTAGTTTGGGAACACTGTTAGCAAATGCATTACTTACACTCTGTTTTAGTCATATTGTAAGTCATACAAAATGCTGATTTTAGAGATGATCTTGCCTATCTTAATCATGAAAAATAATTCAATGATTTACACAAGACAACTGGCACTATAGAAGTTTGACTATTGGGAGGCCACATTTATTGCAGCCTTGGTTATTTACAGTGCAAAAAATGAGAAGTGAAGAATAAATAAAATTAAGATGTATATTATAAGCATTCATTTATTCATGAAACAAATATTATTGAGGGCCTACTGTGTATCAGACACTGTTAGGCACTACAAATAAAATTGTGAACAAAATATAATGTTTTCTTTTTAAAAAAAATTTCTTCATGTAACTTAGAGTCTAATGAAGGATATGAATATAAATGAATTCTACTCATAAGTTTATAATAACAAGCAGTATAATATCTCTGAAAAAAGTTCAGGGTGACATGAAAGCATTTAACAGGAAGGCAGGATCTAGACTGAGGCTTGGGTGGCACAAAGAAATCGAAAACTGAGCATTATGCTGAGTGAAATAAGCCAGGCATTGAAAGACAAATACCGTGTGATCTCACCTATAAGTGGAACCTAATCAACAAAAGAAACAAGCAAGCAAAATAGAACCAGAAACATAGAAATAAAGAGCAAACTGACAGTGACCAGAGGGGAGGGGGGTAACCAGGGAAAGAAGGGACAAGGCTGTGAAGGAGTATGTATAAAGGACCCATAGACAAAACAAGGGGGGGCGTATTGAGGGTAGGAGGTGGGATGGGGGGCAGGGAAAAGTGGTGGCAGAAAAATGGAGACAACTGTACTTGAACAACAAAAAAAAAATAAAACTCAGTAGGAACCAACTGGACAGGGCCAGGGTGGTATTTTAGCTGAGTTAGCATTTGAAGCAATGCTTAGCAACTGCTAATATTTGGTATTCATTTAAGATATTTGAAACACACATCTAAGTACTTTACCATGAGGCAGATTTTATTATGACCTCCACATATGAAGAAATGGAATGCAAAGAAGTACAAGATGAGAGAGAGGTGTGGCCCAGACTTGAAACCAGAGCCCATATCCCTGAGCACTACTCTACACCCTCTCATGTGGTGAGCAAAGACAGCCACAGAGTTCTTGGTTCAAGCAATCTGTTGGTTCTGTATGACTACAGATATGAGATCAGGGCCCAAACCAAAAATCCCACAATATTTGTTACTTACTCTGTACACATAAAGTGGCCCAACTGTGTTTATGTTGGTAGATGATGCATGGATCTTGGAACTGCACAAGGATGTGAAGGGCTGTCGCCAGTAGGCTGTGCACAGTGCCGATCTTGAATCATTATTTCCAGATATCTCGAGTCTTGCTCTTCCTCCATCCTTCCTTACTACTTGATAGAGGTACAATACTATATTTCAGTTATATTTCTGTATATGTAGAATATGCAAAAAGAAACATATGCCAACTTTATTTTAGTTTTTTTCATTAGGAAAAGATTTTTTTAAGTCATAAAAATCCAGGAAACACTGAACGTTTTGTTTTCCCTAGGAGGCGGGATGATAGAATAGGATGTTGCAATTTAAATTCGGGCTCACCCATGCTCAGGTGGGTCCATGTTGAGAGGAAGGAAAGCCTAATTTGACAGTGATTATATTTATACCATGTGAATGGATAAGAATACAAGATGGAAATACACTTTGGTTGTAAAACAATAGTTACTAATAATTAGTTTAAAAATCTCAATAGAAATAAGGTATCTAAATGCAATACCTTGAGCATAATGTTATTACCTATGACATATCAACTGAACTTTTGGTTTTAAACACACACACAAACCCAGATGCTGGGTTTATTTAGGCACATGGAGGTAGAATAACATGCACGTGAATTTCACTGGGGAAAGTCATTTAGGGAAAGTAAAGGCCTCCCATCCTTTTCCTGTTCCCATAGTTGTTTTAGACCATTATGTCCTATGTGTCTGGATGCTTGCCTGTACTCCCCACTCATTTGGCTCAAGAATAGACATAGCCTAATGTTGCTATTGGTCTCTTTTGGATACACTAATAGTTTAATTGTATTTTAAATTGATTTTTAATGCCCAGATTCTCCCTAAGTGAATTTTGAAAATTTAGAAAATAAATACAGGTCTACATTATAGCAGTGAAGGGTTCCCCTTTATAACACTGCTGTGTCAGAAGGCTGTTAAGAAGTCTCATCACTTAATGGTTGTAAAGTGCTATAAGATCATTAACTACAGGGTTCAGCCTGTAAGAAGCAAAGAGTGACACCTATTTTTAAACACATTATCTCCTTTTGAGAATGCTTGTTTAAATGTATAACTTGATATGCTTTTATATGTAAAAATATTGACAAAATAATTAAAATTGACATTTGGTAAGCTGCCCTACATTTTGTACAATATAGAATTTTTCTACATTATAAAAATTTTTAAACCCAATTTCAGTCTCACAATAACCCTGAAAAAAAGGCAAGATTCATGATATTAATATACTGATTATTGAGGAATCAAACTTCAGAATAGGAGAATCTGTTTTGCAAAGGATGCAGCTACAAAGTTGAAGGTCTTAGTGCTCTTTATAACCAAAAAAGTTAAACATATTTTGAAAATTTTTGTATCAGTTCTTTATGAAGATCAACCAGATTGCCATCAAGAATAGTTAAGAATAGTATAAGAAATGTAGAAGCCAAAGAACTTATATATGTATGACCCATGGACATGAACTAAGGGGGGGATGTGGGTGGGAGGAGGTGTGCAGTACAGAGGGGAGTAAAGGGGGGAAATGGGACAACTGTAATAGCATAATCAATAAAATATATTATTTTAAAAAAAGAATAATCTAGAACTAAACCATCAAATCTCCTGCTAATATTCAAAGTCAGGGAGAACCATGTCTTTTGGCAAATAAGTCAATACCAAACAACTATTTATATAATTTCATGAAACTCTGTTTTATTGGTTGTGAGTGGAAGAAATCCAGTGGAAACTAATTTAAGCAGAAAGAGGATTGATTGACCCCCATACTCGATAATTTCGAAGGACAGGATTGTGTTGGGTCTTGTTAGGATCCGTGGGTCAAATGGTGCTAGTAGACTCTCTGATCCCCTTCTCTTGCTTCAGGGCTCCTCTACCCTTGGATTTATTCTCAGGCTGTTTGCTCTGTTTGGCAGCCAAGGTAACTGCTGGCAGGTTTAAGGCTTTCGTTATCTTCTCAGTCTGACATCCCAGAAGAAAATAGCACTGTTTTCAGAGAACTTCAAAAGAGAATGTTTGGATCATATGATCCTCAGTGAATGGACCGTGAAGGTCAGGGGGACAGAGATCTCTAACTGGGCAGGCTTGGGACATGCAACAGTCCCAGGGGCACGGTGTCGCGAGATCACCCCCACATGGTCTGAACAGGACTACCCAAGACTGACTAACCAAGGCTGCTCTGTCTGATCACTTTTATTTGTTGAAACTCTGGATTTTGTTTGAAAAAATAAAGGATTCAGTGTCTTCAAAAAGCTGGTCAAATACTGAATTATTACAATGTTGATTAAAACGAGTAGGATTTAAGCCTTCTGGCTAAGAGGTATAATAGAAGATATTTAGGATATGGAGCTAGAAGACCTGGGCTTTATTTCTGGCTTTTCCATTTACTAACCATGTGCTTTTGCTCAGAAACAAGAGCCTCAGTTTCTTTGTCAGACAAATGGCCAGAAAATAAAACCTGCTAGAATCCAATGAAATGATCCATGAGAAAATTTTTTGAAAAGGTTTGTTACTGCTGTTCCTGTGGTTATTTATTTCATTTCTTTAAACTGCATACCAGTCCAAGTCATGAAATAGATGGAAATAGCATACTCAGAAAGAGTAGCTGAAGATAACTCTATTAATAAAATGGAAACACCGTAGGGCTAGCAAACATGGGAAACCATTACCTACCCCATACCTGAACTGACAAATAGAAAGAAGAGTTCCAGAACACAGTTAGAACTAGAGCTATGTGAAGGGTTGCCAGATAGAATCTGTGGTTTTATGTAGAGGAACATAACCATTGACAAACCACAACTCAACAAGAATAATGAATAAAGACCCAAAACTGTCTCTCTACTATTTCACTTCAGTTTCCTGATAGTGCTCTCCAGTGGCCAAGCCCACTGGAATGTACAGGGCAAGGAACCCTGGTGACACGTTCCTTCAAGAGTCAGCTTCCTGGGTCTTGCAGCTGGGTAGTTAAGGGTGGAGAGAGGATCTGGAGGGAGAAATGAAAAATAGTTGGTATAACTCCCCTTTCAGCTTGATTAGCTTTATATTATTTAAGAGCAGCAGTTGCTTTAGTATTTCATATAGTTTACTTTCTATTTCATTAGAATTTACTGATTGCTAAAAATCTTTTACATATGGGCTCAATAAGAAATGTTGCTTACGTTAAAACTTGTCTTATTTTATGCTCTCTATATATGAACTTAAAAAGCAACCTACACATCCTTTAATGTCATATGAAATTCCATCTTAGGTGGTTAGGAGCATCTGCCCCTTTGCTTGTAAAAGCAATGCAGGATAAGCTGTGTAATTTTCTATAGCAATATTTTCAGTTGCATGTTAAATTAGTAGTTCAAATAAGAATGTAATTTAGGTTTAATGAAGGAGTTATTATATATTAATTAAATATCAACTGATTATTATGAACATCTATTGGGGCATATCAACCTTTTTTATTAAGATGAATATCTCTTAAACAATCAAAGCTTAATAACTATGTTACTAATAATTAGTTTTAAAACTAACATTCAATAGAAAGAATACATCTAAAGGTGCTACTTTGAGTATAATGTGGCTATTACCTATTAAATATCAATAGATTACTGAGAAAATGGTTATTGAGTTTCAACTCATAGATCTTAATAAACTGCTAGTTACACCTAAATAAACCTCCATAAGTCAGCTAGTATTTAATTAGCAGAAGTATTTATAGCATAGCATTTACATTAGCATATTTATAATCAAATAAATAATATAATAACTCTTTTATTAAATCTAAATTAAATCCTTGCCAGAAGCTTTTAGAGAGCAGTGAAACTACATTGGCTATGTGATCTTTAATATTTAATTCATTACATGATTTTTAAACTTTACTAATATATTAAAAATACATTAATATACTATGATAGTGATATTATGAAATTATATATAATCTGTTTAGAATTAAAAATATTTTAGCTAAGCTAGACAAAGTAATTCTTGAAACCTTTTACTTTGGTCCAATATTACTAGGCACAGAAATGGGCTATGAGTAAAATATGTCATTATAGTTGGCTATGTTCATTGTCGCTAAAGACATTTAACAAGATGAGTAGTTGGTAGGGCGGGCCTGTGCCATATGAGGTGACCACAGAGGCTTCTGGAAGCAGGAGTCCGGATGCTAAGCTACACCCACACGCAGAGAAGCCCTGAGCAGGCCCTGCATGCAGTCAGTTATACGTTCATCAAACTAGCACTGCTCTTCACTCCACAGATGAACCAAAAGTTGTCTTATGCAGTTAAAAGTGAAGCCAAAATTCCCCTCAATATTGAGGAGTAAAATTCAAACTAATTGTATTTCAATATTGACATGTCACCATTAAGTTCCTTTTTCACACGAAGCAGCCAAGAATGCTAAGAGAACCTTCGAGTCAGGCCCTGTTGAACTCTTCCCCTACCTTGGCTCCCGGTGGAGGGATGCTTTCAGGGAAACTGCACATGTCATATTCTCTTGAGAAAAAAAATCTGTGGCTCTGCAGACATTTACCTCAACACCAACACTAGGAGATATTTCAGAGAGGAAGCTGACGACGTGATATTGACTTGTGGATCTGTGTTTTACTGGCCAAAGAAATCAAGGAAAAGCTGCTAAAAAAATGGGTTCAAAGTTTGAAGAATTCCATGTTCTTTTTAGTGGTAGTAAAACTCTCACCTACCCATTTTTTTTTTCTCCTTAGGTAGTTCTAAAGTGAAGTAAATGGGATGTCGATGATGAAGATCATAGTGGTTCACATTTGTGGAGTTCTATGCAGACATTCTTTCTGTTAGGCAACATTCTAACCATCTTTTGTGGGTTACCTTACTTAATAACTGGGCCTTGTTTCCTAGGATATTAAGGGTATCTCTCTTTCCTTCAGTGCTGCTTTCCTCTACGATTAAAGCCCATCCCGTGATCCTTTGCAAATCATCGTGCCTTCCCCAGTGTTGTGTCCGAGTCATTTTACAATGACAAGGTATAGGAGGAGGCAGAAGGATGGGGTAGAAAAAGCTCTGGTCTGGAAATCTGCTGTCTTGATTTCTACTCTTACCTCTGTAGCTCCCTAGCTCTATAACTCACCAGTTTTTCATATATAAAATAAGAGGTTTAGATCTGTGGTTTTATCCTTGTGGAAAATAGTGGTTCAGTTGACCACAGTTATTGCTAGAATTCATAATATAAAATACCTTTAAAAATGTTAGTCCATTAATATGTCTTTATTGTTCTGATGGAAACGGGTTCTATATAGTCTTATTTTTCTGCAACATTAAAAGTTATTCTTTATGCATGTCCTCAAAGGAGAAATAAAGATGATTATTATTGAATCAGTTCAGTGCCTCTCGGAGGAATTTAATTGCTTTCCATTCCATGGATATTGAAGGGAAAACTATTAGGATAACAAAGGCTCAGCATTTTGAAGGAGGCTGAAATAGAGCGGTCGTGTTATTCCACTTTTATATATCATATTTCTCTCTCAGATCTACTGATAGAATCTGTCAAAATTTAGCTCATGCAGAAATAGGGATTTCGGGTCTTTGGTTCAGCCTTATAGATATTAAGTTTTCCTCTTAACTTTGTCTCTGCTAATGATAGGCTGAAATAGTGTCCTTTAAAAAGGTAGGTGACCAAGGGTATTTTCCTAGGTAGTTAAACCACTTGGATCAAATTTCTCAATGTCAGGACTGGCTTTATCATGGAGAGAGGCAAGATAACTCAGTGAATAGAAATCCATGAGATCCTTGCTACCCTGCAACTGGCAGTTACAATCCCATACTCCATAGCTAAGGATTAGGGGGAAGAGCCAGTTTAGATGGGGTCTTACAGGGTGACAGGGAAAGCAGGGTGAATTCAAAGTTTCTACTTGAAATTTGGTGTTTGCATTTCTATTTCTTTCTATCACTCAGTCAGATAACTTCTCTAAGGGACTTTTTCCTGTCGCTGTACATTGGATTATGGTTTCATGCAGCAGTACACAAATAACACTATCAATTTAGATATCTTACTCAGAAGTTAGATTAGGGATCTATACATACATTAATTATACTAGTGTTTCTCTTCAGCTGCTCTCTTTCTAGTACTGATTAGGTATGGTTCTTCAAAATTACAAATGATGGAGTGGGCTGATTTTGCAATTTATATCTCTTTTTATATAGCATGGTACTTCCTCTAAATTTAAGATACATTTTGTCAGAGCCATTGAACAACAATAAAAAAATCGCACTGGCTATAATTTAATTTTAAAAACACATATTCTAATGTAATGTCTCTGGAGCTGCTATTTCAGTTCCAAAACGCATCTAAAATTAACCCGCTTAAAGAAATCTTCAGTTTGGGTCTGTTTGTAGCTAACGGGGTTTAAATGTGGATACAATTTTTGCATATGTTATTTGGCAGTCTGAGCATTTGTTTTGTGGATTGAATGGAATCTGCTAGAATCATCTTGGAAGTGGCACATAAGAACAGGTGGAAAAACCACCCACTCATCTAACTCCCATAGAAAATAAGACATTGCCTTTTCTTAGAGGTCAGTCTCCAACTACATACTCATTTCGAGTGAAAAGCTCTGCTTGAGCTCAGCAACTCATGTTGCCTGTATCCCAAATATGTGATATTAAGTGATGCGATCAAACAGCTTGTCAGACAAAAAAGCAGATAAACCTCTCTCTAAGTGGTGAAGATGAACCTACTTTGAAAACACATTTAGAAATCAACTCACAAGATCAAGGTTATTCCAATGTAGTTGAGTGTAGGAAATAGATAAAGAGAGACTTGAGGAAGGGAGACAAGAAAGCTCTTGGAGTGATTGAGAAGGAAATTAAAATGCCCGAAGTAAAGTGCAATCTCACGGCACGTGACTTTGCCTTCGTCACAAAGGCATTTTCTTAAAAACGATTGCATCCAGATTTCCTTATTTTTCCTAACATGTCCTTTCTAGAAGTGTGTATTTTTTTTCTTTCATCCACAGCTTTTGTGTTTCTCCTGAAGCTATCAATTATTCTACATTTCCCCTTTTTTTCTGAAGTGAAAACACATTTTGATTAACCTCTCTTAACCTGTTCAGATCTTGTCTCTTCTGTTTGTCTTACCATGATTTAATTCTTCTTGCCTATGTCCATTTGCATTATGGATACTTTCCTCCATCTGCCGTAAGTCAGCCCTTTCATTCTACATCTATGAATCATTCACACACAAGGTTGAGAAGACATGTATAAGATCTTAATGCAATAATTCAAAACGTGTGCTGCTATCAGATATCTGATTTTCAAGGGAATAAGAAACAAGTTTGCCTCATTATAAAATGAAACAAGATAAATGTAGGCTTAGCCTTGACTTTAAACCTTTGTTTTATTGTTACCTTCACAATTATCTTAACACTAGTTTAATGGGCTTTGGGGTTTAGAGAGAGCATTCAGGTGTCTTATAGTTACATCAATTTTTTATTTTAATTATACACATTCCAAATATGTAGTGTTTGTTTATTCTGCAAATATAAATGGGGTCAGCCTCAGCCTCAATTCTTCTTTGTTATTTTTTTCAAATGCTTTTCAGCTGGATCCGCAGAACTGAAATCCATGGACTGAAGGAGGCAGGGTATAAACTATGCAACATCCTTCATGTAGTGGGGCTTAGAATTCAGCCACTCAGCCAAACAGACCAAGGATCAGGTGACTCCTGCAAGCATCCCATTCCATCCCCATTCTTCATGCTACATCCCTGTAAATGCTCATTTATTAGTTCTTCATTTCCTTCATACCCCTTGCCACACTTAGCCTAAGTCACCATCTCTCTCTTAAGCTATTGTTGCATCAAAATTTTTTATTTGCTTATTGTGTAATCAAGTAGTCCACATTAGCTTTCCAGAATCTATTCTGTCATTGTTTCCCACTGTATCTTTAACACCTAGAACAAATGAATGATTTGTGTTAGAGACACATAAATATTAGGTGAATTCAACAAAAATTTGTTGAGGTTCTCTTTTCAAAGCTCATTTAAAAATATTATATACAGCCTCCTAAAGCTTCATCTTATACCACTTCAGACTTCTAAACTCTGTTATTCTCTATTTTTTAGACTTTCACTACCTTAAATGTTGAAGCTGTATCTTCTCTCTGGGCCATCTTCTTTGCTCTTTTTTTTTTCTGCAACATTTATTTTTGCCCTCTTTCCAGTTTCTGTTTGTCAAGTTTTAACCCCCCTTTAGTTTTTAACATAGAACTAACTTGTCACATCCTATTACTGGAGTAGAAATTTTTCTGTATTGTTATGTTTAGTATATTTCCCTCTCTTACTCCAAAGTAAGTTCTCAGAGAATAAAGATCACATTTTACTCACTGGTAGGTTCCTAGGACCTAGTAGTTGCTCAATAAATATCCCTAGAAGGCTGAATAAATGTTTTCACCTGTACCTTCATACCGTCGATCATGATGACCCAGTGCATTGAGCCAAGTTTTGTCTTAATCCTTACTTCCAGGTTTTGGGCTGTTCTCCCTCTTACTGACCAGTCTTCCTCGTGTGGACTGAAGTTTGATTCCATAGCCAGCAGAATGCACTTCTGTTCCCTGAGGGAAGATCTTTAGGATAAGGAAAACATACCTGCTTGAATTTGCCCTCAGTCTACTCAATCAGAAATCCCCATGGCTAACCCTTTTTGGAATTGTACCTTGAACTAATATGACTTATTTTTCCACAGCAAATATTGTGGCTGGAACTTAACCAGCATTTGTTCAAGTCTCAGGTAACAACACACAGACAAGAAAGGAATCTCTCTCCGAGAACTCCTTAGTCCTCCAAGAGGGCTGTGCATTCAAATCAACTGGGAAATGTTTGATTCTATCCCTTGGAAAACCCAGCAATTAGAAGCAGAACTCGAGAATTTAAGTTTTAAAAATGTCCCTGATGAGTATGATATACAGCCAAGTTTGGAAACTGCTCAGCTTTTTTTATTTTCTACCTGAATGGCAGGTCCTCTGAATCCCAAACTGGAAAAAAAAACATTATATTTCTCATGTTTTAAGGACTAGAAAGAGTAAAACAGGGTCTAAATTTTCTTGAGAAAGAGAGACAAAGGTATATGTAAGAAAAAATTAAATCAAGATGGCCTAGGAAATGAACCAAAACTTAAATATTAATGGATAAGGACACCTACTATTTTTTAAAAGATAAAAATTAAAGTTTTCAGTGGCTTCCTTGTTCACCTCATTTGTTCGTTCATTTACTAACAATCATTTATTGAGCATCTACTTCTTACCAGACACTATTATAGGTGTTAAGAATATAAGGACAAGCAAAAAAATGACAAAGTTCCTACTAGTCCAGAGCTGACTTTTCAGTGAAGGAAAGGGACCAATAAATAAATAAATACATGAAAGATGAGTGTTTCTTGAAATATTAAGCTTAATGAAGAAAAATAAGAAAAGGAGAAGGCATAGAATCATGGTGTTTTATCTGGGATTATGAGGGAAGAAAACCTCCCTTAGAAGGTATCTTCTGAGCAGAGACTGAATGAGGTGGAGAAGGGACAACAGAGTCACAGTAGAGAAATCTCCAAGGGACTCAGGCAGCGGTGTCTTGGTGCCTTCATGGAACAGCAGACTTAGGTAAGTTATTTGTCATTTCCGCGCTTTAATTTTCTCATTTGTCAAGTTGGAATGATAATTTCCTCTGCCAAAATTCAAGACAAATGCGTATTGAATTCAGTAATGGACATAAAAATACTTTGTCAAATCAAAAGCAACATACAAAGGGAATCATCACGTACAGGAGCAGGCAAAAGTAGGTTTACATTCATGAGTATGTGAAACACAAGAGTTTTCTCTTGTGTTATTGTTAATTATTGTATATTTTTCATGGACGACTGTAAATCTACATTTGCCCACCCCTGCATTAATACCCCGATGCTGATCCTTGCTGCCTTTACCCTGTTAGAAAGCACAAATTTAGATACACTAAGAGCTAAGAGAAACCTTACTTTCTCTAGGCTTTGAAGTTAGAGTGCTACTATTAACCCATTTTTCAGGTTGTACAATTTAATCCCAGAAAGATTAAATGACTCACCGAAGGTGGCACTGCTAGTTAGGACTTGAAGGGGTCCAATAACTTAGTTTTACACTTTCTAAGACAGCACTCTTTCTGCTACCTCCTTCTTTTGATATCATTTTATTCAGTAATCTTGATTTGCTAAATATTTTCTAGTATGTTTAAATATAAAACTCTGGTGAAGAAATGCAGGACATACAGAGGGCCCAGAGACATATGAAAAGCTGCTCAACATCACTAGCCATCAGAGAGATGAAAATTAAAACCACAATGAGATGCCACTTCACACCGGTAAGAATGGCCATCATAAACAAATCAACAAACAACAAGTGTTGGAGAAGTTCTGGAGAAAAGGGGACCCTAGTGCACTGTTGGTGGCAATGCAGACTGGTGCAGTCACTGTGTAAAACAGTATGGAATTTCCTCAGAAAACTAAAAATGGAACTGCCTTTTGACCCAGCAATCCCACTGCTAGGATTATACCACAAGAATACTGAAAGAACAATTCAAAAGAACGTATGGGCCCCAATGTGCATAGCAGCACAATATACAATAGCCAAGTGCTGGAAACAACCTAAGTGCCCATCAGTAAATGAATGGATAAAAATACTGTGGTACATTTACAAAATGGAATACTATGCAGCAGAGAGAAAGAAGGAGCTCCTACCCTTCACAACAGCACAGATGGAACTGGAGAGCATTATGCTAAGTGAAATAGCCAGGTGGTGAAATACAAGTACCATATGAACTCACCTAGAAGTGGAACCTAATCAACAAAGCAAACAAGCAAGCAAAATAGAACCAGAGACATTGAAATAAACAACAAACTGACAGTAACCAGAGAGGAGCGGGGAGAAGGATAATAGGGGATAATAGGAGAAGGGCCATCAAGAAACATGAATAAAGGACATATGGACAAAGCCAAAGCGGGTAGGCTTGAGCGGGGGAGGCAGGATGGGTGCAGAGGTGGGGCATGGTTGGGTGAAAATGGAGACAACTGTACTTGAACAACAATACAGAAAAAGAAGGAAAGAAAATGCAGTTCAACCTTTCCACAGACACGATCCAGACCCAGAAGGGAACACAGAGAGGCTTCTGTTACCATTGTTAAGGTTGTAAATATCCCTCTTTCCAAATTAGCACTGGGGCTGCAATCCTTGACTTCAGAGAACGGTTTCTGCAGCTGGGCCTTCCGTCACTGTGAAGGGACGTATATCATCACCTGATATGGACTGGCCAACATTAAAACTCTCCTAGGTATACAAATATTGAGACATTTTACTGAGAAATGGAGCTTGAGAAATTGCCCAGTGTCATCCTGCCTCGGGCCCCCCCGGAGAAATGGATATACCGGAGTTAGTCTGAGAAAGCTGCAGTTAAAGAAAACTCCACTGGCTTGGAACCAGGAGAGCTGACTGCGTGATTTCCAGAGGGGATTGAAGTTGACATTGAAATCCCTGCAGGGAAAGGTCCTAGAGGGCAGATAGCACATTGGTTTATCCCGCGCAGAGCTTCGTTGAACAAATCACATAGAAAGGGTAGCATAATAATGAAATCTCTTTGTGCAAGAACTGGTCAATTTGGAAAGCTGTCTTAACTCATTGTGACCACTTTGGGACCTTTGAGTAAATTATTGCCTCACTGGGAGAAGCTGGCTCATTAGGCTGCCACATATACTGCAATGATAGCTTTATATTTCCATTCCCAGGAATGTTTGATAGATATTAATGGACTCTATTAAAGACTGGAGGCAGGAACGATGTCTGTTAGAAAGATAGCCTTTTTTATTTTATTTTTTTATTTCTCCTGGTGGTGCTTTCTATCCCTGAAGTGTACAAAAAGAACAAACACATTCATTGAGTACCTACTATGTGCTGGCCACTTTGCATAGAGTTTTCTCACTGAATCCCAATAATTTCTTCTTTATTAAATAAGGGATTAAAGCTCTGTATTAGTCAAGGTTCTTCAGAGAAACAGAACCAAAATTATATATTTTTTCTATAATATATTATAGAATTTATATATATTCTCTATATAGAGAAAATTTATATTTATATAAAGATATTTTTTTCTTTTCTATCCATCATATTTATTTTTCTACATCATTTTTTTTAGTTTTATTATAAGGAAAAGAATTATGCAGTTATGGAGGATAAGTCCCAAGATCTATAGGTAGCATTGTGTAGACTCAGGACAGCAGATGGTGTAGTTCTGGTCTGAGTCTGGATGTCTAAGGGCTAGGAACTAGCTTTAAGTTCCAATCTAAAAGCCAAGAGGCTTAAGACCCAAGAAGAGCTGGTGTTCACTTACAGCGGCAAAGGCCAAAAAAACCCCCAGTGTCTCAATTCAACAGTCAGGATGGAGGACTTCCTTCATACTCAGGCAGGAAGTTCTATCCAGGTCTTCAACTGATTGAATGGGCCCCATTCACTTTAGGCAAGCCAAAAGTCAACTGGCTTTTCTCAAGACTACCCACTCAAATGTAAATCTCATTCAGAAATACCTTCACAGATGCATCACATCCAGAATGATGTTTGGACAAATGCCTGGACACCCTATGGCCCAGTCATGTTGACATAAAATTAACCACCGTAAATACAGAGGGGAAAGGAACTTACTGAGAGTCCCAGAAATGTAAGTGAACATGTTTCTCACCACTCCCTAAGTTGTCCCTCTACATAGAATAGTATACATGATAGGGCAAAAGGAGTTTTACAGTTGTGAGTATGCGAAACAGAATTTATTCTTGTATTATGACTTACTAATTGTTATATTGAATATTATTTTTCAAACGAACTACTGTAAACCTATTTTTGCCCCACCCTGAATGTTCTAAAAATGTAATTTTTGTTTTTAAGAGGCTTCAAGAACTACCCCTGCAACTGCATTTCTCACTATTCTTCAACATTAAATTCACACTCATTTAAACTCATGTCACTCTCAATCATGTATGTATGATCAACTGAGTACACACGACTCATACCATGTCATGCTTTAACATACCATGCCAACCTCTACCCTGCTTTTGGGTCTGTCATCCTTCACTCATTCCCTGAACTTTTTTAAAGCACCACCAAATGGTGAAACTGTGCCAAATATTGATAATGTGCAGTAATAAAAATAGAATAATAATTCCCTGTGACTTTCTCTAGGGTAAGTGGGTAATCCTTTTTCTCTTGGAACCATGGTAAAGATATCACAGAACCCTTAAGGTTTTACAAATGAGGCAAGAAGTTGGACTAAACAATTTGCTGAAGATCACATATCTTATCAGTATAACAGCTGGAATTGGAGCCCTGGCAGTCTAGTGTTTTTTTGATCGAATTTATTGGAGTGACATTGGTTAATAAAATTACATGGGTTCCCAGTGTGCAGTTCTATAATGCATCATCTGTGTATTGTATTGTGTGCCCACCATCCCAAGGTGTCTGCTCCCATCACCACCTATCCTCCTTCACCCTTTTCTGCCTCCTCCCACCTCCCCTTCTCCCTGGTAGTCATCATACAGTTGTTTGTGTCTATGAGGGTTGTTGTTGTGTTTTTTTTTTTTTGCTTAATTCCTTCACCATTCTTATGCCAAACTCCCTCCCCTTGAAACAGACTCATAGATACAGAGAACAAACAGACAGCAGTCTAGCTTTTGAGATCATGCTCTCCACCACCACGCTGTAGCACCTAAATGAATAATACTTATTCTGGATAAGCAATTGTAGCACAAATAAGAGCTTAGTTAAAATTCCCTCTTTCTCTAAAACCTTCCCATTTTATTCAACCACTATTCTTTTGTGATCCCTACCCCTTAAAATTTATTGAGCATCATCTCTCAGTCTTGAGCTTATATAGCTGTTGTATAGCCACAGAAGGAGACCACTGGTTCCCTTTTTAAACCCTCATGAAGTAGCGCAGTCCTAGGAACATAGAACAGTCTTAGTACTTGCTAACTGATTCAGAGGTTCACTTACACTCTGTAAGTAAATCAACAAGGAATACATTTGAGTATCTCAGGAATGCAGAAGGAAATAGACTGTTAAAGTTGGGTGGCAAAAATCATAGATCTGAGAGCAATTAATTTTGGACAAGTCATTTAAATTTTGTGTTAGTTATTCCCATAAGGGCAATAACCATTTTTGTGTCCCCTGCAGCTACTATGGCCCCTGGCATCTGAAATATTTGAAAAACATGTATTAAGTGTATAATTAAGTGAATAAATATATATTTAAAAATAAAGTTTACTTTTTAGGAATGTTTTAGACATAGAAAAATGTATGAAGATAGTATAGACTTCCCACCCATATACCTTGTACCAGTTCCTTTATTATTAATCTTTCATTAGCACAGTGCATTTGTTAAAATTAATGAACCAGTACAGTATTGGTTCATTATTATTATGAACTAAAGTCCACACTTCACTCAAGTGCCCTACATTTTTACCTAATGTCTTCAGTGTGCCTTTCCTGGATTTCATGTTCCATTTCGTTGTCATGTCTCAGATTTTGCTGCTCTTGATGACCTTGACAGGGTTGAGTAGTACTAGTCATGTGTTGTACCATTGGGATTTGTCTGATGTTTTCCTCATAATTATACTGGGCTTGTGGGTATTTTCATCACATTACATCAAGGATGCATACTATCAACATAACTTATCATTGTTGCTACTGACCTTGATCACTGTTGGTGAGATGATGTTTGTCAGATTTCGTCACCGTAAAGTTTTCTTTCTTTCTACACTGTGGAAGAAAGTCACTATTCTCAGCCCACACTCACAGAATGGAAGTTATACTTCATTTTTCCCAAGGCTGGAATATTTACGTAAATTATTGGGAATTCTCTGCACAGAAGATTTGCCTCTTTTTTTCCCCATTATTGAGTTATTTATCAGCATGGGCTTATGGATATTTATTTTATACTTTTGGTTATAATTTAATACTACTTTATTATTATTATATATTTTTGCTCAAACTGTTTCAACTTTGACCCTTGAAAGCTCCAACGTTCCTTTGACATATTCCTATCATTGTGATTTGATTTTCCCCCCAGAATTTCCTTACTTTCTGCACTACAACAGTACCAGGCTCATCTTGTATAGCTCCTGTCTACCTTAGAATCCACTATTTCTCCAAAGAGACTTGGTCCCTTTTATTGAAAATAGTATTAGAAACCAAGGTTTTGGCTTGAGATATACTCAATAAGTGTGTCTTTAAGGAGGGAAAAGAAATAGAGAATGTTTCCCAAACAAGGGCTTTATGCCACTAAAAAATACTGAAATGGCTCTAAGGCTCTGTCCACTGGATGACACGGAGAAGATGTTCATACATTTACAAGTTTTTCTTTCATTTTTAATTATATATATGTTATATATATATTTGTTTAAATGTATTGAGGTGACATTGATTAATAAAATTATACAGGTTTCAAGTATAAAATTCTATGATACCTCATCTGTATATTGCATTGTGTACCCACCACCTGAAATCAAATCTTTCTCTTCCATCATATTTTGACCCAGTTTACCCTTTACTACAACCCCTGCCCCTTTCCTTCTGGCAGCCACCACACTGATGTCTGTTTCTATGAGGTTTTTTATTTGTTTTTCTTGTTTGTTCATGTATTGCTTTCAGTTTTATATCCCACATATAAGTGAGGTATGTGGTTCTTGGCTTTTTCTGTCTGATTTATTTCACTTAGCGTGATATTCTCAAAATCCTTCTCTGTTGTTGCAAATTGCAGCATTTCATCCGTTTTACAGCTGAGTAGTATTCCATTGCATACATGTGCCATACTTCCTTTATCCAACCATCTATTGAAGGATGTTCCATTTTTTCCCATGTCTTGGCTATTATGAATAATGCTACAATGAACGTAAGAGTGCATATTTCTTTGTGAATAATTGTTTTCAATTTTTTCTTATAGATAACTAGAATAGGAATTACTGGGTCATATGGTTAACTGTATTCTTAACTTTTTGAGGAGCCTCAATACTGTTTTTCATAGTGGCTGTACCAGTTTGCATTCCCACAAGCAGTGAATGAGGGTCCCCTTTTCTCCAATTTGTTATTACTTGTCTTGTTGATAGTAGCCATTGTAACAGGTATGAGGTAGCATCTCCTTGTAATTTTGATTTGCATTTCCCTAATAGCTAGTGAAGTTGAGCATCTTTTCATATATCTTTTGGCCATTAATTTTCAATAAAGGAACCAGGTACATAAAATGGAGAAAAGAAAGCCTCTTTCATACATGGTGCTGGGAAAATAGGAAAGTCACATGCAAATGAAAAGAGACTACTGTTTATCCCCACATACAAACATTAATTCAAAGCAGATCAACTACCTAAATATAAGACCTGAAATAATAAATTACATGGAAGAAAACATAGATACTAAACTTTTGGACCTTCGTGGATATTAGAAAGGATTTTATGACCCTAACCCCAAAGGTAAGGGAAGTAAAGGCAAAGATAAAATAATGGAACTATGTCAAATTGAAAAACTCCTACACAGCAAAGAAACTGCCACCAAAACAAAAAGGCAATGAGCCGAATAGGATAAGATATTCACAAACAACAGCTCTGACAAGATGTTAATATTGAAAATATATAAAGAACTCACTGAACTCAACAAATGGACACTTCAGTTAAAAAATGGACAGTGGACCTGAATAGATTCTCCTTCCAAAAGGGCACACAAATGGCCTACAGCTTATTCCTAATCCTTCTGGTTCAAGCAGAAAACCTTAGTTAGACCCTGTAAATCTCATTCTTGGGAATCTTTTTCTAACAAAGTGCGTGAATCTC
Organism: Trachops cirrhosus; assembly: GCA_028533065.1. Taxonomy (NCBI): domain Eukaryota; kingdom Metazoa; phylum Chordata; class Mammalia; order Chiroptera; family Phyllostomidae; genus Trachops; species Trachops cirrhosus. Next base: position 11,019,622 of record CM052538.1, read on the forward strand.
AGGCACTGAACTTCAGGTAAACAGAAACATCCAGCTAGAGTCTCAACATTTATTTTTGCATTTGTTTTATTCATTGATATTACTATCCTCACTTTTTGGCAAATTCAACTAGTTTTCCACCTATAGTAGCAGTATACATGTATACTTTCCTCTTAAAATATATTAAGTAAAAAATATGAATAACTTTACAGAAAAAAAGCATGTCAGTGGTTGTGCAATATAGAAAAAGTAGAGTCAATGATTGAATTTGGAAATAATTGGATAGCGTAATCTTAAAAATATCTTGCAGCTCTAGAATTTGATATTCTTTTTTTTCTTTTTTTGTACTCAAAATTATTTTTATTTTTTTAATTATTTTATTGTTCAATTACAGTTGTTTGCATTTGCCCCCCACTACTCCCCCCAACCCCAGCCAAACCCACCTCCCTCCTTTGCTTCCACCCCCACCCTTGGTTTTCTCCATGTGTCCTTTATAGTTGTTCCTGAAAACCCTTCCCCCCATTATCCCCTCACACCTTCCCTCTGGTTGCTGTCAGTTTGTTCTTAATTTCAATGTCTCTGGTTACATTTTGCTTGCTTTTTTTCTTTTGTTGATTAGGTTCCAGTTAATGGTGAGATCATATTTCACTTAGCATAATGCTCTCCAGTTCCATCCAGGCTGTCGCATAGGGTAGGAGCTCCTTCTTTCTCTCTGCTGTGTAGTATTCCATATTCTATGTCATATCTACTATGTTATATCCAGAGCTGTGTGCAATATCTGGTAGTGAAAATATTTTGAAATCTGAAACACAGGAGAGAAGGTTTTTGAGAACACTAAGTCCTATAGTCACTTTCTTGTGGTTCTTCTCAGCCCCAGAGCAGATCTAACAGCCAGGCGCTGGCAGAAGTTCGGGTGTGAAATGCTGGGTGGCGCCTTGAGAGAGCCATGGCGCTGAGAACAGGGAACTTCACACCAAGGGGAACATTGATTCTAATAGCATCAATGGATATCCTCAAATGTTCATGAAAAATGAAAATATAAAGCAAATAATCCTGGCAAGCATATTGTCTAATTAAGATGAATGGGATATGCTCCGTATGCATTTTTGATCTGTTAAATAAACAGCATATTAATAAGGTTTAATTATATCACCACATACTTAAAGTGACTTTCTAAAATAAAGTTTATTTTGATTTAACATATGTTTTTTTGTATGTTTTTATAGCACTTTTATAAGTACCACACAAATACCATCTTGAGATAAATCTCCTAGTTGTGATCACCATCTTGATCACATTTTTTCTTTGAATTTCTTGGATAATTCAGAATTTATAAAGTAATATTTTATTTTTGAAATATTTTTTCAGTTATTATGCATGAGCATTGCAGACATGAGCCTTTTATCTTTTGTATTTTTTTATCATTCTATTCATTTCCATTACACATTTAGGTGGTCAGCACATCCTGCAGATACTATCTCAGAACTGGCTCTTCAATCTGTCCCTCTTTACCCTTTACAAATTTGGAGGGTGGCTGCAGATTTTTTGGCCCACTTCCCTTCAAGAGGTAAGGTTAATTTTTCCTCCCTATGAATATAGGTGGGCTTGCAACTCCTTGAATCAATAAAGTGCAATGAATACATGACCCTCTGAGCACTGACAGCTTCCACCCTGGTCTCCTGCAACCCCAAGATACTAATAAGTCTGGCTACTCACTGCTGGAAAAACCATAAGAAGCTCTGAGACTACAGAGAGAGGGTGAGGAGCCCAACTGAGGTTCACTAATAGCCATTCCTGCCAAAGATCCTGGCCAGTGAACAAATCCACTCCAAACTAGCCCTGTTCAATGACCCGAGATTCATAAGCATAACAAATGATTGTTGCTATTTTAAGCCACGATTTCAGGGGATGGGTTATGCAATAGCTACTCAGGATGAGAAAGCATTACTTCTCCAAATTTGCTTGCATAGCTCCCACCCCATCAATGTTACCTTTTTCCCCTTGATCTGTGATACTCCTTCCTTGACAGGGATTATACTTCCTCATCTCAATGACATCCAACTCAGCCACATAATTTGCTCTGTTCAGTAACATATGCACAAAAATGATGGGCCACTGTGGAGTTGAAGTTTTGACAAGCCATCATGCGGTTCTGTCCTCTCCCTGTCTCCTCTACCAAGACAACAGGGATGTCTCAAATGAAGGATCTTTGTTTAGCCTGGCTGCCACAATGAGGAGGACATGGAAGAGAGCTGTTGCTAGTCCACGAAGCATCCCTTTGTTGCTGGAAGTCATCGAGATTTTATGGTTCTCTGTGGAGCCACTGGAGCCATCGTCCTAGACAAGTAAATCCTGTGATGTTATTTACCTACTTAAAAGACACCATTGACCATGAGGACTCTCACAATTTTTTTCCATCTTAACTTTTCAGTCCCACCATGCGCTTACCCCACAACACAGCAGGGCTTGGGTTGAGTTTTCACTTTCAGAGACGTAGGTCATTCTGTTTGGCATACATTTTCTCATTTGTTTACATGGAAGATACACTGTGAGTCCATTTACTTTGTGAAATCTTCTTTTTTTCTGTTTTTCCCAGATAACGTTTACTCTTTGCAATTTGGTATTTCTGTAAGGGTGATAATGATAATGATAATGAAGAAAATGGTGATAGAACAGCCCTCTTAATGTGCTAGGAATTAAGTATTTTACAAGTTCAATTCATTTAATCCTTGCAATGACCACAGGAAACAATCCTAAATTTCCATTTTATGAGTGGGAAAACTAAGGCACAAGAAGGCTATATAAATCACGCAAGATCACACAACTGTTAAATGCAGAAGCTAAAGAATTTGAACCCTGGAGGTCTAGCCTCTCGCTCAGTGGTCTTTACTGCTTCAGTTCAAATCTCTAAGGTAACATTTATGTATTGAAATAAAGTTATCTGCTTTCATGTTTGTTCAAATTGACTGTGAGTTTCTGCAGGCCAGGGATCATGTTAGTCATTTTTATATCCTTGCATATAGCACGAACTCAGGCACATAGAAATTCAATAAATAATTTTCAACAGCTAAAGTGAGGTTTTAATTTGGACTTTAAACTTTAAGTCCAGGTTTTTTTTTCTCCATCACATTAGTCACCTTCATTTTATGTTGCTTTTCATCTTACGATTATAAATGGATTCTGGAAATGCATCTGTTCTATTAGTTGAAATAGTAGCTAAGACATTTATTGAAGAAGACTACTAATTCATTTCAATTATTTTCTTTAATGTTACAATAATTATGATTCAAAAAGGAATGCTAATTTTGTGAGAGCTTGTTGTGCATGTTAAGCTGCAGTCTAACCTCACAGCATCTCCTTCAAGGTCTCACATTTCTTTTCTGGATTGTTTCCTACTCCTTTGTCCCAACTTATTTTCTCCATTATAAATTACCCATTGCCTTTGGCTCACAGTTCTTAACTATATTGGTTATAAAGCTTGCCTTTTCACTGACAATTCCCTTTTTTTCACTTAGGACTTATTGATTCTTCTCCTCTATCATTAAATTTCCCTGGAAATATAAACTCTCCTAATACCAATCATCAATGTTATCACCATCATGTTCCTGTTTCCCCTCCTGTTCCTCCCCGCTCCTCCTCTTTCTTCTCCTACTTATCATCATTATCATCACCATCACCCACATATCAGCTGGTATCAGTCACCCACCCTTAATATCAGAAAAGCTAGACTTGGACCATGATTCAAAATCATTTAACATCTGTCATAAGGTGTTTATGTTCTGAGGTTTCTCATGTTTTACTGTGTTTCTGAGATTCTGCTTTTTCTAAATTATTTCATTTTGGAGAGTATCTCAGTTCTGGACTTTATTGTTCTGCAAGTAAAATGCATGGGCTGAGAAACGAAATTCCATTTTCCATAATTTTTACTACAAAAACTGATTCGTGCCAGGGTTTTGTGTGTGCAGCAGGATTTCCAGGATGCAGCTGTGAGGAAGTGCATTCGGCCACAGTGGAGAGTATAAATTCAACTGAGGCTTCTGATGGCCTCGTGCTGTTGGCATGCTTGACTGTACCCAGGCACAATATTTTGGTGTGATTCTGGCCTAACTACCAGAAACCTGTTCAATTCTAGCTACCTCTTTTGTTGCCTTGATTTTTCCCATCATATGCCTCATCTTCTTCCAACAAGCAACCTTTCCATGTATTTTCTCTGAACAGAGATAGCTTTGCTCCTACCCTGAGACATTCTTGTGCTAGCTATTAAAATATTTTGTTCATCTTTTCTATAATAACATCATTTTAGTTACATTTAGATCATCATTATATAACTCTTTGAAGTGTTTTGATTTTTAATATGATTCTCATAATAGCCTTGTGAGATAAGAAAGATAGGCCTTAATCATGTTAATAACATATGTAAGCATGAAATTAGATGTTTAAAATATGAAGTTTATATTGATAAGGCTTAAAGTCTATTCTGTATATTTATACTGAGATGAGTCTTAAAGTTGATAGAGAATTCAGGGATCATCTAATTTTAGGAAAATAAGATATCATGATCTCTACTTGACGTCTGAGATTCCTGAGGCCCGAGAGTTTCAGTGGTTTCTTGAAAGTGAGAAGTGGTGCATTGTAAGAGTAAGATTCATTGTCTCCTACTTCTGTGGCAGTGCTCTTCCTTATTTCTTCTGCAAATGTCTCGGTTCAGTGAAAGTCTGTGCAAAGTGTGAGGTGAGACTTTAGGAGAGCGGCTGACCACGCCTACGGCGCCCGGATGTAGGTCACTGTGGGAGAGGATGCATTGGAGAAGGTATAGAAGAAGTTCTAAGGAGTAAAGTGTTCACTTAAGTGTAGATGCAGCATAGGAAGTCTCTTTGGGGATGAGGACTTGTAGACATGCATTATTAATGCCTTTATCAACTTTCTGCTTCCTCTTCTTCATTGTCAGCATCTTTGGATGTTTAAAGTTGTAACCGAAAAGGAAAGTTCTGCTCTCCTATTAAGGATATCACCTCTTACAGAGACAGGGAGCTATGTGTTTCACCCAGAGGTACAATCACCTCCAGCAACATATATTTTATACACTGATGATTTTTTTTTTTATTTTTGCAAAGTGCTAGGTCAACAAGGTTAGTTTATCAAAGAGAATTTTATTTCCTAATTGACTTTAAACAATGAAGCCCTTGAAACCTTCAGTCAATACACATCTCAGGAAAGAACAAAGGAAGCATCTGAAAGAAGGATTAGTAAATTACCTGCCTTCAAAATTCAAATAAAACTGCACAAAAGCAGTTCTCTATTTGCTGGTAATTCAACAAAGAAAGCCAAACAAAGCCCATAGATCCAGGTTATGTAGAAATGTTCAGCAAGCTGAAGGTTGCATAGAATGGATGTTCAAATAAAGATCATTTTAATGAATACAATTATGAGATGGCTGATATGTAAAATAAATGATTTAAAAATGTATTGACTTATGTATGCTCTGTGCATAATTACAATAGCACACAATTGGGGATTTAAAAAAATACCTGAACTGAAATTATTGGTTGGAGTGCGCCAAGAGGAGAAAAAAAGGAAAATTCCTTGAGTACCTCTAGGCTATACATGTCCTCAAATATGTTATTATTACTATTGCTATCATTATTATTATTATTTAATTTTTAGCCAAGTAGAGAACATTGTACATAAGGTCGTTTGGACTCAATGGCTAATTAGAGAACATCCTGCACTATTGACATTCTCTTTTCTATATTTCAAGTTTTTACTTTATTGACACAAGATTTAACAATGGGAAAACCTGGAGATGAAAAGAAGGGACAGGGGCAGGGACAGTAAGGAGAAGAGAGCCAATTATTTCCTTTATCCCCTTCCTTGTCCCCGTAGAGTTACGGAGACTGTTAGAACAATGATCTCCAGGGGATGCAACTTAAACCAATTTAAGTAAAACAAAAATAAATATCTGAAGCACAGAGGCAAACATCAATTTATAAGACAAACACCTTTATAGGAATTGTGCGAGGTTTCTGTTGAGGTAAGGGATTATGGAGAAAAAATCTCTGAGGAGAGTGTGGAAATGGATTTGAAGCATGAATTTTATTTTGGCATGGAAACCGAATAATGGGTAACCAAGGCCAGTTAACCTTTCTCTGGCTCAGTCACTATATTTTTTAAGAGGCAATAATAAAATCTTTCTCTACCACCTCTCTTAAGATAAGCAGGTTTCTTGGATACCTGATGATACATAAATCACATTTCTTTTCCTTTATTATTATCATCTCTAGGACTAGAAAGAGTAATGAATTGCATGGGTTGTCATGATCTTATTAAATATGTTAAAATAGTATTAGGTTATATACAATAGAACTGAGACAATTTATAATAAGGCTTTGAAAGATTAGACCTTAAGAATGAAAAAAAAAAAAGGCATAGCGTTGCAAATTTAGGAGACAAAATGTAGTCCAAAGAAGGTGAGAAAGAAAAGCCAGTGTAATCCTGGAGGATGTTGATGGGTTGTAGGTCAAGTGAGACAGCCTGACCCAGGCTGGTCTGATCTACGCATAAGAGGGTTTCGAAGGTAGGAGGATGAAATGGGTGATGAGGGTAGCGATCTGGGTTTACAATCCAATCATTGTTTTAGGATGGCAAGTAGACTGAGTGAGGCTGGAAAACCAATCCAAGTATACCAAGAACAGGTAAAGAAGTAGTCAAGAAGCTGAGCCATGTTCCAACCCCATATGGTGACCACCTGCTTATCTTCTCCAATCCTAGCAGATAATAATGCTACTTACATAGTGGGTATTCAAATTGTTGCTGGATTCAACAAGAGAGCACCATACTACATTTCAAAAGGGAAAGGGTACGTGCATGGTTGCTGTGAGTTGGACTTAGCCACTTTATACAATAACTTGTGCCTCAGAGAAAATGATCCCACTCAACACTCCTGTCTCTGAATTGCTCTTGAAGGTTTAGTGCAGAGCAGAACACTGTTTTTATCTCCAGGAATCACTTTCACAAAAGGAAATGTCACTTGAATTTGGGCATTTCCAGCCAGAGCATTGGCTCTCATCATCCTTTATCTGTCCTCTATTGCAGTGGACTCTGAATGGGTATCCCGGCTGCATCTATTGTCCATGTTGCCACCGGGGTTATTGTATGAAAAAGTGTATCTGATCATGTCGTTTTCTTCTTTATAAACTTTCGTTGGTTCCTTTTCTCCTGAGGTGCTCTTTGTTTGGCCTCAATACTTCTCTAGGTCCTCTTTCTGCCTTCTCATGCCAGACCCTCCAGCCCCGGTGAGTGTTTTACGGATGCCCCAATACGCATGGCTGCATCTTTGCAGATGCATGTATTTTCCACCTCTTCGTGGGAAAACTTTTAATCTTATTTCAACTTCACATCCCTAAAGAAGCCCTTTTTATGGGTGCTAACGTGTCCCCTTGGTACACCCAGGTGAGACTTCTTTCTTTTTGAGACCCTACCCCATATTATATCAAATATATAAAAATGCACCCAAGTCTTACATTTAAAGTATGTTTGGTCAGCGAACATTGCGAGGATTTTTAGAAGGGGCTTCCCAATTGCTCGGCTGTACTTCTCTCATTTAATTGAAAGTTGGCTACAGTTTCTCAGGAGTCATTGCACACACTCAGGAATTTTTGTAAACAAACAAAATCTAACCTGTAAATGGTTTTCAAGCGTAATAGAATATTTATGAATGTTGAACTTCACCATGAATGAAAGTGACATAGTATTATGTTTATAGACATCTATTTAAATGTTTGTGAATGTTGGCAGATCTAACTTAATATTTTAGACCCAGAAATTCAGTTTTTAAATTTAAGGCTCAAATTTTCTATTTTTTTGGGGGAGTCAGCTTTTGAAAAGCTCACTGAGTTATGCCACTCTCTCTATAGTGCCTCATGAGTAAAGCTTCCTAGTTCATAGTGCTAGTTATTGTAGGGCATTGTCTGTCTGTTCTATTAGATTGAATTTTTCAACATTTGATACTATCACCAGCATCAGTATCTGACACAGTAGTGTTGAGTATATCTACATATATGTTAAATAGCTATAGATGATATAGGTGACATAGGTAGACAAAAATATAGATACATGAATAGACAAATGAATAGATACGACATATGACAGAGAATGACATGTAGACATATGGCTGAAATAGCCATTCTGGTCCTTTGGTGTCTGTTGGAACTCAAGGGTTCCTGATTTCCAGTCCCAAGCATAGAACCTGACAAGCCTGTTTTTTTTTGTTTGTTTGTTTTTTCAAATCGTCATTTGCTTCTGTGTTGTGTAGATTATGTGCATTGTGTCAATTGAAATTGTTTTAATCAGTCATTTGTTGCTTTAGAATCGGTTAGTAAACGCTGTAGATTTGCATGGGTTATTTTCCTTTTACACATTATTCTTGCATGAATTGCATGCGAAGGCATGTCTTGGTGTGTTCTCCTTGATGAATGATGTGTTTCCCCTGTCTTATTATCTTCACACATTGAAAAGACTTCCAGGAAACTCTTCTTCAGGTACCACATGAAGCTGATACATAGCACATGCATTCTGATTTATGTGCTTCATTGCAGAGTGATTCTCTATTACCATGCTATAGCCTTTTAGAGACTAGCAAAGCATCAATGCTTTTAGCATTAGGCAATCAGTGTACATTGCTCCTTTATGTGGAGTTACACGAATATTTCTCAGATGTTCCCTGTTAGCTATTACTGAAGTCTAAATGACACTTTATACCCCGCCATCAGGTTTGGCTGTGAAAAGTTATTGCAGATTGTTTGACATGGAGATGAATTGAGGTTCGATTTGTTTTCCCCCTATAATTTTAATATGATGTTTATAGTTTTTACACGGTTAATTTGTATACCATTCCTACTAACATAAAGTGGGTTTGCTTTACAAACTTAAATTTATTTTAATTGCGCTAGGCTAAAAAGTTATTTGAAGTTGTATACTAACCCAGCTTTTATGGACAAAAATTGGAAGGGCGTAGAGAACTCAGTATAGATCTTGGTAGATTTTAAAGATAGGTTGTGGGCAGCTAGGCTATATCTCCTGTTAACAAAACTCAGATGTGAACATTTAAGTTCCTGCAATCAGTGGTAAAATAATGTTGGGACTTGGCCGGTGTGTATTATTTAGAACTTAGCCAGCAGGGCCTTTTATTTCCCAGCACCCCCAGTCAGCCACTTATGGGCCGGCTTTGGCGTGCTATTGACTGCTGCATTGCATTTATCAGAACTCTCAGATCCATTAAGCACAAAAAAAGCAAAGGTTAAAGAACATCACAGTTCTGACACAAATGAACAAAAGAAATCTGAGATCAAAGTCAATGACCTGTCCCGTTTTGATTTGCTGGCGTAGGCAGAGTGAGTGAACGAGAAAGTAGCTTGAACCGAAGGCAGAATTTCCACTTAGACTTGGTGTTTCTGCCATGAGTTGTCCTTTTCAAGGGGGAAGTTAGGTGCATAAGTGCCATCCTTTCATTTTGTTTTATTTATTTTTTCATTTATTGTTTTTCATTTAATTTTTTTTATTTTTTATTTTTATTATTTAATTGTTGTTCAAGTATACTTTTCTGTCTTTTACTCCCATCCCAGACCACCTTCCAAGAGCTCCCTACCTCCCTCCTTCCACGCCCCCTAGTTTTTGTCCATGTGTCCTTTATACTTGTTCCTGTAAACCCTTCCCCCTTAAAGAGACTTTGGACAACTGCCCTTGGAAAATGTGACTACAAGCTGTTCTGCAAGATCCACGAGGGAAAGGGATGGGTCAGGCTTCCTCACCACTGTATCCCTAGCACCTACTACAGAGTACATGCTCAATAAGCATTAGTGGATTTACAGCTAAATCTACAAACATATTTATAGCTACAGCTCAACATCTTACCCATATATTTATTTCAGCATGAAATGTACAGCATTAAGTGTTAGATATGGGAAATATGGCAGTGTATCTTATTTTAAAAATCAGATATATCTCTGCCATCATCTAACTTTCAATCTGATAAGGTAGGTAATCAGACATCAGGAAAATATTCACAAACTATGTAATTAAAAATTGCTGCAGGAAAATAATTAGAATGTTGAGAGATTATCACAAGGTGTCTTCATTTTTATTGAGGAGTCGAAGAAGACTTTTCTGAGGCACTGTCATTTAAGCTCAGGCCTGACAGATAACTAGGAATTCACTCTACTGTTGTCACAGCAGAGACAAGAACATTTCTGGCAGAGGGGAAAGCCTGTGCAAGTGTCCTGTGGTGGGAAAGAACATGCATGTTCAAGGAGCTGAAGAACAGTAAGCTGGTGTGTCTGCAGAATGCTGCGTGAGGGACGAGCATCCTCAGTGGAGGATGGAGGGGTGTGACAAAGTTTGGGACTTAAGTGTCAGCATAAAATTTTGAGATTCCATTCTAGGGTTTATGAGTACATATTGAATGACTTTATGCACATGCATGGGAACGACATCACCGACTTTGGATTTTATAAATATCCTTTTGGCAGCTTTGTGGACAATGAAATGGAGGGAGGCTAGTGTGAAAAAGAACTAGCATTTAGGAAGCACTCGTTGCACTCTGAGAAAGAGATGCTGTGGCTTGTGCCAACGGGATGATCTTGGAGGTGGAGCACGTAGGTAGAGTGGAGTTATAATTTGAGAGTAGCAGCAATAAAAGTTGCTGATGCTGGTATAGAAATGTTAAAGGAGAGGAAGGTACCAAGGATAACTCCTATGTTTGTGATATGATTATCTGGGTGAATGCAAGTCAGTTTCATTCAGTGACAGGTACTTGTCTGTGGGAGACATGCAATATTTGAGATGCTGGTGAGGTTTTTGTCCCTAAGTGTACATGTCAAATAGGCATTTGAAGGTTAGAAAAAAGTCTGTGCTATAGATATGAATTTAGAAATAACAACATTTAAAGGCATTAAAATCATATGTTTGGTGCCGTCTTGCCAAAAATGTTTATATGTTCATAGACTACGTGGACCAGAGGGACCCCAGTGACTCTTGTCCTGGGGCTCTTGGTACCCTGGGAGACTACCTGTGGATAAGTTTCAAGGAGTCTTTACTTGTAACCGTTCTATGAGAAATTCTATAGATTTATACATAGATAGTTTTCTGACACTAATATAAATCCACAGAAGTTCTCTAAGTTTCTGTTGACTGTATTCCTTCATTTCCTCTATTTCCCAAAATCTCACTTTAATTTTTTCATCTTTCAAGAAAGTGGAAGGTGTAAATCTTGTATAGTCTTGTATAAAGAGATAATTTGCCAAACATGATTATATGCAGAGTGATGGATTGGTAACTTACTGGGGAAACCACCAGGCCCCAGTAATTTTGCTTTTCAAAAAATTACTCAACCATACTATTCATGTAATTTTATAAACATTATTGTAAAAAGTTCTCAGCACTGTGCTTCTGTCAATGATTACTGCAGACCATATTCTAATTATTCATTTTCACGTCCGTTCTTCTTTGCAGAGTCTTCTAAGTGCTTCTGTACAGTAGTCCCCTCTTATCCGTTGTTTGGCCTTCCATGGTTTCAGTTAGCTGTGGTCAACTGTGGTCCAAAAATATTAAATGGAGAATTCTAAAACTAAACTATTTATATGTTTTATTGTGTAACCTGAATAATTTAAATATTTTATATGAATAACCTGATGAAATCTCATGCCATTCGCTCTGTCCTGCCTGGGAAGTGAGACACACCTTTGTCCAGTGTGTCTAGACTGTCTACAATGCCACCTGTTAGTCACGTAGTAGCTGTCTCAGTTATCAGGGAGAGACCACATTCATAGAACTTCTATTACAGTATATTGTTATAATTGTCCTATTTATAGCTAGTTATTGGTGCTAGTCTGTTACTGTGTTTAATTTATAAATTAAATTATCATAGGTGTGTATGTATGGGAAAAAACATAGCGTATGTAGGGTTCAGTACTATCTGTAGTTTGAGGCATCCACTGGGTGTCTTGGAATGTACTCCTTGTGCATAAAGGGGGAGTACTGTGTTTCACCAAAGTATAGTAGTCAAATGGGGCAGCTCCTGTGTGTTATGGTAATGTGCTGGATTCGCTTTAAAATGATGCCTACAAACATGATAAAGCAGCTTTGACAGTTGGTAGAAGAGAGTTGAGTTTCTCAATATGGCTGTCACACTTCTTTTAAAACCTCTAAATGAGTTAAGGGTTAAGTCGGTCAGCCCATATGAGGTGCAAAGTGACTCAAGAAAGAAAGGACTAAAAGTATATTTCCATGCACATTTGATTTGCTCTCTCTTTAGAGAGAGGTAGGTCTGGAACACAGTTGGGAGTATTGTTATTGGCATATAAAGATGAGTAGAGTTAAAACAGACACTAGCAAAACTGTTCAGAATATTGAACAGTCAGAAGTGCTCACAGCCCAGATGCAAGCTTTGAACTGATTATTGGTGTTGTAAATGTAAAATCTCCTTTCAGTCCACACTTGTCTACAGGGCTAAGAGAGGGTTGAGGACACGTTCTTATTTAGATGTGGCTGCAGAGGGTTATGAAACAGGAAGGACTTTAGAATCGCTTTGAACCAATACCGTTGTGTGTTTCAGGTTCTTATGCTTTCTGATCAGGGAGTGACTTTTGCTTTAGTTTTCCTTTTTTGGCAAGTAAGCATCAGATAGGTAATGAACAGCCTAAATTTGTTTAGTTCACAGGACTCTGAATTAAGTAGAACCACATTCATACATGTTATAGACCAAGAGACCCAGGAATGCCCCCCAATGCTGTGACTGGGTGAGACCTTAAGAGTATAGTATTCCATGGATGGATGCTGAGTGAATTTTGCTCATGGGGAGGAGGGCAATATTTGCGTCTACGAGAGTAGTCTACGTGAATAGGTGGTATTATTACTCCTGACCGCTGGCTCCTCCCTTTCCTGTACAGTGAGCGGATGTCCTCACCATCCTTTTTCTGTGGGAAAGGGCGTGTCCTACCCCGCCAATACTGGGAATGGCCACTTAGTGTGCTTTTCCCAGTGAAGGTCAACTGGCTTGATTTAGGCCACTTGTCAGCAGCAGGTTTCGGAGGTATCTCGAGTGTCCTCCAGTTCCCTTGCTTTTTTTCCCCATTGCCATGAGAAATGCATGTCCCAGCAAGAGGCTTCTTGTTCACCTGTGTAATCGAAACGGAAGTTATATACCATCAAGACATAGTAGCTGAACCGCAGCCACCAACATGTGGAGAGAGAACAAAATCTATTTGTAAACTCCCAGAATTTTGGTGTGGTATATGACTGCACTCGAGCCTGGAAAGAAATTATTCTTGGGCTACTAGAACTCAGAATACAATTTTTGAGCCTGAAAACCCTACTTGTATTTTAAATAATCAGAAAGGGAAAAATCATCCCCACAAGACAGATTGCTTTTTGCTCTCTGTGGTATTCTAATCTTGCTCTGTTTTCATTCATTAATCTTGCTCTGTTTTTGTTTATTTCATTTTTGTTCCTCTCCTGACACATTTGTTTCCCCAGCTTCTTATATAAGCTGTCTTATTTCCTTTGACATTATTTGTTTGGTTCTCAGTATTAGGTGAAAGAAATATTTGGAGGATTTAGATCTGGTTTTAAATCCCCTTTCTACTGCTTATCAGCAGCCTGTCAACTAGGCCAGCAGAGGGCGACACTTAGCCCACCTGTGAGGACAGTCTCATAGTAGTAACAGGTGTTTCAATATGTGTAATTGTTATTTTTCTTTTTCTAGAGACAACTGTGTATGATTTGTAATCCTGGTGAACTTTAAGCACACCTTAAACTCTACTTTTAAACAATCAGCCTCATTGTAAATATTATATAAGGAGCATTTCACAACTGTTTCTTGCTGAAATAACCTTTTAAAACTATATCTCTTCTATCTTCATTCTCAGTGTGCAGATCTGATTAGATCTGGGAGCATAAAACATGTTTCAAAGGGCCCATCTGTTTCCAGGACTCTCTGGGACAGATAGGGGTAGAGAGACCATTTCCTATCTCCACATCATCCAACCCACCTGCTTCCGTTTATCACAGTCTTCTTTGTGATGCCCTCTCTTTAAATATGGGCACCTGGTTCGGTGGTTTTCTTCAGTCCGGTTTCATGATAAGACGTAGTGTGCTGGTGGTGTCTACCTCTGTTTGGTGAGTTTGGTGCTGAAGTTTAAAGTCCTGCTCTTCCCAATAGAGACTTGAGTTTCATGGTAACATCTTACTGTATTGAGTCCCTGTATATTTATGTTTCTTTCCCTTTCTTCCTGCTTTATTAGCTCTGCGGCCTACATGACTCCCACCTGTCATTACTCCGTGACGGTTTTTGGTGAGATGTCCAGTGTCTCTGTGCCAGTGCTGCTGTCCAGTGACCTGAGACAGCCTGAAGGGGCAGGGGAGGTGTGAAGCCCCAAATCTCCTAGTAGGATCCCTGATTTTGATTTGAAACTATCAACTCTTTGCTAGTCCCTTTTCTCATCTCTGCACAATGGATGAGTCTCAGGGATTTGGGAGATGACAAATAAAGTGAGCTTTGTAAGAGTTCCCTTAAAAAATGTAAAGTATGCATTTGAAGATTTTATTTTGATTTAGTTAATGTCAGATTGTCTACTTAGGTATTTATTTCCCTTAATAGAAAAAGTATATGGTGGTTTGTTTTTTCCCTTTAGCCTACCTAAGGAGTTGCATTATATGTTCATTTAACAGGTGAATTCAGCTCTATTCATGCAGCAGGGATAGACACAAAACAAGAGACAGGACACACAGGCAAGTAGACAAAGACAGATAACTATCCTTTATCAGTAGAGGCAATGGTAATAGATTTCCATGTTTGAATGTGGCACTTGTTGAGAGTTGACATGTCAGCAACTTCCTAAAGGAATGTCAAGGGTAGTTTTTAGCATCTTGTGATCTTCACCTGCTGTCTTAGTCTACTTTGGATGCTATAACAAAATCTCAGAGACTGAGTAGCTTCTAATCAACAAAAATTTACTATGCACAGTTCTGGAGCCTGGAAGTCTGAACTCAGGGTGGCCAGCGTGGTTGGGCAAGGGTTCTCTCAGGTTGCACACTTATTGTTGTATTTTCACGTGGTGGAAGGGGCTAGGGAGCCCTGTGGGATTTCTTCATAAGGGCACTAAGCCCACTCACAAGGGCTCCACTCTCATGACCTTATCAACTCCTAGAGGCCCTGTCTATTAATACCAACATCTTTGGCAGTACGATTTCAGCATCGATTGTGGGGGCAGTGCACAAACATTCAACCTACTACTAACCCCTACTAAACCCTACTAACAGGGTCAGTAGGCCCTAACCCTATATAGGATGTAGGTCCCCTGCATTTCAGTTTGACACCAACAGAATTTTGGGCACATGTATCTTCTGTTTCTCTACTCAAGCTGCTCATAATGTGTATTTCAAGAATAATGATTATTTGTTGAATGTATACTAGGTACTATGTACATTACATGGATGCATGCATCATTGCTTGCCTTGTAATATAAATTTTATTTGTCCCATTTCTCCCTATTGAAATTAAAACTTACAGATATTTAGTAACCTGCTCAAGATCACGCAGAGCAAGATTTTTGCTCAGGTGGCATGTTTCAAACTCACATATAAATATTTTCAGATCCAGCAGGATCAAGTTCCAATTCTTTCACAGGGCAAGCAAGATGCTTCATGATCTCTCATTCCCATACCTCCACCCTTATCACTTCCTCCTGCTGTAATTCCTGATGTCTGCTGCTAGGAAATACTGCTCTCTTTCTCCAATATCACATGATTTCCTTCATCTGTGCCTGGTACCTACACTATCCTTTCTGTCTGCAGAGACTTGCCTCGCTCTGCCTGGGTAACTCCCATATGTCCTTTTAAGTTTAAGGCACTGTAGGTGGAACCATAATCATTAAGAACATGGTCACCTAGCTCTGTCACTTTCTAGCTGTATGCCCTTGGGCAAGTTATTTAATTTCTTCGTGCCTTAGCTTCCTTATCTGTAAAATAGAAATAAAGGCACATCACAGGGTTGTTTGTTGGGAGGACTAAATGAGTTCAGATAGCCAAGTACCTGGAACAGTTTCTGGCACAATGTGTATCATTAAGCAAGTGTTTTTCTTATTAGACTTTCCTCAGACATCACCTTCCCCAGGAAGTTTTCTTTGACTCCTACACTTCTCTTTACCAAACAGGGTTTGGTGCTCTTTAATAATCCTCTATAATATTAACTTGTTTTAGAATGATCTGTTATGGCTTTCTCCATTTAATGTGTGAGTTTTTTGAGATCAGAAAACCATTTATTTTTGAACAGTTAATACCTTGCTCATTACCTGATACTTAATAGGCATTCAGAAATTATTGCCAAAAGAATGAAATAATTATTTATTATTATTATAACTAAATTTTATGGGCTACCTACTATGTGTTAGGCACTATTTCAAGCACTTTGCATGCATTCTGTAATATAACCTTCACACAATCCCATGCATGAAGGAATTATAATTAACCCCATTTTACATATGGGAATACAGGGGGATTGAATTATGTGCACAGGGTCAATCATTAGTGTGTATGGGAATAAGAATTTAAAGTAATCTGATAAAAAAGACCATATTCTCAGCTACTTTTAGTGGCTGCCTCCAGATGAGTTTAAAGAGGGTAGGGAGGAAAGAGAAAATGAGGGGAAGAAAGGAAGAGAGGACTGGAAACTCGCAGTCATGGTTGACATCATCTGTGTCCTTATGGAATTGCTTTCACTGACTTTCCATAGATTTATGTTAAATTCTTGACTTTTCACAAAAGTTACTCTAAAAATAGTAATGTGGCATCTGCTCCATTTGTTGTGAAAAATTATTTGTGAGCATTGCCCATTATGAAATTGAATTTCATTCAATTCCCATTTCTTACTTAAAGAACCACAGATATTTCTCAATGTTATCATCAGTACTTTACAACAGAATTTTAAATAGCTGCAGATTAATTAGAAAAGTAATTCATAATAATTTCCTTAACATTTTCTTTATTGTGGAGCTTTGAGCTTGTCTTAATATTATATGCAGGGTCTGGCACAAATAATGCCCCTTTTTATTACAAAATCATGAACATCTAATTCTGTAACATAATAATATCACACTGAAGCACACCATGTGACATTTTAGGTGAAATGTTCACATTAAAACTATAAATTATTATGCCCATATTATTGGGTGTAATACCGACCACACTTAGGCCTTATAGTGTTGCAATAACTGTCTTGGTACATGTAACATTTTCTTTGTTTTTAAATTATTGTATTAGATCCAATGAACAAAGATCTAATTACTTGACCAAAAGTTAAGCGGCGTGATGTGGTGGACAGAGCATGGGCTTTGGTTCTGTAGAGACGTGGACTGGGATTTTGCTTCTGCTCTCACTCGCCCTGGGGCTTGGACAGGTTACTCTGCTCCCAGACCCTGTGGGTCCTGGTGGGCTTGGCATAGTGCTGAATGAAATACTCTACACGAAGCACTTGAATAGTGTTTAAGGTTTTGATGCCTATTGTTGAATTATTCTCCAGATGGTTGTTCCAATTTACATTCTGATGAGCAAGACACAAAAATTTCCATTTCATCATAATCTTCCCAGCATTTTCTCTTTATGACGATTTGATAGATGGGAGGAGTGCCTCGTTATTTTTCAGGTCCTACCGCTTTGCTTCCCAGGGAGAATGCGTATGTTCTCATCGACTGGTTACCATGTTGATTGGGGTCACTTATGGACTTATAAGAATGTTTTTCTTCCTCAGAAAGAAATTTTATGTAACAAAGCATTATTATTCCTGGTTTACCTTTTCCTTTATTGTGCAATTTAAAATGTCTATCGCTTGGTATTCTCCATAGATATTCTTCATGATTCATGTCTTCCCACAATGCCTTGTGATTACTGGGTAACTCAAAGATCTGGTTCTCTTCCACCCCTGAGTGGTTGATGACTGGCTTGGTGGGACCTACAGGGGGGAGCCACGTGTCGGCATGAGTTCAATCTTATTGGCTTACCAAGAGTAATTCACTATCTGTAAGACACGCTTTCTAATGCTTTGTGTCCAAGTACGACTCTTTTGTTTATGTTTATTTCAGTTCAGCACATATGTATCGAATGTGTACTACTTACCAGTGATCATGGCAGGTTCTAGGGCAAGAGTTCCTTGGACCTCGAGCACTTTGTGGGTAGGACCAACGGAATGTGTGAACCTGGGTAGAAAAAGAAATCTTTTTTTCACTAATCTCTTATTAACTAGTCACTAATCCTTTCAGCTGTGAATGTGAAGCAACACGTTTTCACAGTATCTGTGATGTCTCTCACCATTAGAAAACAAACATATTTCATCAAATTATAGTTATTGTCAATATTTAAAATGTTGCCTTTGTTACTATTTCAAAATTATGTTAGTTAATAGACTGACTATTAGATCTCATTTTGGGATGTAATACTGAAAAAGAACATACACTACTATGTCATAAATATATTCCTTAAATATTTCTGATTGGCTTATATATAAATATACAAATGTTTATATAACTGTTTTTATCTATATTACTATGAACTTTATTCTGAGTATACATTATCTTCCACTGGTTTCATCAGCTATACAAATGCATGGAACAGAAATGGTTAAAAACTCCTGAATAAATATAAAAATAAAGTCATTCAATATTTAAGTTCTTTAGATTTTTCCACATGACTTCTTTGCCTAATACGAATTTTCTATTGGGCAATGATGCTCCTTGGGTGTACTTTACTCTTTGGAATATGCCTTTAAAGTTATGTGTGCTGTGAATTCTTACCATGTGTGCCAGAGAAGTGAAGAAACTTACCTATGCACAGTGCTGTTGAGTGGAGGAAACTGCTTGGGCAGATTTCAAGGTCCAAGACCTTAAATGTGGCCTCAGTAAACCCCATTTGACATAATTAATTCTAATCAAACGCCCCTGTACAACAACCCCGATCCTAGAACCGTGAAAATCCCAAGAATTAATAGGAGAATAGCATCCTTCCTTTCCCCGGTGCATAGAGGAGTCTCTGAGCTGATCCTCCTCCATTCCCCCCCAGATCCATTTTTGCCCTTCTTATCCCTGCACTCTGCCCCGAGAGTCTGATCTCGAGAGCTGCATCACGCGAGCCCCACTTCTGTCTACTTTTAATCGGGTTCTGCCACAGAAAGGCACTGGGACGATACACGCAGGAGGAGATGGGGGAAGGCCTGCATTATTTCTTTCTCTGCTTTCCCCCGCAGGACCGTGATTTGGGTAGCAACTGTGTCCCCTTTTCCATGGCAGTTCCTCTTCTATTGCTACAACTTTTTTCGAGAAACAGCAACATCATTCTCTCCCCTGCTCCTCCAGACCTCAGATAACAGCTTCCCACTGCTTCTAGTTCCCGGATGCTCCATTGTCTCTTGCTGATAACCTTGACCTTCTTTTCCTCTGCATATGTAGAGACCTCATTGAGGTTTCCTCAATTAACCTTTTGAGTGAACCAGTATCTCAACTGATGCAGGTCCCTTTTGTGGCTGGAATGGCTAACACTTACCCGTAGTTCAGGAAATCAAAAGCAGTTTCTGTTCATTAAATGTTTGTGTTTCTCTGCATTAAGATTTTCCTATTTGATCAAAGTACATTTTGATGGACGAGCAGGTGGGCAGAAAAGAAGGTGGAGAGGAAAGAATACTAGCCTAAGTGACAAAACTATGCTCTGCTTTTACACCTGTCATATCTTACTCATGCAAACTCGGGACTAGAACCTCAGTGAGACTTTTTTAAAATTTTTTAATTTTAGTTTACTCAGTACAGTTTCTATCCTTTATTCCCATTCCAGCCCACCCACCCATTCCTCCCCTCCTCCCTCCCCTTTCCAACCCCCCTAGTTTAGTCCATGTGTCCTCTATATTTGTTCCTGTAAACCCTTCTGAGACTTTTTTTAAACCATAGTCAGGACAGAAAAAAATGCCTTTTAGAAAGCTGTTTTGAAGAACAGATGAGATGATCAAATGAAAATACTGTGATGGGGGAGGTTAAGAATAGTATAGGAAACAGAGAAGCCCAAGAACTATATAAACAACCCATGGACATGAACTAAAGGGAGGGAGGATACTGGAGGGTGTGGGGGTGCAGGACGGAGGGAAAAAAAAGGAGAGAAAAAAATTGGGAAAACTGTAATAGCATAATCAATAAAATATACTTAATAATACTGTGTTCCATAAATATATGCATAAATTATTTTTAACTTGACTAATTGCTTATATACTATGTTCATTAAAAATAGATAATAGACATGGAAGCACTATGATAATTGGGGATTTTATAAATGTGATTTAATTATATATATTGTACATTCCAGAAATTTAGGGGGTTACCTTACTCATTGCTGTTCCTCCAGTGCTTAACAGACCACCTGGCTCATATTAGTTGCTCAGTAAATATTTCAAGAGATATTCACTAAATGCCTAAGACATGGTGCCTAACCTCAAATATCTCACTATCTTGCAAAAATACCTGACATATAAATAAACACACACATGCAAAATCAGATACCTAAATAAGAGGACATGCTTCATTCTGACTGGACAGAAGGAAGGACATGAAAGAATTAGATGGGATGGCAAATGGAAAATAATCTCACTTTACTCTAACATAGGAGGGTTGTGAGAAAGAGATGCTAAAATAGTAAAGCTCAGGAAAAGATCCTGAGGTGGGAAATAAGAGCATAGATACAAAATAGGCTAGGTGAGGAGGGGAAAATGGGACAGACTCATGCATTGTAAGGGAGAGGCAGAAGGAATAATTGAGGCTAGCATTGAAAGTTCTGACTGGGGTTAGAATGTGCATAGTGGTGCTCAGTTGATACAAGGAAATGGTTTGAGACTGGATGTCATATTGGGTTCAAATGTGTCACGGGAGGAACCAGTGGGACAAATAAACAGAGAGACTGGCAACCTGTTTCAAATATGAATCTAGAACTCAGGAGACAGGCCAGGACTGCAGATAAGATATTTTATGAATCCCACAAAAATGAGTCACTTTTAAGAGCTGAATTTTTGAATAGTAAGGGTTTATTACTTTAGGCAATAAAACTTAAAAAAATAATCATTTGGATGAAGATCTTTCTACAATTTTATTGCACATTTCCCTGCCACCTTAAAAGATGCATTTGGAACTAAGTTTATTTTTTCCCGATGGCTCAGGGTCATCATTATAGCCATCTGCTGTGAGAGCATGCTCTAAGTCAGTGGAGCTGTTGCAACAGTTGAGATGCATAGAGCTGTTTCCCTTTATCAAATAACTTCAGATTGTTGTGCTTTTTCATTCTTAGGTTTCATTTTTATCATTTCTATGATTTCTCATTTGCTGTCAGCTGTCACTTCATGCAGCTATCAATGTGTCACCGTGAATGGATATACTGTATCCTTTCAATCACTTGCTCCTCAACCACCGCTAGTTGCGGAAGCAGATAATCACATATACTGTGGCTGTGTGCGGGGCATGGGCAAGCAGTTTCAGATGGAACAGAGACTTCTCCCAAGAGGGAACTACAAGAGCTTTATTGGAACACATCTGGGACACTTCTTCTGACTCTTCAAAGAACTTCGTGTTTATTGTTTTAGTTCTCAGCTGCTTTTCATATAGGTGGCATGGCAAGAATTTAAGTTCTGGATTAGTAAAATATTATTGCATGCATTCCAAAAAAAGACATGATAAACTCATGCTTCAGGACTGTACACTATAATGCATATTTTTAATTTTTTAGCATAAAATCTGCTTGGATTTTCATCAGTTATAAAGGATTGAGTTTTCAGAGTATTTTCTACAAGAAAAGTGGATTCATTCTAAAAATGAGGTCATTAGCAGGTCTTCAGTGGTGTGTAAGGCTGTGCAAGGCCGGTGTTTTAAATGAGGACGCTAGGCTAATTTTCCCAAGGGACGAGATCGAGCTCAGTCAGTTGATCACTCCAGTGTTTCTGCAGGTGGTGCCCTCAGGTGTGGGTCCGTGCACCCGTACACAGTTTCCTATACACGTTTTATTGCTGCTACTGTCCTGGAATGCATTGCAGTTTCTTTCTCTAGTTGACTCATCTTGCTTCACCAATTGTCACCATTTGTCACCAAGATGCTGCTTAGAAGCTCTTTTCTCCTCCCTGTACACTCCTGTTAGCAGTTTCTTGGTAGCATCTACTGGGTTATGAATCTCCAGGGAATATCACTTTTCTGTTTATTTTTTCTGATATTCATTTAATGACTTGTCACTTTTGCTCAAGCTATAATTTCCTGTCAATTACATTGTCAATTTCTCATGCATCAGTCAGCACGTCTCTTTGACATTTCTCTTGTTATGTCGTATCTACAGAAAATGTCTGCCCTCCATGACTTTTGATTTCCTAAGAGTAACATCTTATCCTTTCCTCTACCGTATGGCCAAGAAGTCTATATCCTATTTTTACTGGACACCTAAAAAGGTACCAAGAAACACATACACATATGAAGTGCTCCTTTCACTCTCATCTTTTGTATCTTTTGCTATGTATTCAGACCTGCTTGCACACAGGGAGGATACCATGCACAGATAGGAAGTATATTGCCATAAGCAGGGGAATGCCTGCAAGCCAGGAGGGAGGCCTGGAACAGATTCCTGACTCGAGCCTTCTGAGCATCCTGACCCTGCTGGCTCTATCTTCCAAATCTGCAAGACACGTTCCTGTTGTATAGGCCACTCAGTTTGTAATACTTTGTCATGCAGCCCCAGGATACTAATCTAAGCCTATCATTACTCTTTTATAAGACAAAGGCCTAGATTCAGTCTGAGAAAAATCTTTGGGGGAATCTTCTGACATGCCCACCTCAGGAGGGAGGTGCTGTGATCTAAGGGGTTAAGTAATGAAAGAGAGATTTCAATAACATGGCGTATTTTTTTTTCTTGGAAAGAGAGATAATCTAATAAGCTTTGACTCCCTTGCTTCCAATTTGATTATTTTTAAAGATAGAATAGCTAACCCAATACCTCTGCCCTAAACTTTATTCTTAGGGAGCCAAAGAGATGAGGACCTTAGGAGAGAGTGAACATAATCAACTTCTAGGAGCTTTAACAGCCAAGGCATAGAATTTTGGATATAGTTGAGTGTAGGTACTATACTGAAATCATATTTTATTCATCATTCATTCCACAGAGTTACAGAGCACCTACAATGAGCCAATTAATCTAGGTGCAGGCAACAAAGAGATATGATCCTATGGCCAGAGCTTCTAGAAGGAGAGATGGCTCAAGAAGTAATGATAGGGAGCTTTAAACTGTAATTCTAAAAATATGACCTCACACTGTGATGGAAACCAGCATGGCCATACAGGGAGTCCTCTCATGCGTCCAGCTTCTAAACATCAAGGGCAGAACATGAAGAGAGACACAAAAACACAACTGCCATTTACACAATAGAGTACTATGCAGCAGGAAGAAGGAAGGAGCTCCTACCTTTCCCAACAGCATGGATGGAACTGGAGAGCATTATGCTCAGTGAAATAAGCCAGGCAGTGAGGGACAAATACCATATGATCTCACCCATAAGTGGAACCTAATCAATAAAACAAACAAATGAGCAAAATAGCACCAGAGACATGGAAATGAAGAATAAATGGACAGTAACCAGAGGGGATGGGGATGGGGATAATGAGGGAAAGAAGGGGAAGGATCAAGTTAAGGAACACATATAAAGGGCCCATGGACAAAGACAATGGGTAGGAGGATTGAATGTGGAAAGTGTGTGTGGGGGGGTAGATAGGGCAGGGAGAGTAACGGGGCAGAAATAGGGACAACTGTAATTGAACAACAATAAAAAAAGTAAAAAACACACACAACTACCAAAGAGCATGATTCTATGATAAACTGGGTCAGAAAAACTAAACCCTCCGAAGTATCAGAGTAAGTTCCATGGTTCCCATTTACAGATAAATAAACTGATACTGAGAAGGGTTTAGCAACTTGGTGATATCTCCTACCTACCCAAATGGCACTGTGTCCTATTTCTTTATTTTCCACTCTTCTACTGCCCAAAGTCAACCTTGCTGTACCTGGTGGAATAAACCTACGGAAGTTGGCTTTTTCTTCTTTCAAAAAATAAATTAATATTTTCCATTGTAATACATACGTATGTGTGTATGAATATGTATATATCCATAAAGGAAAAGGGGTACTCATAAGTCTTCAAAAAGTTTTTAGCTAAAATTGACAAAAGATTTCCTAAACGAATAAAGAGATATCAATGTACTTTTTTCCTGATGCCAAAAAATCAAGATGTGTCATACTTTTGTTTTTTCTAAGTGCACTTTTTAAGCTTTCATGTCTATTTTCTTGAATCATTGTAGGAAGCTGTCTGATTTTGAAACAATGCTTAAATATCTTTTGGTCCCAGGGTTCAAGGGTCCAGAGATGAATCTCTTTTCATGACCAGCCATGACATCCCTTATGTCAAGCTATGGTTATAACTTGGGCTTTTAAAGCTAAATCTTAGTTTAGTTTAGATGAAAATCACTAAAGCCATTCTGAATATAGCATTCTGACTATGAATGAATCTCTGTCTGGAGGCTTTGAAAGAACCAGAGACAGACTTCTAAATTGTTAGTTGACTATGTAATCTATATTGGAGATTACATGATTTGGTATTTACCTAATCAATTCTCCCAAAAAGTCTTTGGGGTGGGTGGCAAATATCATTAAACTCACTTTGCTAATGGGAAACTGAGGCGCCAGAGTGCATGTATATGACTGCTTCTTTTTCCTGTGTTACATGCAATTCTGGGGGAAAAAAGCACTGTCTCCTTCCCCACTTTCTGTGTCCGGTCTAGAACAAGTTATTTTCCAGCACATAATTGGAATAAGAATGAAACAGAAAACACTAAACAGTAAGAAGTTAACGTAGAACCTGTTGGACTAAGCTTGAACACAGAAAGGGGTTTTTCTTTAGAAATTTCTTCTGTCATCATAGATATATTTATAACCCTTGCCTAAAACATCAAAATTGACTGACATACTAAATTTTTGAATCATGATCTATTTTGGAAGGAGGAGAGAACATAGTTGGGTGTTGATAAAAATACAAGTGGGTATTCTGTTCTATTTGAAAGAAACAATGGCCCATGACTAACAGAGTTCTGTGCACCTTTGGAAGAACTAACTGGCCAAAAGAACATCAGAAATAGATCATGAGATTTATGGGCAAAGGGTACAGGAAGGATGTGCACAAAACGATCTTTCTCAGGGAATGAGGGATCTAAACACAATCAACAGAGTCAAAGGGGATATGTGGGTGAAGTTGAAGGGCAGGAGGCTGTAAGGAGCTAGTGGGGGTCTGAGTCCCTAGTGTTTCATTTTATTTCCCTGGCTGCATCAGTCAGTTGCAAGGGTGAATAAAAATTCTGGGGCAGTTAATGGATGATATATTTTTATTATTTTTATTGTTGTTCAAGCACAGTTGTCTCCATCTTCCAACTGCCATCTATTTCAGGTGGCTTGCAAAGTGCTTAGAATCCCCTATGTGGGGGCCTGAGAGGACCTTAGAGGTCATTTACTTCAACACTGTCATCCTCCAGATGATGAACTCAGATGTGCAGAGGTGAAGTGATTTGCCCAAGGTCACACACGGCTCATTAGCAACAGCCCATGGATTAGAGCCAGGGACACTGAGTTTCAACATTTTTGTTTCCCGAACACTAGATTGTCTCCACATTTTGGCAATTCACTACTTCATTTAATAAACTTTGCTTAAGTGACCTATATGTTCCAGGTATTCTGCTAGGCATTGGAAATTCAAAGAAAAACAAGGTAGTCTCTGACCTAAGACCTCCCAGTCTAAAGGAAGTTATATATGTGTTAAGGTACTGGCAACAAAATGATAAATATCATGCGAGTGGCCATGGAAACAGAGAAGGACAATGAGATTAGAATGACAGAGAATTCCCTTTCTTTTTTAGGCTTGATTTTCCAAAATTAATTATTTGTTTTAAAATTCAAATTCAAATTCTTCAGAAATGAGAGCATTTAAGGAAACATAAACTTAGATTTTTTTCCCTTATGAATGCAAACAAAAAGCCACCATGTTTTTGGAAATGTGTTTTTCCTGGAGATTTGATTTTTTTCCAGGCCTCTGGTATGGATGGATTTGTGGTCCCCAAGCAAGATATGTTAAAGTCCTAACCCCTATTATCACAAAATGTGATCTTATTTGGAAATAAGGTCTTCACAGAGGCCATGGAGTTAAAATGAGTTCATTCTTATGTGCTCTAATCCAATATGACTTGTGTCCTTATAAAAAGGGGAAATTTGGACATCCACAGAGGATGAGAACACACACAGGGGGCTGCTGGCCATGTGACTGGAGTGATGTCTCTACAAGCCACAAAATGCCAAGGGTCACACCTGGGATTTTAGACTTCTTTAAATTTGTAATTCCCCCAGAGCTCTGAGGCAATACATATCTGTTGTTTTAAGATAACGGTTTTTTCTTCTTTTTTTTTACACTTTATTCCTTCAGCCATAGGGAACTATACAACTTCCTTGGGTAGCGATCAAAGAGCAGGATGGATTTCTAGGGCTAGTACGCTTCAAGACTTTGCTGAAAAGTAACTGGCAGCCGGCAGCCATATTTGTCTGAACCACGGGGTCTCGACCCTGGAGCCAGACAGTGGGAGCCACACTGGTGCAGGGCCCTCAGAGGACTGCATGGGAAGTGTGGGACATTCACGTCTGCCCTCCTTCTGGAAATCACCATTAATATTCCTTCAGTGAGCGTTCAACATCGGGTTTTTACTGCAGTGCCACAACTACCTCGGAATCATCAAAGTTCCAAACAGCTGAGCAAGCTAATAACATAAAAGCTCTTTCAGCTTTTGGGGGTTAGAATGGCAGGCTTTTCACACTGAAATGACTGGGCTCTTAGGTTTTCATTGAAAACCTCTAATATGGCAATTGTAGGAATGAGCTGATGTTTTGACAATGACTTTGATGACCATAACTGCAGCACAGAATACCGTGCTTTTGAAAATCATATCACCATGACTGCAGATGGCATTTCAAAGATATACTTTTCCAACATAAAATATGTAGGAGCGGTATTAGACAGTGCCTTTAAAGCTGTGTGATTTCACATAGAAGCATATCATGGTGGTTCGGGGTGGAGCTGCTGGCAGTTGGGGGAGGAACTTCAGCTCTCTCTCCCTCCTGCAGTGGGCCCGCTGTGCCCCTTATGTGATGTGCTTGTGCTCTCCAGGCTGCCTCTTCATGGAGCAGGAAACCTGGGTAATGATATTTATTCACCCCACCCCATCCCTTAAAGTATGGTGAAAGTAGAGACGTTTGTGTCAGGGATGGCTTTGGAAATCAGCAAGTGAAAAAAAAAAAAGCCTTTTTATAATTTTCAAAGCTTCTTCATACAGACTTATTTTTAACTGACGAAGGAAGGGAATGACACCTTTCCTGTCTATAGAAGCCCTTTCGGAAAGGCCTGTTGAATATGTTATTGCTGATTACAGCACATGGGGGGAAAGTGCTGGAGACCCACGAGTCCCCATGAGATCACTCAGATGCCTGGGATCTAAGCCTTTATCCCCAGAGACAGCCAAAAATTGTGCGCAGCCAGTCACAGAGCTCAGAGGCTCAAGCCTCACATTGCTGTAAGTCCTGGTCATGTGACAGAGGAGAATAAAATACCAGTGTTGATGCTATAGTCTATGGACAGGAATACAAAAGCAAATCTGGGAACATAAGCAGAGGGATTGCCGATGAAGGTCTTCTTGGACCTACAAGTATGGCACAACCATAGAAGATGGCCTTATTAGAAAGTTCGTGGAGGACAATCACTTGTTTTATTCACAGTGAGCATCAAAATCTTGATTCCTATCTTCAGGTAGAATGCATGCTTTCCAGGTATATGCCTATTTATACCTACAGATAATACTATTTAGAGGGGTATGTTAACCTGAGACTTCAATAATGAAAACCTTGGACGAGAATGACTGCACCCAGCCCTCGGGTGGGAGCTGCACACAGTTTATTCTGTGCACACACAATGAGCCGAACAGCGTGTCTGCAAGTGTTTCGGTCTCTACTTACTCTTCACAGACAAACGATGGCGCTTTACCCAGTTAAGTAGGATAATGTCTCTCTGTTGTTCCGGCTGATCTACATCCTTTTATGGGCATTCCAAGCCACCCTTGCTTTGTGGTTTCTGTCCAGGATGCTGTTTCTCACTTCAGTTCCCTTTGTACTAATCCCTGAAACTCCTAGACCTGGGCAGCTGGCTGCAGAGTCTGCCAGACGCTGCAGCTCTCTGTCTCTTTAACCAGAGTGCACTGAGGCGCTGTTCTCTGGGGGCAGTTGGAGTCTGGTGGGAGGAACACTATTTTCTCGGAGCTTAGAAGCCTTAAGCTGGCAGCGATTAAAACAATAATGGTAGAAATACTTCGTTTCTGATGCTGCCCAGTTGACAGTACCATGCATTCCCTATGCAGCACAATTAAATTCCCACCCTGCCCTCTGTTGGCTCAGGGACATGACTGTCCTAGCTCAATACTGTCTTTCATTATAGCTCCAACAGGTAATCCTCTCTGAAGGATTCCTCCCCCTTCTTTCTTTTTTCCTCTTCCCTTTCTCCTCTCCTCTTTCCTTAACTGCTCACTGAGAATTCAGTTCAAGCTAAACACTGTACTAAGCACTAGCCTTGGAAAGGTAAAATAACCTTATTCACTGCATCCCCCCTCAAGCTCGTATTTAGTGAAGGAGACAGTCAAATGGACAGAAAGCTATGAGAGTGTAGCATGTCCTGAGGGAGAGATCTTTACCCTGGAGAAAAATGATACATCAAAGAATCAGAGACCTTCGATGGAGAAGGTCTTATATGAAACTACATTCTTCACCAGAGGGACAGTATTAGGTAGCATAAGAACAAAACCGTAGGGTTCTCTGTACATGGTATGCTAGCCACAGCTATAGTCTGGTCCAGGCTCTCATCATTCATACTTATGACATGTGTTGTACATTGTGTAGCACTCATACCTATTCTATGCCAAAAATCCTCCAGATAAATATCCACTTGAAATATCCTTGCCCCTAGAGCACTCATTCCCAATTCTTTCATCTCTTTCACATATCCTCATCCTATTGTCCCTGAACAGGTTTAAGTTTGTCACCAGCTTTTGTCTAAGAACGTCTGCGAAACCAAGAGAAGACTATTTCCACTCATGAGTACACAGAGAACAAACAGGCCTTCTCCTGAAATCTCCAGACAGGCAGGGATGGATCCTGCAGGTCAGTGCAAGCCGTTGCGCCGAGAGTGCAGAGTCCATTGACAGATCCAGGGGCTCTTACTAGACAGAACTGTTGCGAGCAGGGAGAGCGTGCCCCACAAGACTGTAGTGTCTTGCTTGCTGCCACAGAACTCTCTCCAGCTCTTCAACTCTCAAAGGCCTTGAGATACTTAAGTCCAGAATGCAGATGACAGGGCCACTGCCTAGGGCCTCGCAGTTCATAATCATAGATCTTAAATGGGTTTTAAAAGTCCTTTCTGTTCAAAATGGAGTACGGCACAATTAAATATCTCATTTTTTATTCTTAGAAGAAATTCAAGCAGTCATCTTTTGGCAAGATGCCTCATCAATATAAACTTCACTCTAGCAACTAATTCAATGTAATTCAACAAATATTTGAGGATCTATTATGCAGCTGGGCACTGCTAGGAGAGGGAGGGATGTAAAGATGAATGAGGCATGGTCTCTGCCTGCAAGGAGGTTACGATCTGATGGCTAAAACAGAAAGTCACACAGCAAATCACATCCAGGGTTAAGAGCTTCCTATGGGAAACAAGGAATCAGAAACGGTATGCCACTCACCTAGTGAATGGGTGTGGGCATCTGTTAAATTACGGCATTTTGAGCTGTGCACATTCTAGAAGACCAATTCTCGCATTACAGCTCCAGTAATCTTTCTGGAAAAGGAGAACTTGAACGCTGACTTGACCATCACTGCATGGCCTCATACACATTGCTCAGCCTCTCTGTGTCTTAGTTTTGTTTTATTTGTGTCTATACTTTTAATGGGGAATAATAATATTAAATTCATACATTGTTGAAAGGATTAAAGCTGACTCCGGGGAAGAATGCTTTGCCAAATATAGAAGAATTTGCTAGTTTCAATTGTTACTATTATTCTTTTGGTTACTCTCCATGACTGAAATAAGAAGTGTCTTCTTATAGAATACTGTCAAAAACATACTTCGTAAAGAGGTAGACTTTATTCGAATTGCAGTTCCAACCTGGATAAGCAGCTCCTCCATGACTTGTCCAATAGTAGAACAATAGTTGAGCCTGCTGGTCCAGTTCCTGGCTGATTTAATACTGTGATATAAAAGCAATCACTTGCATTCCTGGGACTTCACGTTTCTGAAGTTCTTTGTGTTGTTTGAAGGCACCAGTGTGGAAGGATGATTTATACGCTGTCTTAGATAAATGTATATTACCTAGCATCTTCCCGAGTTCCACAGCGTGCTCCTCAGTGAGTGCCACGGAGAACACACCGTCGTTCTGACAGG
This sequence comes from Trachops cirrhosus, assembly GCA_028533065.1. Taxonomy (NCBI): domain Eukaryota; kingdom Metazoa; phylum Chordata; class Mammalia; order Chiroptera; family Phyllostomidae; genus Trachops; species Trachops cirrhosus. The sequence goes on from CM052538.1 coordinate 11,050,214, forward strand.
GACCCGGGCTGGCCTCTGCTCACGTCTCCTTCCGCTGGCTAAACCAGGGCTCTTTTTATTCTCTCCCCGATGACCACCACAAGGCAAGCTTTCCACACCTCTGTTGAAGATTTGTGACTCTGCATTGCACACACATTACAGAAGCGTGCTTCCCTTCCAAAGCGAGCCCGTGTGGAATTGCTCTGGAGTCTCAATCATCTCCCCTTTCTGTGGAGCAGGGATGCCAGGCCACATTTCATCACTGCTCAGACAAATGAAGAACCAGCATAGCAAAAAGGAACATCAAACTCATTAATGGGCTTTGAGGGTCACCATTTGAAATACTATCGAAGTCAGCTGGAGGATGAAGAGAGTGAATTATAAGAAGAGAGATGACATGCTGAACAAAATCCTATCTCTGTGAAAACAGATGATTCTGTAGGTTTCTGAACAGGTGGAAATTCATCTTATATTTTCCTGAGGCTATCGCCAAGTGACTCTGGCTGAACAGTTTAAAATAAAGGTGAAAAATAATTCTGGTTCAGTAAAACCTCCAAACCAACTTCTCTTGGTCTTCTTTAAAATAGCACCTTGTGAGCGTATTTGTCACCTTGGGCCTTAGACCACTGAAGATCTGGCATAAACCAGGAGGGCATCAGATCCCAGGAATTAATACCTGCTCATGAATACCTGCCCTGCGTTCTGTTTCTTTAGCTTTAGTTTCTGGAATTAAATTCCTCGTTGTGGGGATTTCCATTCTCTGTCTTCACCCCCACGCATGTCAGTCCATCGCAGCTTTTTCTCCTATCTCTCCAGTTAAAAGAGAGAATTTGGTGCCCTCCAGTGGCTCGGCCCGACACCCTCTCTCTTGACCTCTCTGGCTCTTTTATCTTTGGAGGGCTACTTTGTTGCTGGCATGTAACCATCACTCTTCGGAAAGGAATCCATCATGCCATTAACACTGTGTATTTCTCATAGGGAAAGGAATAAGAACAAAGGCAGAGGAGAGCTTTTAGTTGTACAAAGAGCTAAAAACAATGAAAACCAAGTGTAAAAATCCCAGTCCCCTTGATTCCTTTTGATTATAGCATCTTAGAAAAGCTACTTACCCTTCTGGCTCACATGTATTTTCTATGGAATGAAGGTGTGGAGCTAGATGGTCTTGAAGAGATCCCTCCCCAAATTTTATCAACCAAAGATTCTGAAGTCCCAGAGCATGGATAAATATTTCTAGATGACTTATACTTCAATGCTTTTATCATTGTGACAACTTGAGATGCTTTAAGAGTTTAGGAAAGAAGTTACAATAAAAATCCCCACAAATGTCTTGCCAGGATTTTATAAATACATATGCATCTAACGTAGCTAAAGATTCCCATTATTTCTGACTTTTAGGATGATTAGATGGTGCCTTGAGAAGTCATCAAGAAAAAGCATTCTAATTTTCCTCGTTTGACAAAGATGGACACTATGTAACTGTATTTTAATAGCACTTGGTTAGCTCTTGGTACATAGTGATCAATAGATCACTAAACTGATGAACAAATAAATGAGAAAAGAAAAAAAACAGCCTTAACTCCTGTAATGCATAAGCAGAGAAAGCAAGTATATTTATGATGGAAGGAATAAGAAAAAAGCGCTCTGGCCCTTAACTCAACTGCATCACAACGATGCATCTCACTGTTAGAGACACACTTATCCTCTGGATAGCCATGGGATGGCTTCAGCGTTCTTTATGGAAGCAGTTGTCTTGGAAGAAAAATACTCCGTGGCTGGTAGCAGGAGCTCAGTGACAGATTGTTGAATACATAAAAGAATGTATCAAGGTGTTTATTAGCTATGAGCACTCTTGCAAGAATTGATTTGGAGGAGATGAGCAGAACATTCCCAAAAGGAGAAATGCAAAGGGAGGAAAATCTGGTGGTAGTGGTGGGGGTTTGGTGCTGGTGGTGGTCACACCCTAGAACGTGAAGCCTCTTTTAAGGCAAACAGCTCTATTTTGGACTTTCAGATGGAGACCTTGGTGAAGCAGAAGAGTTTTATCTAGACTTTTGCTACACAGTACAGTAGCCATTAACCACATGTGACTCTGAAGCACTTGTGATATGACTAGTCCAAACTGAGATGTGTTCTTAGCGCAAAATACACATCAGGTTTTGAGGACCAGGATGCAACAATGGTGGAAGTGGTTGAATTCTCAGAATATTTTGAAGCTGGCACCCCCAGGATGTGTTGAAAGACTGAATGTTGGGTGTGCGAGGAGGGAGTTGAGGATGACCCCAAGGGTGAACTTGGAGATGAGAGAGTGCATTCGGGAGTACAAGGGAAGACAGTCAGGTTTGAAGAGGTTAAATTGTTCACCGGACGTCGTGCTGGTAAGTCAAAGAGAAACAGAGTTACTCGAGCTGGTAAGGAGCTCAGAGACCTGCTGCTTCATCTTTGGTTTTGTAGATGAAGAATTTTGGGTCTAGTGAAATGAAGTGACTCGTTCGAAGTGACAGCAAATGCAGCACAAAGCACTTAAGATGGATTTTCTGAACGGTATACCAGTGGTTTTTTTTTTTCTTCCTTTTGTCATTACATGACAGCTGTAAAAATGTAAATGGAACCAGGTATAAATGCCTTCAAATATAGTAAAAAGAAGAAGGAGAATCACCTGAGACAGTTTTGGGAAGAACATTAGAAAGCTCCATGTAAAGCGTGTTCTAGACCTTGACTGTTAGTACTAGCTAGATGATTTACTACCCAACTCAAATGTGAGACAAATTAATTATCCCCTCCTTAACCTCAACACCAAGGAGAGCAATGATCCCCCTACCTCTTAATGGGGGAAGTCTTTATCAAGAGCCACAAATTTTATCTCCAGTCCTAAGGAACTCTGTGGCTTAGGCCAAAACAAGGGAGATGGTTAAAATATAATAGATCATAGGATGGAACACCATCTTTCTTTTTAAATCTAGAGTGAGAGCTCAGCCTACGTTAAAGTGGTTGTAATTATTTGTATGCTTCAATATGATACCCGGTGTGCCCTTGTCTGCCCCCTCACCCCCACTGAAGTTTTTCATAAACAAGTATGGCATTTAGTGCCTTTTTTTACTTTTGACATGTGGCATAAATCAGCTGTGGTCATAATTATGTTGTATAACAAACTAGCCCAAAGATTCAGTGGCTTACTGGGTTAAAAATGTAATAAAATGTAACAAATGTAATAAAAAATTTGGTGGGTTCTTCACCCAGTTCCTGGGAAGAAGCCTCTAAATTCTTTCAATCCCCTGGGTGATAGGAGTATCGATGATATTCATGGTGAGTCCTGACCATTTATGCTAATGCAGGATGGGGAGTGGTCATTTCAGAAAGGCCAACCACGCAATTAGAGTGTCAAGTGAGCCACGTGATGCCAGCCTGACCTCTGGCAGCGTGAGGGAGACCGGACAGTGAGCCACAGAGGCCTTGATTCAGTCCATATGGCTATGGGGACACCAAGCTTGGGCGAGCTCCCCTGGTTGGCAATGCTCTGAGTATCATCAGATATACATGAGTGTGCCAGGAGGGCAATGCATCCTGACCCCACGGAGAGAGAGGACAATGGAAGCTTCAGGACTGATAGCTCTGATCTCAGGTTCGCCTTTTCCCAAGGCTCTGCCCATGCCTCTTCTTAGGACTTCTCTCCCTCGTCTCATTTGCTGCCCTGAGCAGCTCTCTTCTTTCAAACATGCATATTCCAAAATAACAACAACAACAAGGCTTTAGTACTAACAGGGCTCATCTTTCTTCAGATGCATTTTAATGATTATTTTGTGATTGTCATTGACTGCCAGTTATTACCCTCATGAGCTTGAGCAAGTACATAACATTCCTGCACCTTGGCTTACTAATCTTTACAGCGGACATAGCATTACCTGCCTCACAGGACTGCAGTGACGATTCAATGAGATAGTACTCTTAAACTCTTAGGACAATGACTGGAACTGAGCAAATACTTAATGATAAGAAAGAAGTAACATTTCCCTAGAACTTATTATGTGTCAGCTATTTTTCTAAGTTCTTTACATACATTATTAATTCATTCCATCTTAGAAACACCACTAGGAGGTAGATATTTTGCATTTTCATTTTCACTCTCATTTTACACAGGAGGAAATTTAAGTCACCGTCTGTAGGAGGCAGAGATGAAATTGGAACTCAGGCAGTAAGGTGCCTGTATCCACACTCGTAACCTCCATACTTTATGCTCTCACCCCGAGAGCTCAACAAATGTTTTCTGTTGTTGTCAGGTTTTGTTTTGTTTTGAGCATGTTCTTTACATCTGGCGCCTGCACCAAAGAGGCTTATAAAAGGTTTTCTTTCAAGCACATTGAATAAGATGTATAATACTTAGGTAAATCCAATTTTGGGGGGTAAATCTCTTTCCATTTATTCACTTCTACTCCGCTTGGTTACAAATAGAGTTTCATGCCTTTGGATATAAAAACATATAATATGACAGGAAAAAAAAGAACATTGGTTTAGAAAGGGCCCATTTTTCCCATATGGTGAACAATTTAACTGGAGTTCTATGAGTCCTCAAAAGGAGGCTTTAGTGGAATGTCATGGAATATGCTGTCACAAATATGGTGGCAAGTCGTGACTGAACTTTTCTTGTAGTGTCTCTCAGCTGAACCCTGGGGCAAAGCGCCAAACACCATGTTATAGCAACAATGCCGTGAGAGGCCAAATTGTTGCTGAGGGTTGTGAAGCCCTGAAACCCAGCTTGAAGCATCTTGCTGCAATTCTGCTCATGTTCCAAGTGTAATTATAAAGTAGTAGGATTGATTTTTTAATAAAGACACTGGAAGTATACCTCCAAATCAGTGCTAACATCCAAGTCATCACCTTGGGAGGCGGCGAATCTGTGCTAATGATGCTACGGTGGCCGAAAACTAGTTTTGAAAATCTGCATTCAGTGTGAGTTTACGGACTCAAGCAAAACAGTCATCTCACTATCTTATAGTCACAAAGGGCATCGCTCAATTTTGTCACCAGCCACCTGACCCGCCACACTTACCTCATCCAAAGAATTCCCAAATATCTTTGGCTGTTTTGAACTCTATAGGCATCCTCCAAAAGTAGATTTTCCATAAAAAGCATAAAAAAATAACATAGTTGGAGTTTCAGGTTGCTAATATATATCATCCCAGTATTTTCTCCTTCATGAATTTGGAAACAACTTAGAGATGGATGTAGGATTTACAAAGTTACAGAGCAGCTTAACATGTTTACAGTGTTAATGCTGATTGAAATATGGAAGTTGAGATCTGTGGAAATGTAGCCTTGCTAATCTATCAAGCCTGAAATGAGACAGAGCGTTCCACCCCATCACTGATTGCTGGGACGGAAGCAGACCTTTGGCCCCTCAGACCTGTGTGCACGTGTGCGGCAGGCCAGCGTTGCTGCCCTGGAATGACTGAGAAAGGAGAGTGAAGGGTAGGAAGACAGTCCCCAAGGGTTCCAGGTTTTAATTAGATTCATTACAGCAAAATAAGAAACATGGGCCAATTAATGGCACCTAACAAACAAGAAACTCACCCCTTCTCCCCCAGAGACACTGCGTTGGTGTAAACACGTGGAACTTTTACTCTAGCTGATGTTGCTTCAAGAAAACATGAGGCCAAGGGAAAGGCATCCACTAACTAATACTCCAAAGATGCTGAAGGCAGGGAGGCTGTGAGAAGGGGCTCCAACTCTGGAGGGAGTATAGACATTCTCAAGGTTACCACTCCAATGGAAATATATTTCCTTGGTTGAACAGAGTTTAGCATTTTAGTAGAGCAATGATTGCTATGGCTTTACAGAATTTATTTGCAAGATCTAATACATTGTGCACATTTACCATAGGTATGAAAGAAAGTTGTGCACAAAGTTTGTGCATTATTTGGGCTGCAGTTGTGCAGGGCCTAAAATTATATTCCAGCAGTGAGGGGTTGTGAGCGCCTAAAAAGATTCTCAGGCGTACGTCCTGGGACATTGGTTGGGCTAATCACATCGAGGCACATCCCCATGACTCTAGAATGCATCCGAGTTATCCAGGGAGACTCCCCAGCCTGGTAAAACCAATGCTGGCAGGCTTCAAAGTTTTTTATTTTTGTTTTTTTTAAAACCCTATGGACAAGGCTGTAGCCCATGAAGTAGTTATAAATATTCAAAATGCAATGATGACAGTAAAGATATAAGGAGCGAAAGTAAACATGATATTTTATGAGCAAATGCATTATGTTTTGTATTAAAGTTTTTAATGTATCCCAAGTGGATAAACACATTTGATAACTCCAGCTAATATTTATTTATATAAATATACAGTAACTGGAAAAATGTCACTCTTGAATTGGATATTGTTTAATGAATTGATGAATCACATGGAATACATGTTCTTAATCAGCTTCTGGCAGTTTATTTAAGATAGTTCCTAGCACTGGCTGGGTAGCTCAGTTGGTTAGAGTGTCATCTTGATACGCTGAGGTTGTGGGTTCAATCCCCATTCAGGGCACGTACAAGAATAAGAACCAACCAGTGAATGCATAGACAAGTGGAACAACAAGCTGATGTTTCTCTCTCATTTCTCTCTCTCTCTCTCTCTGTACTCTCTTCCCTTTCTCCCCTTTCTCTTAAAAATCAATAAATAAAATTTTTATTAAACATAGTTCCAAGTATTAACAAATAACATAGTATTTCTGGGTATTTGGAGCCTGGCTATGCAAGGTAAACCAGCTCACTGATTATTTTCTAACTACTGTCAGTCCTTCTGTCCAACTACTGTTTCCCTCTATTACCAATTCCATCCTGCTGTCCTCATCTAACTCCACCTATATGATCTTCTTCCACTTCAATTTTAGCAATTCATGGGAGGATAAGTTGCCCTGTTTAGGTGATATAAACCTGACTCACAAAGAGGCACTTTCTTTAATAAGAGTATACTCTAGAAAGGAAGGTAAGCACACATCACTTCAACTTAAGCCAAGTATTATAAATGTCATGGAGAAAGAACAGAAAATGCACTATAGACATTCAGAGATAGAAGTGAGTGTATGTCCATTAGGTGACATGAAGGAGGATTACCTGGAAGAAATGACGTGGGTCTTGGAACTGGGTCTTCAATGGGCAGGATTTAAGCATGAAGAGATGGGGGAGAAAGAGGCAGAGTAGACAGAATCATGTAGTCCTGGAAAAGGAAAACTGTAGGGCATTCCCTAAGGTTAGGGAATGATTGGTTTGTCAAAGAGTAAAATGAGACATAAAATTGGAAAGGGAGGGTAAGGTCAGGTTTTAGATGACCTTGAATGCTTAATAAGCAACCAGAGATAATAAGAAACATTAAGCACAATCAATCAGAGGACTGGTGTGGTCAGACCAGATCTGTGGCCCAGAAAGAATAATCAGGGATCACTAAGAAAAAAATGCATGAAATGTCAAAGGACTGAAGAGGAAAGGGGGATATCTGGAGGCTGTTGCAAATGTCCAGTTGGAAATAACTTTCCTGACTTTGAGAACTGTTTTCAGGGTTTGCTTTACTCAGCACACATCAACACTCACCATCTCTTCTGTAAGTCAACTCTCTTGTTTCTCTCTTTCAACATAATTGGGATATCCACTGGCTTCAATGAAATTAGCCATCGTGTGTTGGGTTGTGTACCCCCCACACATATGTGCATGCATACACACCTGTGTATATGTGCTCATACCCAGTTTCTTCCTGGTTCTGTGAGCATCTCCCAGAAAACACACAACCATTTATTCTGTTAAATCCTAACCTGAGCCAAGCCTATGTTCTTCTTTGTTTTAATCTTTGTAAATTACAAAGTTTATCTCTCTCAACTTGTTCTTGTCCTGTGTCCCTTCCTCCTTCTGTCCTAGAAATCCAGGACATACACAGGTTATATAGAATGTCAAGTACAAGTCAAAGGCATCATTATAAAAGAAACAGGTACAAGAGCCTGCCATTCAGCGTGTGGCAGTGAACACATTCAAATAACACAAAGCTCTTTAGTGGAGCAGCAATATAAAATGACTCTTGAATTTCTCACATCCATTCAAAAGGTCTGGTTATAACTAGAGTATACAATTCTAGTTTTCTTGAAGGAAATACCATGCCTACTCATCTTGATATTCCCGGTATCTAGCACAGGGTCTGGTATGCAGTAGGTACCCAACAAGTACCGGCTGAATGAATGACGGAATGAAAGATTGTTTTGCTGTAATTTTTTATAACATTATTAAAGTATTACTTGATTGGACTGTTTATGCCACGACCTTGACCATACAATCTTTGCAATTATCTCCATTCTCTGTTTTTTCCCCTTATTATCTTGAACCATTTATTCACTCCTTTCCTTTGCTTTTCTGTCTCTCTCAATTTTCCACTTCCCTGTTAAAGAGCATGATGAATATTAATTATGTTTTAATATACAAAAACAGCACCCTCATTGCCTTTGATTTTTCTTTGAGTTGTCTTTCCTCTTCACTGTCTCTTTTGATTTCCCATTATTTTTTGTGAAGCTAAATCAAGGAGTCCCCTCTGCTCATTTTATCTCCTCGCTTCTTCCCTTTGCAGCTAGCTGCCTTTGCTTTCAGTTTGCTCTTACTATTTTTTCTCATTGTCTTCAAATTGTTTATGGTCAAATCTGTCACTTTATACAGGTAGCATCTAAATGCAAATATTCTCCCAGAAAAATTACAGAGTGGCAGAGGAAAAATAATGCTTTGAAATAAACACTGTATATTCAATTGGTTTCCAAATCAGCACCAGCTAAACAAATGCCTAATAGCAGTCCTTAGAGGGACAAGATGGGTACATTTTAAAATCAGAAGTTATCTTTTTCTCTTTCTCTAACTTCTCCTTTTACTTTTTAAAATATCATGAAAGATTCTTGTGAACAACAAAGGAGACTTTTAGCTGAAACTTGTGGCTTCTTATCACATAGTGCATGTGCATCTTTAGACCAACCGATAGAGAAATGGAATCCGAGCACTGGCTGGTGTGGCTCAGTGGATTGAGTGCTGGCCTGTGAACCACAGGGTCACTGGGTCGATTCCCAGTCAGGGCACAGCCTGGGTTGTGGGCCAGGTTCCCAGCTGGGTGCACGTGAGAGGCAACCACACTTTGGTATTTCTCTCTTTCTCCCTCCCTTCCCCTCTCTCTAAAAAATAAACAAATAATTCTTTTAAATAAAAGAAATGGAATTTGGGAGGGGAAAGCATCAATTTAACTTTTAGGTAAGTCATTTTAGGCCAAAGAAATAAAGAGTTAAAGATTCATATGCCATTCAATCCCTTTGTGGTGTATGTGCCTTATGGGAAGCTTCCTAAAAGATCCGAAGTCTTGAGGACAATCAGATACCCTTCATTAAGGTGACCCTCTGGTTAGTTTATGCTAGAGCCAATGTTGAATGAAGTCAAAATGTAAGTCTACTTCGTGCAAAGACATGGGTTTGGAGACACCAAACCAATCTCAAATGTCATTTTGGCATTTACTAGCCATGGCCTTTGGGGCCCAGTTTCATCATCTAGACAATGGTGTGAATTCTAATCACCTCAAAGGCTAGTGTGAATGTGAAATGAAACATCATCTATAAGGGGCTTAGAAGAGTATCTAACACTCTTAGAAGCAATAACTTGAAATAGTTGCACTAATACTATCACTGATAATAATATACATGTGATAACTGTAAATAAATACTTTTCTTGAATGTACAGGGATCTTTCTCACATTCTTGCCTTTGCACATATTGCTTTCTTTTCTCAAACCACCCCCCCCGCAGTTTATCATTTAACATAGTGAATTTTTCCTCATCCTTCAAAACCTTTCTATACAGACATTAGCTTCTCAGGGAGTGTGCCCTGACCTTCTTGAGGAGAACTGATTACTTCATTCCTTGAATCATTCAACCAATGTTTACCCAATGCCTTCTATGTGCTAGGCACTGTTCTTGGAACCATGGGCATAGTTTTTAACAAAAGATTAAAAAGTCCCTGTCTCATCGGGCTTCCATCCTACTAGAAAACATAAACAATAACCAAAACAAATAAACAAAATATATAGAATGAAAGATGATCATCAGTGCTATGGAGAAATAAAGATTATAGAATGCAAAGCCTGGGGAGAGGGTAGTTTCAATGTAAACAGGTTGATCAGCAAGGACATTTTTAAAGTATTTTTATTGATTATGTCATTACAGCTTTTCCAGTTTTTCCCCCTTTATCCCCTCTCCACCCTGTCCACCCAACCCTCCAGCATTCCCCCGCTTAGTTCATGTCCATGGGTTGTGCATATAAGTTCTTTGAGTCCTCTGTTTCCTATACCATTTTTATCTTTCCCCATTTATTTTATGCTTACTAATTATGCTTCTTCTTTTCTGTACCTTCCCCCCCCAAAACCCTCCCTTTCTCCTCCCGACTGAACTCCCTCTGTGTGATGTCCATTTCTCTGATTCTGTTCCTGTTCTGGTTGTTTGCTTAGTTTTTGTTTTCATTGTTTTTCTTTCCTTTTAGGCTCATTTGTTAATAGTTGTGAATTTATTGTCATTTATTGTTCATATTTTCATCTTCTTTTTCTTAGATAAGTCCCTTTAACATTTTGTGTAATAAGGGCTTGCAGAAGATGAACTCCTTTAACTTGACCTTATCTGGGGCGCACTTTATCTGCCCTTCCATTCTAAATAACAGGTTTGCTGGGTAGAGTAATCTTGAATGTAGGTCCTTGCCTTTCATGACTTCAAATACTTCTTTCCAGCCCCTTCCTGCCTGTAAGGTTTCTTTTGAGAAATCAGCTGATAGCCTTATGGGAACTCCTTTGTAGGTAACTGTCTCATTTTCCCTTGCTGCTCTTAGGATTCTCTCTTTATATTTAATCTTGGGTAACTTAATGATGATGTGCCTTGGTGTGTTTCTCCTTGGGTCCAACTTCTTTGGGACTCTCTGGGCTTCCTGGACTTCCTGGAAGTCTATTTCCTTCATCAGATTGGGGAAGTTTTCCTTCATTATTTGTTCAAATAAGTTTTCAATTTCTTGCTGTTGTTCTTCTCCTTCTGGCACCCCTATAATTTGGATATTGGAATGTTTCAGGTTGTCCCAGAGAATCCTCAGCCTCTCTTCATTTTTTTTGGATTCCTGTTTCTTCATTCTGATCCAGTGGGATGTTTATTTCTTCCTTTTGTTCCAAATCGTTGCTTTGAATCCTGGTTTCCTTCTTGTCCTATTGGTTCCCTGAATATTTTGCTTTATATCATTTTGGGTATCTTTCATTTGTTATTTCATTTTGTGACCAAGCTCAATCAGTTCTGTGAGTATTTTGATTAACAGGGCTTTAAATTCTCCATCAGATAGGTTGCCAATCTCCTCATCGCTTAGTTCTGAGGTTTTGTTCTGTTCTTTCATTTGGGCCATATTTCTTTGTCTTGGCGCACCTGATAAGTTGTAAGGGGCGGGGCCTTAGGTATTCACCTAAGAAGAGCAGCCCTCTTTTCAGCAAAGACATTGGAACAAAGATGTGAGGGAGGAGAAAGAATGAATCATTTGAAAATTAATGGAAGAATGTTCCAGAGAGAGGAACAGTAAATCAAAGACTACAGGATCACTTTTCCTTCACATTTTCTCTGTACCATATTTATTTATATTAGGACACTTATTCAAATATTTTATAATTATTAATTATTAAATTTTTCAAATGCATTTTACATTAAAATGGAAAGTACACATTTTATAAATTATGTATTTATGTGTCTGAGACTATGTGTCTGAGACTATGTGGGTATATAACTAATTGTTGTATAGTACAGTCTGGTGTTCAGCAGATGCCAAAAATGTTCATGCAATTAGATTTAATAATAACACTATTCTTCCTGGAAAAAGTGGATGCAGCATTGCAGTTGCTTAAATAGTTGGTCAGGTCAGGAAGTTTTCGTATGGGCTGGATCCTGCTATTGGTTATTAAGCAGTGGACATACCCCTTGGTGGCTCTTGCATTCCTTCCCTCTTTTGTGAAATAACATCCATGTAGGTTACTATTTGATCAGAAGAAAGGTATTTGGGATGCTGTGTCAGCAAGAGGCATTCTACAATAGGATAAGCAATGGGTAGAATGTCCCAGTCCTCACTAGTTTTGCCACATGCAGTAATTAGATTGGAGCCGCGGCAAACAGAGGCTGGAAGGGACCTAGTAGCAGCAAGTTCGGGGCTCATGAACTCCATGCCTACTGAGCCAACCTGGTATGTGTCATTCAGAAATGGGAACCTGGCTAATGGGGGGTGACACCTGGTGTAAACATGGTGACCGTAACTCAGATGCCGCCATTTGGTATCATGCCGAAATCAAGGCTACATACCTTCAGGGTGTTCTGAAGCTGCTGTAAATCTATATTCCCAGAAGACCTTCTGATTTTTTAATGTTAGCAACATGTCTAATTTTATGAACAAAAAAAATGCCAAAACAAAATGCCCAACAAAAACATGCTTGGGTCCTAAATCTAGTCATTTTGTAGCCTTATATTTAACTAAACTGTGCTTTTTTATTCATAGGGAAAATGAGATATTCAAAAATGAAGGCCCTGGCCCAATCACAGAGTTTGGGCAGAGGCAGAGTTGGAACCAGATGCTCCAAAAATCTAGGCCATTGTGAACATGATTTTATGTCCTCAAATGCCCATCATCATGATAACTGACGTTAATGTAAACATGCAGCTCTGATATTCAAAGGCATCCATAAACATCACACATCCTTTTGCTTTCAGTTTGTTTGAAGGCTTAGTGTAGAAACAGCTTCTTTTACATCAAAGATCAAAACACCAGGGTTTGGAGCATTTGTGTGCTCATTAGAGTTCGTGTCAAATGTTTCTCTCTGGCTCACACCTACCTGCCATTGAAGGGAAAAATGTTCCATCAGCTATTTATGGAAGACCCCAGGGGCTTCCTCTTGAGGGATCCTGAACATGTAATTTTCACCACTGAGTGGCAAGTGCCACGTTTCCTCCGCCCCTGGGTCTGCTCTCAAACAGCGCTTTAATAGCCACTGGTATCAACACGGCTGTGGATTTGACCTACCAAGTTCATGATCTTAAATTGGCTGTCCCAGGTTTGCTCCAGGCCAGCACTATTACACCAACAGTACATTACGGAAAAGGGGAGAATCCGTCCCTTATTCACACGTTCCCTGTCACGTCACTGTTGTTATGGTGGTCCCAAGGAAATCTTTATTGCCCTGCCAGTGTTCGAGAAAACTCCGTGTGCGTGTATTTGTGTGTATGTGTGTGTGTGATACAGAGAGAGACAGAGAGAGAGCGAGAGAGATAGCAAGGGAGCAGAGGTAGATATACAGAGAGAGGCCTTTCAATTTTAACTTACTGACTAGATTATTCTCAAAGGATAATTTAATGACACAATACCCTAATGTTTATTGAACATTTTTCAATAATTTCTATTTTCTTAATTTGAAAAAAAATAGTAGTTAATTGTCTAAATAATTTCCTACTTTAATTAATCAAAGCATTTCTTGGTCTATTTTAAAAAGTTAAGTTTATTGAAACATAATTTACATTACTAAAATTTACCTTCTTCAAGTGGATGGGTTGATGAGTTTTGACAAATGTTAACAACCCTAATCAAGATATAGAATGATTTCTTCCCTTGGAAAGTTCCCTTAAATCTCTTTGCAGCCTATCTCTTCCTCTCACCTCAGTCCCTGGCAACCAGTGATCTCTTTCCTATTCTTCAAGTTTGTCTTTCCTATAATGTCAGATAAACGGACGTATATAGTATGTAGTCTTTTGCAGATGGCTTTTTTTCACACAGCCTACTGCTTACAAGATTCATCCACAATGTTGCATTATCAGTAGTTTGCTTCATTTTACTATAGTTATCTATTGTATGAAAATACCACAGTTTATTTATCCATTCACCAGTTAATAGAAATTTGAATTGTTTCCAATATTTGGATATTATGAATATCACTATCACTATATTTGCATGCAGGGTTTTTTTGTGTGTGTGTGTGAACAAATGTTTCTTATCTCTTGGAGTAGAATTGCTGGGTTATATTATAAATGTAATGTGTAGCTTATTAGAAATTGCTGTGCTGTTTTCCAAAGTGCCTATAGTATTTTACATTCCCAGCAGTAATGTATGTGGGAATGTAAAATACTATAGGTGTGTGTTTATTTAGAATTGTTCCACATCTTTGCCCACATTTGGTATTTTTAGTATTTTAATTTTAGGTATTTGTAATGGTTAATCTAATATGTCATATTGATTCAGTGGGCCACAGTGCTCACATATTTGAGTGTTTTTGGAGGTAGTTTTCAATGAGATTTAAATTTATATTAGTGGACTTTGAGTAAAGCAAATTGCCCTCTATTTTATGGGTGGGCCTTATCCAGTCAGCTGAAGTCCTAAATAAAATGGAAGGTTGACTTCCACTGAGCAAGATGGAATTCCACCAGAAGACCCTCTTCATCTGGAACATTAGCTCTTCTTGGTTTTCCAGGTGAATGACTATTGGACTTAAATGCAGCTCCTTCCTGATTCTATAGTCTGTTGGCCATCCCCGTCAGATTTTAGATTTGCCAAGCCTCCACAACCGCAAGCAAGTTTCTCACAACAAATATTCATATCTGAGCATATATATCTATAAATCTGTATCATATTGGTTCTGTTTATCTGGAGAAACTTGATTAATACAATGGTTTAAGATAAGTTTGTTGTGTTTTTACTTTGTATTTCTCTGATGACTAGTGAGGTTTAACACTTTTTAATGTGCTCAAGGTCATGTGTATATCATCTTTTGTGAAATCGATGTGTGTGTGTGTGTGACACACACACACGCAGAGAAAGGGAGAGAGAGACTGAGCAGGACTATTTGTCTTCCCATTATTAAGTTCTAAGAATTCTTTATATATGCTGAATACAAATCCTTTAAGTAATATGTGGCTCATATTTTCACTTTTTTAAAACATTTTTAGAAGCACAGAAGTTTTAAAATTTAAACTTTGATTAGACCCATATATCAATTTTTTTATGGCTCATATTTGGGTCCTAATTAAGGAATTTTGATCTAGTCTAAGTTTGCAAGGATCTTCCTCTATATTTTTCTAAGTATCTCATATTTTCAGATGTTATATTTAGGTCTATTGTTTACTTACAGATAATTTTAGAATATGTAATAAGGGTTAAGATTTGTGTACACATGATTATTCAGTTATGATGCGTCTGGGTGTGGACCTCTTTGGGTTCATCTTGGTGGGGATCTCCACACTTCCTGGACTTGTATGTCTATTTCCTTCACCAGGTGAAGGAAGTTTTTTGTCATTTTTTTTCCATTTGGTTTTCAATTCCTTGCTCTTTGTTTTCTCCCTCTGGTACCCCCATGATGTGAATGTTGGTACATTTAAAGATGTCCCAGAGGCTCCTTAAACTATTCTCATTTTTTAAATTCTTTTTTCTTTTTGTTGTTCTGATTGGGTGTTTTCTGCTTCCTTATCTTCCAAATCACTGATATGACTCTCTGCTTGCTCTACTCTACTGTTGATTCCCTAAAATGTGTTCTTCATTTCAGTTACTGTATTCTTCATTTCTGACTTGTTCTTTTTTATGTTTCCTATCTCTTTTTTGAAGTACTCACTGAGATCATCGAACATCTTTATAACCAGTTATTTGAACTCTGCATCTACTAGATTGCTTGTTTCAATTTTGTTTAGTTCTTTTTCTAGAGTTTTGTTCTGTTACTTTATTTGGGACATGTTTCTTTGTCTCCTCATTTTGGCTGCCTCCCTGTGTTTGTTTCTATATACTAGGCAGAGGTGCTATGTTTCCTGGGCTTGGTAGAGTGGCTGTATGTAGTAGGTGTCCTGTAGGGCCTGGTGGTACAGCCTTCCTTGTCACTGGAGCTGTTTTTTTCTCCAGGAATTCCCCCATGTGGGCTGTGTACACTTTCCTTTTGTACTTGAGTCTTGATTACTCTTGGCACATAAATAGGAGGGATTTACTCCCAAGGTGGTGGGCTGCAAGGACTGTCTGAGACCACAGTGGAGGATCTGCTGAGCAAGGGCCCACCCCATAGAGCAGAATATACTTCAGTGGGTCTCTAGTGTTTGCTGAGTCTGAAATACTCCCTTGAGTATTTCATTTATGGAGGTGGTTGGGTAGTGTTTGGCATGGTCAGAAGCTGTCCATGGGTTGCACTGGTTCTCGGGGGGTGCAGGCCAAAGTCAGCCTATGATTGTACTCTGCCCGGAGTCACCTGACATGAGCTACAAAGTGATCTGCAGATGGCTGCTACTTGTGCTAGGCTTGAAATTGCCCTGGGCATGCCAAGCTGTGAATCAAGGCTTGCTGCTATTAGTACCAGGCCTGGGGCCACTTAGCAGGAGGTACAGGGAACACAGAAACTGATTGTTTGAGATCTTTTAGGAGAGTCTGCAAATGAGCCAAGATAGGCTGTTTTCATGGAAAAGTCACTGAAAACAGCTTGGGTGAGCCCACAGGTTGGTTGGGGGTGAGTCTGAAGAAATCATCAGGACAAGGCAAACAGTGTGAGCCAGGTAAATGGAGACTGCCGACTCCGTGGGGGAGGGGGACCCATAAAAGGAACCATAGCCTTTGCCAGCACTTCTGTCTGGGAGAAAACTGCCCTTCAGCCTTAGCTCTGATGTCAGACAATTCAGTTCCTCCTCCTATGTTCCTGTCATGTTTTGAGCTGCTGCTTCAATGCTGGAGCCAAGTGTGTCAGTGACTGAGTGTTTGTGTCAGCCCTTCAAGTGGAGCATCTGGGAAGCCCTCCATCTTACCCAGACACAGATCCCACTGTTTTTTATTTTATCTTTATTTTAGAAGGAGAGGAAGGGAAAGAAAGAGAGAGAGAGAAACGGATTTGTTGTTCCACTTAGTTGTGCATTCATTGGTTGCTCCTTGCATGTTCCTGACCGGAGACTGAACCCACAACCGTGGCAGGTTGGGATGACACTCTAACCAACTGAGCTACTCGGCCAGGGCCCCCACTGTTTATTTTAGAGCCAGAAAGTTATGAAGACTTTCCTTCCCAGCAGTGAAACCTTGGGCTGGGGATCCTGAAGTGGTGCTGGGACCCCTCATGCCTCAAGGGGACCTCCGCTGTTGAGACGTCCCTGTTAATTTTGAACCACAATACATGGGTGTGAAACAGCCCATTCCGCGTCTCTGTCCCTCCTACCCATCTTGAAGTGGCTTCTTCTCTATAGCCTTAGTTATAGAGCTTCTGTTCAGCTAGATTTCAAGTGATTCTTGATGGTGGTGGTTCTGCAGTTTAGTTATAACTTTGATTTGGTTGTGGAAGATATGAGCACAGAATTTATCTACTACGCCATCTTCATGGGAAGACCCAGAACTCTGTGATGTTTTTTTTAATTCATATGTTATCATAATGGTTTTTAACCATTTGGAGGCACTTCTGTTTTTTTCTTTTTTGTATTGATTTTTAGTTAATTCCATGTACTCAGAGAATACATGTTGTGCTAATGATTTTAATTCATTTATATTTGTTGAGATATGTGGTATTTTTGGTAATGTGATCTATCTAAATATCTCTGGAATATTTATTTACAGTAGAAAAGAATGTGTGCCCACCTGTTACTCAGTGGCATATACTAGAAATGTCAATTGGTGCAAGTAATTTTGTGTCTTTTATGTCTTTACCTATTTTTTGTCTACTTGTTCTTTCAGATACTGAAAGAGGAGTGTTGAAATTTCCAGCTACTGTAAAATGATTCATTTGTCTATTTCTCTTTTTAAGTCTATCTGCTTTGCTTTATATATGCTAAGCACTAAATATGTATCATATTATTGATTCTTTAATTATTTATAGCTCTGGCTGGTGGCTCAGTTGGGTGGAGCATTTTCCTGTACATCAAAAAGGTTGTAAGTTTGATCCCCAGTCAGGCACATATGAGAGACAACCACTTAATCTCTCTCTCTCACTCTTCATCTCTCTCCTTCCTCTCTCTCTAAAATCAATAAACATATCTTCAGGTGAAAATTAAATTCTTTTAAATAATTATTTGTGTAAGACTACTATTGTGAATAAGTACTATTACTACCTCCATGTTATAGAGAAGAACAAACAGGTGGAAATGTTTAATATCTTGCCAACATGACATACGATGCATAAAGGTTTATCTAGCTGGGATTTGAAACCTAACATTCTGGTTCTGGAAATTATGTGTATGGTAAAATATTAAGTAAAATTAGAAATTTAAATAACTATGTTACTTGTTTAATAGAGAGCAGATTAGAACTAGGAAGCCCATATTGGATATTACTCTATGGTGGATTATGGGTGATTTATTGCTTTGCTTTATAGTACTGCACTTTATTAGCTTTCTACAATAAACATATGCAACTGTTACAAAAATGTAATTAAATCATTACTTTATTTGTTTTTATTCATGAGAGCCATTTTAAAAAGGCAAGATATTGGATACAGTCTTTTTTATTGAATTACTATGATATTTATCTGCTCAATAATTTGCCATAATCCATTTAACCATATCCTTATTTTTATTTTTAGAAGGCAACCAATTTTGCTATAAAAATGCTGTGTTAAATACCATTGCATATAACATTTGACTATATTTCTGAGTATTTCCTTAGTTTTCATTTCCAGACATGTATTACTTGATCAAATATACAAGAAGTCCTACAGTGTTTGAAGGGACACTTTATTGAGCCATAGCAGAGAACAGATACACAGAATAATTTCCTATTTCAAACACCAGTTAGTTACTTAGAGTATTTATAGTTTAGACTAAGGAAACTATATAAGGTAGAAAAAAGAAAATATAGAGATTCTGATATCTTATTGTCTCTTAAATGTTTAACTAATAGCCATACTTTGAGAATGTGATTTTATACAACTACTTAAAATACTTTTTATAACACTTGAGATCCACACTGGCATAGGGTTAGATGAAATTATCTTTACAGTATAAAAAATGACTCTATACGGCATATTAGTGATCACTCTTATCTTCATGAGACATGAGGGCAAGCAGACAAGGTCTCGTATATGTCTTAACAAAGGAATACAGATGCGCTTAGTCTCTGGTAACAATTCCTGGGATTCCTATGCTCACAAGATATTTAATATGTTCACACCAAGTTCACTTATTGCATTCTCTTTGTACTAACCCAATGTTCCCAAGATTTCTTCAGATTTCCACTTAAATTTGTGCATATTTTTAGAGAATCCTATTTCTTATTCCATATTTATTCTTCTTAGTAAGGAGGCTTGTGTCATCTTATTTGTTAAGAACAGTTGAAGAATTAGCAACAATTTTTTTTAATTTTCTGTTACCGCAGGAAAGTACATTCAAATTTTGCTGTATTTTCTCAGGCATCCTGTATTCCTTTTCCCACCCTCCACCCCTCGACAGGTGGCATTTGTTCAGTTTTCCCAGGGTTGTAATGACATTTATTTGTATCCTAAATCTAATATTAAAAGAGAGACATTTTAAATGTTTACTTTTTTTTGTTCATTATAGGTTATTCTTAGGATAAAAGATAATGCGTCAAACCCAAGTTCTTTTCACTTAGATGCATGCCTCAATACAGGTATTCTTGGAGATTTCCTACTGGGACCTAGTTAGTCAAATTTATTTTATAAATTAATGCTCTTCCTGAAGGCTTTGTGGTGAGTCAGTTAGTTTTTGGAGCAACGGATATTCATAGAAGGAATATCGCAACCTTTTTGTACCAAAGTTTACCCGCTATTAATTCAGGTGTTAATTTGCTCAACTTTTGAGGCGGGAGACTGGGAAGTCTGAGATCAGCCGTGACTGAGTTCTGGAGAGAACCCTCTGGTTGGCTCACTAACAGTTGCCTTCTGCCTGAACCCATATGGCAGAGAGAGGCAGGGGGATCCTCTCTGGTCTTTTCTTATGAGAGAACTCATACCATTATGAGGACTCTGGTCCAGGATACCTCTAAACCTAATTATCTCACAGAGCCCTTCCCCCTCCAAATAACATTACATTAAGGGTGAGACCTCCAGCATATGAATTTGGGAGGAACATAAACATTCAGTCTATAACACACACATACACACAGGAAGATATGTATGTGTCTTTAGAAAGATATATATGAAGATATATCAATAGGTAAATAGGTTTATGAAGATGTAAGAACTCAGGAACTACTTTATACATATAATGCATCCATTTCTATATATCTATATATATATGCATATATGTGCCTATACCTTCAAATATACTCTCGTATTTGTATCTTCATATATATATATGTCAATCAAAAGTCAAAACACACATATACACACATAAATATAAACATAATGGTTTCTGAGTTCTCATACAACCAAGAATGGACCTTTTCAAGCATGAAAAAAATGTGGTAGAAATATTCTTATTAAAATCCCCTTCTCTAGTTTTATTTATGTTACCACACTGCTCCCAACTTTCACTATTTGAAATGAGAAGAGAAAGGTTAATTTTTTTGAACAATTAAATTTGTTTCTTGTTTTTGTATAAACAGTTATTTCCCCCTTATTTTATCTGTGTAGAACACTTAAAAATAATTGTAGTAAAAATTTCTGCTAGAAGGAATACAAAAATTTGGCCAGATATTTATTATTTTTACTTTTTATGTGTTTTGCTGGAAACTTGCTAAACCTATATCCCTTGCATTACTTTTCCATTGCTCTATAACTAACTACAAAGTTAGCATCTCAAAAACAATACCCATTTATTCCCCCACAGTTTTTGTGGCTCAGGAGTCTGGGCACAGTTTCACTGGGACCTATCTTAGGAACTCACAAGACTAAAGTCACGTGTTGACCAGGCTGCATTTTTATCTGGACACTTGCCCACTGCAGAATCTGCTTCCAAGCTCGCTCAGGTTCTTGGCAGAATCCACTTTGCTATAGCTGTATGACTGAGTGCTTAGGGTTTTTGCTGCCTGTAGACTGGAGTTTGTCCCCAGCTCCTAGAAGGTACCTGGTTCTATAAGTCCTCCCATAACTCAGCAGCTTACTTCTTCAAGCCATCAATAAGAATCTTGCTCCATGTGCTAAGACAGGGTTTTACGTAATGAAATACAATCACAAGTGCAACATCCCACCACCTTTATGATCTTTTAGTCAGAAGTGAGTTTCTGCTGGTATCTGAGGGCTGGAGTATAGGTGATCACATTAGGGTGTGTCCCCCACAAGCCTACTTACTTTCAGTTCAGGAAATACTTTCTTTTAAGTCTAACTGTTGGTTCTTCCCCAAAGAGTTCATTTTTCTTTCCCCTTAGCAACAATGGTGACTGTATTTTTCTTAGGTGGATACTCTGTATTTTTAAGAACCTTTTAGATGCTAGTGAAAGAAATTCAGTTTTAACCAGTGCAGGCAAAAACAGAGGCTTAGTGCAAGGGTCCTGGAGTTGTTTTATGGAAGACAGCCTAGAAAGAGTTAAAAGAGCAATGGAAACGGCTGGAATGTAACAGAAACAAACAGAAGTGAGAAAGGTGCATTCTTTCAGTGGCTCTCATCTCTTTGCTGCCTGGCTCTGCGTGTTGGCTGCTTCTCTCTCTTGCTACACATTGAGTTTCTTCGCCTCAGTCCACATGCTTGATGCCAGAGGATTAAACGAGTTAGCACACACAAAGCCGTTGGAACAGTCACCTGGCAAGTGTCCAGCAACTGTAAGCTTATTATTTTATTGTTTGTTTTATTATTGGTGTCTCGTGTATGTTCATATGGCAGTGGGGGAGAAGCTCCGTAGCTAAACGAGGCCGGAGAATGCTAGAGAGGCAATCTCATAGCTCTTTCCTGGAATTTCAACTGGTCTCCTTTTTCGTAAATCTTATTGTTTTGTGTTTTTTCTTGTGTATTCCCCAAGGTTCCCTGTGATTTTTTTTCTATATCACCCATCCTATTATTTATACCAATTGTATTAGTTACTCATTTTTATGCAGAATTTGGCTCTGCAACTAACTTCATCCCTCTTTCTTTCCCCGCAGTTTCTCCTTCTCCTCATCCTATTGGTCTTTCCATCACGGTGTATCCCCTCCTGTGGCTTTCTGCTTTGGTTTCATAGAGGCCATACTGTGTGTATCCTAAGAATATAAAATATTCTCTAAAATATTACTCTGGTCATTATAACAAATGTTTTTCAGAGGTATTTTTCTTCTCTGTGCCGTTAAGACTTTGTTTCATCCTAATCACAATATCCCCCACCTTCACAAGGCCATGCTTCCATGTTGGGTTCTCCTGTTATCTCGTGAAGACAGAGGCTTCCTCAAAATAGTTGCATGATGGATGCTGTCGTATCCCTTCATTACTCCATGTCTGAGCAAGCTAATACCATTTGGGATTCTCCACCCGAGGCTTCTCCAGCATGTGTGAGGACTGGAAAGTAGTGCCGGAGAGTTGGCATCCTGAGAGCGGCCCTCATGACAGAGGTCCACCGTGGAATGGGAGTTGCTCTGCTTCTTATCCTCTCAGTTGGGACAACTTTGAGGCCAATCCTAGGCTCTGACCCAGAGATCTGCAGTGGGTCTGAGCACTAGCTTTTCACAGCAAATCTTGTTTGTTCATGAACTTTTGTTGGCTGCCTTCCTTTCCATTAATCACTTCCTTGCTTCCTGATTGAAGCTTCCTGGGACCTTCTCCCCTATAAACTAGGTGCACTCCAACCCTGTCTCAGCCTCTTCTAGAGGAGAGTGCCCTGGGTCAAGTCATCTGTCCATAAATTAGGTGAATGGTTTTATCTCGAGTACTGATTAATCATTGTTTTGGATAGAGTCGAAGTTGTTCACAATCTCAAACAAATTATCACAGGGTTCTACTTTGGCTTGAGATGGGTTCATCTCCCAACAGCACTCCATGCTAGTGAATAGCTGAGGGGCAGGAAAGCTGTGACCAAAGGTGCACTTCCTTTTTTAGGGTTTTCCCTTCTTGGCCTCACCCACAGTCCTTTCTTGTAGAGATTATAATTTGTAGGTGCTGTGCCATTCATCTTCATATTTCCTTTTGGTTGTTTTCTGAAACTTTTCATGTAGGACTAGATATAGAATAGATATATGCACGGTATTAATAATGTTTAAGTGTGAATAGCATCTTATCCAAGAGTGGCATTCCACAGAAGATGGCCTGAGACTCAGTTTTCCTAGGCATTTAATCCCTCAATAAAAATGCTGTGCTCTGCACTTAATGTGGTCGAGAGGAAAAACATCATTTCTGTTCATAAAAACACACAACCTAGTATTTCTCAACATGTAGTCCATGCACCACTGCGTCTAACTGACTTGGGGACAGATTCATGGATGTCATCTCAGACCTGCTGATTCATAATTTCAGAAACCCTGGTACTTCTTGTGAATTCTAAACTTTGTGAATGAATGCCCTAGTGGTTAGTTAGTGTAAGTTTTTTATTTTTAATTAAGAGAAACCCAGAAAAAGATAAAAAATATCTTCTAAGCAAATCATATTTTCAATCCATTGTCCATTGATGCTCATTTCAGTAATTTAAGTGTTTTAATTTAGAAAGAACAACAATCTTCATTCTTTCCCTGTCTTCTTGAAAAGATAATTTCAATATTGGTTTTTCTGCTGGAGTAATTTCGGCACAATAGAGACTCATGTCGTTTCTAAAAGTGGCATGTGAAAGGCATGTTCTGGGTCTTTTCTGAAAATATTTTACTTCTGAATTTTATAGGTAATTTGGCTGGGTGTCATACTCTGGGATGAAAGTAACTTCCTTAGTATTTTTATGGCACTATTCTATTACTTTCTAGCATTTGGTGTTGCTAGAGAATTTCCAGTTCGACTTGCTTATTTGGATAAATCAGTTTTGTCTCTCTAGAAGCTTTTAGGATCTTTCTTTTATCTTTGGGGTCTTAAAATTTTATGATGATGTTCCATGTGGTTTTCTTTTCATTCATGGTGCTGGGTCTCTGTGGTTTCTTTAAGCTCAATGCCATAGATCCTTTCGTGCCTCTGAAGAATGTCTGTTTCTTATTATACAATAATGTATTTCTTTTTATATAAAATTTTTCATTAACAGTTTGCATTTGATATCCTTTTGTATTAGTTATAGACATATAGCATAGTGCTTAGACAATCACGTACTTTATCATAAAAGTTCCTCCGATATTTCAAGTACACACCTGATATCATGCATAGTGATTACAGTATTATTGACTATATTCCCTATGCTGTGCTTTGCATTGTCATAATTATTTTGTAACTACCACTCTGTATTTAGTCCCTTCACCTTTTTCACCCAGCCCCCAATCTCATCCATCATACCATCTCTTGCATTTTTTTTCTCTCTTTCTCACCCCTTTTTTCCTTTTCATTTTGGGAGATTTTTTAAATTTATTGGTCATTTCTTGTGACAGATTTTGTTGATTTTGGATTTTTCTCCTACATACTGCTACTTTGGAAATTTTTGTTTGTTTATTCATATTTTTTCTAAAAATGGTGTACATTTATTTTTCATCTGTTGCATAGTTTGTGTTTCCATTGACCTTATTGGTAGAATTAATTCTTCAAAGTGTCTACCATCAAGTTGACCTTAATGTTAAAATTTGCTGATGTTGTGAGACTGAGTTATATCTCTGTTTAGAAATATTGGGAAATATCTCATGGGAAACATGAGAGGCTACATCTGGAGCCAGTAGTCATATGCCAATTAAAATCAGAATTGGATCCTGTGTTTTTAAAATTAACTTTACAAATTTGGCTATTAAATTCATCAACTATGTAATAACACTGGCAATGTATCAATTGCTTCCAACTTGTTTAAGTACTCTGCACTGGTAATTTCCTTCTACACATATTGACCCTAATTGAAAAATAAAATTTTTTTCTACCTAATAAATGTGATGGGCTGGTACTGTCAAACCATTATTTATACATCTTGGGGGTATTTTAAGGCAGAATCTTGAAGCCAAGAGGTTTTAATCACCCAAAAAGCAAGTTATCCTAGGGTAATATATGCAGTGTATGTGTGTGTGTGTGTGTGTGTGTGTGTGTGTGTGTGTGTGTGTTTTAATGTGTCTTAAACCACGGGAATCCTTAGCTAGAAGAGGTAGGTATTTTCAGGCTAGAATACCATGGCATGCAGCTACCTAATAAAGTTGTTGTTGAAGCCCTCCCTGTTGACTTTTAACCTCAGGATCTGAGTAAAGCCCCTCATTCATTAATCAATTGATTCCATTAGCAGCAGGCTGGGTCTGGGATCCTGGAGACCCTGTACCTTGCCTGCTTTATTCCTGACAAATCATCTGATTTTATTGATAGCCACCTGGAAAATTGCATTTAGGGCAGGGGGCTAAGATGCACAGTTTAGAACCTAATCCTCAAAGGAGCAACAAGAGATGACCCACCCTGGACACCTCTGCAGCCAGTCCACAGAAATAGGCATTTTTGAAGCAGTGACTCAATATTCCTTTGCCAAGCTCAATCTGCTATTTCTTTCTCTAAGGGGTATTTTAAATGAGGAAAGTTTCTCCTCCAGTTCGCACTGCCGGGGGTGGGGCAAATAGAGCTCTCAGCCTGCCATCAAAAGCCTTGAGCAGCCCCTTCACCAGTGTCCCTTGTCAACTCCTACCATATTGTGTCCCGCAGGCCTCAGAGGATGCTTGTGGGGTGGTGTCTGGCAGTTCAGGGATAGGAATGCTCCTGACCCCACAGCGAGTCTTCGTTCCGGCTGCCACATCAGATCAAATCCTGTGTGGGATTATCCCTTCAGGAGGAAATTCTCGGTTTTCAGCTGCTAGCAGGTGTTGCTGAACAGATTCGCACTCTCTGGGGAGACGGGCAGTGAGTGGTGTCAGAGGCAGAGGTTTGCTTCGGGTGAACAGTGATGCAGCCACACCTACACACTCTCCACGAGGGTCCCCGAATGTCTTCCAGAGCTTGAAAGGAGCAGAGGCACAACTGGTGAAAAGGGTTTTTCTTTGGGGGCAGAAGGAACAAAACCTTCCTAATGACTACAGGAACAAGAAGAGGCTTTGTCAATTATTTTTACAAGAAGATGGAAAGCTGGAGGGCACTCCGTGACATGGAGTCAGGAAACTTATTTTGAAGAGAAAAAAAAATTAAAGATGACACATAGTCTTCAAAATGAACTCATCTGTGACCCTATGTCTTCAGATTTGGAAAGCATGGAGCATGAGGTTTCTGTGGCTTCTCTAGCAGCTTAGATGGTAGGGGCTCAAGTCCTCCAAAGAGCCCTTCTCCACAGAACTCTACAATTGCAAGTGACTCATCAGAGTGATCGGAGGGGAGTTGACTAGTGAAGAAGGAGCTTGTCTTAATACTTTCAAGAAATAATAGCTTTTGCATAGATTATGCAGCCTTACTGCTTTCAAAAGCAAGTAATTACTCAAACTAGACCAACTAAAGTATTGCAAAGCAGAGGAATCATGTTTTAATGTAATCCTTGGGAATCATGTTTTAATGTAATAACTTTAAAATGGTTTCTAATTCACATAGCAAACAGCAAATGTAAAGGGTGTGATGATGGTTTGAATGTCATGGCTGCTCGAAAAGAGTTCAGAGTAGAGGAAATGACACTTTCTTTAGTTTGGATGGACTCAGATCTGAGATTTCTTTCATACCACTTATTAATCATGAGATTTTGAACTACTGAGCTGCTTAAAGCCATAGTTACTAATATTTCAGTTTGACAAAAAAGCAGCTACACTACAGAGTTGCTAATAGGAGTAAATTTCAAAAATGCATCCACAGTGGTTGAAAAACTAGAGAATGTAAGTCAGATTCTCACGATGTTTAGAATAAAACTAAGTTCCATGCCAGGACCCACGGGACCTGCTGTGCTCACTCTTAGGTCAGCCCCATGTCCTTGCTGGCTTGGCTGATTCCCACTGTATTCTTCTGAGGTCAGCATCCATGATATCTTCTTATACAGATGGAGATACTGTAATTTATAAGGACTATATATTTGGTCACTTAGATGATCAAAATACATTCCTCAAATATATATTTGGTCTTTGTCTACAATTTGTGGCTGCTAGCTCCCCACACCCTTGGAACTTCCTTTGATGTGGGCATAAATGTATCACTTGTCATGTTGATGAAGTGAATTTTTCACCCTACTTATGGATGGGCTCTCCTAGTTGCCAGGAGAACCAACCTTGTGATTGGAGGGTTGGAACTTTCAGTTTCATCCCTAGACCTTTGGGGAGGGGCGAGGGGCTGGAGAGAAAATTGATCACAAAGGGACAACGATTAATCAATCATGTCTATGTAATGGAGCCTCCATAAACATTTAAAAGCAGGGCATTCAGAGAGCTTCCGGCGTGTTGAGCAGGTGGAGATTTGGAGGAGAGCAGCAAGCTCTGAGAGGGCGTAGAAGCTCCATGCACCTTTCCCCCATGCATCTCTTCCATCTGGCTGTTACTGAGTTATATCCTTTATCATAAACCTGTAATCTAGTAAGTAAAATGTTCCTCTCAGTTCTGTGAGCCATTCTAGCAAATTAATTGGATCTGAGGAGGGGTTCATGTGAATCTGTGATTTATAGTCATTCAGTCAGGAGTACAGGTAGCATCCTGGACTTGTGATGGGCATCTGAAGTTGGAGGAGGAGGTCATTGAAACCTCTGGTCTGTAGCTGGATTGGTCAGAAGCATAGATGCTGACCTGAGCTTCTGATTGATTCCTGAAGTAGTATGGAGGTACCACCTTGCGGGACCAAGCCCTTAACTGTGGAATATGACCTTATCTCCAGGTAGACAGTGTCAGGATTGAGTTGAATTATGGGACACCCAGCTGGTGGAACCCACCCCACTTCCATCCCCTCACGGACACTGAAAGTGGGTACCAGAACTCTAATTAGGTACCTTCCCTAACCACCTATGTTTATGTAATATAGTGTCTACTTGCACTACTTCATTAATCATTCATTCAACAGTATTTATTAAATACCTATTATACTACTTGCAAGGCATTCTTCTAATAACTAAAGATAGATTTCTAAATAAATCACAACATGTCCCTGACTCCTGGGACTCCCATTCTAATGGGGGAGAAAGATAACAAACAAGTAAATAGCAGGATGATTTTAGGTAGTAAAAAGAGCTATTAAGAAACAAAATGAGGAGTTGAAGAGTGCTTGTATAGTTTGGAAAATCAGTGTCTCTAAGGAGGTGGTAACTTTGAGCAGAGACCCCAGCTCAAGTCAGAATCTTGTAACGGAAAGGAGGTAAGCCCCCATATGAAGGAGAGTTTTCTCTCCTGCTGTGTGTTAAACGAGCAGAGGTGTTATGACTACAATAAGCCTGGATAAAAATGTGCTTCTGCAAGACAAACAAGAACTGTCACATCAGTCTTTCCCACTGAGTTCCTTGACTAGATCTGGGCAATAAAACTTTCCCAGGAAACCATTGTGACTGCTGGGAGAAAGGGCCTGTAATAGGGACCAAATTTATGAGGTTTTGCTCTACACCATTTCAAAAGGCAAACTTTTGAAAACACAGAGTGGGATGTGTGGCTGTTGTTCTTTATCGCCATGGAGGAAGTTGCTCACTTCCCCCATCTCGTCTTTCTGTAGATGCCCGTATCCTCAAAACAATCCTGCATGGGCTAGCAGCAGGGTCCTCTTCACTGAGTGTCTCTGAGTCTGGCGCTGGCACCACTGCCTCTAGGTTCATTGGGTGTTTATTCAAACGGAGCCGACCGCTTTCTGACTGCTTCAGGCCTATGGGTCTGTCCACTGTGGCTATTTCTCCCTCTCTCCCCTAGTGTCTATCCCTCCTTGCTTTAATATGTCTTCAGGGAGTTTCTTCTCTGCTCAGTGTGGTGCTGGGAGAATGTTTTTCTCGAGTCCTCACTTAAAGAGAATTATGAACCACTGGGAAAAGGCTCTTCTGTTGATTAGGCTTTTTTTCCCTCCATTTGGGGGAAATTAAATGACTGAAATATAAATTTGATTTGAACAGTTCTTAAATATCTTTTTTTTCAACATTGACAGGAATTTTGCCTCTACATTTTGATTCGCACATTTAAAAAGTGAACCAGAAAGATGCTTAACCGCTAAAAGCACAAATTGCAAGAAGCAATCTAAATACAAGCCAGCACAAATGATGATGATAAAATGTCTTTTGCATGTCAGATCTATAAACACATTTAGAGGATGATGGCATTATAATTGCAAGTAACATATTCTTGGAGAGTGAGTCCCAAATTCAATTTTTAACCATCCCCAAAGTTTGAAAAGGCTGTCAATTATGGTTTCACATAGACCTGCCTTACACATATGATGTTTGCACAAATCGTAGGCTCCCCTACTGTAGCGGGTAAAAACTGCTGTTCTATGTGAAAATACCAAGAGACAGTTTGGGGATCAATAGCCAGGGGCTCACATGCAAAAGTAATAAATTACATTTATTTGTCTCATCCTATGTAGCCATATCTCTGATGGTAATATTGTTACAGTTGTCCCCCCTTATCCGTGGTTTTGCTTGCTATGGTTTGTTACCTGCAGTCAACCATGGTCCAAAAGTGTTAAATAGAAAATTCCAGAAATAAACAATTCATAAATTTTACATTGTATGTGTACTGAGTAGTGTGATATAAACACACTCTGTCCCACCCAGGATGGGAGTCAGCCCTTTGTCCAAAGTCTTCGTGCTGTTATATGAACCTGCCCATGGTCACTCAGTAGCCCTCCTGGTCATCAGATCAACTGTGTTCAAGTCATCCTAATTTTGTCTAATAATGGCCTCAAAGCTGAAGAGTAGAGATGCTAGCAATGTGGATAAGCCAAAGAGAAACTGTGAAGTGCTTTCTTTAAGGAAAAAGGTGAAAGTTCTTGACTTAATAAGAAAAGACACAAAATTGTATGCTGAGGTTGCTAAGATCTAGGATAAGGACAAATCTAGCCATGAAATTGCGAAGCAGAAAAAAGAAATGCATGCTACTTTCACCGTCACACCTTAAACTGGAAACGTTACAGCCACAGTAGTGGTAAGTGCTTGGTTAAGATAGAAAAGGCACTAGATTTATGGGTGGAAGAAATGAACAGAAAATGTGTTCTTATTGAAAGCTACCTGTTGCACCAGGAAGCGCTGAGGACTGTAGGAAGACTTCAGCAAGAGGTTCTCTGAAAACAGCAACCATATTCACATAAATTTTATCACAGTACACTGTTATAATTGTCCTCTTTATTATTAGTTATTATTGTTAATATTTTACTATGTCTAATTTATATGTTCAACTTTATCATAGGTATATATGCATAGGAAAAAACATTGTATATACCAGATGGGGCAAAAGTAGGTTTACAGTTGTTCTTATGGAAAATAATGTGATAATTAATAAATAGTAACACAAGAATAAACTCTGTGTTTTGCATACTCACAACTGTAAACCTACTTTCATCCAACCCTGAAGAGGGTTTGGTATTGTCCATAGTTTCAGGCATCTGTTGAGGTTCTTAGAATGTATTCCCTGTGGATAAAGGGGGACTTTAATATTTGATACATCATTTCTCTTTTTTGAAATTCTAAACTGTCATTTTTAAAACCTGACTATTTATTATTACATGTCATCCTTCAAGTCCAGAACAATCACAAAAGGAGACACATGAGATATTCTTTTATGCCACGATTTACTGTGAATCACAATTTCTTCTTTTCTCAGGCGTAAGAAAGGGGTGGAAGACAAAGATGACAAGGCCACCTGTGCTCAGTTACATGTGATTTGAGACCAGAGTTAATAGCATGAAATATATTCATACAGTGAACTTCTGGAAATGTGAAATTTCTGGGCTTTGTGATAGAAATTCATGACCAATGGAAAGCTTTTAAACCAGAGAAAATGACTGGGGAAAGCTGCTTGAAAACATAACAGGCTTGAAAAACAGGAGAAACACAAAATAAAACTACAAAGAATGATCTGGCATGAAGACAGTTTAGTTAGATTTTATATATACGTACATATAAAAGCTTCACAGGTGATCATGAATGTATGGAAGAAACTATGATAGGAAAACTCAAAGGCTGAAAGTGAGCATGTATTCAAACAGGACAATGGCGGCGTTTACGGAG
Source organism: Trachops cirrhosus (assembly GCA_028533065.1). Lineage (NCBI taxonomy): Eukaryota > Metazoa > Chordata > Mammalia > Chiroptera > Phyllostomidae > Trachops > Trachops cirrhosus. Next base: position 11,081,261 of record CM052538.1, read on the forward strand.
GAAAAACTCTATGGGTTTAAACTTGTATTGGAACTAGCCATAGGACCTCCATCTTTCTGCAAATGTCACCATACAAACAGAGTGAAAATTATCTTGGTTCAAATTCATATGGCATCAATTCTGATATAAAAACTAGTTTAAAAAGTCCTTTTACCTTGGAGTACTTTACAAATGTCCTAATTTAAAAAGTGAAGAACAATTGAAAAAGGAAACATTTATTAGTTTTAATTTCACATAGTAATGAGAGCCTGGAAAATAGGTTCCTCCCATTCCTTTCTTGCCTTTATTTTTTTAAGATTTTAGTTATTTACTTTGAAAGAGAGGGGGCAGGAGGGAGAAAGAGAAGGAGAGAAACATCAATGTGTGGTTGCCTCTTGTGCACCCCACACTGGGGACCTGGCCTGCAACACAGGCTTGTGCCCTGACCGGGAATTGAACCAGCGACCCTCTGGTTTGCAGGTCGGTACTCAATCCACTGAGCCACACCAGCCAGGTCCCTCTCTTTCCTTTAAATACATCAACTAGCTATGGCACTGTGTCACACATTCACTCACACAATGGCTTTTTCCATAACTGTTTACTCAGCAAGTGCTCTGTGGAAGGCATCATAGAAGGTCCTGGTGAAGCAATAGTTAGAAAGAACACACCATCTTTGTCCTGCTTGCATGGAGCTAACAATCTAGTTGAGGGGATGGATGTTATTTAAAAATTAGACTTGTGGTATAAACTATGAAGAGGCACATAAGATTATATTAAGAATTTAAGTTTATATTAAGAAGTTAAGATTATATTTAGAATTTACCTTGAGAAATCCAGGAAGGCTTCCCTGAGGAACTGGCTTCCTGAAGGAACAGAGGAATTCATTACTGTAAAGGAGGTGTGGGCAATGGGAAGAAAGAGCATCTCAAGCTCAAGCCAGGTCTCTGATGGGAGGGGGATAGTGCACAGGATGAACTTAAAGGGAGTGCATCTGCCATGTGGGCATTCTCTTGGATAATATAACCACAACATGTAAGGCTGGAGGGCACTTCCAATGCTCTAGTTCAATCTCTTCACTTTACAGGTGAGGAAACAGACTCCGAGGGGTTAGGAGACTTGGCCAAGGTGACACTGGTAATGAGTGGTGGAGCTGGGATCAGAGCCCAGGGCTCCTAATTAGCCTTTGAATGTTTTGTCACTACATCATGCTGATTCTTTGTATCTGCCTTAATGAGTAGATCCAGATTCTGTGAAATTAGCATAATAATTATTTGTATATAAATACTGCGTTTAAAATACTGCTATATAACAGAGCTTAGCAACCCACACCTGCATCCTGTCAATGTACCAGTCCTAAATGAGTAAATAATAATTGGCTTTTCATCCTAAAAAGGTGCAGATCAAAACCCAAGCTCAGGATGTATATGAGTTAAATCCTGAATTAAAGGTGTCATTTTACCCACTGACTACAGTGCTGAGTCCTAGGCATTATGCTAGGACTTAAAATGGTTCTATTTTAGCCAACAAAATCCAGTTTCTTCTTTCAAAGAGCTTGTAACCCAGTGATGATGCTTATATAGAACCTTTTTTTCTTTTGCATCTGGAAGCTGACATCAATGTTTTAAGGTATAGTTTGGCATAAAATAAATTAGATTTCTGAACAGAATTTTGAAAGAATACCTCCCCAAAATATTTAGGACTGGTAACCATACTATTGAATAAGGAAGATTCCAGAATGTGGAGTGAGGGAATAAAGAGGAAGGGAGGGTGGAGGAGATTGCTTAATTAGACCTTGGTTAGGTCTTCAAATTCAGATGACAAATTGTATTCCTCCGACAGAGCGCACTACTTTGGGGAGCTGGTGATGGAACCTCGCCATTGAATTACACTGAACTGTAAACTTCATTTGTTCTCAGGTACATAGTGATTTGCTATAATATGGTCATCCATTTGCTGGACAGCTGAGATTTTTTTTAAAGGTTCATAGCTTTTGGCATTGCATTATTAGTCCTGCTAGAATGCAGCACATGTGCAGCAATTCTCAACTTGTACGAGCTAGAATATCCCCTTCTTACAGATGCTGGCCATCGAAGACCTGTGTGTCGGATCTCTGTTGTTTCTAGCAATTCTGCAACAGAGTATATGCTTTTTTCTTTATTAACAGCGTCATGCATATGCCCAACTCTAAAATTCCAAGGGAATTAATTCAAGCTCACTGTGTTTTATGGACAGAAGGGCCAAGAACTGTGCCCAATGAAGAGTACAAGCTATCCATTTTTTCTTGGTGAATGAAAGCCAAACAGTTCCAGACAAACTCTTTTCTAAGAAATGTACTGCATTTCTCGATCCAAATACTCATCTGATGAGAATCTAAAACCCCTGCTGAATTACACTGGATGAGAACCTGATGATGTTGATTCTTTCAAGATCACTGAAGAAATCGACTCTCATCTCTGCTTCTGATACTTTTTAGTCCATCCATCTTGAAAATGTCTATGGAATGATTCTGTTGTGCCTTCAGAAATGAAATTCATAGGCATGGATTTTTCTCACACAGCAACTTTATATACAAAGATGAGAATAGCAGAAAGGTCATTTCCAAAGAAAGTGACATTTATTCTGTATTCACTGAAAAGCCAAAAGAGTTTTCTCATTCACCCATACCGACCGAGCCCTGCATCTTCCCCAGAAATGGTGAAAGAGGCTACTCGTATCTGCTCTTGCATCAAACTTCAGGCTCAAGCCCTGTCGAGGCAAAATGGCTTCTTTCAAGGAAGAACCTGCTGTGCTCACCAAAGGCTTTGTTATGTTTATTGTTCAAGCCTGTTGGACAGGTTTGGTTTACTTGGTTCAATATCACTAAGCAAATGCTTGTCTCCTCTCTGAATTAGTTTCCCACTAGTGTTGAGCTTTACTTTTTCTCCTATAAAGTAAACCTTAGTGCTACAGATTAATATATAAGTATACATGTAAGTATGTATCATATCCATCCATGTATATCATATATTGGTATACACATGTATGTAAGTGCATATATATGGGTATATGTTGTATATATGTGTGTGTTTGTGTGTGTGTGTGTGTGTGTATACATATATATATATATATATAATTCAAAGTCAATAGTTTTAAAAAATGTAGCCAGGCATCAATTATTAATGCTAATGGATGCTGAGACCAGTAATAATTGAGTGAAGTCAAATCAACAAAGACTGCCCAAACCTCATATTAATAATGGTTTTGACCTAGTTTGCACCACAATATTTTTCTGGGCCTTTTGCTAGCCAGCCTATCTGCACTGAGTTTGGAACAGCAAAGGCCGCAGAGAAGTCCTGTAGTTGCTTCACCTGAACCTGGGAGACAGTCCCATCCATTCTCCCCGTGTTGTGGAGGATGGGGACGGAGGTCCTGGGCAGGAGAGACGGGGATGCCACTAGGACAGAAAGTTTCCCTGCATTCTAGCTTTCCTCTCCTGAGAGCTGTATGACTTCTGTCCCGCACAATGAATAATTAACAGTTCATTGTTTCCTCCTCGACCGAAACACATTTCCTTGGAAGACAGTACTGCGGAATAAGTAAAAGTACAGATTCTGAGTGTGACTCATGGTGCGCCCTACCAGCTGCGTCGCCTTGGGTGAATTACATGGCCCTTGTGTGCTTTTGGATCCCCACACGTAAAACAAATTTCACACTAGTTCCTACCTTATTGGGTTGTTGTTAAGATTAAATCAGTTAATACATGTGAAGCAAATATAACAAATTTTGACATATAGTAAGTGCTCAAAATTGGGTACCATTATGGAATGCCTCATCATTCCTTATTCGTAAGAGACAACCTAGGTCATTGGAAAATGGAAAAGTCTGGAAGGTGAGGACCCATGTTGTTAAAGTTGGGGCTAACTAGAACTGTAAATCTGGCTGTGGAAATAATAAACAGAGTAATTATTGCAGAATTAACAGCAGCTCACATGGCATTACATTTAAAACTTGAACCTTGCTCAAACCACTTTTAACTTCTTTAATGTTTAAGACCTATAAATGTCAGAGCTCACTAATTTCTTTGGCTTTCAATAAATGCCAGTGACTTTGAGAATTGTTATCTCTTTCGCTTATCTGGCAAGAGCACAAGCTTAAAGGGTATCAGAGAGGGCAGTGATTACAGTGATGACCCATTGTCTTCACAGTAGAAAATTCAGGTTATGGAGGTCAACCGGCCGCTCACACCACAGTCCTTCCAGGGACCTTTTGTGTGGAGTCACTTGAACTAGGTGCTGAATGTGACTCCAAGGGCAGAGAAGACACAGCCCCCTCCGTTAATAAGTGCCCTACCCACCAGGGAGAATATGTTGACAAATAGATACTAGTATCTAATTCTTACAGAATCTGCAGAGAATAAGATAATTTTATCAAGTAAAATGTTCCAAATAACCAAAGCTTGTCCCTGTCTGGGGCCCCCAAAAGTGATTTAAAAATTTCAAATGGAAAATCTTTCTAATAGAAGTTGAACACACTTGAGCAGACACTCCGGAGAAGAATTTTGCAATTACTTAATAATGCAGGATCATCATTATGGACATCAATTATTGAACTGCGCTGTAGTATAGGGGACTATTGAGGTATGAAGGACTGTTTGCCCCAGTCTTAAATGGCCCCAGATGGACACGCTTCCTTACGGATAGGCAGTCAGCTTGCTTTCAATAGTACGGCCTTCTCTCTTCTCCTACTGGGTTGAACATCCAGGGGAAAAAATGATTGCCAGAATTCTGCCTGATGGAAAATAATTAGATCTATATTGTTTCCTTAATAATAAAGGTAAATGCAAGGAAACCATTATCTTTCTCAGCACCTCCTCTATGCTAAGTACTTCTGCATACAGCCTTATCATTTGTCCTCTTAATAGTTTTTACGACACATAGGAAGTTCTGGGGTCAGAGGGTTTCGTAATTTGACCTAGATCAGTTTTTCTCAAAGTTTAGTGTACATGAGAATCACAAGAAAAGCTTGATAGAACCATTTCCTAGGCTCCATCCTCGGAGATTCTGAGTCAGTAGGTCTGGGTCAGGGCCCAAATATTTGCGTTTCTAACGAGCTCCTAGGTGATGCTACTGTTGGTGGTCACTGAGTGAAGCTGCCCTGGGTGACACAGCTAGGAAGGGACAGAGAGAATCCCCACCAAGCAGTGTCTAAGCTCAGAGTGCACTGCCGGTTTCCCCTGCTGTCTGAAAGCAGGGTTCCTTTGCAACCTTTATAAGCCAAAATGGCATAATGCAATGAAGCAATTAACCAATTATCTATGGAGTGGTTTCTGAGTGTTCCCAGACTCAAAAACTAACCTACCAAATCATACCAAATAATGCATAGATCCTAAAGTAACACTAACTTATAGAAAAACAGAAATGATATGATAAATACACGCAATGCTTTGTACATTCATCTGTTCCCTAAAGCAATAGACTTTCCATTTTATCCATTGTTGGATGCTGACTAAAAGAGCCCACTTTGCTCTTTGCAGAACCAATAGTAACTTCAGGAGCTTTCAAGTTCTTTCTCTCTGTATATAAATAGTATAAATGGTGGACACAGACAAGTTCAGTGCATGGGCAATGTCTTTATTTTGTTCACCATGAGGGAAATGCTTAATTACATCCAGTTTTATACTAAGTGTAACACCCTTATGGGCTCTCTTAAGCTTCTCTGATACCTTAGAACACATCTTGTTAATGGATCTGCAGAATAAATGGGGATGAAGCACAGATGCCCACAGACACAGCTATGTCAACGCTATGGCGGCCCGATGCTGAGATGCTGAGTATGGTTCTCCGGGAAGGAGCTTGGCGGTGCCACTCTCGCTGCTGGGGGTGCGTTCTGCCTCTATAATGTCGGCTGCAAAACACTAAATGCTATTTCCACTTTTCACCTTCTTTTTGTAAAAACAAAAATTCTCTTCAGATTTCTTTTGGTTAGCAAAAAAGGATACATGTGTTATGTCTTTCATAAAAGCAAAGTGGTGTAATGCAAACTTTTGAAAAGTGGTGGCTGCTTGGGTAGGTATTTATTGCGTTTCCGGAAGTGCTGTTGGCCAGCCATTTTTGTAGCTGTTGGTGATACAGCAGGAAGCAAGATGCACACCTTCTTTTTCCTCATGGAGGTTACATTCTATAAAGGGGAGTGGGATATAAAAAAGCGAGTATCAGGACAAGATGATTTCAGAAAATGACGAGTGCTGTGATGAGACCAGCAGAGGCTGGCATGATAGAGATTGGTGGCTCTGGACTTGGCAGACAGGGCAGGCCTCTCTGAAGTGATGATATTTGAGCTCGTACCTCAGTGACCTGAATGAACCAGGACACTTAAATCTTCTAGCAAATCCTTTCAGACAAAGTGAAAGGTTTCTGATTAGGGGAATTATCCTAGGAGGTCTGAGAGACAAAGAAGTCCAGTGTGTTTGTGGACCATGCTGGTCACAGGGGAGGTTGCAGTGAGTTAGAAAGATGGCACAACAGCGTCGGAAAATCATTCTTGTGCTATTGCTACCTGGTGGGAAGGAAGGACAACAGCGC
>CM052538.1:11088299-11121328 GCA_028533065.1 Trachops cirrhosus
CAGAGGTTGCTTGTGCAATTGTCAGTCCTTTTAAGGAAAAGGTGCTCAGTTCTTGAGTTAGAACTTGTGTAAACCTGAGGCTTATTCAGATATTCTGTGGAACTCTGAAATGCTCTCTGCCTTTCTAAATAAAAGCCTCTAACAACAGAGTAGTCCTTTGGGGGGTATAAGTAGATGAAGGAAAAACCCTGTGTGTGTGTGAATGATCATATTTGCAGTATCCAGGGGACAGGCAGGGAGCAAGAAACCATATGCCTCACTCTTTGTTGTTCTTGCTTTTATTTCAAGACACTTTATGGCCAGAAGGCTGTGTGCTCACATAGGGAATGGTTAGCACAGTGGAGAGTGGTCAGCGTTTGAAAGGGCCTTTTCTGTTATGAGAAGTAGGAGTGGGTATGATGGATGAACTTGAGGAGCGCTAGTGAAACGCCCTTGGAAGCTGAAAATGTTCGTACCAGGTTGTTTTCCGTACCTGCAATTAGGGCTCAGTGGAGCCGCTCAGATTTCCCTGACACGACAGTCAGATACAAAGTGATTAGAAGCAACAGCAACAAAAGATAAATGGCATTAAGGAATTTAAATAGAACAGTAAAGAATGCCTCAAATATCAAATGATAGACATTGGTTTCTGAATGCCTTACAGCACCATTTACCTAAAATGAGGGAGATTAAAACCTGGGAGTGTCTTACCAGCAACTTAAAGGCAAACTCAGCCCCCTTGGTACATTTTCAATTCATTCAGGACTTTGACTCAGAGATGGAGTCCTGTGTGGTACTCCCGCTATTAGTTTGGAAGGCCTGATTTAGAAATAGCACAATAAAACTACCTGAAATCCCCAAAGCACAAAGTGTAGAAGAAGACATTTATTTCTTCTTCACTATAGGGGAGATTTCCTATAAATTTAACTTCTGATTAGAAAACTTCTTACACTGGAAAATTTCAGCAGTGAAATTTCAGTAATAAGCCAAATGCAGGTCTGCTTGAGGTCAAATGAAATTTAGATGAAAAGTCCAGGATTATCAAAAAGAATGAGGAAACTTCAAATTTCTGTACATTCAAGGTCAATGGGTTGGATTCTATCATTTTTGATTTTTATGACAGTACATAATTTCTGTTTCTAGTTGGCTCCCTGCTTTTTTTAAGCAATAAATTTTGAGTTATGATAGTAAACCTCACTTGTAATCAAGCCTGTATTTCTCTCTATCTGAATAGTTCTATAGTACTTATGACTTTAGCATACCAGAGAGTATGTGCTTTTGTAGAAAGTAACAACAAATGTCACCTGATCATTTGGTTTTCTAGTAATATTTTTTGGTAAAATGCATTAATCCTATCACTTAACTGTTGTAAAACTGAGGCGTAAAGAAATAAGTCGATAGTAAACAGTTCACACTGAACTCACCCGCTTGTCATATAGGAAGGAATTCCATACTCGTTAAGCATCTACTTCCACACACATTTTCTCACTTCATTAATAGCACATACTCTTTGTACTAACTGTTGGGAAATCACCCTGGCAATTTCTTCTGTTCCTCTCTGTATTGCTACCTTGCATTCAGATATCATTATTGTGTCTTTATCATCCACTCTTTCCAATAATATTGTAAATTATTTAAGGGCAGAGGTAGTGATTTGAGCTTGTGTTTCTCTGTCATGGTCCCAAACATAAACACTCAATCACAGTTGAATCCAAATAATTGTGACAAGAAGGGAAAGCATCAGTCAAGAAAACATGTGTGCATGACCCATGAACACAAACAATGGTGTGGGGATTGACTGTGGGAGTGGGTGGAGGCGGGCGAATGGTAAACAGTTGGGACAACTGTAATAGAATAACAACAACAAAAATAAACCAGTTCAGTACAGAAGGGATACAGCATCAAACAAGCCCAACAAATAATTGTGACGAGAGATGTCCATCAGACCCATTGCTAGAGACCTCTCATTTTGTTTCAAGAGTCCTCTTGTTCTGCGCCTTTACAAAGGGGTGAGTAGGGGCTGAGGGAAGTTGGGAACACACTCATCCTGCAATATTTTGCTAAGATGGATGGTGTCTCCACATTTCCTCATGTGGAAACCTTACCCTTTATTCATTCCATGTTGAATACAGGGAAGGGCTCTACAGGAGGAATTTATGGCTGAAAGCTTCCTTGATTATAGGCTTGTATAATAAGTCCTTCTACTGTCTTAATGATTGGGGAATTAAGAAGCTCTTTAATAGAAATTGACAGGATCCATTGTCATTGCAAAGAAGGTTCTGTTATGGTCCGCAGTACACTGCCAACCATCCCAGGATTTAGGGTTCCCCAAAGGCTCATTAACATCTCAGACCATAAGGTCTCCGAAGGAGGCACTAATGGTCCACCTCGTTATGATCTGAGGATAATGACTGCGTGACATCCATACACATTGAGATGATAATGGCTCTGTAAAAACTGTTATGATGTCAGAAGAAGAAAAAAATCTCTTTTGCACTTTATAATCATTGGTTTCTAATATGCCATAGTATCTAAATTATATAAGAATTACTTTACAAATATGGTTTAATAAAGACAATGCATATGATGCTCTGAAAAAACTCAAGATCGTCTCTTAAAACAGCTGTTATCACCCTTATATTACTGTATAAATGAATGTTAAGATTAGTAATGCTCTCATAGTAAAATACTTATGAGTAATGGAATAAAAAACAAAGACTTAAATTTCCTTAATTTACATGCTCATTTACTCCTTGGAGCGAAAAGAAGTTCTGTTTTTAGAAAGTACCAAAATAGCAGTTAGAAAGCCCACCGTAATAACGATAGTAAGAGTAGAGACTGTCAACCCATACTGAGTACTTACGCATCTTGTCATGGATGAAGTCACTGTCCAGAAGCCTCTCGTTTCAATCCCTGTGAACTCACATCTGAGGTGGGTGACATCCTCCCTGTACAGAGAGAACAGAAAGTGCAGGGTGAGTAAGGCAGGAGGTTGTCCACGGCAGGAGGGCTTCAGACGCTCTCAGCCGACGACTTCGGAGTTGTGCCATGGTGACCAGCATTGCATCCTAGTAATGGTTAGGGTTACTGAATCAGGAGAAATGGGCTCACCTGTGTCACCTTGGACAAATTATTGTACCATTCAGAACTTTTGGTCTAGTAAATCTTGAGAGTATTTTGCAGTTCCAACATTTTTACTGACAAGGGCATCACAATGGCAGAGCTGACATCAGAATTTTCGCATTATTTCAACTGTAGCTACCAATATTCATTGGTAGTAATATCATTGTTTTCCCATTATAATTCAGCTGAGCCGAAGAGTTTTTCTCTTTGGTGCCAAATTGTGGATTTTAATGGAACCTCACTGTATATAGGAAGCATATGGGGAAAATCATCTTCCATTATTGTTTAACCCTGTAAAGTATACAAAAAGCATTTTTCCCAATCACTTTCTATTTGCCTCTAAACAAGGATAAAATAGAGATGAGTGTAAACAAAAATCTGTTAGTCAGTGATAGTATTGTCTGGTTAGAGCTCTAAGCATTTCCCTATGTATAAACACAAGAAAGAAAATTAACATTTTAAATAGATGTCTCTATTGGGTTGTATTTAATAACAAATCAGCACAGAAAGGGGAATCTTATAATAAAAAAAATCTATAGATACTCTTTCAGCCATAAGGTTAGCTACTTGTCAGAGCACAAGCTGCAACACTCACATCCTTCCACTAGAGGGGTGAATTGTTCCTAATGAATCAGGTCTCGGAGTTTGGGGAGGGGGCAGCTGAGAGCTGGTAACTTGCAGTGATGTTCTGGATACCAAAAATATCCTTGGAGTGGCTTTTACCATAACACTCAGTGAAGCTGGCTATAGGATAGCGAGTTCTCAAACAGAGATTTTAAATATCCAGGCCTGATGAAAATGCAATCTATTTTGATATGAAATTATTTAGGCTGTGAATGGAATTTGACAATTATGCCCAAGATGGAGGCAAGGAGGAAAGCATGGCTGCATGGTGACTCATGAAGATGAGGATCGCTAGGGGACTATACGGTCACGATGAGCATCTTAGGAGAAGCTCATTGAGAACCTCGAAACATGCGTGGTTTCTACAACTGCTCTGCAACAAAGGTGTCATTATAATTTTTACAAAGAATATGATTAGTTAGGAAAACAATTGAGCCCAGGAATATAGTCCAAGATTCTCTACTTTGTTTCTTTGAAGGGGAGTAAATAAATTCTCCTTTGCTGCAGAGTTTAAGTCCTATTTGCTACTGTGTTTTCAGGTGACCGTAAATCTCTGACTGCAGCAGCCAAATGTTGAAGGAAGAGAAGTACTCTAAGCTGAAGGGCTGGCCAAAAATGTGTATTAGCCTCTCCCCACCACCACTGTGCAAACAGGAAAAGCCAAAAACTAGTTTGTAATGTCCTAGCAGGAGTAGATATGTTTTAAATAATTTTCAAGGTACATGTATGTGCTCAGGATGTAGACATCATTTTGACGTTCTGCTGTTGAAAGAGATGTGAAGATATAAAAATTAATAGGAAGGAGGCAATTGAAAGGAGGCATATTATTAAAAGAAAAAAAAACAGTTCAAATATTACAGTTTGTTCTCTGGTAGTTTCTAAGTTTCACAGGCTTTTCTAAGGATCCTTTTTTTTTTTTAAGAAAACTTCACGAAGAACTCCCCATCCACACCCAGTCCTTTCTGTTTGTGGCATGGGACAGTTTTGAAGATGTAAAGAAATACTAGCTGGCACTTAGAGTAGCTTTAAATTTGTGAAAATACACCTACCAAAACATACCCAAACACAGTGAACCTCCATTTTTACAGATTTTGTATTTTTGAATTTCTTTACTTGTTAAAATTTGTTTGAACCCCCCAAAATAATACTTGTTGAGTTTTTTTTGGTCATTCACAGACAATGCACAGCGTGGTGAAAATTCACGTGGCCAAGAGCTCCGATGAACAAATTGGTGTTCTGCCTTCTTGTTTCCTCTCTCATGCTGTGGATGAGTATCTTGGTTATGAGCTATTTAGGGCCACATTTTCACATTTTTGTGCTTTTAACATTATTCCATCATTTAAAACGGTCCCCAAGTATAAAGACAATGGGTTGACTGGTGTTTGGAAGGGCAAAGAGGCTGTGATGTACCTTATGAAGAAAATTCACGCATCAGAGCAGCTGCATTCAGGAAGGACTGATAGTGCTGTTGGCCTTGAGTTCATTGCCAATGAATCAACAGTAATATTAAGTAAGATGTTCTGGAAGAGCAGACACATAAACAAGGGTTGTGTATTGAAGAGCTGACAAAAATACTGTGACCAGAGGCTCATAGGAACCTGACTCCATAGTTCTCCTAGGATCAGTTGTTGAGTATTCATTTAATTCAATGTTTTTATTTATTTATTTTTTTAAATTTTTTATTGATTTGAGAGAGAGAGGGAAGAAGGGAGGTGACAGAGAAAGAGAGAGAAACATTGATTTGTTGTTCCACTTATTTATGCATTCATAGGTGGATTCTTGTAGGTGCCCTGACTGGCAATCGAACCCACAACCTTGGTGTATTGGGACGATGCTCTAACCAACTGAGCTATCCAGCCAGGTAATTCAATGTTTTTAAAGACTTTGTAGAACATAGCTACAGTGAATAATGAGAATTACTTGGATAGATGGATGGATGAAGAGAGATTGGGAGAGATTGAGACAGAGAGAACAGAGAAAATAACCATAAATGTTAAATATTAAAATGTTATTGAAATATCTTTTGTTTGAAGATATTTAGCTCAACTGACAAAGGACTTTATTTTAATTTTTACATCAAAACAAAATTCAACTGAAATAGATCAAACACTCTTCAACTGCATGAGAAGAAATAACACTGCAACAAAGGTGGATTGAAATAATTACCAGCAGTTTTGTGTCCACTCCATAGCTAACTGTGAAGGGATTCCCTTAAATATGAGGAGAGAAGTGTCAGGGGAGAGAAGAAAAAGGCTGAAATTCGTGAGCTATTATTAAAGAAATGAAGATCTATTTCTTTAATAATAGCTTATGCATTTAGCACCAACTTGAGTTCCAAAATGCCTTGGGTTCCAGGGCAGCTCTGCTAATTAGTACAAAACTAATGTTGGGTGATTATATAAAAATCTTAGCCTCAGTTTTTTCATCTGAGAAATGGAAATAATACATCCATTCACATAGTTTCCATGAAGTTTATATAATTTATGTAAAACATAAAGCTTAGTGATTGTTTCATCCATAAGGATTATTTCCTTTTATTCCTTTATCCTAGTTTAGTGTTTTTTGTTTTTTCCATGTCTCATATTTGAAAGGAAATGAGACTACCATTCAATGACTTTTTATTTTGGATCAGTCATTGCTGGTGTCCTGCTTCATCGGGGTCCTCAGCAGTTCCTTGCAATTCCTATGTGGTTTCTTGTCAGCTCCTGGGCCCATTTCCCACAATAGCCCTTTGTAGCAATGACCCTTGTACTTCCAGTGTGCCAAGTTCAGGAAGATTCTAGGCTAACTGGGGCACAATGTGAAACAGATCTGTAGTAAGTTACTCTGTGTGCTGTGGTCACAAGAATGGGTTTTGTTGATCTTTCTGTCACACTGTTGATTTTTCTATTCTTGCCAAAGTTTCAGTCTTCTAACAGGACTGTCCGTTCTCTTCCTGCCCCTTACATGTTGGCTTTCCCCAGGGTTACATATGAACCATGTACATTTACACTTGACATTTTCTTTTATGTTGATGGCATCCAACTTGAGCATCTCTTTTTTGTGTGAGGGTGATTCTACATCTTTGGACCTAGGCTAAGAGGACCTGTGTCTAGTTCCATGTGAATTTCCCACATGTGCATGACTCTCAACATGTTCAAACCAGCATTCACAGCATGATATTCTCAATATACTTTCCCCCCTCTGACTACCACCTCAGTGGGCGGGGTAACCAGCAGCTGATCTGCTCACCAATGCCAGACACCTGGAGTCATTCTCAAATTCTTCTCCCATTGCCCTGCACAGTCAGTCATTCCAGATGTCCTGCCGATTTAACCCATGCAATATCTCCAAAATCCGTCCTCTCTGTTCTACTTCTCTACCATGAACTGAGTTCAGATTTGTATCATCCCTTACCTGTATTACTGCCATAGGTTTCTGATGGATCTCCCAAGCTTTTTATCTTGATCCCTGTGATCCATTCTCCCCAGTGCTGTCAAATGTGAATCTTTCTGAAACAGACATCTGATCACGTCACTGCTCTGCCTAACTTCCCATAATGCCTCTTTATGGCTCTTGCACGAAGAAACATCTCTTCAGCATAGCTCACAAAAGTCTTTCAGATCTGCCCCTTGCCTGGATCTCTAGTCTTTCTTCTCATCTCTTGCCCCTGTGCTCACTTATATTCTAGGCCCGTTTACCCACATGGTAACACACTGTCTCTTGACTCCAAGATTTTGAACTTGCACTACCTCCTTCCTGGAACCCTCCACCTTTTTCTTGTCTAGCTAACCTTTCCATATTTTTAAAAATTCTACTCCAATACCACCCACTCTAGGAAATCCTCTTTGAACAAAACTCCTTACAATGTGCATTAAGTATTTCCCTATTATACCATTCTTGATGTTTTTATAGTACTGGACACATTGTTTTGTCCTGTGCTTTCACTTGTTTGTCTTTGTCTCCATTTGAGTTCACCCAGAAGCAGGTCCTGACATAAGGGCACAAGGGAAATAGTTTATGATGGAACTGATTCCAGGCAACTGGTTGGAGAGTGGAGAAATGAGTTGGGGATGGGCAGAAAGCCAACAAAGCCTGTGTCATCATACAAGTTACCATTTTGGCAACTGGAACTGGAGAACAACAAATTACCAGTTTGGCAACATCAGCTGGAGAACTCTGGGAATCAATGTCACACGTGCCTCAGAGTTGTTTCCAGTAAAGGGAGAAGGAGCTGGGTTATTTATACACCAATACCCATTCCTGGTTCAGGGAGCTGCTCTTAATCGCATGACGGTGCTGGTGGGGAGGTAATTCCTGGGGACCTCCAGCCTGCTGTGTACACAAGTCCTTAGTAAAAAGATGAAGATGTTATGAGTACGAAGTCAGACTTCGGTGCACAGAAATGTAAGGAGAGCCAATGGACAGTCACCTGATGACCAAAGCAATGGTCTCACCTGGGTATATAATAATCTACTGGGAATTAGGGCCAGGTAACTGAATGCTTAATGTAACAATATTAACTTTCTCCAAATAGCTCATGTAATAAACTGTGAAGCTTTTAACCCAGTTTTGTCTGACTTGAAATTCTGAACTTCTTTGCCCACACCAGTCAACCACCCATCCAAACATCAAATAAGAAAGAGAATGAGAATGCAGAGTTTCAAGACAAGCTAACAGTATAAAATGGAAACACTGGGTGCTTTAGGGAGGCTAAAATGTACTTAGAGGATTCTAATTCAGCTTAATTATGTGCAAAGGAACTAGGTTTTTTCCTGTGGGATCACAAAGAATAAGAGATTGCTTCATCTTCCTGTATCACATGATCATGTATACATGTTTGTTTAAAATGAGTGTGTGTGTGTGTGTGTGTGTGTGTGTGTGTGTGTGTCTGGTGGTCCAATAGGCACAAATGTCACTACAAGAAAAGTTTCCAAAAAAAAGGATGCCTACTTCACCAACCCAATTTTTTAAAATCTCTCACCATTTCATCCTGGCCATATGCAGTTTTATGGGAAGAATTTGTTTCTCGAAGGTAAACCATAGTGTAGTTTGAAGAGAATCAATCTGGCAACAAAGGCATGGACTCTGTGTCTGACACTGCATCAAGGTCACCATGTGACTTCAGACTGCTATTGGTTTTCCTGGCCTCAGTCTCCTTACCTGTGGAATGGAGTGGTGGGAAAGGGAATATGTTCTTTGAGAAGTTCTCAAGCCCCTTCCACATCTATAACTGTCTTGTCATCCCTCAAACAAGCTATAAGCCAGGCAGTTTCAAATGAATATTCTTTCCTTTTTTTCTCCTTCAAATGAGTTCTGTGACAATTTTATATTTACTTTTAAAAAGAATCTTTGCATTTTCTTTGTGATGACTAAAAGTAACTCATTGATATTCCAAACAGGACATTTCTTAAGCCTTTATTTCACAATATGACCCACTGCACATTAATAGTCAGAAAACTAAGACTTAAATAAATTGAAATTACTGTTTGTCCCAAGGATTAAAGGAGAACAAGTTTGTTATTGTCAAATAGTTTTCACAAAGAATATTAGAAGGCTATGCATAGGCTTTATAATGAGAAAGAGCACGTTCAATTTTCCAAATTAAGGCCTCAGAAGAGAAAGTATTATATATAAATAATATAAATAAAAAGTGCTTATATTTATTTATAATTAATTATGTACATATTTATATAGTATGTAAAGTGCTTACATAAAATAATATACATGTATGAATAAATGTATCTAACAAGGTGAATATTTGGGAGGTTCATATGGGCACCTTGTATTTGTCTGTTTGATTTTAGATCATAATGTAGTGATACATGTCTACTCTGCTCACAAAAATCACTGTTGATTATTGACTGATTTGGTTTGATATTCGAACAAAAAAACTTTTCTATAACAAGTTGTAAACTTTTAGTTTCTGAGCATACTGAATTGAAAACAACTCGAGAATGAAAAACATAGGAATAGTCTCAGAGAATAAGGGAGGGCATATATGCAATGAGGGATGTTGAAATGGGATACCAGTTAGAGAAAACCCGTTCGTTTCCATTATTACTCTTTTATCTAACTCACATATTAGAATTGTTACGTTTGCTCCCATGTAAGAGCCAATCTTATGAGGTCTGTCTCCCAAAACTTTTCCGAAGTTTGCATTCCTTTGTAAGTAGTGCTTGATAATTATATTTTAGTTGTATTGAGGGGTCCCAGCTGGATGCCAAGTGTGTTTCTGCCTAATAAACTGATGTGCAGGGTCCATTATCAGAACTCGATATGGATTCGAGGGTCTTCGGCAGATGAGTGCCCTGCGTGGGGCAAAAAAAGATTAGGAGAATACAAAGATGACTCTTTGAGGCACTCATTTCTGTCTTGAACCCTAGACTTCTGTTTAAGTGTTGGGAGGGAAGAAAGTCTAAGCTGATCTTGTCATATGCTACCTCACCTGTTAGGAAGAGCCTTCTACCAAACCCCTGATGTCCCCTCTCTTAGGTGAATTTTTTCAGGATGAAGCTTTCTAGGTCATGCCCTATGGGTGGCATTCCCTGAAACCCTTCCTATCTTCTAACCAGAATTGGTATTTCTGTTATTCCCTCTACAGCTTCCTATACTTGCTCATAACACTCATTACATTGCTAATTATTTATTAGAACCTAGTGCCAAGACAGCAGCCACCATGCTTACTCACCTTGTTTTCTGGTATTTTCTTAGCTCCCAACATGAGGCTAAATTATGTTTGTTGGATGAATGATGAAGGGTCAACCTCTTGCCCAAAGAAGAAAGCCTGTAAGGTGACTCTTTCATTAATCTTTGAAAATTTCAAGAGCAGGGAAACCCACTAACTTACAAAGAGGCCACTTTGACTTGAATATTTTATAATATTAGAAAGCAAACAAAGATATAAGGCAAACCTACAAGAAAATAAATTTTATAATATATTCATGGCAAAAATTAGAAGTCTGATAATAACAAATGCCAGATAAACTGTAAATCAACATGTTCTCACACACATTGCTTGTGTAGACATATTGGAGCACAAGTTTCTTTGGCAATATCTCTTACATGTAGACCCAAGAGAAATACTTTCACATTTACCATAAAAGACATGTACAAGGATGGGTGTAAGAAGCACTTTTCAATTTGACTTGGGTAGTGAATTCACAAGTTTTCATTATAATTCAACTACAATTCAAAGAATGAATGTGTGTGTAGAGATGAAAAAAGAGACAAATGAGAAAATAAATAAATAAGGGTCATGTATATGTCAATGATTACAATCCACAATGTACCAGAGTTTGTGATTAACATAATTTTGTGTACCTGAAGATTTAGATTGAGTTATGCACTATGAGGTTTTTGGTATTTTGACCTTAATTGCCAATATTTGATTATTTTTCTGATGAAGACCAAAGTTAAATATGAATCTGTTGAATAATCATCTTTAAAATAAACAGAACAAGTTTTGAAACATAATCTTACTTTGTATACTTTTGGTTCATTCATTCATTCATTCACTCATTGAGGCTCATTCTAGAAATATTTGTGAAACATGTATTGGGCACTAGCAACTGTATTCCACATACTGCCATTGAGAAGTTCATAAAGCCAAGTCCTAAAACAGAAACTAAGGTTCAATATCCCAGGATAGAAATTAATCAACAATTATTATCATAATAAATGCTTCAAAAGTAGAGGTAATTACATCTACTGTGGGAGAACTGTGAATGCTTCCTAAGTGGAAGCTAAAATACTAAAATTCATCTTGGTTAGCTGAGGAAACCTCAGGTGAAAGGACATCTAAACTGAGAACTGAACGTGCATAGAAGATATTTAGGTGAAAAAGGAAGTATCCCAGGTAAGTAAAAAGAATGTTAGAACACCTGGGAATTAGAGGATGACTCATTAAATGAAATAAAATCAGTCTGGTATGTCCAGAGATAGTGAGAATAGCAAGGGATGAAACTGATGAGTAAGGGAGAGTCCTGTTGATGAAAGCCTTCAAAATCATGCTGTAGAGTCTGAATCATATCCAGGATAAATGGAATTTTATTCAGATTATGCATCAGAAGTATGGCAATAATGGGTTTCCACTTCTGAAAGATCATCGTTTCTGATAGGTGAAGAAAGAATTGGAGGAGGGCCAGGGGCGGAGGAAGGGAGGCTGGTTAGGAAGCTATTTCACTGTTCATGTGCAGGATAATGGACACTTTGAAGACAGGAGAAAGTAGTCAACTGTGAGAAATATATTAGAGGGAGAATATATACAATAGAACCTGGTTTCTGATGAAGATTTTACTCTACTTTTGTGCTCCTGCTGCTTTATTCTGATGTGCAATACCTAAGTATTTCATAGTAATCATACTTAAGATTCACTGGGTTTCCTGAGTCTCAGTGTACTAGAGCAATTCCATCACAGTTACCTCAAACTCATTTTATTTAAAATACTATGCCTTGTGTTCCCCTTCTTCCACTTTGATTCTCCCACACCTGTTTTCTGCCAGACCCCCAAGTCTCATTCCCATAGTTAGGTCTGCTAGAGCAAGCTCACTTCTGCCGACGTCTTTGAGTTTATCTGGACTGAGGCACTATGTGTTTCCAAAAATCTAAGGCCTGCTGTCCTATGCAAATCAGAATTAAGTCATATTTCCCAGTCATAGGATCAATAGGTTATTGCTAATTAAAGAACATTAAAGATACTCCAACCTTGTGAATTAGCCCAAAACATGAGTTCAGTTTTCTCCCAGTATTTTTTGGTAGCACTGGGTGGGGGTGGAAGTAGAGGCACCTCCTGTACCTCAACAAAGACTATTGGTACGGACAGAGGGAGTGACAACATTGTGGGACACTATAGCAAGGTCACATTCCAGCAGCAATGTCAAGGTCAAGTCACAAGGCAGATTAGCAGCAGATTCAGGGTAGCAGGTAGAAATGAGCTTGGCATTAGTAGCTCTATCAGAATTTGAATGACTGCCAAGGAAATCACATGAGATGCTTGGGACTCTGCCTGAAGAAAAGAGGGAGTTTGAATGCTTGTGTCTTTAGAAATTATGTTGAATGGAAACTCCGAGTCATAGACCATATTTATGACCATCACAGATGTTCCCTCTCAGGCTGAAATAGTAACAGTCATCTAAATATTACTAAAGTACACTTAAAAGGAAAATTGTAATATAAATACATAGAATAATACAAATAGGTGCTGTGAGAATATAGAGGGCTGGAGATGTAGTCTCTAGGTCTCTGAGAATAGGGCAAGGGATATATTTTAGCCATTTCAAGGTGTAATGGGAAGAATTAAATTACTTGCTTATGAAGCAAGTTGGTTTGTGATTCCTCACCGAGAAAAGTTGAAATGGCTATACAAGGTAGGATGTTCCTATAACAACAGCATTAGAACAGGACTCATTATTCCTGTAATGGCAAAAACAAATACACAACCTCCTAAAACAACAGCAACAACAACAAACCAAACTCTTAATGAGTAAACTGAATAAAGTTTATTTCTCACTCAGGCAAAGTCCCCTACAAATCTGATACCTTTTTAGGGGCAACTTCTCTCAATTCAACAAGTTTTTCAATTTTCCCAAAGAGGTTATATACTATTATTCCAGATACATGTGAAGAAGTCAATTTGCCTTCACCAGTTAGGACTTACATGTCTCTTGGGGCCACAACTGAAGGGCAACTATAGTCCATTTCTAAGGCAGCCATCCAGGCTCGGGAAGGTTCTGTCATTCTACACCTGTATCATCAAGAGTAAGTGACCCACTCTGTCAACATCGTCGAGGAAGGAACAACTGGAACGGAGCTGACCAGCTCTTCTGTACATGTGCCCGGCAGCATGTGTGACCACAGCCACTGGCCAGAGCTGTTCTTGTGGCTTCCTCCAATTGGGTGCTGGTTGAGAATTAGAGTGGGAGAAGAACCAGATATTGGTGAACACAAGTAACGTGCCCCAAACAAATTGTGGAGAGAGTCAAGAGAATGAAGTCTTGTTTAATTTGGGGAGGGAGAAATATCAGATAGCAAATGCTTTTTAAAAGAATCATGAGAAAGAAACTCTTTGATAAAGTGATTTTCCTAATAACAGAAAGAAGGCAGTCTTAAGACTTCACCTGTATACTGGAAATAGGTAATGTTGCAAAAACCAGGTTTCTAGAATTGATACATAAAATGTCAGTTTAAAGGTGCCATTTAAGCAACTGGGCTGAGTCCTAGAGACCTGCTGCACGACACTGTACCTGTCGTCAGCAATGCCACACTGCACAGGTACAAGTGATTGAGGATAGATCTCCCCTGAAGTGTTTTGACAACAATGACGACAACAACCAAGTAGCAGGATATGTGCCAGAATACTCCCCATGGTTATCCTTTGAATGATATAAGTATTTTCTTCTTCTTGTCCTTCTGTAGTTTCTAAATTTTTTATAATGTGGTGTATTAGTACACATATAATGTATACTATGTGTAATACTACAACATATATGTATGTCAGTAAAGTACATGTTACTTTTGCAAAGCAAAATAATTTGCCTATTCAGATTAGATCAGATGCATTCAGCATGGTATGGCCATAGACAAGGACCTACGCCCAACATTACTCTATCCAGCAAAACTGTCATTGAGAATGGTAGGGCAGATAAAGTGCTTCTCAGATAAGATCAAGTTAAAGGAGTTCATTATCACAAAGCCATTATTTTATAAAATGTTAAAGGGACTTGTCTGAGAAATAGAAGAAGATAAAAAACTATGAATAGTAAAATGACAACAAACTCACAACTATCAACAACTGACTTTAAAGAACAAAACCAAAAACTATGCAAAAAACTAGATCAGGAACAGAATCACAGAAATGGAGATCACATGGAGGGTAGGGAGGGGGAGGCCCTACTGACAATGGGGGGGAGGTACAGGGAATAAGAAGCATAAATGGTAGGTACAAAGTAGACAGAAAGAAGTTAAGAATAGTATAGGAAATGGAGAAGCCAAAAAACTTATATATATGACCCATGGACATGAACTTGGGGGGATGCTGGAAAGTAGGGGGGTTCATAGAGAAGGGTATAAAGGGGAGAGAGAAAGTGGGATAACTGTAATAGTGTAAACAATAAAATATGCATATTCAAATAAAAATAAAGTAAAATAAAAATAAAGTAAAATAAAAATATACATATTCAAAAATCATTCTTGAGCCAAATAATAGAAATGTGAAAAATCTTTTAAAATATGGTTTAAAAGTTGGTTTTATTGGAAAAACTTTAAAAATTGCATTGATATTTATGCATTAGAAAACAAACATTATGAAATATAAAGTTAAAATACCTTTATATTTGATCACATTATGTGACAATTCCATTTTTAAAACATGGAAAGTTTAGACTGGTGTGAGTGTGTGATTTATC
This sequence comes from Trachops cirrhosus, assembly GCA_028533065.1. Lineage (NCBI taxonomy): Eukaryota > Metazoa > Chordata > Mammalia > Chiroptera > Phyllostomidae > Trachops > Trachops cirrhosus. The sequence goes on from CM052538.1 coordinate 11,103,410, forward strand.
CAATATCATACAATGATCATGTGACAAAACCTGATGAAAATCTACACAAAAACTCTTTTCTATTTCCATTATACTATAATATGTGTATAGAGTAGATAAAAATTTGTAATTACTTCTAATTTTTAAAAAAAGCTGTGCTGCTCAAATGAAGTAATATATCTAAATATGCTATTAAAATTTTAATACTGTATTTAAGTGAAATATAATTCACATATTCAGATATTCCTTTATGACTAAGGGACATAATGGGACATATGGGAATCAGATACAAGACATCCACAGTTTGTTGAGTTAACAATTTTATAAGGAGGTACTTCAGTGAGAGACAATGAAAGGGGGGACCGACATCTGCAAATCACAGAGTACATAAATGGTTTGATTTTTTTGAGAATTGTGAACATATAAGCTTGGTCTGAGCAAACAATATACTTATGAGAACATTGAAAGAAAAATCTTTGATAAGACAGGAGTCTGAGGATCTTTGGTGAACAGCAAAAGAGGGAGTCCCTGTGACCCACGGAGAAGGGCAATAATATGTTGCTGGAAAATTATTATAGCAAGAATGTAAAAAATAGATGGGAACAGAGACAGGAGAGACAGACTCTATGAATTAAGATATTTTTGGTCAAATGTAACAAAAATGTCACTTATTTAATTGAAACAGAATTTGTTGGATCACATGTCTGACTTCTTTCAAGTCTTACCCTGGCTACTGAATCAATAACCAGGACCTGGTTTCTCCATTTATTCAGTCTTAAATCCAGGTTCAGCAGTAATATTTCCTTATTGTCTCAGGACCCCTATGGGTCATGTCCTTTGTACGTATGCAGAAAAGCAGAGTGCATCTCTTCTCTCAAACATGAAACCAAACTCTTGGACTTTGACTTTATTTTTATCGGCTCCAAAGTCATGTTCTCATCCCTGAAAGAGTTTTGCCATGGCCACGTGGCTGAGATCTCATAAGTTCCATTTGTAAGGCAGGAAAGAAGTCAGCTTTTCTGAAGCATGTGGGCTATGATGTGGAAGAGTAGTACATGAGCCCCAAGTAAGGCACTGTACCAGGAGGAGGGGGAATGGATGCTAAGCAGCCAGTGCAAGGTGACAAATGTCAGTGAGACAGGGGTGCTGTGATGAGGACCTAGACTATGACAGGGAAATCTGGAAGACAGGGCTGGGTTCGATGCACTGGATTTAGTGGTTAATACAGAGCATTTGAAAGCAAAAAAGGCAGAGAAGGTGACCATGTCCTTTTGGAGACCATCAGATGTATCACCTCAAAGACTCTTGAGTAAGAGTGAGAGCTGGCAGCAGTAATACCCCACTGGCCTATCGTTTTTAAAGCTAATAACAATTGTCTAAATACTTGAAGTTTGCAAGTGCCAGTTTGGAAACTATTTGTAATGGAAATCATTATAAAAAGAGTGTATATGGATATAATTTAAGTTTTCTTCATGATTCAGCACTGCTATTTCTAAAAGAATGGAATATTCTATTTCTAAGAGATATATTCTTTACCCAGTATTTTTTCTTCTATTCTTTCTACCTCACTACCATGCACCAGCTTTCTCTTTTTGTACCTGTCTCATGTAATACCCTACTCTCCTAACTTTCTGCCTGTAATCTGGTACACTGGATAAAAAAAACATGGAGCCACGTTTGTTAACAATTTTTGTTCAGCAAATCAGCAGACAGTGAATGAGAGTCAAATGAACCCAGTGAATGGGGTTAGATTTGGGGCTATGAGACAGCATCCATGAGAGCTCTGCAAAATCATAGGTGTCCATAGGTGGAAGCCTGCAGCTGAAGGGTAAGATTCCATAACACTTCCGGCCAGACAAGAGAGATTTTGAGCTGAGTTAATACTGATACTACATTTATAACTGGAATCATTGCTCCTTTCTATACCTGTATTGGCTCTGTGGAGGAAAATTGTGCCAAAGATAACATGTAGGGTGTGGGGAGAACAAAACGAAATGTAGAGGAAAGAGGCACACCAGGTTTCGAATACGGCTTTGCTACCTGCACACTGTGTTGCCTTAGACAAGTCACTTATCTTCTCTAAGCCTCAGTTTCCTCATCTGTAAAATGGGGAGACCAATAATGTCTGCCTCAAAGGAGTATTGGGAAGATACAATGTACACAAAGACATTTTTGAAACTCGTGCCCCATAAAAACATATGGCATTCTGTGCACTCAGCCACCAAGACACTGTAGTGGTTCATGTCACAGGCAATGTGACATGGACATGTTGTTTGACACTGTGAACCCTTATTTTCCTTATCTGTAAAGTGGGGACTGAGATAGAAACTCTCTATTGGAATTGAGTTTGAGCACTAGTTGAGTTAAAGGTAGAACACAGACCTTTCCTATTATTTCCACTCCTTTATTGTCTTAAAAACAATTTGAACTGGCCCTTTAGATCCTTTTCCAAATTAAGCAACAGGCCTAAATCCATAAGCAACAGGCACCTACCTTTTTTGCTTCCTTCTTTTCTCCTTACCAAGTTTTAGAAATGCCTAGAACCAGAGTCAACGCATCGTTATGACTTCACACCAGAAAAAAAAACCATTATGACTACACATTTTGTTTGTATTTTCCATGTTTTAAATTCATATTCAGTTGGTAATTCACTCAACTTTAAACTAGTGTTTTATTGTCGTACACTTGAATATCCTGGTTTAAAAGACTCATTCCATGACCCTTTGTGGATTTTAAGTAGCCAGGCATCAGATTCACCCATGTAGATTGCTGGTCAGGGAACAAGCAAAAAAGTAGGATTGAACTTCTGAGAGCAAGAGTTGTTCATTCTGCCTCTGCTGCCTCAAGAGGGAGGGAAGCGGGAGGCCTGCAGGACAGTTTACAAGGACGTTCACTCTATAAGTAACTTCCAGACGAATATTCCCATAATCCTGCTTTCATCTTTTTAGTCCTTTGCTTAAGGGTTCAAGTTTAAATTTCTGTATCTTCTTATTCCTTCCTGGATTTCAGATTTTGACTCCAATCTAGCCTGATCTCCCAGGATCTGATACCCATTCCCTTGAAATCCAGGAAGCTACAGCTCAAAACCCCATCTCTGCTCAGTTCACTGTTAGGCTTGAGCTCTTGCCGCAGTGGTTTGTTGTGACCTGCGGTGCCAGTATTTCTCAGTTTGCACATAGGCAATTGTTCAGGTCACATCTCCACTCCCTCCCTCCCCCGTGTGTTCATTCATTACAATTATTGAGAGTCGGTTCCATATCAGACATTACTCTAGGTAATGGAAACACAGTGGTCAATGAATGCCCCTCATTTAGCTTTGCTTCCGGTCTAGATGACAGACATTAATAACAAAATGACCAAAAGACAACAAGTGTTAAAAAGGATGTGGAGAAATTGGAGCCCCTGCACACTGTTGGTGGGAATGCAAATGGTGGAGTCACTGTGGAAAACATTATGGAGCTGTCTTAGACAATTAAAAATGCAACTTCCATGTAATCCAGCAATCCCACACTTCTGGGTATTTACACAGAAGAACTGAAATCAGCATTTCAAAGAGATATTAACACTCCTTTGTTCTTTGTAACACTATTCACAATAGCCAAGAAGTGGAAATAACCTAAATGTTCATCAATAGAGGAATGGATAAAGGAAATGTGAAGTACACTTACAATGAAATATATTATTCAGATTTTTTGTTTTGCCATATGCAACATCTATGAATCTGAGGATGTTATGCTAAGTGAAATAAGCCAGTCACAGAAAGACAAATACTGCATAATTCCATTCATACAAGTTACCTAAAAGAATGAAATTCATACAATCTAAGAGTAAAATAGTTGCCAGGGACTAGGGGGAGGGAGAAATAAAGAGTTACCTGTCGATGAGCATCAAGTTTCAGTCAAGCGAGGTAACTAAGCCCTACGGATCACCTGTACATCTCACCTATAGTCAACAACAATGTATTGTACACTTAAAAATTTGTCAAGAGGCTAGATATCATACTGTGTGTTCTTACCACAATAACAAAAATTTAAAAAATAGTCACAAATGTAAATAATTGAAATTGTGGTAACTGCTATAGTCTATAAAGTTTTCTATAAGATAATATTTTGTGTTAGTGGGTATGAAAAATTGTATGTAGGACATATTAATTTTGAAATACCTATGAAGCTTTCAAGTGAAGATACAATGACATGTCAGAGAAGAGGAAAAGGAAAAAAATACAATTGGAAACATGAAAAACTGTCAAGATGCAGATAATCACCTTTAACATTTGAGATACATAAGGCACTATTTTCTCTGATCTTTGTAAATGTGAAAATCACAAATCATTCATTAAGATAAAAACTAAAACAGAGGCAGGCTATGGGGTCATTTTATGGAGAGATTCAATGCCAAGTGCACATTAAGTCTCCTCTGCCAACTATGTTCCCCCAAAACACCACTCTCTTTCCCTGGTTTCCTATGCTAACCTCGTCCACCAGTCCAGTCACTCAGTCATTCTTGAACTCCAGAGAGCATCAGCATCATCCTGGGAGCTTGTTAATAACACAGACTCAGGGCTCCCTGGGGCCGGGGCCAGAGAGCTGCCCTATAGGGAGCTTCCCAGGAGATTCTGACTAAGTCATTCATTCGTCAGCTGATTCATTCATTCAAAGAAAAACCCTTTATTGAGCATTTAATGAGTGCCAGACACTGGAATACTCTAATAAACAAAACAGGCATACACTCCCTGACCTCACGGAGTTTACCCTTGGATGGAGGAGGAAGAGAAAGTAGCAGACTATAAAAATACATATAAACACAAAAATAATATAGTGCATTTGAAAGTCATGAGGGTTAGAGTACAAATGAAGGCTTGGATGTGTGGTCTTGCATTTAAGTTTGTCCCTATTGATTAGAATTTTGCCATCAGTGGGGTGGTCATGAGCAAGAATTTTATGTTCTCGTGTAACAGATGTAAAATTCACCGTCACAATATTCTCTGAGTGTGAAGTGCCAGGACTTACATTTATTTCTCTATAACTAAAATAAACTCAGTTTTCAAGGCTCTATTCCTCCCCATTGACTAAAAACTGAATCTTCAAGGACAATTTAAGAGCTTCCGTTTTAAATGACGTTTGTGATTCAGGGTTTTCCTTTTCTTGCTTTCTATAAGGTCTGCAGCAGAGTTTCCCTATTATCCTGGCAATAAAGAAGGAGAGAGGGTTTGTTTTGGTCTTGGTTGTCTCTGTGTTGGGCCTGTTGCCAGTGAACATTGTCCCCCGAGCACTACCAAAGCCTGATGAAGTGAAGTGCTCACTGTCTCCCCCTGCTGGCAGGGCACTAGCTTCGGCTGACACTATTGGTTCTCTGAGATGCTGTCTCTGTTGATCTCATCTGATAGATACCAGGTTTGAGGTTTTCATCCCCAAGCTTATCCTAACAACCCCATGGAGGAACCAATGAACCTCAGTTTTAACCACCATCTCTGCCACTCTGGACACGTGGGAACTTTTGTTACATCCTTCCCTCAGAGAAAGTATTCTTGTTTAAAGAGTGCAAAGGTGATAAAATCAGCTACAGAATCAGAATGAATAATTCTTGGAGAATAATTTTTAAAGAATAGCTCAGTAAATCGCCTGAGTCAGAGATGTGGAGACCCGGATGTCCGCTGGGGTGTTTCACAAAGCCAGCCGGGCTCTCCTCTGTGAAGGACTCTCGGAAGTTCAGCGCTCTTAGTCACGCAGCGTCATTTCGTTATCTTCAAGGTGACACCTCCCAGTGCTTTTGGAGAGAGTCTAAATATAAAGTTTATTTTATGTTGCAATTTTCAGACCTTACCCAAAAAAAAGAGAAAAATAGATCAATGTTTTATTTTTGTGATCTATCAATAAATATAGATTATATGCCAATATAAAGGGGCAAAATTATGTTTATTATTTTTCTTCAGATAACTATAGCCAATGAATAAAGTATAGGTAAGACAAATGGATTTAGATATATGTGATACCAAATTACTTAAAGCCAGGCTGTTTTTTTTTTTTTTTCTCATCACTTTGATGCTTTATCTGAGCTGAAAGTTCTGGGAAGGTTTAGTCACAAACAGGTACCTGAGATGAAAGTTCGTCTGTGAGTAGTAGTAATTCACATTTCTATTCTTGTAAGCCCCTCCTAAAATCAAGCCATACTAGTCACTAAACGCCTGGTTTAGCACTTTTCAAAACGGAGTCCGGGGATACCTGTGGACCCCTGACCCTTTCAAGGGCACTGTGAGGTCAGCTCTGCTCCTGTGTGTCTCATGCTCTCTTTAAGCTCAACAATAGTTTTCCAAACCTTCCATCAGTTCGAGGCTCCATATTCTCTTTCTTGAAGTTTTCAAGGGAAGTCATGGAAGCTATAATTGGATGAGTTCTGGGAAGGCTGATTGTGACTGCCTCTTAAGTTTTATTAATATCAAGTTAATATTATAAAACCCTCTAATAACTGTCCAAAACATTAATTTTAGCAAAGGCTGTATTCACTACACGAATGCCCTAAGTAGCAGTAGAGATTCCTGGCCAGGTTTTATAATTCCTACTCTATTTTTATTTCCCTGATCAACACATTAACTCTTGATTTTAGAAATCCATATGCTACAAAGCAGCCAGTGTATTTGGCCATAGTTCAGAAAAAGTAGTCCAAATCAATCAATTTCCTTGGCAATATTATGACTCTGACTTTATCTTTATACCAACAGTATGCTATCTAATTGCTTAGAAGGAACTAAAGCATTTTTCAATTGGTATTATTTTAACTGATAAGCAAATATTTACTGTCTGTATTTTCAGGTGATTTTTTTCTTTAGGTGATGGAGGGATCAAGACATGAAAGTAAATATCTCTGCCCCAGTTCCTTAAATGATCTCTCAATCTACTTAAAAATCATACATATATTATATCTATCAGAAACTCTATATACATGATATATAATTCAGTATAAGAATGTAAAGATCGAGACTACTATCCCTAATAAAACCTGTAGAAAATTAGAGGACAGAGAGATTTTGATAGAGAAAACAATGGAACATCTTCCTTGAGAAGGAAAAATTGAACTTGGCTTTGAAGAATGACAGGAGTTGAATAAGAGAGTGTGAGAGGGATAAAGCATAGAGACATGCATTAACATAAAGGGTGAAGATGAAATCACGGGAAGCTTATTTGGCAACAGTGACAAATATCGTTTGGAAAGATGAACATACCAGTGAGAAGTATTGTGAGTAATGAAATTGGAAAGGGGGTTTCAAGCCAAAATAAGTTATCTTCCTCACTTTAACTATGGATGTGACAGGCCCCCTAGAAGTGCCTCCAAAGAAATATTTTGGATCTGCTTGAAAATTCCTCCTTTTCAGTAGTGTGTCAGTCACCATGAACAACCTTTAAAATGATCAATCAGGATTTTCCATTTACCCGTGACCTTTCTGAGAAGCATGTTCACAAAATAACATTTAACAGATTATGGACTACACCGCAGGACTGGCAAAATTTTGTGGGAGGCTCATTGTGGCCTGGCCCTGATAAAGTAATGATTCAGCTTTGGCATTCGCCAGAATTATCTATGAGTGCACCAGATATTAACACTGGCTCCCATGGCAACCCATCCTTAAATGAGGAGAAGGGTGAAGACATACTGTTTTCTTTAAAGTCAACTTGTATCTCTTTAAACTCACATTTGCAAACTGATTTAAAAAAACCCTTTATAACATGGTCATAAACTGCAAGAAGATGGTACTTTGTTTAGGAGCCAGACTCTGAGAACTAGATCTGAGGGGGCGATCATACAAAGTGTCACCCGTATCTTGCCTCAATTCTCGGCATCTCCAGTTTTAGCGCCATTGTTTCTCCTAACATTCTTGCTAAAAATCAATTCTCCTTGTCCAATAAGGAGGGTTAATTTGCCTCTAGTATTGCTCTCCTTCAGCTCTTTCTGTATACTTTCAACACAACGATCTTTCTAAAATCTCATGCAAATACTGATCTGATTATGCTATATTCTGCTTAACATTTTCCAATGATTCTTGAGTCTATTCAGGATGAAGGTTAGATAGGACACGGCAAACAAGATCACCTCGCGCCAGCCTTTACATCTCAGCTTAGCTATTACATCCTCAGGGAAGCTTTTTTTTTTGACCTCTTCAACCAGGTCAATTTCACAGCACCTTGCATTTTTCACAGTTTAAGCATTTATCACAACTGCAAAGTTACAACTAGTGCCATTATTGACACAGTGCCTGTTTCCCTCCCTATGCTGCAAGTTCCGAGAGGGCAGGAACAAAACATGCTTTTAGAGCCCATTCTTTTCTCAGCCACTAGCCCTGTATTGGACAAACAGAAGAATGCAGTACCTAGGTATTGATACTGTTAATGGTGTTGTACACGTGAATGAGTGAATCTGTGACCCGTGGAGAAAACATGGTCCTCACCTATTACATTCATGAGATCACTGTGTGTTTGGAAATAAAAGTATCTCTGATATCTTTTATTCTAAATCCCTCATTATTTAGATAAGGAAATCCAAGCCTAAGAATTAAAAGACTGGCCTAAGATCAGAGAGTTAATCGAAATGATGAGCTGGTCTAGAATCTTGGTCTCCGTTACTACTCTGAACTTTTTTTATTATGCGATAGCTCCTCAAAGCCAAGCTCCTTATTCTAGAAGTGCAAGCGGAAGACCGGGGTCACAGTGAACCCATGCAGGACCTGGGTGGCTTCAGTCATTAGGTTAAGTGTCTTTACCTCCACACTCAGGGCCATCAAGCAAGTAGTAGAGTGTCAAGAGAGCTGGTGAAGTTGTATTTGACTGAATTCGTTTGTAGTGTATGTTTTCTTAGGCTGCTTGTTCATTAGACACATATCATGGTCTCAGGAGAATGAGGACATTGAGTCTGAATGAAACAGCAAATATCCATACTTCCAGCCAAGGAGCTCAGCTTCAGTGACAGAAATCCCAGTCTAGCCTGTTAACATACCAAAACCAACAGCCACACATGAGAACTTGAGCCTATTAATTCACTTCTTCAGCTTTATCATACATCTTTAAATCCATTAAAGATGCCCTTAATTCTAAAATGTCTTAATTCAGGCCCTGGCTGGTGTGGCTCAGTGGATTGAGTGGTGGCCTGTGAACCAAAGGGTTGCCAGTTCGATTCCCAGTCAGGGCACATGCTTGGAGTGCAGGCCAGGGCCCCAATGTGGGGGCACTCCAGAGGCAACCACACATTGATGTTTCTCTCCCTCTTTTTCTCTTTCCCGTCCCCTCTCTCTAAAAATAAATACATAAAATCTTCTTAAAAATGTTTTAATTCAAAAATGTTTGAAGCAATTCTCTGCTTCATCACTGCTTAAAAAAAAAAAAAAAAAAGCCCTGAAAAACAGCTTTCTCTTTTCTGGTCAATTTCCATAAATGTGTTGCTTCTTAATTATAGCAGTGATGCTCAGTGTGAATTAAATACCACTCCGTCCACCCCCCATTCATCATAATGTCCTATTACAGTACAGGTCAGATCACCTAATGTCTTCCCTCCCTGGGGTAGCTTGGGGTTACCTCTAGGTAGTCAGGTAGAGTAGCAGGTTGGCCATTTAATTTCCCCTATTCTCAATTTCACTCCCTTTCTTGTGAACACAAAAGAACTTTAAGCGATCTGTCCCGGGCATTGAAATGCCAACCTTAGTTGGTACTTTGAAAACTCAAAGCCTTTTACAAGATGAATAGCAAACTGCGGATGACGGCTCCTGTGGAGCCATTATTGAATTGCAGCCCTGATGACCGCATTACTTTGGATTTAGATAAAAGACTCCATACAAGACAAATGGTAGGAGGACATCAAACAAGACTGTGTCCACGCAGTGACAGAAGCAATCCAATTGAAGAAGCTGTTGATTTCTCCAAGGCTACCGACTATTTCTTTTTGAGTCATTTACATTAAGGAACTAAAGATTGTATATTCATCTTGTGTTTATTCTTTTCTCTAAAAATACAAATGCCCAGTTGTCAAATCCAAGACTCACTTCCCCTTTTGTCTGGAAGAGAAATATCGATATGGGAATATGTTAATTATTTTGTATTGTGTTTTATTTAACCACAATAGCAGTGTGTGTAAAGGTTATAGACTGAGAGTTACAATCTATAATGATCAGATAAAAAGATTAGTCAGCAAATCAATAGTTCCCTGTACCAACAGGAAGCTCGGTATATTCAAGGCAACAATGAGTACAAAGGGTACAGATAAACCTCGGGCACCTTTATTTAGATGAAAACTAATTCTAGAGAACTTCCACAACCTCATTAATTATGTACCGAACTTCAGGAGGCTGAACTGGGTGAAGTATCATGAGAGGCTTTTGCAATGTGTTGGAAAACGCTTCTGGCTTTATAAAAACTGTGCAATGCAAGACCTTCTTTTCTCTTGGGCTAGCACATTGTCAGACAAACCCAGTTCCTCAAAATGGACAGGGTTTCATGTTAGAACTCACATGAATTTTTTAATCTTAAATCTTGGGAACAAGTATGCAACAGGCTTTAGCTACAGAGATACCATCAAAATTGTTTAAAACATGAATTTCAGTGTTAATCCACTTAATAGGGACAGGTAAATTTTATCCCCAACAGCTCTCTATGTTGACACTTAGAAAAACTGATGTTATGCTTTGTTATGTCATTGTGCACATGAACTTTCATATGATGGATTTCTTTTGCTTTTCCTGCTTTATTTGGCATAGTCTCTCTTCATTGCGACCCTCCCGCCTCACAAAAACTAATCCATTGAGAAGTGAAATTTGAATAGACCCTTCGGAGTGGAATGGGGAGAGTTCTTTAAATTAAGATGTCTTCTAAAATGACTCCATCTGCTTGCATAGCTATGTCTTTTGAATTGGGGCTTCCCCTTAGCATCTTTGACTTCAAGTATTTTCCAAACTCAGACTTATTCTCTTCTGGACCATTATTCAATTATTCAAGACTTCATCAAGATGAAAACAAAATGTCTTTGGAATAGAGTCACATGCAAGAACAATTTTCAGTAAGCTCAAAGCTCTTAAAAATAGCTTCAATGGTGTCTACTAGGTGATTTCTATTTGACACCAACAATTAATACCAAAAAAAAGGGGAAAGAAAAGGAAAGAAAAAGAATGAAAGAAAATTGACATAATTGATCCCATTAAAAACAGTTTGGTTTCCTTGAAGCTGTCCTCAGATATCACGCCGCATGGCTGCTTTACAATTTTGTTTTCATCCACATTTTGTGTGTTACAATGGTTGTGTATTGATTTACTTCTTCTGGGTCAGATTATCCCCTTCGATGTGCTCCTGCAAGTTTCTCCTACTGAATCCAATAAGAAATACTGCCTATGTCATGTTTCTTAAATACAGAACACCAGCAGTGTGTGTGTGCGGGTGTGCGCACGTGTGTGAGTGGTGTCAGTCTCTGGCAATTTGCAGACCAGCCTAGCTACTGCTGACTGTCAAGAAGGACTTGGGCTGCCTTTCCTGGTGCCTTCTGAGTGTGTACTTGGCACCAGCTTTCATTCACTGAAATCACCTTGGCTGTGGCTATTTGCATAGCAGCTGAACCAATGAAGAGGGGTTCTGATTAGTTTTCAGTAGAACCAACTAGTGGCCATCTGGCTCATTGGCTGAGACCTCGTGTACAGGTAATCCCATCGCACCTCCAGGGTAGACTAGCAGTTGTGATTGTAGTTTAATAAAACATTTTGACTTCAAATGTCTACTTAGCTGAAGACTACAATCCCTCTCTGTCCCTTTCTCTTACTTTCTGCATTCCATTTCTTTCAATTCTTCCCTCCTCTTCTTTTCCCATTTTTCCCTTCTTTCTTTCTAATCCTCCTTACTCCCCTCCCCCCCCAGTGACATTTGACACTCTACAAAGGAACCTCGAACTCTGCCACTGCCTGTGGTCAAGCCCTCATTGCTTCTTGCCTGGATTCCTACCATGGACTCAATGGCTCTTGTTTGTCCCCTGACTACTTCTCACCACCCCTACAATTGCTATACCCTAATCCATCTTCCTCCAAATTACAGCCAATGATCTTTCTAAAACACAAATCTGATGACAATATTTCTTCTCTGGTGCCTCCATACCACATCCAGGATAATGGTCCAACTCCTTCACAAGGCATTTTAACCCTTTCCCGGTCTGGCTCTTGCTGACCTCCCTGACCTTATCTCCCATGCTCCCCTGTACACCCTGGACCCTGGCCATACAGAGTCCAGCACACTGTCTTCTCACACATCTGGGTTCACACGTGCTGCACAGTGTCCCAACTCCTTCCCTCATGCCTTACCTTTCGCCTGGTCCTCTCTTTTTGGCCTGGTTGATTTTCACCTCCTCCTTAAGGCTTAGCTAAAGCATTACTTACCTTTGAAATCTCTCAAGACTAACCTCCAAGGACTGCTCTCCCCAAAACCTTTACTATCCACACAGGCACACACTTACCCAAGCTGGGATACCATAATATCCCTACCATTGCATCAGCTGTACAGCTGCAGTAATATATATTACAATATATTTGGAGCGTTGATTTACTTAAATATCTTTTCTTCTAGAGCAGCATTCTTAACTCTTTCATACCATGAACTTCTTTGACAATATGATGAAGGATATAAACCCATTCTCAGAATCATGTTAATGGTTCAATAAACAAAATATATATAATACTATATTATATATATGTTAATATTTTGATAACTGTATTTCATTATAATTTATTTGTTTATAATCATATTTTGATTTATGTATTTAAAACAAGAAAGTCCAGTAGCAAATCTACCAATTATTGTAATTTTGAAGTAGTGGTAAATAAAAACAATATTTTAAACTATTCCCCCACCAATCTGATATAAAACATGTAATTTCTACTTTGATAAAGTACTAATGTGGTTTGTTGTCTATATTTGTAATTTTTTTAAATGCTAAATTCTAGAGGTAAGTGAAAATAAAGCCATAATTATTATTTCAAACCAATTTCATGGAGAACCTAAATTCTAGAATGTTTATTGTATATAACACCTTTAAAGTTTTTATTTTAATATACTCATGCTTTGTATAGTATTGGAACGAAGTAAGTACTTAAAATGTTTGTTGACCAAATTAGTGAAGGACGAAATAGTTAAATATTGCAGCTAACTTACCTCACAGACACTGTGATTAGGCTTCATTATTCTGAACACATATTAAGAAATAGAAACTCAGAAAGGTTAAATACAATCCCCTAGGTCACTGGGCTTTTAAAATGTGTATTCAATCATAATGTTGCCTCCCAGAATGTCCTGAATAATGTATCAAATAATCAAGAGAAAGGGAGCAAGAACAGAGAGGTTACGCTCTCAGCTTCTACAAGGAGAGGCGGTCTCACACCTTCAGGAACACTTGGGTTCCATTCTATCACCGTCCGTCACTCGGGGCCAGTGGACTACGCGGTGTCCATCTGGACCTTAGCAGACAGGCTGAGAACTTGGAGGTGCTTCTGTCATCCAGGAGAGCTTGTCTCACCGGGAGGAGTGCTCAACTCGGACTCAGAAACAATCCAAGAATAGGAATAAGGACAGAAATGCCCCTTCCTCAGCAGCCTGCTCAGAGGGCTGCGGTGGCATAGCCCTCACCTTTGTTTCATTAGCTCCCTTTGAGGGGAAGGATAAAAGGGAATGACTGAAACTAGGACAACCTTTTTCACATTTCAGGATGTGAGCAGAGGACTGTTTGGAGCACTCTCTTCTGCCCTGTGCATTGAAATGCCCAGACCATCGTGTGACACAATGGCTCTCCTTTCAGGAAGGGAGCTGTCATCGCGTCTTTCTGTTGTTCTATTTCGCTCCTGCCACTGTGCCTGCTTTAGTTTTTTCCAGTGTTTAGTTTACAAAGAAAATTCTCCGTAGCAATCCCTGGACGGGCTTCAAAAGGAAAAGAGGGAGGGAGACCCCTTCACCACTTTCCAACACGCGCAGACAGAGGGAAAGAAAGCGAGGGAGGCCGCCGGCCCTGGGACGCGTGAGCTACGTTGGTTCACTAGCACAAAGTCACTCCAAAGGCTCCAAGCCCTTGTTTCCTGTGGCAGTGAGAAATCGAACCAAACGGGGAGCAGCCCACACCGTGGAGCTCTGGGAACGTGCTATAAGGGTAGCTAAGCTCTTGACATCTGAATAGACTGTGCTTTATATGTTTCTTGATCTTTTATTTTATACTTTTGATGAAACAACATATGAACGTCAGGAATCACACAAGGGTCCCGGTTGGGGGTGGGGCATCTGGGTCTGACAATAAGATGTGCTGCGCAATATTATTTATAGAAGGCAGTGAGAACTTCCGTGGCTAAGATGCTTTGGAATGAACACGAATTTAACTCTAAGGTCGCAAGATAACTTTTCTTAGTATTTTTCATACTGTTGCAATTTTTAAAAATACTTAAAATGTTTTTCTACCTTAGTACTCAGAAAACAGTGACCACATTATTCATTCATTTGCTTAAATTTCAAGGCCTCTTGCTGTACATCAAGGGCATCATTAAGTATGGCACTGTAGACCAAGACTTGGACAGCGTCATGATGCTCGAGGCTGCTGTGCGCATCGCTGTCTTGTCCCAGGGAAGCCATTGTGCTGGGGTAAACACAGCACAGAAGTCAGACAGCTCTGCCTGTGGACCACAGCAACGGAGCTGACAGGGTGTGTGTCTCTCGGCAAATTACTTAACTTCTTCCGTTCACTTCACTCTCTCAAAAAACCATGGTGGTAAAATATTACAACCTCTTTAATGGGGTTGCTTTGGGAATGAAATGGGATAAAGTGGGTACGATACCTAATTCGCTGCCTGGTACACAATAGGACACTAACCAATAGAAGGTAGCTCGTATTACACCGGTTTTGTCGTGCACTTGTTTCTTTCTTTTTTTTTATTTTTATTTTAATTGTTGTTCAAGTACAGTTTTCTGTCCTTTACTGCCATCCCAGCCCACCCACCCATCCCTCCCCACCTCCCTCCCATTTCCAACCCCCCTAGTTTTTTCCATGTGTCTTTTATATTTGTTCCTGTAAACCCTTCCCCCTTTCCCCTGAAATTCCCTCCTCTCTCCCCTCTGGTCACTGTCAGCCTGTTCTCAATTTCAGTGTCTTAGGTTATATTTTAGGTAGAAAAACAGGTATATTTTGCTTGTTTGTTTGTTTTGTTGTTTAGGTTCCTGTTAAAGGTGAGATCATATGGTATTTGTCTTTCACTGCCTGGCTTATTTCTCTTAGCATAATGCTTTCCAGCTCCATCCATGCTGTTGCAAAGGGTAGGAGCTCCTTCTTTCTGCTGCATAGAATTCCATTGTGTAAATGTACCACAGTTTTTTGATCCATTGTGACCGATCTTCAGATGGTATGCCCAATAAAGATGATTTAACATTGAGCATAGCTAACATTAGTCTCCACTTTACCTTTTACAAAATGAATTGTAAATACATCATTTTCCTTAAGTCTCAGAAATTCCAAGTAGGTATCATTATGTTTCTCATTTTACTACAGGGTTGGGGGTTAAATCTTGGGTAGGTTGAAATTTACTGAAGGTACAAGTGAAGATGCAGGAGAGTAAGAACACATAACGTCCTCAGGATTCCCCTTAGTTCTCATGAACTGAAGTGTTACCTTAAATGAATTGAGTCTCTGATAAGCACAGTTACTTTTATTTTCTTATTTCATGTAGTCATGTGTATTGTCCATGGAAGGCTAGATTTTAGAAAGCTTATTAAAACATAGATTCCTCTCATCCCTCCCCACCCAGACCCTGGAAATTCTGATTGAGGAGATCTGGGATGGGCAAGAGAGTGTACACTCCTACAAGCTCTCCGGGATGGTGAAGCTGCAGGTTCAGAGACCCCCATTTCAGCAGCCCTGGCTCAACTGAGTTCATCAATTGGTGTCTCAAGATACCCTTGTCACAATCTAAACACCTCTTTGCCAAAGACACTTCATGGATATGCTGTGTTGCGTACATTTTTATTTTTGTATATTATGACATTTTGCCATCGTTAAAAAATACCTTTCTGCCTGGGGACTGTCCCTCTCAGGACTAGCCAATTCTTAAAGACAGCAAAGGATTCAGCTTGGAGCGTGGCTTTGATATGCACACTAGCCAGTCCAGAGGCTGACCTTCTCTTTCCAGCCCATGCACCCGGGAAAGCAGCATTCCTCTGCCTGACTCATCAGAGGCAGAGCAGCTAGAGAGCAACCCCACAGTCCAAAGCCCACCGGAATTATTCAACGTAGCCACCTCTAAACTGTTCACTTCGTCCTGTTTGCCTTGCCTGTCTGTGCAAACCCCCATAAAGCTTTGTTGTAAGCTTTCTCCTCACTCCTATCTTCTGTCACTTGACCAAAACACGGCACTCCTCCTGTGACCTTGCATGACATGTTGTGATCCCCTCTCTAGGGGATTGGTGACTATAATAAACTGGCTTTCTTACGTCTCTCCTCTGCCCTCTCTTGCCGCTGTCCCCAGCTGATCATCCCTTAAAAGAACACAGAACACATCCTTTCTCCAGCCAAAAAGGAAGGTGCGGCTCTCTTTTCCAAATGCGCTGCTCTGAGTCACACCTTTTTGACAATCATTCCATTTCCCATCTCATTAGGCACGTACAGAATGACGCCATTCAAGACACTGCTGATCAGGGCACCCATGCCACTCGTAGGTCTGGGTTTGGCACACAGCATTTTTCGTTGTCTTCTGACAGCAATATCAGCCTCCTGCTGCCCAGCCGACGACCGTGTCATTAAGCCTCTGTGAGTAGCCGTGCTGCAGCCGTGAATCACGCACCGAGCACCTCACACGGCCGGCTTTATGGAGCTGCATTATAGGAGACTATATCTCCGATGGCCTCAGTGCAGCCAAACAATCTGTCACTTTTAATTCTTCCTGTCACCTCATTAAGTATATGGCAACACTGATGACAAAACAAATTTTCACACTCACACGTAACGCACACACCATCCCAAAATGTAGCATTTCCTCCTCTTGTATTCAGATGCAGTTGTAAATATTCAGCCATTGAAAGATTCATTGAGCAAACATATGTGCCAGGGTACTGTATATAACTGATGGAGGCAAAGAACAGTCTCTGTAGACACATAAAGCAATTAAAAATAACTGTGCTCCAAAGCAGGCTACTATAATACAAAGGTCAGCCCCATAAATATGAACAGGATGGCAGTAATGTCTCTATCCAAATAGACCCCCAAACACAAAACTACAACAGGTCAGAACTCAAAGGTTAATGTGAAAGAAAAAAAAAAGAACTCTGAAATTATGCCATATTCCTCTCGTGCCTTTTCCTTCTGTGGTCTTTTCATCAAAGGTTAATATATGTGAGTACAGTGGAAAATTTGATCAAGGCCCAATGCTTGTCACCAGCCACTATTTTATTCAATGCAAAATATTTACCCTTGTTCATATGCTAAAATGAAGGAGCTCTAGCAAATTTTCTGTGAAAGGAAAATGTCTATTGCTTTCCACCCTCATTTACTAGGTTGCTTGTTTATACATTAACTGCACTGAAGTCTGAATTCCACTCAGAGCTGTAGAGAGACTGATCTGAGGGCCGGGATAATTTTTGCAGTAACACACTGAGTGTGATAATAAGGTTTATGCATGGTTGTAAAGAATGTGCTGACAGATGGAAAAGGAGCCACCTCAGTCTGCACGGTATTCGTTTTTATATATATTTAAAAAAACCCAACTACACCTGACTCTGATTCAAACAGCAGTTCTTCTGCCTGCTGTCTACCATGAACAGAAATATTTTAGAGTGCACAGAAAAATTCCAAACCCCAGTGGACTGATTCGCTAAAATTTCAAGTTCTGTGCACATCAGCGTATCATAGGCTCCTGTATTACCATTCAAGGTGTCATGTGCAATGAAAAACTTATTCCCTCCAAAC
>CM052538.1:11121828-11191339 GCA_028533065.1 Trachops cirrhosus
GCCTTCAGCAACTTGTTGAAATTACCTTTTAAGCATTCTTACCACTTTATGGCTCCAATGGCTTCTGCTATGGTGTAGGTGATCTTGGCTGTGATTTTCCTCTTTCTAGGTTTGGAGGTGTAGTTTTCCCTGTGACATCGATTCTCTGAGGGGTCTCAGAAAAGCTCTTGACTTTCAGCGTATTCGATTTTCTTTCTGTTGCAAGGATGAGAGTGATGACTTCTAAGCACTTAGATGCTGGAGCTGAAACCAGAAGTCCTGCCTTTGTCTCCCAAAGATATTTTCATTGGATATAAAATTCCAAGTTGACAGTTTTCTCCCTCAGTGCTTTAATGATATTGCTCTACTGTCCTCTCATTTGATTTGTTTCCAATGAGAAATACACCCTTATCTTTTTCTGAGAACATAGAAGAAGAAATAAAACAAGCTAGAGTCTGAGAAGAGGGAGAAAACACTTTAAAATCACATTAAACATTTATTTAAAGATGAATTGCCACATCTGGAACAAGAAGACGGGATAATATGTCATTTTGAGGAGGACTCTGGCAGGTTAGCTGCTGGGCTTCTGATGGTTGCGTCACCTTAAGTGCATTTTGGGTCCACAGAAGTGAGTAAAAAGTGAGGTTTAAAGAGAATTTTGTTCCTACTTATCCAGACTTTATGGATAAGGAGGTGAGTGAGTCACTGTTACCTTGGGAAGTAGAACACTTCTCCAAAATAAATGACAAAGAAATGTATAAAAAATATAGTCTGTTTTGAATCAGCCTCAAGAAACCAAACATTCAGGCCCTAAGTTCAAGAATATGGCAGGAGAAATGACAGGCATGACAATGGTATTAAAAACTATGGTTTTCCTGGGAAGAGGAGAAGCAACATCATATAAATCAAGCATAAACTAAATAATACTTAATCACAGTTGGGAGGTGGGCCGAAAGCAGAAGTGCCCCAAAGACCTTAGGTTATTATTTCTTTTTAATTCTTGAATTAAATAGTATATTTAATAATTTAGTGTTAAACGAATTTCCTCAATTATAGGATTGTCTCAGGTATTTTAAAAGTTTCATCAATATGACTATTTACTTCTAAGACCGTCGACATCAAAGGGTACAACATTTGATCCTACCATTAGTGGCCATGTCCTTAATGAGTTCAGTGCACACAATACAGAATCCACTCGTGATGTACTTAATTTGTTATAACCTTTGGCCTGATGTCAGGGAAATTTTGACATAGTCTCCAAAAACTTTCACACTAAGGACCAACAAAACTGCCATAGGAAACCTGACACTTTGGAAGCCTAATAAATACAAAACACCGATGTATAGTCTGAAAGCAGAGTATTGCAATAGAGGTCTTGTTGCACAAAGTCATCTGAGTGAGAAACAAGTTCAGAGTGTCGCATAGCTCCTGAGGGAAAAGTCCCTGAGTGCTTAGATAGGGCTATGCAAATCATGGTTCTATTTGTGGGTAATTTTATTTATTCAACCAAAGTTTTCAAGCATGTAGTATATCATATACATTTCACTGGAAGTATATAGTGACTCAAGATCTGTTGCTTTTTGTATTTTTGCAAAGAGTTTATATTCTGGATGAATAGATAGTTAATAGTCACTAAGTACCGAAGTCCATGTCCCCTAATGGGGACAGTTACCAGCTGCCACAGAAGTGCATAAAAACCCTGTATGAATGAGGAGGGAGGAAAGATGCTCATCTAATTAGAAGAACGCATGCTGTAGTAAAGAATAACAGTATGAATATTCCTGCATCACACTATTTTCATATGTTTTGGGATGAAAGTGGAGAGTTTTAGAAAGATTGCCCCGTGTTTCCCAAGTCAGATCATCATCAAACTGTATTTTCAAATTTGGTCATGTCTCATACCAGCTGCACTGTTACTTCATGTTCTCTATGTTGACATAGTCACCATAACCTCCATAGTCTCTTTTGTTGATTTCCTATTATGTTTAAATAATTTCATATAAAACAGTCTGTATTGCCAGCATAAATTGAAGTGAGATACACAGAAAGCAACCATTTAAAGGATGAAGTGAAAACACAATGTTTTAGACACAGTTGCCTAAAAAGATAAAAAAAATTAAACTGAAGAGTTTTGAGAATAGGAAGATGGGTAGGAATTTAAGATGTATTAAAGGTGGGCAAGTCTAAACTGAAAATTACTCTTTATTTTAATAAGACCAAAAGGGAATTGAGAAGATTGTTTCTATTTGATTTAAACTGTATGCACCACAAACAAAACCTGCTTCAAATACTTGCTGAAATTATACATTACATGACATGTATTTCATGATGTAGAAAAGGCTGGACTATATGAAACAAATATTTAGGAGGAGTAAGGTGAATTCTAAAGCTAAACACAGAATAAAAAGTCAAAAAATCTATTTTTTTCGATAAAAATCTATCATTTGATTTAAAGAACAGTTACACATCACCTAGTCACACCACATTCCGAATATCAGGATCCTCCTAAGAGTATCTGTATTTTCCGGTTATATTCTGACGTCTTCACTATTAGACCCCATATCATTATATTGAATTGAAGTCACTGCTTCCACCTTCTAGAGCCGTTCACAGAGTCTCTTGAAAATAACAGTTTATGTGTAATTTGTCTTTTACTAGATATAAATTCACTTGTACCCCTCTCAATAAAAAATGAACAAAAGTGATGTTATAGGAATAGCTCCAGTCTTCTCTAGTTTATAACAAGGGAGACTCAATCCCAGACTTGCAGTCTTTAATTGTTTTTAGTAACACATGCTTGGGATTCACCTACTAACCAAAAAGCAGTGTGCCCCACTGGGAGATGCCGGGAGAACTGTGGTCTCAGGGCACAAAGCATGTCTATTTTTGGTTTTTCACTGCTTTCTAAGGGTCTGGGAATCAGTATCATTTTCCCTTCTCCAGTTTAAACGTCCTTATCTACTTCAAGCTCTCTTTGGGAGTTTGCTTTTATTACTGGCATCACTTAGTTGGTCCTCATCTGAGTGGACCTGGTTTTGCTAATATCTTTCTTTATGTTTGGCTCCCAAAGTGAGCCCCTGTCCTGCAGTCAAAGGAAAGACAAAAGCAACAGCACTTGAATGAGTTCCTCTATACATTCGTTGAAGAAGCTCTCTGCGTTATGTGGTCCCTCTCCAACATGGAGGGGTGGAATGAGAAGCAGTGGTCAAGGGTAAACCCGAGGTAAAAATCCAGAGCTGCTGGACACTGATCTCCTGAGTGGCAAGGGCCTGGCAAAGGTGTATGAGGGTGTGATGGGCCAGGGGATCATGAGGAAGCTGATGGACTGGTTGGGACACTGAACAGGGACCTCTGCTCTGATCAGAGGGTGTGGCTCTGTACCTGAAGGCGACTGAACAGCACCCAGATGACCTCATGGTCATGGTCAGGTCTCTGGAGGCATCCCACAGCACAGGAAGTGAGCTGGTGCTGAGAGCCTGGGTTGGGTCAAATACACAGGCCACAAGAGCCCCAGGGTCAGGCAGCAGCAGCCCATCCCAGCAGAAACCTCTGAGACTGAACCAGATGTGTATTTCAAAGGGTGCCAGACGGGGCTCACTCCCAGACCAGTTGCCTTGATCTGGAGAACAGGAACCAGAAGCAAGATAGCACATCTTTATCAGTATACAAAGGGTGAAAACTTCCTCTCACTGTCAGACACCATCTTAGTAAGGAGCAGAGGAATGGAGGACAGCCTTGACAGAACACTTGCAAGGTAAAGAGATGTAAATTGAAAGAGAGGGGTTTCTGTATAATTGGTAAGTTTTGTGAACCTCCTTAACTAGCCATTGGACAGGGGCCCCTGAAGAAGATTAGACGCTTATAGAAAAATAAAGGTTGATTTATCACTCATTTGTTTGTTTGTTTAATCTCTGTATTTAAAGATCTTATTTTACATGCATTTGTTCAACCTTCAGATTCCTTTTAATTGAGGGCCAATAGACCAAAGTGAATGTACCTTTTACATCCTTCTCTGGGTGTCTGGAGAGTTTTATCTTTTTATCAGCAAATGGGAAACAGACCAGCACCAGGATAAGAGCCCACGAAGCCTGCCCAGGAAGAGCCTAGGTAAAGGTATTATTGTGCGTGCTGCAGGTAGAGGCTGTGTCCCGTTCCTGGGGACAAGAATGAGTGGCAGGTCACAAAGAAGACCTTAGAATGGGGTCTTCCCTCCTCAAGTAAGACTAAAGGAGATTCTGGAGAACTGAGTAAGGTGGAAGAGGGGATGAGAGCCTGTTCGTCAGAACCCAACAAATGGTTCTCTGAAGCAGGATGTAGGGCCCAGGGGACAAGATGGGGACAGGGGAGTGAGACCAGCAGGGACTGCACGACATGCAGAGCCACTTGCTTCTCTGAGTGCCTGCAGTGTGCCTGGGGCATGGATCTGCACTACAAAGAGTGTGACTTGAGGGGGAATTTCAATTTGGGAGGTAATCTACAGATTTAATATTTGCTACATTATATTCTATTGATGAAACCTCTGTGATAAATTTGTGGTCCATGTGTTTGCAAGCACAGAGCTTCAAGATAACCCAGTCTATTTCATTTTCCCAGCGCAGTGTGGTGGGGGCTTATGCAGGTGGAATTGTAAAAATCTCATTTAAAAAGCAAGGCATTTGAAAATCTCCATACTCTTAGAACACAGTTCTTATTCAAAATATTAAATTATTGATATGGCACTCCCACCAGCTAATCGAAGTGAATGCCAACAGAGATGCCATTTGAATGCATAGCCACTAAATATTAGACTTGCTAGGGCTTCGGTGAGTCTACTTTCTGAAATTCATCTCAAAGTTACAGCATAAATTAAGACAAATGTTTATAATATATAGGTTACGGCATTATTGATAATAGAAAGCATTGGAAACAATCTACTCCATCATAGACATATTTGTGCACATGCACATATCCACCATTTACATTAGCATATATTTTACATACACATACATTAGTATATGTGTGTGCATATAAGATATGCCAAGTACATGCCTTTATTTGTATTTATATATACATCTCTGCATACTTGTAAATGTACGTGTTTTGCTATAGGTATGTCAACAAAAGAATGCCCAACTTATGGAAAAGTTTTATGAGAGTTTCTTTGAGCCCAGTTTTGAGGACACAATTGTCTAGAAGCAAAATCTCAATGGATTGAGAAAATGCTCTGGAGAATGTCAGTGTTGCAGCTCATTTTACATGTTAGAGTCCAAGGAGAAAACCTAAGGGGAGTTACTTGGGATTCATTTGTGGTGGATTAAGGGCACCAGACAAAGCAAGGTGGGAAAATCCCTAGACTGGGAACAGAGCAAAGTGGAAAAACAGATAGTTTTCACATTGGTAGGTAGACGATCGTTCATGAGTATCACTTACAGCACACAGAGAGGATACTCCGGCAACAAGATAACAAGGAAGGGCTCTGGGGCCTTGTGCTCTGGTGCCCGAGGTCGTGCCCAAGGGGGTTCAAAAAGAAAATTACTCTGACACTTCAAGGGCATGTCAGCCTATGTGCAAAAAAGCAATGGACTGAGCTCACTTAAGGTAAAGACTGACCTTCGCTAAGGAAGCTGTAGGTCTGAGATGTGCCTACCCTGTCTGACCTGCCCAGTTAGGAATGTATAATCAGTCCATCCTGCGTGGTTACTTTTTGGTCACTGAGTTTGTCAGGCCTCCCTTGTGGCCACCTGGAGCATGTCAGCCTTATTCCATAGCCCCTTTTTTTCATCACAGGTATATATGTGTATAGTTGTGTTCATATTTGCTTATATGTATGCAGATATGTATGGGCACATAGATAGAAAAAGAGAAAGGAAAAATATATAATATCAGAATGTTTACAATGAACTGTGGAATTATGGATAATTTTTGTTTTCTTTATCATCATTTTTAATCCAAATTTACCATATTAAATAAGTAATAACTTTATAATCAGAAAAACGACAGCGATGGTTATTCTAAAAACTGGGATAGTGTGGTAGGAATTTCTTCAATTCACAACTGTACCAAGAGTACGTAACTGTTAAACAAGAAATGGATTGGAGAACTCAGTTCCCAGAAGTGGAATCATTCATAGTGACGAGCAGGGCTTAGGATATGCACTCTTTATCTTTCAACCCAACACACACATCTCTGCTTTGCTAAAGCCAAGTCAGATGAATGCCAAAGGATGCAAAGGTAAGGGTGAGGTGTTACAGTCAGAAAGGGAGGTAGGAACAATGATTGACCACGAACTGTGGGCCATGCCCAACCTCGCGACAGGGAGCTCTCATTTGCCAATTGGTTTCGTCTTCACAACACCCTGGGAGATAAAGTGCCCAAGGCCACACTGAACAGCAAGTGGCAGAGATGTTTTTCTTTTGTTGCTTATTTCACTTGGGACAATAAGAAGTAGGGACACTAGATGCTCTTCCTGCTTCAGTAAAATGGGAGCGAGTTCGCCCCCACTGTGTATATTACCTTTCATTCCCTTTTTCCACCCCTTGAATCATCTCCTCTGGTCTCAGAAACTCCCTTCTGTTTAAGAAGAAATAGATTATCATGCATGGATGTTCTAACATGTTTACGTATGAATTTGTAGTTAGTGTCCAAGAATAAATAAAATAAGAACAAGATGCACTTATTATGGGAAGTACTTCCTGTACTTGGCATGCGACTTACTGAGTCCACTTAAATTTTGACTGAGGCAGATATGCGAAATAAATGTATATATTTTAAAGTCAGTTTCCCTCCTAATTTGATTGAATTATTGATGAACTATTTAATGGTTAATAACTCAGGTACTAAAAGACTCACATAGTTGAAGTTCTAAAATTTATTTGGCTGGATTTTATCCTGAATACCTTGTTCTTTCTAATGGCATTTCCCTAATATTAATGCTGAACTGAAACCAAAAATAGCAAGGGGGTAAGAACTCAGAATAGCAGGAACTGAGAAGATCAGTGTAATCAGTAAATTAGGGCTATGTACAAATCATGCAATTGGCATCATGGGAGCAGCGAGAACCACGCCATGTGGAGAAGAGAACACTCGACGTTGATAACTTTGATTAGCATTAACTTTGATCGCATAATTCAGTTACTTCCAGGATGTTTCATGATGCTAATAAATAAAAGATGACACTCTTTAAGAATGGTGGCTTCTATAGTATTAGCCAGAGGCAGCCGAAATGTGGGATGGGGTGTGATTTTTTCCGCCAGTGTTCTTTAAAATAGGCTAGGACTGGGAAACCGAAATGGAGCTGGCTCTCAAAACAAGGGAGGCAGAGATGTTGCTGGACATCTCGGGGAGATTTATTTATCCAGCAACTGGCTTTGCTTTCAGACCTGGCTCCTCCTCCCTCTCTGCTCTCCCGTCCCATTTCTCCCAGTGCCTCCAGCCAGCCAGTGTCCTCCCGATTCCCTGCTTGCTTAGCTCTGGATGGTGTTTCCTTTGACTGCCCCCTGATATCCAATGGAGTCCCCACCTCTGGTTCTTTATTGGTTCTAAGTATATTTATGTGCCTTGTATCCCAGCACCCCTCTCTCTTCCTCTTAGTAGATTCAAAGCAGTTAAGGGGTTTCCACAATGTCACAAGGTCAAGTCCTCTGCTGATGTAAGCCTTTGTCTATCTTCCACAACACCTCACTGCTCCAATGGCTTTATTCTCCTCATTCTCCTGCACTAACTGGAACAAAGGTGGTTATCCTTGATCAAGGTTACAAAGGGTGATAGCAGCACAAAGCCTCTGAACTGAAAGTCAGTTTCCAGCAAGTTTCTCTGACAGCAATCCAGTGAGTAAATAGACCTTTCAGAATCCACACCAAGTCCAGGTTCCTTGGATGCGCCTGATGACGACCAGCTTATTTCTCCTGGTTCTACCTCTGGACAGTCTTTGGACTATATTTTTAGTGAATTGAAATCTGTGCCCTTAAACACTACCTTTTGATTCTAGCTGTGCATATGGAGCCAGGTGATAATGATGTTAACTAACCTAAACTTTGCTTACTATGTCAGGGAAGGTTCTCAAATACTTTAAGCACATTAATTTAAATATTAACTCAGAGAATCTAGATGATGGTACAATTGAACCTTTGTTTTAAGATAAGGAAACTATGCTAGAAAGAAGTGATTTCTAAGAAGTGGCAGAGCCAGATTTGAAACTAAGCCTGGAGCTCCGAACCAGCACACTCAGCCACCTATCACTACTTTCTCGTGATCACGTTTAACGTGTGCTTATAACAGACTTCCACTTTTGACACATAAACAATTACTTTCTTTCATGTTTTAAAGCCACTCAAAAAGTTGACATGGTTATGCTTTTTTTTAATAGACACATTGATGTTCATATAAAGAGCACGGTGTGCTGGGGATAGAATGCTCTTTAGAGAATTTAGGCATTAATAGTCTATACTTAAATCAGACTGCCCAGGTACCTAATCTGGTTTTGCTGTTTACTAGCCATTATAACACTGGACAAATAATTTACACAATCTGTATCTCTGTTCCTTCATTTCTTTAAGTGTATGTAATAACATATCTTGTTCATATGATTTTTTTTAGTTTAAATCAAATGTTTGGAATATTGCCTGCCAATAAATATTAGCTGCTACTGTTCATAATGACATGATTAAATGTAATAATATACTTAAGCATCCTATCTCTGAGCCTACTCCTTGGAAATCACCTGTTTTATATTCATTATTATTATCCCATTTCTATTATTATTTGATGTTTTCACATATGTTCTTTAAAATCCAAAGCCATGAGGAATGTGAATATGAAATCTCAGAGTCTTTTTTATACCCAATGGGTAGACAGCTTCAAGTACCCTGGGCAGACTCATCTTACCCTTCCTGTGAACCCCAACACCTAACAACTGAGTTTATAGAGTCACTTTTTATGTTCTGATTAGATATATGTACTCCTTATTTCTTTCCTTTGTGAAGGTGTCAGGGATTCAGTCTCTTTTTTCAACCATCTGAAGCTACAACTATGCACATTAAGTTCTTTATAAACCTTATCTCTTAATTATTATGGCAACACTGTGATGTGTATCTTTTACTCCATTACACATCAGAGAAAAGTGGAGCATGTGAGAGGCCTAACCAAGAAGCTCAGGAAGTGACCCAGTGGGAATTCAGACTGATTACTTCAAAAAACCAGAGTCTGAACAGTGTGCTTCATATTTCCACTTACCACGGGAAAAGCAGTTCTTGTGCCCATCTGAGCTAGAATTCCAGCGATTGATTGTGCTCCTGTGCCTTCACTGCTGTAGGGACTAGAAACCAGATACATTAAGAGTCTTCTTGGAGCTCTTGCAGTCTAGTGGTATATACTCAGCATGCCCAAGAATAAAGGTAGAGCAAAGTAAACATATATAACATGGAAAAAAAAATACAGCATGTCCTGAAGACTAGAGAAACTTGAATGTGTTTATATGCACCAACCAAAGGAGCATTTTTATTACCCATTGATAAGACCAGAATTCAGGTCTAGCGGGAGAGGTTGGTCACTTGGCAGTTGAACTTAATGAACTACCCAAGGCAATAAGTGTTGGGAACTTGTCCATGACCTTCTCCCTGCCTTCTCTGTCATTCTCGAAGTTACAAGTATTTGTGAGTGGAAAAATTCAAGCTTTAAAGACCTTAAATAACAAATTAAATGAAGCTGAAAGACTGTTTACATAAATTACAAGCATGTATTAGAATGATACTGAAAGTTAGTTGACTGGTTTGCCTAAAAAATAATAAAAATAGCTTAATTAGATTTTTCTATGTGCTAGTCAGAGAGGTGTTGAACTTTTACCCATAAGAGTCATGCTTAGGCATGTGTGTACACACACACATACACACACACACACAGACAATAAAATGGATTAAAGCTTCCAGAAGCATGTTCTTGTCACATTCCTCCAAGAGCAGCATTTAAATACCATCTCACTTGATTCCATCGCAGGTCTGAAAATGACTCCCCTCCATTTGATAATGGACCTTTACTTAGAAGTCCTGTTGTACCCTGAGACTCTCAGGCGATACCATTAATGCTGCATAAAACACCACAAAATACCAGGAGATCAAACCAAGCAGCAATTACTGAAAACATTTTTCTGATATCTCCCCAGATTTTTCTTTGGGGAGTGCTAACTCCGTAAGTATTCACTATACATAAACAAAGCATGGGCTATAACTCTGCAGAGAACTTAGATTCTTGTCTAAAATGTTTTGCTTCGTTTGATAAAATAGTCTTTGGGGGAAACTCTAATGGACAAAAGCTAAAGATCTAAAGAAAGAAAACCTGACCCATTTGAAAGTGAATAGGGGGCTGCAGAGCAAAGTAAAAAATATGCTGGTGCTTACTCAAAAAATGCTGACTTCCTCCGGTAGGTCATCCTATAGGTCCACCTTACGCCACATAATAGTGTAATTAAAAAGCGCTGATGTTGGGTACCAGGAAGAATCTGCCCTCTTCAACCCTTGTTGAAGCAGCAATAAGTCTAAACTTGAGGAGGAGTCACTACGTAGATTCTGTGATGGCAATTTTACCTATAGCCTTGGATACAATCAAACCTCATTAACTCAGACTCCGCTAATTCTGAGTTTACAAAAATTCAGATATGACTTAAGAATTGATTCTTGCTGAGCTAAAAACTCCAGGTAATTTCCTCTTTTGTGAGTATCAGGGTCTTATTCACAAGAGCAGTACAGTCACACTTTGTAGTGGTTACATCAACAAAGGGCTAGTTATTCAAAGTTCTACTGCAATGTTTGTATCCTCATTTCCCACAGAAACTTATTACTCTGGGAAGTAGAAATATTAGGCAGACCTATTTATTTCAAGCACAAAAAAAAAAAACAGTGGTATTGAAAGAATAGAGTTAAATATACCACAAGGTAAATTTAGTGTTTGAGTTCAGATGCTGGAATTATGGGTAATTTTAGACTCTATGTTTTTTTTACTTTTCATTTCATTTTAAAAAAGCAAGTAACATTGTCCAATGTTTAGAGCACAGAAAAAAAAATTTGGAGGATTTGGAAAATAGTGGACATGTACAAATATTACTAATTAATGTTGTCAGCTCCTCCTGCCTAAGTCCAATAAATATACCCATGTCACTTTAGTTTATAATAAAAATTGAGATAAATGCATTTTTATTAGTGATACTTAAAAATGTCATAAACTAGTTCATTAAATGTTTTCCTTCTGAAAGATGGTCAGTGGGATATGATCTGACTTGATGAAGCTGATAATCTTTGGGAGCAAAATGAGTAATTATAAAAGCAGCATTAATTTTTTTCAGCAAGTGGTAAAAAATTTATTCTTTCAGGATGCTAAATTATGAAATTATAACAATAGCTACTGTTATCATTGATCCCTTACTCTACTGCCAGTTAGATCTCTAAATATTTCCCATTTATTTTCCTATCCGAGTCATTTATAAGAGCAAGTGGTGAACTTCTTCCCTCAACCCCATCCTACAGCAGCTCCAGAGCTTTTTCATCTGGATTCCCTGGCTGGGGTTCCGTGGAACTGAACGGCAGGGCTGTGAATGTGAGTGTAGATGTGCATTTCTGATCTCAGTAAGAACGGGGCGCGTTATCTGCGGTCTATCTAGCACACAGCCCATTAAAATGAAAAGATGTCTTCCCCTTCCCCCCCACCCCCACCACGGTAAGCTTATTCCTGGATTATCATCGTCTCTACATCTTCGCTCCTGGTCATGTGGTCTATGGACAGGAATTGGCGCACACGCTGCTTATTGCTAGTACACAAATGAAAAGTGTTTAGAAACGTTTATGACCATTGCTGTGACATTCAAGCCCCTCGTCAGTGGACTTGTGTCATTGCACTGTTTACTGGTTGGTTTTAGTGTTGTCCATCATGGGTGGTGGATTACATTTAGTTGATAAATGGATTAGAAAGAAAACAACTGCTCCTTCAGCCCTGATAGTCTGGGAAACACTGGCCCGCACACAGAGGATACAATGCATGCAAAACACATTGTCGGGCTGTATCTGAGAAGGCTGCCTACCATACCAGTTCCCATAGACAATCAGTCACACACTGTAAGTACCGTGAGGGCAGGAGCATCTGATTCATTCCCCACTGTAGGCCTAGCAAGTTGCACGGTGTTTAGTGTGCGAGACACTCAGTAAGTTCTTGTTGAGTAACCACATAAACAATGACAGCACAGCTTATGATGATAGACTCTCGACTCTTAGATTAGGACAAACTCCAGGAAATAGTGAAAGATCAGTGTACATATTAAAAACAAAGCAAAGTAAAAGGCAAAATAAAGAAGCAAAACATTTTTGGATTATAAATATGGGTCCCTACTTCCTAGGGCTTGACTGTGGACAAACTATGGCTAGTTCTTGACATACACAGCCCCACAATTCCTTAGTGAAGTGGATTTAGAAATAAATATCAGAGTCTTGGTGTATATCGCTTGCCATATTTAGTGTATATATTTTCACTTATGCCAATTGAATATCATTTTTAATCTATGACAACCATTAATTTCTTTGTCATGATGAAGTCTCAAGTTAAAACACCTGTTAGAGTACTGTAATATATAAATAAAGAAAATCTACACCCTGGGTTAAAACCACAATTTAGTTCCATGCTATTTTTGGTAGCATCTAGGCATATGTAGCTATTTATATTTAAATTAATTTAAATTAAATAATTTAAATTTTAGTTCCTTAACCATACTAACCACATTTCAGGAGGTCAGTAACCAAATGTGGTTAGTGGCTGCCACACTTGGAACAGAGTCCACGTATTGGACATATGGAGATAAGACATTTCCATCACTCTAGAATGTTCCATTGGATGGCAGTGTTCTGGTTGCTTCTGACTAAGGTGGGCAAAGCCAGTAAGCAGTGCCCTTTGTATAATGTTGTCTCCCTCAAGCTTACTACATTCTGCTATGCCCAGGATGTGATATGCCAAGTATAGTCCTGTTTAAGCCTGTTGTCCGGGAATAAATATTAATAGGGATCTTTTCATTCTTAAAAATGTTCCAGTTTGGTCCATTCATTCTGACCACCTAATTGCCTCATTGGATATTACACAATGTATCATTTCCTCCATTTCAAGCTGTTTTATTTTGTTTTTTGTTTGTTTGTTTGTTGTTTACCTTTCTAGGCTTCTCTTTCCTCGTATGTAAAATGAAGAGAGTAGTAGCTACCTCTTCAGGTTCTGTCTTGTACTACTCTCTCCTTCTACTTCCTGCAATGATTCCTGTAAAAAAGACATTTCTAAAAGGCAGAACTTTTGCATCCTTGTGCTTTGCAGTGTTTATTATATAATGTTATTGTTATATATTATACAATATGATTATATAATACACACTCAAAAGTACCTATTATATGGTTACATAACAGATACTAGAACATCTATTATATAACATAATTATGTAATAGGCATTAAAAAGCATATGCTTCCTGAGAAAATTTTCAAAAGGCATTTTCCCCCCATTATCCCCTCCCACCTCCCCTCTAGTTACTGTCAAATTGTTCTTAATTTCAATGGTGGGAAGGGAGAGAGGGTTTTCAGGAACAACTATAAAGGACACATGGACAAAACCAAGGGGGGGGTGGAAGCAGGGGTGGGGGTGGGGATGGCTGGGGTGGAGGGGAGTGGTAGGTGGTAATGCAGACAACTGTAATTGAACAACAATAAAATAATTTTACAGAACCATAAGAGCACACCATCTCAAAAAAAAGACATTTTCTACCCCTCCCTGTCCCAGTACAACAAGGGCTACACATTCAGTTTATCATCAGCTGGTCAGGTGTTCTCCCCTGCTGCTTTGACTCTTGAGTGTGTGGTGGACGCTGGTTAGACAGTGTGTGTTACGGCTGAAATGATGGTGTATTGTCCTGGCTGCTCCTGCTGCCGAGCCCTACTTGTTTTTCCAATCCAGTTCTCCAACCCCCCAGGAATCCTGTGAGCCTCTCATGCACTTCCATTAAATTCTACTTTTGCTTAAAGTAAACAGAATCCCTTCTTCTGTAATTTGCCCCCAAGACCCTACACAGTACAACAACCTTGAAGAGAATTTTTAACTTGGAAATTACCAGTGGTACTACATGTATTAAGCAACTCGACACGTTTTTGTGGCAAAGTGCTAATACAGAGGCTCACAGAGACCTCGCACTAACTCCACTCCAGATGCACACAACATCACCTATGTAATCATATGTTCCTCCACAAATTAAGATTGTAAGGGTAAGATTAGAGAGTTCCCTTCTTCAGAAGATTCTTCTTCAGATGCCATCACAGTTTCCCCAGATGTTTATTAAGCATACATTCCCTTTAAAATCTGCTTCCAACTGCAAGACAGCTTCTGTCTTTGCTGATGCTCAGCTGTATTATTATGTGGGTCACAGTCAACTCTCCACATTTTCACTATCTAATTATTGTTTATGGTTTTCCTTTGGATCCTGTACTTCAATTACCTACTCTGTATTGAACAAACATACTAAATTTCCCTCTATTTATTATATCGTCCTTAAATTGTATCGCCCATCTAGGATAATGGGTATTGCTTGCACATTTGTAACATTTCAAATAGCCTAAATTTCTTGATAGCTTAAGTGTAGGGTGTGCAACTGTGGGTTTTGAATACCGCATATTGGAAAAATGATAGACTTCTCGAGTTCTCCTAGCTGTGTGTTTTTATATTAACGTTAATTTCCCCCTTGGTAGGAGCTGTCACGTGGTCATGGCTGTATCATTGAAAAGTCTACAGAATAAAGACACACTATCCTCTCAACTGAAAACCGCTCAACATTCTCATTTAAAAAAACCAAACCACAGAGGCAGCTAAATTTGCAAGGAGAAATTCTATTAGCATCTGGGGAGTCACTTCTTCGTTTGAAGAGACTGAGAAACATGGCTACAGAGACTGAGGACACCGTGCCGTCCTCCCTATTGTTGAGATTTGTGAAGGCAGATCTCTGACTGCCAGGAAGTCCCTGGGCTGCCTATCATAACCTGTAATCAGTTGCAGCTGATTATTCAACTCTGGTCATTTTCATCTACAAACAAATTCACAACATTTCCAGACAAATATGGATGGGCTGGTGAATTTAAATTTCAAATGAAAAAATATCATCCTGTAATGAGTTCACATACCTTTTATTTAGACTTCCAAATGCCAGCATAATGTGATTAGTTTTGATGTTGTTTCTTTCCACCACTTATGAGAAATCACATCATCAATCATATTATCAAAATTAGATGTGGAGAAGACCTAGCATGTCACCAGGACCCTCCCCTGTGCCAGTACAGACTTGTTTCAGGCAGTCTGCTGTACTTTTTAATATTTTCTTCAATCTAATATTAAGCTTCCCCTGTGATCAAGCATCTACTGTTTCCGCAGTAATGACATAAATATAAGGAATGAGAGTTTTCTTAAGAGGATGCATCTATGTATGTCTTCTCTGGCTTTTCAGTAAAGAAAGTTCATATCTAGAAAATAAAGATACATCCAATATATTGCTATTGTGATCAATAAGTTCAGTTGGAATCTATAATTATTCCTAATATTCGCATATAATTTCATATATGTTATGCCAGTTATACACATTAGAGTGGTCATTGTTATTTTAGTGACATTATATTCTTTTAACAAAAATTTATTGGGAGCCCTTATGAGCCTTCAATTTGTAATACATACAGGGAGGGGTAAAAGTACGTTTGCGTATACAAACCACAGTTTATTCTTGTATTATTATTTATTAATTATTCTATTATTTTCCATGTGAGCAATTATAAACCTACTTTTGCCCCACCCTGTATGCCTGTATATGTTGTATGTGCATGAACATATATATAAACCATGTACATAGTATATCATATGTATTCACTTACCTTTTAAAAGCAGTATATTTATACATGCATGAACATGGGCTCATAAACATGTAAAAAGAAAACCAGAAGACTATACACCACTAAGTTAATGTCTAGCTCTGAGAGCGAGGAGAATTAAATGATTTTTGTTTTCCTTTTTTTTTTAAAGATGCATTTCTACATTTAGAGTAATTTGTGCTCATTTTAAAATATGACTCTAGCCCTACCTGGTGTGGCTCAGTGGATTGAGTGCCGGCCTGTGAACCACAGGGTCACTGGTTTGACTCCTAGTCAGGGTTGCGGGCCAGGTCGCCAGTGCGGAGCACGCAAGAGACAACCACACACTGATGTTTCTCTCCCTCTGTTTCTCCCTGCTTTCCCCTCTCTCTAAAAATAAAATAATAAAATCTTTTAAAAAATTTAAAAAAACAATTTATTGAGTTTATTAAACAGTTTTAACTTGATGAGTTATAAGTATAAGATACTTTTATTTTCTCCAATATATGTCTTCAAACTTGCTCTGTCAAATTATCTCCTCACATCCTTCAAAATGTGAACTTTCATGTACATTTTGATTATTAAAATTTCAGTCCAGGTTATGATTTTGAACTCAAGTTTAAGAGTGCAGATGCTGGAGCCAGATTCTGCTGATCTGAATCCCAGAACCACCACTGACTAGCTTTGGTTTCTTGGGTTAGACCCTCAAATTCAAATGGTTTCCATTTCCTCAGCAATCAAAAGTAGATAATTTTGAAAAAAACCTACATTACATAGCTTTAATGATTTGCTCTTTGTGGAGAACTTGGAATATTGCCTGACATAAAATGAAAGAAATACGTTAGCTCTTATTATAATAATTAGTATTTTCATTATTATTATTTTATCACTCCCCCCAATATAGACTTACCCATGGCTCAAAGAGATCTGAGGTTGAGATGGGCCGTCATTGTCCTTCTTCATTCTATTTTACTTTCTCCCTACTTTCAAAGCTTTGCCAGATATGAAGGAGAGGAAGGGGAGTGGGTAAGGAAGAAACCATTTGCTCAGACTTGTTGGTTGTGGAGCAGTGTTCCTAATATCACAATGGCTTGGTCCGTTCCATTCACTGTTGGTGTTCTGCCAGTGGATTGGTCTCTACGTGGAGACTGTATGTAGTTCTGCCGAGGCAGTGATCAGCTTTAATCCAACACTTTCACTTAGCCCGTTTAGAAAGGGAGTCATGACTCTCTTCAGCTCTTAACAGGGAACCATGCCTCCCACATGTTGTCTCAGTTTTGAACACTTGGCCAGCCCAGGGTACCTGCTTCTACCTCAAAGCATTGGGCTCTTCAAAATCAGAAAGAGCTGTTTTCTTCATTAATGCCCTTCAAGGGTTGCAGGGAACAGGGATGGAGTGGGAAGTTTTTCACCCTCTTCCTAGGCATACTACATTGTGATCCTTTTTTGTGATCCCTAGACAATAACCAGATCTCAGTCTTTGTGACACTTTTCATAAATAAAAAATGCATACATACTTATGACCAATGTAAATATCACATTTATTATCCCTCGCAAATTTGACAGGAAGAAAATGTAGATCCAAAGCTTTGCAAACCTGGTGATATTCAATAAATCATAATTACCCAATTCATGAGTGAATTTAGGTATGCAGTCAAGCAGTGAATAATCCTGTGCATGTGTAATTGAATGCTCAAAGAGATGACCATAATCCCCAGTTGAGGGTCAAACAATCGTTTGGGGGCTCTTGCCAAGGTAAGACTTAGTTTCATTTCTCATGGGTGGCCCCCTGCTTGAAACGCTGGCACATTGGCAGAGTGCAATCATGAGCCCCATTAGACATGCAATTGCCAGCTTTGCCAATGCTGCACAGATACACCTTCTCAAAAACAGAGCACTTAGACTGTCTACTCCTATCCCAATGATACTGCTGAAATTCAGTAGGATAAGTGAAGCAGGTAGACAAGGCCACGTGAAAGCCAAACTATTACGCATAGTGGATCCCAAAGTGAGGTGTGTTTTAAATATATCAGGATTAGAAATAATGTGTGTAGCACACCTTGTGTACTTCCTCAACAAGAGATGGCTGCATCACTGTCTACTAATCACCTAAGACACAGCAACACACATTCTTATTTTAAGAGGAATGATTATGTAAAGCCAGTCTCTTGCCCTCTTGGGTAATCCAGAGGTGAATCCCAGTTAAACCACCCTGTGAAGGTGATACTATGAGCTCCATTTTACTGATAAGAAAATTAAGTGGAGGTCTGTTTTGATCCATTTGGGCCCTTATAACAAATTATCATGGAATGGATAGCTTGTAAACAACAGAAAATGATTTCTCACAGTTTTGGAGGCTGGACTTGAAGATCAGGACACCACTGTGTCCAGGTACTAGTGAAGGCTCTCTCACAGAATGCAGGCTTCTGACTTCTCACTCTGTCCTCATCTGGTGGAGGGCATGGGGAATCTCTATGTTTCATTTGCTTGTTTGTTTGTTTGTTTAAAGTGAGAATACTAATCCCAACCAGTGACTCCCATTTCTGTGCAATTAACACTCTAGGATGGTATAGACAGCTCTTCATATTCTGGCCTTGCCTACCTCCTAAAATATCCATCATGCATCTTCTATGCCATGTTTATAACCCTCTGTGTTTCTCAGCTTGTATTTTTGATTGTGAAAGAGTAGCTGGCTGTCCACTTAAGGTCATGTTGCTCCTTCCATAGTGTACAGTTAACACTAGGATGGGGTTTCCCAGATAAGGTCTACATCTCTCAGTCCATTTGCATCAAGACAGAAGCAGTGAGGTCAATTTTTTACCCATGGATCATAAACAGAAGGGATTAGTGTCACTTCCCAGCTAAGGCTGTGAGAAGCAGATGTGTCTTCTCCACACTCTTTGCCCTCCCCCTTGCTGGATGCAGAGTAATCAAAGTTCTAGGGAAGGCTGAGCTCACCAGTTGGAAGGACTGTTCATCTTAGAAACATCGAGTTAACGATAGTTGACTCTTGATCAGAAGCGGCTAGTGTAGATTTTTATGTGAGTGAGAAATTAATTTCTTTTTTTTAAGTAACTAAAATTGAGTTATATATTTAGTTATAGTATCTGGTCTTATCTGATTAATATATGGTTTCATCTACCCTATCTACCTAGTCTGTGCTTCCCACTATAGGTATACATCCTTCAACGAGCAGCAAAAATGCAACCTCCTTCACATCTCTTCCTGAATCCCTCAGTCACAGTTACTACTTCCTGCAATTGCATTTCCTTAGCTGTTTATCTTATAATTAATTCTGTCCATAGAAGCACTCACCACAAAATTATGAGCTGCTATGGGCAGGAATTCTATCTTAATCACTTTGTACCCTCCAGAGTGTCAAACACAGTATCTCACAAACAGTAGGTGCTCAATAAGTGTCTGTTACATTAAATCGAATTCATATATCTGAGTGATTAATATGTTTCTTTCATTCAAGATCTTAGGGCTGGTATGAAAAAAAAAGAAATCCATTACTTCAGTCTGACTCTTTAACTTGGCCGATTAGAGTGAAATAAAAATGTGTCCGGGATAAAATGAAAATTCATTGTTTTACATAAGATATAGAAATTTTGAGAAATACATTGATTTACTGTATTTAGGCCAGTGAAAAATCTGTTGGTTTAAGCTAACTGCCATTAGTTTCAATTAAAATGTATCGATTTGGGTAAATGTTGGTTAGGATAAATGTTGCCTGACTGTTGGGAAAAAAAAACACAAAACAACAACAGCGACAGTATTTGCTTCAGCTTGCCTGGGAGCAGTCAGAGAGAGGCAGGAGAGCAGTTGTGTGGGAGTGCGAGAGTGAGTGGTGGGCTGGCAGCGGGCAGACTTCCCTCCTTGTGCCCGCTTCACTGGAAGAGGACAAAAGGAGGTGGCCAATTAGTGGGTCACTACCCTTTGACTGTATACTAACTACAGCCCAGAAGTGAGTGAAAGAGTATTGGAAGAAAAGTTTGCTTAAATCAGAATGCTTCTCTGGGGGGCCCAAACAGGTCACTTTTGTTAGTTCATTTAAAAAGTGAGATTCAGCCCTGGCTGGCGTAGCTCAATGGATTGAGCGCGGGCTGTAAACCAAAGCATCGCAGGTTCGATTCCCAGTCAGGGCACATGTCTGGGTTGCGGGCCAGGTCCCCAGTGGGGACCACATGAGAGGCAACCACACATTGATGTTTCTCTCTCTCTCCTTCTCCCTCCCTTCCCCTCTCTAAAAATAAATAAATAAATAAAATCTTTAAAAAAAAATAAAAAGTGAGATTCAGTGATCTGTGTTCATCATGACAAAACAATTGAGTCTAGTTGGGGGACAATAGTTTTTACTTTTTGACAGATGGCTTTAATGCTTTTATTAGGTTGAACAATATGACAAAGGCATTTTTTATGGTCAGAAACAGTTGAACATTGGAAATTGCATATGGTTCAGTAGATATTGCCTAAGCATCATGAGAAAAAGAAACAAATCGTACTTTTTTTCATTGATATTTTTAACTATGATTATTTGTCTTCCCTTCTGATCTTTGAGGGCAGGAAGCACACACAAGCACACGGCACGGGCACGTACACTTGCGGACATGCGCACCTGCTACCTTTCCATCATCTCTGCATCAGCGGTCCCAAGGAAGGCAGGCATTGGAACAACACAGCTAATATTTGAGAAAGGAGTGCAGAAACGCACACGTGGAGGTGTTAAATAATGGCAGATAAGACTAGGAAAAAAGGAACAGAAAATAATTGAGAATTTCAGTTAATGAATTTATTTAACCCTGTAGATGTTTTTCATTGGAAAAACACATATTCTTTCTTTCTATGTGTTTTTCATCACTGGAAGGAACCAGATGTCTTGGCCATGAATACTGTGTAAAACACACATAAATTAAGCAAGTGCATAGCATAAATTTGGCAAGTGCATAACAAGTTAAGGGTATAGAGAAGATGCCTGTGAAAATTGGGGCAAATGATGGAGACATCTGAGTACTGTGAACATCGGAAGGGGCAGGGCAATCGTTGCAGGAGCCCCTGTGTGGAGTATCTGGCGAGGCAGGGATGTTCAGAGGGAGGGCCACAATGCACTCAAACATGCAAAATAAAGTAAAAAGGAAAACTCCTTCAAAATATGAATAGGAAAAGAGCAAAATTAAATGCAAAATGTGTGAATGAATTTTATTTCTTACTTCTTTATCTCCTTCTGTTTTTGAAATGAGGTACAGTTATTGTTTTAGACTATTTGTTTTTGCTTTATTTAATTACAGAAGCTATTTTACTTGCAAATCTTTCAAATCTAGGAAAAGGCATTATCTCAGCTGATTGTAAATGTCAGAAGGGTCCACAAGCCCAGCGTTATCTCCACAGTTACTGAGCGACAACATCTCTTTCTTTTGACTCCTAACAGTCCTTAGGTTGTACCATTTTAAGTTTTGGCCAAGTATCTCTTCTTTAAAATAATTATACATTAGAGTAGAATTCAGGAGAAATAACTCTTTTTCATGGGCTCTCTTTCTAATTCCTGGGTAACATTAGACAAGGCCTTTAAACTGTCTGCAGTTTTTGATCTATAAAGCAGAGGTAATGTAAATAATTCTTTTGTTTCTTAATTATTGTAAAAACAAAATAAAATAAAATAAAATAATGTTAGGTGTTATACAATAAATGCAAAAAGTCATCACTGAGAGACATCAATGAACAGGTGATATGCAGGGCAATTTCATGTACTTTACCTTCCCATTTAATTCTAATGGCAGTCATGTGATATGGACTTAAAAAAATGAGGCTCACCTGTCAGACATTAAGCACTATATCCAAATATAAAATAGGCACTTAGCAAATATTTTATGAATCAATTGATGCATTGCTCCCTAGCGCTCTCTTTAGGTATTCCTCCTATTTAATTATTTACCTAAAATAGAACCTTGGCAATATAACATAATGTGTGTAAGGGAAAATCTATGCTACAAATAAAAAGATTGAATTATGAAGAATTTGATGAATACCAATTCATCCAAAGTTTCTTCCAACTTTAGAGTTCTGCTTATTTGATCAGCTTCATGGTGTGCATAGTCAGAGGGAGTGATATCAAATTGAGTTTTTATTATCATTTAAAATATTATGTAAGAATGTTTGACATTCACTCAGTCATTCAGCCAGTCAACACATATTTCAGCGTCACTTGGTTCTAGATTCAGTGGAGAACAAAACCAGGTAACTCCTGCCTTCAGAGGGTTTCTTGAGCAGTGCAAGAGATAGATGTTACTCAACATGATAAAAAGCAACTTGCGATCTCGCTACAGTGGTGGGTGTGACCTGTTGCAACAGCCTTTAAAACAAGAGTTTGCCTCAGTGAGACGGATAAGAAAACTTGAGCTGAAATATGAGAAGTGATTAAAAAAAGGAAAGTGTGTCCACAGCAGGAGGAACAGCATGGAAAACAGTCTGTAGCACAAGACAGAAGGCTGGAGTGCTGAGAATAAAGAAAATCCTGTTGCCTGTGTTAGGTGGTCAACGTTAAATGTCTGTCTCTTCTTCAAAAGAGCACAGAACCAGTCGAGAGAGGCAGAGGCAGCAGACGGATGCGGGCAGCACAAAAGGCTGGGCGTGTTACTCAAAGTGGCGTGCTCATCACAGGGAAGCAGGTGTGCAGGGGGTGAGTAATTCTACCCCCACCAAAAAAAAAAAAATAAAGGAAAAGTGTTTTCAGGAAGAGGACACAGATATAGCCAGGGCTAGACACTAAGTTCAGTCTTAAAGGTGACTTGAAAGGATTCTGTCTTAGGAGTAACAAGAAGTCAATAAAGAATTTAAGAGGCATAGGTTGAAGATGACATTTTAAAAAGCTATTTCTAGCTGTTGTGAAGAAAAAGGATAGGGAAAGGAGAATGGTGAGGAAATTATTGTGGAGGCACGGCCAGAGAGGGTGGTGGCTAGACTAGGGTGGTGTTCACAGTGTTGGCGATAGGGAGATGCAGGCAGGCATGAGAGCTGCTTAGTACATGGAGAGGACAGGGTTTGTTCCAGGGTTTAAATTTGCGGAGTAATGGGAATATCAACACCGACTTATGTCATGGAGAATGATAGATGCTGGTTTGATGTAATGGTATTGAGAAAACCTGAATGGCAACCAGGTTTCAGGAAAAAAAAATTCAAGATGGTGTTTGAGCCTATTTAGTAGTAGATGACTTTGGTCAATCATTTGCCTCCATGTTAATACTTCAAAATTATACATTCACTTGATGTATCTCAGCCATGTTGCTTATACTACGTAATTATATGAAAAACTTTTTTTTCCAGATCTACCTGTCAAGTAACCATTATAAATTTCATAACAGTGGAATATAAATCAATGTGGCTTCAGTGTGTTTATAATATTCTAAACCACTACTCTATTCAGAGATTATTTTAGAGTTTTGAAAGGTGATTTTTTTTCTTTTGCCTTAGTTATGTGCGAATTTCTGTGATGTAATTGCCAGCCTCTTGAGCAGTTCTTATGGAAATCCTGCTTGAAACAGCAGAGTGGGATTTGATGGCAATCTTTCTTGGGTCTAAACAGAAATGACTTTTTTCCACTAACACGCGTATAAGAATTCATCAGCAATATCATAAAGATTTCACAAAGGCAGGGAATCATGTGCAAGTGACTTTTTAAGCAAAAGAGGCTTGAAATGATTTGCACAGGACCATTGAGTTTAGAAGGAGCTACGATTTATGTCATCAAACCCACCTTGCCTTCCAGTAAAGCCACAAGGAAAAACATCTCACTAAGAAGAATGTGCTCTATATTCAATAAGGCTTGGAATTCTTTTACCTTTTTCCCTTGGTTTTTCTGAGAATTTATCCAGTATTTGCTACCCCCCAAATTCTTCTGTATTTCAAATCTTAGACCTGCCTGCTGGTGGTAATATTTTTTTCTTCTTTTTCTCCTACTACTATTTTTTTCCTTGAATGGCTGGTTTTCTAGAGGTCATTTTCTAAGTTCAAATTTATCAACTGTTTAATGCAAATATATAAGACTAAGAGTATTGCATTTGAAATGGAATCTAAAGCAAATCATCTACTCACAGATAATAGTTTAAAATATTTTATAATTATTTAAAAACATTTAAGTGCAAAGAAACATCATAATTTCTGAAGTGGCTCACGGAACTCATACATAGATAACTCGCAATTACACCTACTAATAGAGAAAAGTGTGCATGGAGATATGAAACCTCCACCCAGTAATTTCAACTGTCTCCACTAAAATTTTATTAGGGCAGTATCTAAACTGATATTCATAATTATTCTTTTCTTTAGCCCTTGCTCTTCTGGTTAAGGAGCTTCTAATAATCACATTGACATGGTTAAAGGAGGAAAAGTGAGACAAGGGAAGATTGTAGAATATATACAAGTTGAATTATATACAGAAGTCATCTTCAAATTTGTTTGTAATACACTTAAAACATTTTTGTATTTTTATATTAAATATTCTTTTAAATACAAACTCCATTACAATAATACTTTCCATCACATAGTTTGATGTCAAAAGGGACATTATTGGACCTAGTAGTCCTCACCTGATGCCTTGAAAGTTAAAGACCTCTCAGCCTCGTTGTAAAAATAACTCCACAGTTGGCCCATGTGGCGCCCTTCCTCCGAGAGTCTTCCAGAGCTGGCTTCTCTCCACTATTTTATTGGGATTAATACATTTTTAAAACACTTCAGCTTTTGGTTTTGTTTGCTTGTTTTGGGCAATAGCAAGAACAACAAGCAAAAATAGATCCAACAAAGAACTTAGGATCAAATGAGTCTGTTATATCAGAACTGAAATTAATGATCAGTAGTTGTATGGTGACTATTTGACTACATGGGCCAAAAGTTTAGGCTGTCTTAAAACAACTTACCATGAAAATTTTCATGAAAAAGTGCTATTTTATTTTACTGCTATGATTAATGTGCATCATATATCCCCTTCGAGTCCCATCAAGATTTGAAACCCATGAAATCTGAAAGTTCAGGCCTTCACAACGCAGAATCATGTTATCATACAAACAGAGAAGAAGGGTCTCCTTCCAATGCAGCAGTTTTTCGGGAAACATCGGGAGAAATCATGGCTGCAGCCTCTGTTAATGCCCCACCAAGCTAATTGTTTCTTTCCAGTGTTGCTGGATCTCAAAACTCTGATACATGTGTGCCTGAGTTTCTCATAGCTGCTGTTTCTATCCCTTAGGAGCATCATGGAACATGTCCTTATTTCCACATCCGCATTTTTAAATTTTGGAACAGGTTTGAATTCTGACTCTTCCACTTGTAATATTGTATGTTCTAGGAAAGGTTATTTAAACTTCCTGAATTCTAGCCTCTTTATTGGCAAAGTGGGAGTAGTACTATTTGCTTTACTTGCTTATTGAGAAATTGAAATGTAATTATGTGCAAATAGCATGTATAAAATAGTTCTCTGGCCCAGAGAACATCCTGCTCAAATGCTGTTTTTCTTTATTGCCCTCTTTTCTGGCTTTTCTCTGCTCTCCATATC
This sequence comes from Trachops cirrhosus, assembly GCA_028533065.1. NCBI lineage: Eukaryota > Metazoa > Chordata > Mammalia > Chiroptera > Phyllostomidae > Trachops > Trachops cirrhosus. Next base: position 11,147,219 of record CM052538.1, read on the forward strand.
ATTCTTTTGACACAATATATATTAGCCTGCATAGTTCATTTTGGTATGTGTATGTGTACATATATCTGGGAGATATATGCGAGTGATGATTATACATTGCATTCTGTTGGATGAGAACTTGAAGCTGGATTTCCAGCTGTTGTGATGGATTCTTAGTGATCCATCCACTTTGTCTTTCCCAGTCTCTGGAACAAATTGCAACACGTCAATGCAATGACTAGCCAAGCTAAACTTTCCCAATTCTTGATCACTTTATTATAGAATTTATTTTGTGGTGCCCATTCTTATTATTCTGAGCCCTGCTGTATTTGAATCCTTGGGTTTATTTCTCTCCCATACTCCTTAACACCTTTTTGAATTCCCCAGGGAGAAAAATGTTCATGGTCTGTTTATGGTTACAGGTAGCAGATAATTATGTGATTGATACCTGCCAGAGAAGTTTTAATTATGCAAATATCTTATCATATAATTCCAATGTGAAAAAGTATATACTAAGGAACATCCTGACACTTGGTCATAGGTACATTTCTGTAAAATTAATATGAAATGACATAACATATTTTTCCCAAAAGAGTACCTTTTATGAATTTTCCTAAGAGTATTTAAAAAAAATATCATTACATAAAGTCTTGACCTCATGCCTTTGTCATTTCAAATGGAATAACTCTCTCACAGAGATCTGATTGCTAATTCTGGTTTTATTACTGACTAGATGTCTGACTATGAGCAGGTGATTTTATCATCTTGAGTTCCAGGTTCCTTGTTTATTAACTGAGGGATTTTGATATGGTGATTAAGTTCCTCTCAGTTCTGCAATTCTGCTTGAAACTTAGTTGCATTTCTGTTTATTTATTCCTCTTTTAAAGCTTTATGCATTTATATTTTATTGTAACTCATTTTTCTCTTTCTTTGTCCCCAAGTTTGTGTATGTGCTGATTTGTGATTTAATAGGATATGTCTGTTAAATTCTCATTAGGAGTTTTTATATATAAATTTGTGCTGGTTGGCAGGTATAAGAAGATAGATATTTCCATCTCAAAGTACATGTTAGGGATCCCTTTTGAACAGACTACTTCAAAGACAATGGAACTTCTCTTTGTTATCAACACTGAGAATATACGCCAGAACATCAAAAACAATTAGCAAGAATTTTAGGACTCAGTCTGAAGAAGAAGTTTTAAGTTGCCTGCTCAGAAGTAGAAAGAAGTGGTCACCAGGGAGCACCATAGGTGTGTTTTAATATTCAAGTATTAAAAGTTTGCATTTGAACAGCAAAATTATCTAGAAAAATCTGAGCATATCCGGTAACTGGCTTCTAACTTCTTGAACTACAGACATTCCTCCTGAATGTCTAGAATACTAACGGGTGGGGAGGATGGCCAGCATGTGTGTATCACTGTTCTCAGCACCGAACAGAGGCGCATCTGACAAGGCTGCTATCCAGTCATTCAAGTGTGGCTACACAGGGCTCCTTCCTGACCTGCAGTCTGTTCCATGCCGACTGCTAATACAGTTTGTCTTCTCGGGGCCAGCAGGGCCTCCCGTGGAGCCTGTCACTCAGTAATCAACAGAGACACGGTCACTTTGCTTTCAATATTGCATCATGTGTTTAATCAAATTTATGCCTCCCACTTCTGTGAACTCATTGTCTCCCTACTGTTCATTTCCAAATGTCAGAATGGGACCTCTGTCTTCTTCTCCCTCTTTTCTTTCTCCTCCTCCTTCCCTTCCTCCTCCTCCTCCTTCTTTTGATTGATAAATATCAGTAGAATCCTCAGTCCCAAGACCACCTTCTACAGTGCCCTTATCTCACAGAGCAGAAGAAGAAAGGCTCCCACAAGAAAGTGACTTGCACAATGCCAAACAGAAAAAGGTGGAGCTAGAATTATAACTCACATTTTTTTGATTTCCAGTTCCAAGGGTTTTCTCTGACTCCATGCTATGTCAGTGTGAGCCCTTATGTGAGTTATATTCTGATCTTTTAAAATTTGCATGCAGCTATGATTGGCCTGGTATGGCCTTTATTATCATCACTGACCCTCATATAATAAACTCGATAAATGAACAAGTGTGGCAAATAATTATAGTGAGACATGCTATTGTTTTTCCCACTGACTTTGCTCAAAGTACTAATTGATATAGAAATAACACTTTATAGATTAAAAAATCACTAATATATTTTGCCACTTTGATACATTTTTCCATTAAGACAAACCTGTGAATTCAGCAAAATGATCATACCAAAGCCTGACAATGACTATGGTAGCAAATTTTCCTTATCATATAGAAATACCTAATGATCTAAGTGTAGGTGAGAAATGGTTAATCTAAGTATCATGATTAATAGAGCGATGCCTTAGATACACATAGAAACTTCTTCTAACTGCATGTTTTTTAATTTGTTCAAAGACATTTCAAATATATTTTATTTTATTTCCCATTCCACTCTACAATCCAGTTATCAAAGGTTTTGGTTAATACTGCAGTAACTTAACATCTTATACTGAACTAAAATGCCAGACATCTAAGTTAATTTGATATACATTTTACTTATTTCATAAAGAAATTCAAGTCACTTTTTATATAAATAAAATATAAGTAGAAAATTAAGAGCATGTAAACACACAAAAAAAAGTTTATAAAGGTCAGGTCAGATATTAATTGAATTTTATATTCACTTCTCAGGAGCAAAGCAAAAAGAACTCATTATACATTATACAGTATTTATAAAATATCAAATGTACTTAGGCAATATTAAAACTTTCTAGATGTCTAAAGACAAGAATACACTGCAACAGTTCATAGAAACATACTGAAGATTATTTACTTTTTCTTAAATAATTGAAAGGGCATTTGGAGTACAGCAAGTGCTTGGCATAATTGCATTAAATATCTCCTTTATAGCTGTAATATAAAAGATGCAGAACTTAAATGCCCAATTGCCCAATGTACTGGCACCTTTGAAAGACTAAAATAGATGATCTCTACCATCTTTTTTAGCTCTAATTTCATTGACTCTAATTCACATAGAAGCTGTGAGTGGACAATGTATGTGAATTTCAGGTTGAAATCTTCTTTTTCCAGGATCCAAACCAGAAGCATTAATGGTTTCAGTGACTTCCTTGGATGACTTTTGCCTTCCGATGTTGAATTCTACGAAATCAGCATCTTTCTCATTTGGAGTTCCCCCATTTCTGTCAATTCCCAGAAACCTTCACCTGCAGGATGATTTTCTTCATGGCTTCAAGGTAAGTGACTGGGTGAGTGCTTCCCAGAGGGAGGGGAAAGTTATTTGAAAGAGGCTGAACTCTGTCAGATAAGTAAAAACTTTTATAAATACCTGGCGCGGAACTGAGAGAGACGAAGGTTTTCAAATCAAAGTGCTAAATTAAGAAGCTTAATTTTGGCACTTCAGCAGAGTGAGTTGTTTATGGAGGGTTTATGCTGACAATTCCCCTGCATCCACAGGGGATCAGGAGAGGAAACTGATAAGACAGCTGCAGGGGGAGGAAAGGACTGTCTTGCTCCAGTAGCTCTGCGCCAGAAAGCACGGGAGCAGTGCTGAGTCGGGGTCTGTTTCCCTCACTTGTGGGTGCACAGATAGCCACAGCGCACTGACTTCCTCTACCCGCACTCTCCTCGGAGGGACAGCCAACACTTGCGTTTCGGTGGCCTTCTCCAGTTCGTCACTACAAATACAATAATAAAAAGCAAATTCTTTGTCAGGGAAAGGAGAAAGACATTGTTTTGAACATAAGAACACTGAACTGGAGTTTAGACTATTACTCTAACTTAGGCTTTAACAATCATTGTGGGGAAATTATTTACGTACTCTGGAGCAGACTTTCCCATATTAAGATGAGAGTTAGATCTTTTCCGTGGTCTCCTGGACGCTCGGCACATCTAGAAGTTCCTTACCCTATCATTTTCATGTTAAATACATTCCAAGAACATTTCAATACACTTAGTATCGAAGTCCTAAAACTCCATTTTGGCACTGGATTTAGTAATTTCACTTTTAGGAATTTACATAAAAATATGTTATTTGCAAGAGTATTTATCTATCAGCATATTTATTTCAGCATTACTTGTAGTGATAACAGTAGGGAACAAACTAACCTCACAATAAAAAATGATTAAATACATACATTAGTGTTTATACATATGAAGGCATAAGGGACACCTATTTAAATTCATATTGCTGAAAAATAGTTAATGGCATGGAACATGTTCATGGTGAATTCCAAATAATAGAATTGGATTATAAACAGTAAGGAGATATTTCAATTTTGTCAAAGATAAACATAAGTAGTTAAAGACATATGTGTATGGGATGGAATAGAAAAAAGACTTGAAAACTCCATTTCAAAATTTCAACAGTATTTATTTCTGCTTTGATAGTTATTTGAGATATTTATTTATTATTATGATATTCTATAATTTTTTATGCTTTTGCAATGAAGATTGATTATGTTTGTAAACAGAAATTTAAAAAACAGAAATAAAAAATTATTAATTTCATTGAAATATTGCAGAAAAATATGTATACACCCTCCCTTTCCTTCACTTTCCTCCTTCCCAATACTTCACAAGCTTGAAGAAGAATCTTCTAGTCTTTTGACAAATAATATGCCATCTCAACAAGTTTCAATGTGTTGAAGTCAGTCTTTATTTTTTATGAACCATAGATGACAAGGCTAGTGGAGACATAAAAAGCTCTCTGGTTTTCTCAGCTTACATTACTGAGTCTCAAGAAAGCTAATGACTTGTCTGCTGTCATAAAACAATAATCCAGGTAGTTACAAATACTAAGAATCTAAATTTTCCAATACCTGACTGACAATGTAGTTGTTAGTACAAAGCCATCTGAAAAAAAGTGCAGTATGATTAAAGAAAGAAAAGAAAGACAGAAAGAAAGAAAGAAAGAAAGAAAGAAAGAAAGAAAGAAAGAAAGAAAGAAAGAAAGAAAGAAAAGGAAAATCATTAAATGATCTAAGATAATAATATTCTTAAAAGTTGGGAGCTGCCCTTGGTGGTATGGCTCAATTGGTTGGAGCAGTGTCCTGTAAACCAAAAGTCACAGGTTCAATTCCCAGTCTGGGCACATGCGTGGGTTGTGAGTTTGTCACCAGTTGAGGTGTGTGAGAGACAACCGATCAAAGTTTCTCTCTCACATTGATGTTTCTCTCCCACTCCTCTCCTCTCTTTAAAATCAATAAGCATGTCCTTTGGATGAGGATAAAAAAAAAAAGTTGGGAGCTATTCCCACCAATGTCAAGTGAAAGGCTCAACTATCTTTCCAATCACGAGTAATACAAATAGAGTGTTTTTTATTCATAATATTTGGTGAAAATGAAATGGCCCATTCCACTACATTTCTGTGGAAACATATCTGGATATCTTGGTACCTAAAAAGCATCCCATTAAATCCTTTAGCAATATAAATAAAAAGGCAGGTTTTCATTACTGAGTTTAGAAAATTGTATGCATTTACCTCCATCTTTTATTTGAAAATACACTTCCTGGTCATGTGGTTTTTGTAGCTCAGTGACCACACTTTGACCAGCATTTGTCCCCAGGACATAAATCACATGGGGCACGAGGTGGCCAACATCCAGCAAGATCACGAGAACAACACAACTGCCTTGGCACCCTTTCAACAACTGCTCAGCAAGAAGCTTGAGATTGCTGACCATCTGGTTAGAAACCCTGGCAATAATTTGTTCAATGTGAGAGTTGATGTGATGTCTGTCAGTAGGAAGCATTTTGCGGGACTGTAATCACCTTGGTAGTCCATGTTGGGTAGACTCTTATTACCATCTTTGTTTTCACTTGCTCATTAGTTTCTGGGAACTTATTTCTGGGTTATCATTTTAATTGCTAATTTTTTATTATTATAAACTAGAATTCAACATACTCAGTTCTTTATGATCTTAAATAATAAAAGAATAGTTGACTTAAAAGGATTACACAGAATCACCAATTTTAATGCTTCTGAGGACTTCGGAAGCTGTTAGTCCTGATTTTTTTAACATGGTTGCAAAAGTGAAAAATTTTATCCAAGTTCATGAACATTTCAGAATACAGTTATTTATTATAGTTTTTAGAAGTCTGTGCACCTTAACTAATATGTTATCTAGGTTAACGTCTCATACTAAAGATGAAGAAGCTTAGGAGTATGGCAATGAAGAAACGTTCTTTAGGCCATAATAGCAGAATGAGACCCTGGGCCCCATTTAGTCCCAATTCCATATGTTTTCTTTTAGACTGACCATACTTGTTTATATTTCTTTGAAGTTTTTAATATGGCTCTTGGGGAAAATATAGAAAACTTCTAAATATCACTTGTACACAGATAAAGTTTTTAGCACTTTCAAGATGAGCTGGTTATACACCTGATTTTTTAGGCTTGCCCTGTTGCTATCTTCAGCTGTTGTGCCTGTAGCCTTGTTCTTTCACTGTTTCCGCCCCAGACCCAAGAGCGTTCCTCCACCTCCCAATTCCTGACCTGGGTCTTCCTCTTTATCATCTCAAAACCAGGATAGAAAGAGTGGTGCTGAAAATAGTTCACACGCCACCTTTTCTCCCCATAGATTCTTTCAATGTGGATAGAGGTAGGATGGCCAGGTGCTGACAGAAGAAAAGCCTTGGGATGGAGGGAGAGGCAGAATTGGAGAACACGTATGATCTGCTGTCCGTAGTTCTGAAATAAAATTTTCAACTTGCTCTGAAACAATGGATGATTTTTGCAAATTTTCTCAAGCAATCTGAACAAGGTGGGGGAAGAATTCAATGTGCAAGAGAATGAAGAAAGCACGCAATGAATTTCAGGGAGAGGAGGAGTTATACAGAAATGGCCTCTCACTGGTTGCAGAGAGTAAAACGAAAGACTGTTGTTGCGATGTAGTGCTCACATGTTTGCAGTTTTAAGAAAAGATTGTTCCCCCTCTGGCCAGCTGGTGGGCACATGGCAGTCCCGTCGCCACCCATCTGTATCTAAGTGTCCTCAAGGATAGGCTTACTCTTAGGCGGCCAGGAATATTTTCTCCAGATAAAACCATAGAGACAATACTCATACATATTTCTCTGGGTGTTAATTTTAAAATAATCATAGAATTTCTTATCAATTCTTTTAGATTTGGTGCACGAAGCAGGATAAGGGAATAATATGAAAAACAAAACACTTTATATTTGATACAGACACCAAGGAAAGGTGCTAAAGACACAAAATGGAGTACTAAAGGGTAAAGGGGATCAAATATATGGTGACAGAACATGGTTCGTCCTTGGATGATAATCACACAGTACAATATTACAGGTCATCTAGCATAGGAATGTACACCCAAAATCCATATAATCTTATTTACCAGTGTAACCCCAATAAATTTAATAAAAGAAGAAAATGAAATTTTTATTACACAGTTTAGTGAAACAAATCATCCATACCATTAGCTTTCATTGACTTCTGGGCATTGTGGTAAACAATTTGTGTGCATTATTTCACTTAATCTCCAAAACAATCTTACGACATTGACATTATTTTCACCATTTTCTTTTATTTTGGTGAGGACACTAACAGAACTTTTTTACACTGTCCATGGATACATGGCTTCCGGTAGAGCTCAAATCCAAACAATTCTGATTCCACAGTTCATGTCTTTAACAGTTCAGGAAGTTACGTGTGACAAAGGAAGTGTGCAAAAAAGTGCTGGCTAAGTTTCAGGAAATAACGAACTTTCAAGCTGCTCTTAAGTCCATACAAGGTGATACGTGTGTTGTAGTAAATTGAGGTGGAAGAGAAGGAAGGAGCAGAAAGTAATATAAAACCTAAGCTTTGAAGGACAAGAAGAAGAAGGTCATCAAGCAATGCAAATAGGGTCAAGGGCCTGTGCAAAGTTCTAAAATGGCATGATGTGCTTGGGGAATGATCAGATGTTCATTCATTGGCTTTATTGTGAGAATCAGGCTGAGAATGCAGTGAATGGTGAGCTACACATTTTTCCTGCACTCTGATGCTGGACAAGTCATTCATTAACCTCTGAGAAAGCTGCTGGCTAGATTTCACATGACTAATACCATAAGGTCTTTTTGAAATAATATGTATACATCACTTTCCTTCTCCTCTTCTTCTGAAGCAAACAATATCAACTGCAATCCATTCAGTTGGCCTGGCTCTTATTATCCCATTTATGGATTGCTTTGGTCCTCCACTGTTTCACTATCTCTCTTCTGTTATCATCTAGGTAACCGTTTTATTGCTCATTTGCACCTTCACTAGAGATAAAGGATGAGATAGCCAAACCAGGCAACATTTTATTTGCTTGCAACTCTAGCAGAAAGTTTAGTAAGGGGAAGCATAAAATAAGTAATGAATACAATAAGAACTGAGGATGTTCTGTACGTTTCAATTCTCTATACTCTGTTTTTTCTCTTTAACCTTGTACGATCAAGTTTGACTTATTTTTTTTACCTTAAGTATCATATTATACTGTTTTCCTCCCTCCCCTATTTCATTTTCCAGATAATGTAACTGAAGTAAATTAAATGTTAGATTCCAATAAAAACTACATCTAGTTAGTGGCAGAGCTTGAGTTCTCATTTCTAACTCAAATCTTCTAATTCCTTGATGTTCTAGTTTCAAATTTAGTTTACTCTATGCTTTCCAAATATTCTCATGGATTAGATACATAAATCTAATAAATGAGTTTAGCTTCAGGATGACTGTGTAATTCATCATCAAAAAAAAAAAAAACAAAAACCCAACACCTCTGTTAGTGAAAAGGGACACAAATAAAAATTGTTCCCGGATCAGAGACCTAAACCGGTTTTAGTCCAGGGAGTATATGGGTATTCTCCACTTCACTTCGATCAAGGGACAACTTAACTTGTCCCCACAAAATACTGATTAGAGAGTCTACTGAGCCCAACACCTGGCTTCCTTTACTAGTTGGTGTCACTCTTACCAGCCGAAATAAATATGATGAGTGATAAATAAAGGTGATTTCCAAGGGAGTCCCATGGACTACTGGTGATCCATTAGTTCTTTTGAAGGCTAGAATAGTTAGACTCTGATTCCCTTATACCACATCAACAACTTTATTTATTTATTCTTGAATGATTGATCCATTCATGTATTCCCACCAAATGAGCACCTTCTATGTTTCAGGCATTGTGCTTCAAGTTCAACAGTCCTTGTCCCAGAGTCATTCATGATCTAATAAAGAGAGACTAATAAACCCATATGAACTGTGCAGAAGTATAAATGCCATTAAAAAACAAACAAACTATGGTTTATACAAAGCATGGGGGGGAAAGATGTACTATTTCCTGGAAAATTGACCAAGAATATAACAATGAATCCTCCAGGTGAAGGTGGGAAAAGGAAAGGAAAAGCACAGAAATGTTAAAGAGCTTATCTTAGGTATGTATACCAGGGGCAGATGTGGAAGTTGCTTGCTTGTCATAGTCAGGTTATTCGAAGAGCTAGGGAGTGTGAACTTTATCCTATGGATGATAAAGAACCATTAATGCTTTTGTTTTTATTTTAAAGCACGCAAATGATACACATACCTGTGTTTAAAAAGTAATTCTGCTGGTAGTATTAAGGGAAGGTGTGTCTATATAAAGTCCTCCTCATGGTTCTTTGGAAGTCTAAGTATAGTAATGTGGAATGTATTTAAGCATTTTAACCACGTGTAAGAAACATTTGCTTTTGCTACAGAAATACTGTCCACCCCTTCCCTCATGCTTCTGCTTCCCCTCCCTTTCATGCTCATGTACTCACCTTGAACATTATTTTTTTAGGACCCCATGCCACAGAACCCCCTTTTAAAATGATATCAGCACTCCTCTGTCCTTGTGCTTTTCCAGAAACTACTCTTGACATTTTCCTTACTTTGGTTTACTTTTATTGACAACCCAAAACCAAATTCACCTATTGTCCTCCTGTTAATCTTTCTTTTTGCTTGATTTTCATTCTTTCATATAGTCTTTGATCACAAAAAGAGCTGCCTGCAGTATCATTAAGTCTGCTGATTCATTTGTAATTTCCTTCGAATGCTGAGGGCTTCAATGTCATTAGAGCTGAGGTCCAAGTCCTGGTTGGTTTTGAATATATTTGAGTCAAATTACGTATTCTAATTGTATATCCTAATTTTTAATGAAGATGAAATGAGATGGGGTCATAAGGGTGCATGTAGTTACAAAATCTTTCAGGAGGTAATGGAGACATAGTGACTCATATCTTTCAACATATTTTTCAGGGGAAAATCTATGTTAAAAAGAAACCAGAAGAAAAATAAAAATTAAAATAAATATAGAAAATTCCAAGCTTAAAATTAAATGGTCTAATTTGAAAAGATGAACTAAAGAGTTTTTTAAATAAGTTATAGAATGATTTTCTTCTTTACAAGAATAAAGTTTATGTGTGTTGTGGTACTGTTGACACCAGTGGACTTCATTATACCTTGTTTGACTGACTTTAAATTTCTGATGGGTGTGACTTTTTAAAGTGGCTACACTATTTTTCAACTCCTACCATTGGGATTATATTTCTTCACTTTGAGAACCTTGGCTTGGACATGTAACTTGCTTTGACCAAAGTGGCATTAGGGGATATGATAGAAGCCAACGTTGAAGGGTGCTTTGTATTCCTCTTGCGGCTTCTGGAACTCATCTACCTTGTGAAAAAGACTGAGATAACTTTCTACATTCTGGAGAAAGGTGGTTTTGTTACCAACCAGAAATGTGAGGCCATCTGGAACCAAGGAGCAGCAAGTCAACCCAACAATTTGCTGCAATTGCATAAGTAAATCCAGCTGAGATGATCAGAACTTTTCAGCTGAGCTCAGCCCAAATTGAAAGCTCTTAGAATTATAAGCTTATAATCAATTATTATTGTTTTTAATCTACTAAGTTTGAAGGCAGCTCATAAACATCACAAACTAACACAAAGTGTTACTACACCTCTAAATGTGATCGGTGGGCTGAATTCTAAGTTGGTCCCCAAGATTCTTGTGCTCTGCATGCCCTATATAACCTGGGGATATAAGGGGATATCACTCCTGAGATTAGGCAAAGGTGAAGGGACTTTGAGATGTAATTAAGATCTCTGATTCTGAGTTAATCAAAGGGCAGATTATCCTGGGTGGGCCTGACCTAATAAGCTGTGCTCATAAAAGAGATCAGAGGGCCTGGAAACAGAAGTAGACTTTTCTTTTGGCCTGGAAAAAAGAATCTGAAATGTTATAGAGCTGGCTGAGAATCGTGGGCAGCTTTGAGAGATAAGAACAGCCCCCAGGGGACTGCCAGCAGGAAAGTGAGAACTTAGTCCTTCGACTGAAAACTCTCGCCACCGGTAGCTGGGCCATAGATGAGAGAGATGACAGGCCCAGTCAGCCCCTGAATTTCAATCCGAGGAGACTCAGCAAAGCATCCAGATTCCTGGACCCCTGACTCATGGAAACGGTGAGACAATGACATGTATTGTTTTAGATAAATTTGTGGTAATTTGTTATGGAGTGGGAGAAAGCAAATACACCAAACTAGCCCTTCAACTATTAGATATAGTAAGAATTGTGACTTACAGAGATGATCCATTTACAGGTTTCTTTGCCAGGTTGTAAATCTTAGTAAAAGAGGCAAGTGAAATTCCTTGGCCTGAAGAAAGCCATTTTCTCTTCCTTTAGGCTTGCAGAAAACATAGCCCCCTTCAATGTCAGATGAATATAAAGCAAAGAGGAAGATTTTATCTATAAGTGATGATCTCTTCAAAAGCTAATGTTCAATTGGAGTCAGAGGATTAGATTATATGACCTCTTGAGGGAATTTCTTGCCCTCATAATGTTGTGGCTCAGAATAAAGTCATCTTTTCTTGGTCCTAAAAGTGCTGAAAGGCACTCAAAATTATAAGTCAAAGTGCATGACTGATGGGCTTCTTGATGTTGAAAAGGAAATGGCTTGTTCTCTATTATAACAGAAACAAAAGGAGCATAACTTCCACCAAGGAAAACAAAGACTGGGGGAAAACTGTCTACTGATAAAATAAATGGCATAATGAAGACAGTAAAAGTCCCAGCTGGTTACAAACACAGACACAGACTAGCCAGATCTCCATGTGGCAGAATGGATGCAGAGCTTTCTCTGACAGAACAATGACAAGAGATTTCAGTGAATATGCATTGATTTAGCAGGGCCTCGGACAAATCCATCTTTACTGAGTGGCATATACAAGTTCCCTATCATTAAGTACAAATCAAAGCATTTAAAATGCATGCAAGAAAAATTTTTCAATCCTGCAAGTCTTAGCACCATGCAGAGAGCACCATAGGGCATCAAATTTTTATAGCGTTATTCCTGTACCACTTGCCTGGATCCATCTCGCTCTCCATTCCCTAATTTGCACTTCATTCTTCTACCTTCTGACCTTTTGATGTGTTCACCCTGGTACTTTTCTAGTTATAGCCTTTGCTTCTTTCCTTGAATGTGATTTACATTTCCCCTGTCTATGCCATCTTTATCCCATAATATATAATGCTAAGCTCTTCAGCTTTTCAGGTGGCCATCTCCTCCATTAAGACTTCTTCCATGGCATTCATCTCAGCTCCTCAGACAAGGTTGAGACAAAACTTCAGCATTATCATACAATGCGCAAACATTATTCTCATTCTCGCATAATCATTCTAATGCTTTAAAAATTCTCGGGGTTCTCTTGATAGAGAATGAGGACTTTGAACTAGGACTAGTGGGAGAAGTCATTCATCCATTCAACAAAATTTAATTAAACAACTATTGTATTTTGGGCACAATTTTAGGATCTTAGGATATAGAATATGGAATAAAGCAAAGATCTCTGCCATCTTAAATTATTAAGATATAATATTTATGGCTATAATGTTACTATAATGTTGATATCAAGAAACGGAAGATTGCAATCCAAGTAAGAGTTCATTTAAGTATCATTAATCCAACTAGAAACTTTATCTACATTATCCATCTCTTTTAATACTTTCAAAACCCACTTGAAGTAGGTTACTATTATCCCAAAACCATGCACACATTAAATGGTGAAATTTGACTTTGAACCTGTGAATAAGGTCTTCATTATAGTAAGCTTGTCCAAAACCATGAATAAACAGTCTGATATTGGCTAAAGAGCATGAAATTTCAAGGCAAAAAGACCTGAATGTAAAATTTTTCTCTGTTAGTTACTGGGAGTGTAACTTTTGTGGTCTCTCAGACAATGACCTCTATTAACCATGATCTTCCCTGGTCCAAACAACATAGGTTTGAAATGATTATCTTGATCTCTGCTATCAATTTATATTCTTAAATACTGTAAGCCTGAAAAAGCCTATCCACATAGCAACCATTTCTGGAGGCACTGCTGACTCACAGAACCTTAAAAAACCTTTTCTGCCAATTCATTTTGCCTAAGAAATAAGGCTTTCCCCTCATTCTACCCTTGCTCTCCAACATATCACTCCGCATCTATATCAATGGTTCCCAAGTTGTAGTAGATACCATCACACACTCTGGATAAGAAGCCAGAGGAAGTTAATGAAGTAAATTTATCAACATATATGAAGAAACTGGTCATGATGAAAAAAGGGCCATTTCTTAATGGAAGTCATGCCATCAAAAACTCTACATTATAGAAACTCAAAGAGTTTTCATGACACTGAAATAGCAAAAGATAAAATTTTGGAAGGTGATACGAACTTAGAAAGAGGTAGGAGTTTGCAAAGACATATTAAAGATGTTTGCTCTATGTTGTAAATTGCACTACAAAAATAAAGAGAGCACTGTTCAAACTATTTTGATACAAAGAAACAAAACACTTTAATTCTGTGTGCAGCAAAATGACTCTCTCCATTCAAAACATTGACCAAAGTCACTGAGAAATCCCAAAGCACTTTCTTAATAAAAGAAATTTCCAAATGTGTATTTTTGTATATGCAATGTTAAATATATTTTGTTATATACTAATTCTGTTGAATTTTGATGAGAGAGCATGTATTCACTATCCATTCATACAACACATACTCACTGTGCATATAAGTACTAGGCCCCATGCTATTTCCCAGGGACACAATCCTGTCTCCATGGAGCTCGCAATCAGTCAGCGAAGACAGGCCTTTAACCAAAATTCCTATACATTGAGTATTATGATAATAGAAGTACAAGGTGTTCTTTTTTTTTTTTTGGCCTCCATACATGAACACAGATCTAGAAATAAGGAAAGATTTAGAGAAAGAGAATGGAGTCTGAGCAGAGGCCTGAGAATAAGGAATAGAATGGCAGAGGAGGAAGCTTCAGCAAAACCAACAGTATATGTCCAGATCCAGCGGTGTGAAAGAACTTGGTGCCTCCGTGGAACTGGGGGGCCGTCAGAATGCCTGGAGTCACAGAGCATAGGAACAATGAAGGCTGGGGAGACCAAAGAGAAGGGTTCATAGCATGGAGGCCACATCAGCCGTGTTGAGGAGTTGGGACTTCACTGAATGTTCTTATAATGGTCATGGACTATTAAATATGCATTTTTGGAAGACCTTTCTTGCTGCTTTCTTTGAAGTCTCTAACAGATACGCTACCAACAGACTTGGCTTTTCCCTTTGTATTTTGTGGATGCCCAATATATTTTAGTGGAATTTCTACTATGGATAATTCTACTAAGAATATCTTTTATTTTATATTTATATCTTGTGTATTTCAAGAAAAGATTTGGGGCATAGTGGAGGTAATGTATTTATGGGAATATTTCTTCTCAAAAACTCATTGGTTCCTAAAACCACAAGATTGACAATGGAAAGAATCATTTACTTATCCCTAAATAATGATCATGGGTTTCTACTAATCATGAGCCCCCTGAGCCTAGAGATGATGCTCAGTAGATGCACAATTACTGTTTGTTACAAGTAAATGAATGGGCCGTTGAAGACATAATGTCCAGATGACTTGCACACAGTGGAGGGCATCTGCTGTAACTGAGCAGCATGTGAACGGTGCATGGCACAGCTCTTTCTAAAGGCCTTTGCCATCAAATAGGTGAGGTCCTATCCCCCCAAACACACAAGAGTCACACCACCACACAAGCACCTCGAACTGAAAGCTGGATGAAATAAGCTCTACATGAGAGGTATGGTGGTGTGTACGTTCTTTAACGCAAAATGCAATATTTTTTTATTTTTTCCTCAAATCAACCCAATTTGCAAAAGTTCAGATGCTTATCCAAACCAAAACCAAACTCTAAAGCCTTGGGGGTTTTTCATCACTGCTTATGTTACAGTTTTAAAAAATAACTGCAGGTTGACTTAATTAATTGTCCCTTCTTTCAGTTTTCCGTCTAAAGTAGATGAATACCTATGCATCCCACAAATCAATGAGCCCTGGAACTTCCTACAGATAGATTAGCATATCTGTAGTTTAAAGCCAGTTTGCATGAGAAGGGGAAAACTTATTCCTATGAGGAATGTTGAAGGGATCAATTCATAAGCAAAGAAATCATGCTATTCTCAGCAAGGAAACAATATATTTTTCTTCTGTTGCTGTGATTAATTACGCACCACAACTCAGAGAATGTTTTTAAAGGGCCATAGTCAATCTCCTAAGGCCCCCACGTTGAACTGCATTAAAAACTGAGGAGGAATTGCACAGTTATTCTGAGCAGCTTCGTGGAACAGGCCTGTTGTCTGAGAAATTATGGGTAATAATAAAAATGCACAGCCTTTGTTTAACACCGAGAGTAGGCAGTGTGGCCCCACCTCTACTGACTGATTCCACTAATGAATCACAGTTAAAATGAGCAAACCTCTTTCCTGAGAGCCTCACCCATTAAACTGCCGCAAAAATGAGGATGAAATGGCTTCAGTAAAATTTCAGTGAGGTCGGGCTCTTCCAGATTCCTTCTTTTAACCAATACATTCACAAATGTGTTTCTCAAAGGAAATTACAAGAAAACATACTCATTTAAGTCTTTTTCTCTCTCTGACTCAGTGTTTATGGTCTTGTTCAAGCACTTACACTTTGCATTCAATGACAAAAAAAAGAAGAAGAAAAGGTGAGGCAGAAGCAAAGTCGGGACCTGTGTGCGATTTCTGTCTTTTCTTTTCCTACCTATCTGAGGCTTTCCTCTTTCACCTTCTTTCCTTTCTGATCTTTCCACTCTCAGGTAAAGAGACGGCCTTCTCCAAGTGATACACCTTCTCCTGAGGCAGCAATCTGACAATCCAATAGCTCAATTCTACTGTTGTCACATTTTGCAACATGCATGCCTTTACAACCTCTTCAGGGAAGTGGTCTACCTACAGGGATCTCCTACCTGTTCACATCCTCTGATTTAATTTGTTCTTTATAATGCTGTACTTGCAAGACTAGGATGAGGACTTAGTGCTGGGTTTTAGCTCTTACCCCTGAACAACTTTCTCCTACCACACCAAGCTATGCCTTCCTACCTGAGACTATATATAAATAATAGTCAATTTGGTTTCAATTTCAGGCAGATGAACCCTGCCTTTACACAATGACCCCTGGCAATATAAGAAATGAAGCATGTGCTCTGCCTGCCCATATGTGGAGAAAGGTTGGAGTCTCCTATTCCATCAGTCTTTTCCCCATCTTTCAAGCTCCATTGCCACTGGTACATTCCCACCAATGACCTGGAATGGAACCTTGAAAAAATATAGAATCAATTCCAGATTGTCTACTTCATGGACATCTGGATAAAGGGAAATTATTTAAAAACTCATAAATTTAAAGACTACTGCCTTACTACCACCAGAAAAGCTGAAGGCTTCATTTTGATGCTTCAAATCTATAACAATGGGGCAGTATCAAGGCTAATGAGAAGAAGAATTAAGAAGTACCCTATCTGTGCTATAAAGTGTTTCGATATTTTAAATTTCTTTTACCCTGATATCTTAGTAACAGACAATCAACAGCTTGTTGGCACTTTTTAGATTTTTGTGCTGTAATTGAAGTAATTGATACAGTCCTTGACTTTTAACAGTTTAGGATCCAAAGGTAAATGTAAAAATATACAAATGCGTAAAATACCTCCGATTACTTAATTTTAACATAAGTCAGATAGAGTTGCACAGAACAGGCATAAATGTGTATTAGGTGAAAATGCATCAAGAAGGCCCGTAATAAGAATATGCTACAGTGAATATACGAGGCTGAACCATTTAGGATTAGAGGTAGGAGCCAATGGAGGTATTAGTGGAAATGGAGACGAGCAAGGAAGAATGTTGGAACAGAGTGTCATCTTTCACAGGACGGCCCTTCTCCTTTTTCCTCATTAAAGAATATAATTCCTAGTGCAAAAGTAAAAACAAGAGATTATGTCAAACTTGCTTTCCTAGTTATAATATCTCAGAAAACTAAGCAACATGTTTTAAAATGAAGAAAACCCAAGGAAAATGTGAAAAAAAAATAAACCAGAAGCCACTCTTCCCTGAAGAGTGCAGGGAGAAAGACTATTTGCCATAAACTTTGTTAGCATTTTTATACAAGTATTTGTAATACAATTAGTTAGGCTGGTGGGTTAAATATTCACCTTGGGAACAGGGAGAATGGACAGGAAATTATATGGAGAAATTATACAACATATTTACCAAATGTAATGGACTGATTCTATCACCATATTTGTAGAACATAATAAAACGTGTGCTTGACTATCAGGTATTTTACTTTAAAGTGCTTTTCTTGGTGCATTATGAACTTATTTTCTGACACTGGTTATTACTCATTTCTACAGCCTTTATTATAAGAGCAGTTAAAGAGTAACTTCCAGTCTTAAAAAGGTTGATTTGTTTTGCTCCAGGAAGGAGTCTGGTGTGAAATGTTGAGACAAGCTTTACTTAAGGGCAGCTGCCAGGTAGAAATGGAAATCATTCATCTCCTGTGCATGCTACCTGTTTGATTATTAAAATTTCCTCATCTTTTCTAACACAGCAAGCAAATGGCTAGAAAGTCAGTATTCTCAATTATCTATCTGTAATGCTCTTTATTTAATTATTGTTTTTAATCCCCTCAATTCAAGGGCCAGCCGATGATAAGCACCGGCCTGCACGTTGATAAACGGGACCATGAAACAGGGGGGCACGCCAGAGTGGTTTGACCCATCGCTGTAGACTGGATAACTTCCTCTGATGCATAGCAAAGTCGGGTTAAGTTATTTAATTGCTCAGTGATTGTTAAAACATTTATGTTGTAAGAACATTTATTATCTGTTCAGAGAAATTCTCCAGTTTATAGATGAAATGACTTTCATTCTGGCTGCTTTCATAAGTCTTTTACTTACTCTTGCATTGGAAAAAAGGACAGGTCTAAAAGTGAATTAACATTACTGTTTAAATATCACAGCCCATTTTCTCTGAGCCCAGTTACAATAACTAGTAATTATAAGAATTGCTTGCCTCTGGCTTCTGGCTAAGCCAGTGCTAAACTTGTCCTTTTATTAGATCTGTCAGACTGAGTTAATTATCTTCCTGATAATAGATGTGCCTCACCTCCAACAAAACAAATACACTTATAATTAGCTTTTTAGTTAGATTTTTAATTTATCTATAAAGATTGTTTTCCTTCTTTTTCCCTGCTTTAAAAGAGGAAGGATGAAGAGTGGAGGTGTGCAGTTTATCAGGCTACCTGCCTGCTTACGAGTTTGTAAAGAAAAACAAAAGTCTCATGTTGCATCACCAAGTCCAGTGCCTAATAGGGTTTCACGCCTCTTCTATGTTATGTCAATTCACCTCCAAGGCATTTTATTTTATTCCACACACACAAAAAAGGGCCCTTTTTATCTGCCTACTCAACAGAGCAGTGTTATGGATGCTATTACATGGAAATACTAACAAGTATGAATTGAAAAGCTCTCTTAGAGCTCACTGCATAGCTGCCTTAAAAGTCAAATCGTTTTATACTGTCCGCACATTTTTGTGTCACTTGCTCCTCTTTCATCTATGCCCAGCATGTCTCAGAATATTACACAAATGCCTGCAGTGGATGCTCGGGTGGTATCTATGCTGAAATAGCAGAGCAGATAGGAAAAACACATGCTTCCGTGTCATGTCCAACAAAGCTGGGTTTCACCAATGGTTCTGCCACTTTTCAGCTGTGTGACTTGGGCACATTACTAAACCTCTCTGAGTCTTGGTTTCCTCATCAGTGTAATGAGAATAATGCCTAAATGAATAGGGTTTGTTGAGGGGGTTAGAAGAGGACGTATGTAGAGGGCTCAGCAGGGTGCCTGGCACCGTTTAAAAGCTCAGGAATGGGTAATTGCTATTGTCAGTGTTAGAGTCAGGGAGGAGTACAGAAGCCTAGAGAATCTGAAATGAATCTGAAAACCTAATGATCATGTTGTAGGTTTTATTTTATATGGAGATATGTCTCTGCTAATTCATGAAAACAGACATCCCTGATCATGTAGAAATTTACCCTAGTTCATATTTTTTAGCAGATTTTTAAATTATTTTTATTGTTCAATTACAGGTGTCCCACCTTTTTCCTCATTGCGTTCCTCTGCCCCACTCCCACCCCCACAGTCAATTCCCCCCACATTGTCCATACCTAGGAGTCCTCTATTCATGTTCCTTGACTTGCCCCTTCCTCTTCTTTCCCCTGTCATCC
This sequence comes from Trachops cirrhosus, assembly GCA_028533065.1. NCBI lineage: Eukaryota > Metazoa > Chordata > Mammalia > Chiroptera > Phyllostomidae > Trachops > Trachops cirrhosus. The sequence goes on from CM052538.1 coordinate 11,166,848, forward strand.
ACCTCCCCGCCCCTCTGGTCACTCTGTCAGTTTGTTCTTTATTTCCATGTCTCTGGTTCTATTTTGCTCATTTGTTTTGTTGATGTTAAATAATGCAAACACGCTGCAAAGAAATGACTTTCCAAAGTCGTGTTGATGAATTTGTACCTGTTCCATGCTGGAAACGGGCTGCCCCATCTCTCAGCCTTATTTACATCAAAGCGCAACTCTTCTTTTCCTTTCTGTAAACTCACTGACTTACTTATTCACTTGGAAATTTTCCATTGTTTCTAAGTTCCCCTCCAGCTCCTTTTGATCTGCTAAATACTGAGATCTTAGGTAGGATAACAAAGGTCTGGTTCATTCAAGATGGGTCCCACTGATTTTATAATGTGAAATCAGATGTGCCCAGGACAATGTTTAATCTGAGTGCAAATTGTTACTAGTGAGTGCTCACAATGCCAGTTCCTGGCCGGAAGAGAGATCCCAGTTCTGGAGGTGATGACTCAGCACCTTGATCTTGTGGCCCAATGCTCACACACCTGATGAAAAAGTATGGGTGGGATGTGAAAGGCATGGCAGAGGGCAGCGAAGATGCTCTTACCCTCCTCACAAGTCAAGCATACTGGCACCTAATATCGGACTGTTTCTAGAACTGCCTTACAAGTTTGGGTGTTGAGGCCAGACATGCTAATTCAGAGGCCAGCCAAGGCCTTTTGCTATGAGAGTTCCATGACTTTCGCACCCAGATCCTATGCCACTAACATCATATCCTCATGAAGCCACTTGAAGGTGTTTTTTATAACTCAGGACCATGGCAACCACTCTCAAACTGCTCTATCACATCATGGAATTGTATGGATATGTCTTCTTAAAATCAAGGTCTTTTTTCTTTTATTCTCTAAATGAGGATGTAGGTCTGTGTCCCATGGCTCTCTAGCTGGTGTCACTGGTGTGACATTGAGGGATGCATATCTGCAATCCGGAACAGCTCATTCATTTATTCATTCAATAGATTTATTGGAGGCCAAAGTGTGCTAGATGCAGGGTGATAGACACTGTCTCTGTTCTCTGTCTTACTTGTACCCTCATATGTTTTTTAAAAGGAAGAATTGCTATGCCCAGAGGGTAAGAACACAGCATGGAGAATGGCAAACTCGGCAATTACCCTGATAAAGAGAATACCCATGTTTGGGAGAATAACATTTAAAAAATGATCAGTTAGATGCTGGATTATTGGAATTTGGAATATTGTCAATAACTCCAGTATTTTTCAATTAGCAAAATCATTTTTAAAGCAACATAAATATTTTAGCAGCAAAGAAAACAAAGGTATGTGCCTAGGATAGGTACCTAGATTTTTATATTTACATGAAAATGTATATTTATAATACCTATTCATTTAGCAAATACTAATTAGGATGTTATTATATATCAGATGCTTCTAGGCACTAGGTTTTTCAAGTGAACAAGGAATTCCATTGGCTTTTATATCATCACATAGCCTTCTATTAATCTGCACACAAGACGAAGTAATACAGGAAAGGCTCTCTCGAATGTTTTTCAACTTGCCAACTTGCCAGATTAACCAACCCTTCCATTCCCCAATAAACCATGCAGACTACTGCCCTCAGTACACTAAATACAACAGCTTCCAACCAGTCAAGTATGGGTTTATGAAGAACCAATCATGTTCATTCCTATTTTTTGTGTGTGCCAAGTAATGTGCTTTTGAATGTAATTATGTGACTCAATCATATAGGTAAACTGATTAAATGTGAAAGTAAAAAGGAAATTTTAGATCCTATAAAATTAATTGAAATTCTTTAAAGAAGCAAAAATAAGGAATCACCACCACACACTTGACGTTGGTATTAGCACATGTACAAAGGACATACACCCTTACATGCATCTGGTGGTGAGAGATGCCCTCTGGGTGTTGTGGTGGCTCGTTCGTGGACTGCTGGGGACGGGAACGAGGGCGATCACGGACCATTTGAAACACGGAACCCTTCTTCAAAGTAATTTTGACAAATATCTTTAAAATGAAAAGTAATAATTCACATTCTCAGTTTCACAAGAAATTAAAAATATCTTCATTTATCCCTCATGAATTAATTCATGGATCAAATATTTTGGTGAATAGAATTTTTTAATAGCTCCTAATAAGACTAAGTGAAGGAAACGTGGCTGAATATAAAAAGGCCAATCTTGCCTTCCTTTTCTTCCCTCTGTGTAAATCATTTTGGACTTTTCTTTGCTACTGCTGTGCTCCAGTGAGCCAATCTGATCTCGGAGTGATTATTACCTCTTTTGCCTGAATGGCAGGGCTACCCACAAATAGAACTTGTCGTGTAATTCTACACTTGTATTAACACTCATTCCTCTCCATTTTATTTAAAAGTAATGGTGCAGAGAGGTCCAAAAATAATATTAGACTCCAGTAGCTTGCCTGCAAATTGCCACTCATTGCTTCGTATTCTGCATTTCCCTAGCTGTCACTCCCATGGGCTTAAACAGAAACTCCAGTTCCTGTAGCTGGTTCTACCAAGGACACATTTCAGAGGTTTATTAAGTGGAGGTGGATGCTGGTCATATATGTTCTTATAAGCAGGTCCCATTTTCTGGTCGCTACAACTTCTTTCTCAAAGTTGGGTCCGGCATCTTCTCTTGGGCACCTTCTTTCACATATTCGGGCCACTCTTCCCTCCTGTTGCATCATCTCTTGAGGGGCACTGCTCACCTACCTTTGTCATGCTGTGGAACAACTTGTGGACTCTTCTGGAAAACTTATAGACAGAAGCTGTGCTCCTGGCAGTAGTGGAGATATCACCCCCACTGTAATTAAAGTACACTTTGGTACATGGGTATCCATTCAGAGCTCTTTATCCCTCTGAAGCATTCAGAATGCCTCCTAACTGAGCAAAGCCTGTCTACCTGACTCTCTCTTCCCATGGACTGAGAGGCACATGGGCCTGCAAAGGCTGAGAGTGGATAAACTAGTGAATCAGTCTGGGATGGTTCTCTAGCGAAGAAAGAAATCACCATTTCTATTTAAAGGGAATATCCTTCAGCTTGATCCAAAGGTCAAGCCAAGATGTGAGCCAAATATAAGTGATCTAAATTTTCTGGTAAAACCCAAATCCAGACATTTATGAGAACCCTCTTGATGTTTGAATCTTGGCACCTCGTTTGAGAACTATTAAAAGTCCTAGACAAACATATTCTATCCTATTTTGGTTCCTAAGTGACTTGTATATAATGTCTGACTTAGATATTTATTTCTTAGACATTTGCACCCAAATATCCTTTAGGTAGGGAAACATGGGTGTTTTCTTCTAAAAGAATGTGAAATGACCACCACCCTGAAATTTTTTTGAAGTAAAATAATGTGCCAGCATTCTGTAACAAGCTTATCTCATGATCTTACACTTGCCTCCATGTAAGGGTCTTCATTCTATTTTCTCTTAGGATGCTCTTGGTTCCTCTACAACCAGATTTCTATGAGTAGTCAACTTTACTACTTAGAAAAACTTGCTTGTGACCATTATGTTTTATATTGGTAAGATCAGTTTAGGCTTAAGCTAGGTATTAAAACACTCACTCAATATTACTTGAACAACTACTTTTTTTTTGATTTTGTGCAGATAACAAAATGTAGTTTGCAAATCTACTCTTCAAGGATTTTGTGGTTCAATAGAATAATTTAGGAGGGTAAGGTTAAAAGGAGGGAAATGAAACTCTGTTACACACTGATTATGCAAGAGGGACTCTGTCCATTTGTTTAATTGTATCAACCACCTTATGGAATAAATAAGATAATGCATATTTTAAACAAGAGAAAGCTACCTCTTCAGGATATTCAGCTCGTCTCAAGTGAAGGTATAACTGGAACCCAACACTGTCAGTGTCCAAAATCTGCTGCTCGAATATCAGGTTCATATATTTCATGTCCTTTAAGAAAAATGCAGAAAGGAATGACGATAACTCAAATAAACCATAACAGTCCTCTTTCCCTCCCTCCCTCCCTCCCCGCTCCTGCCTTTCCTTTCCTTTCTTTCTTCTTTTCCTTGGTTGTGGATATTTAAAAAGCTGTATTTACTGAATATCCTCAGCTTGAGGACCATGTTTACCCAAAACACACCTTTTGCATTTATTGCAGTAAACTGTGACTTTATAAGATTTAGGTGTCAGCATTTTCATCAAATTCTCAATTCCATTCTCTGCAGGACAACTTCCGTGACCACATTAATTTTGCATGAATAACTTACTAGTTCTTAAAATTATACATATTTCCATTAACTGAGAGAATATCTTCACATCTGGATTTACTTCCACATAGTGATATTACAGGTGTGTAGTCAAATATGATTGAAAATACTAGATTTTCTAAAAGCAGTGAATTTCTAAATGCTAGTATTTAGATTGGTGAGTTCTGGGTTCAGTATGTTAGGGGTTTGGGATTTCGATTTATATTATTATAGCTGTTTGTATTTTTTTGGCCAAAAAATATTTCCAACTGATGGTCTGCTAACTTTCTCTATGCCCTTCACATACAAATAGCTCCAAGGAGTTAAGGTAATAAGTGGATGTTGAAGAGAGATTTCCCCCAATAAATCACTGTTATTCTTTCTCTCTTAGTGTCTTTCTCTTGTTCTCAATGCATTTCATATTTTGGGGTGATCTTTGGCTATCATGTGCTCTGTACAAAGGTTTCAGGCCACTTTTATCTATCAGACACTATTATCCATTTGTATCTTTACCTCTCTCTATACCAACTAAGTAAAAAAAGATAGAGCATGACATGGGAAAATAATCCCTTAAAATCTGATTTTGGAGATTACAGGCTTAAAGCCTCATCATTCCTCTTTCCTGCCATGTCACAAAAATAGAGAGTAGACACAAGGATAGCTAGCTAAATGCTGGACAAGATATTAGCCTTGCTAATGGCTAATCAGATGCCCAATAGTCCCCCTACTACAGGGCACTTGAACATTAGAGAAAGCAGTTTACAACTAAAGCCTAATGAAACTTTTTTTATTTTCATTTCCAAATAAGACCTATGAGGACAGCTGGGTCAGCAAAACAGACTCCAGTGACACAGAACCAGCTGCTGAAGGAACTCTGGGTCTGCCTCACACATGGTTACTGGAGAGTGAGAGAGGAGACATGGCCGGTCTCCTGCAGAGAATTTATCTCATGGGAACAGAGGACAGAGAAGGAAAGCTCACTCCCTATAAATGTAAGCGGTTCCAAAAGAGCAAGCTCCCGTGCCCAGCGTGAACAGTGATCGGCTACACAGTGCCCACACCCACCAGTGAAAGTGTAGTCTTATGAAAGTTGGCCTCTCACTAACCAGAGCTAGCTGTTCCCTCACCCTCTCTGGAGGAGGGAATAAGACAGTGAGAAAACACTGGCATGCAAGGTGAAGAGTTATAGGACTAAATGCAACTACTGTGTGTGCATTTATGTATCACAGCAGAATCATTCTTTGGAAAGCCTCAGATTTCCTTTGTTTTCATCAGGGACAACGAAGTCAGGAAGAGAAGAGGGATGGAAGATAATGGGGCCACTCAATTGCTGTGGCGTTTAGAGGATTATTCTATTCATACAGTAGTTGGACAGGAAAGACATTGAAATGTGTTCCTAAAGTTTACATTGGATAGAGGTACCCAAACTCAGGCTTCCGCAGGGTCTTAACCTTCCTAGGCAAGGAAGCATTCATCTGCATCCGTTGTTTATCACCCAGGTCCCTCGCCATGGTCATCCCAGCGCCTGCCTTCTCAGGGCCACTGAACGTAGAGCTTGAAATGAAACTGAGGAGCCCCTGTTGCCACTGACTGATGAGTAGAAAGGGATTGGAGGAAGGGAAAAGTCCCGAATCCTGCCACAGGGAGATCCATTCTCCGGAGAGAATTTAATCATTTGCTTATTCAGCCAGCATTTATCAAGCTGAGTGCGTTGATCCTCGGGGGTCCTCAGATGCTGGTTTGTGAGACACTGCCGTAGAAGTTAAAGGCTGTCACTTTACTTGTTCCCTTGACGCCAGTGTTGTTCCAAACAAACTCAGATGTGAACCTTTGAAACATTATACCAGCAATGAGTTATCATTAATAATGTTTGTATGTATTTTTAATATCATCATTAAAACGCAAACAAAAAAATCCACAGAGGTCATATAGACCTAAAACATTTATATGAAGAATCACAAAGACCTTATACTGTAGTTTCAGAAATGCTAATGTAGAGGGAAAATGAATGGTTTTGAGATTAAAAGAAACCAGAATTCTAATCCTGGTCTAAAATTTATGAGATGCTTTATTTTAGTCAGATTAGATGATTTAAAGATAGTCATTTAAAAATTTAAAAATTAAAATAACACTGCCTATGTAGTGGTGTTTTTATAAGAAGAAAACATCATGATGTATATAATATACATTAGATAGTATTTTATATACATTAGACTCCTAATCAATATGAATTCTTTTTTATGCCATAATCCCCCTTCTTCCCAATTGTGTGCAAGGAATGATATACTAGGAGAAACAATGATGATGGATTAAATATTGGCAACAAGAAGATCTCAATCTGCTGAGATAATAAACATGTAAACACAATTACAATATATTATAAAAGTACCATAACAGAGAAATGTAAAAAAATATAAAAATATGAGTTATAGGGAAAATTTTTATCTGATAGCTCCCAATAAAACTAAAAATTACTCCCCACAGAAACATATTTCTGGTGAATATTAAGTTAATGATAATAGTAGTGATGATGATGATATTGATGATAATGATTATGATGAACATAAAACTTATGATGATGACAATAATGATTAAGATAGTCTATATGTATTGCATATTTGTTATGTTGTAGTAACTCAGTTTTCACATTACTTGACCCTCACAACAATCTAGTGAGGTAGAAATATAATTTCTATGTTGAAGAAAAACACAAGTTTACGCAAGTATCATGGAGAAAGGTGGGACTTGACCCAATTCAGCCTGATTCCAAACCCAAGCTCTTAACCTCTATAATGCACACTCTTTCCATAAATTAATTACTGAATGGTAATTAGGTTCTATTTGAGCTGTAATTCATTTGAATTTAAATAGGCTTTTGTGGGTATATTGGGCACCTTTCCCTGCTCCATCCCATTTGCCGATTTCCGGATTTCAGCATCCTAATTCTAATTTGGGGGAATAACACTCAGAAACTCAGCAGTGGGCCCTCTGGGGGATGAGCACTTACCATTGCAGATCCCTAGTGGAACACAGGGCACACACCTAGCACATGAGAGCCTTCCTGCTCTGCTCACGCCAGTGAGTGGTTCCCGAGTGCCTGGGTGTGTGGCTCAGCCCAGGAGAGTCCAACTCAGTCAGAACTAATCCCAAAGATTTTGTTTGTGAGAGCATAAGTAGAGGTTATTCTTTTCCTGTTGTATTTGAACCTGAGAGATTATAAAATTGGAGCTACTGCAGCTATCTTATCACTGCAAAAAAGATTAAAAATGAAGCCAGTAGTGGGAGAAAGTAAGAAACAGCAAAGAGATTAAATCTTAAGTACATCATTTAAACCATCATTTCCAGCAATTTCAATGAGCTAAACCAACATATGCATTTTCTGCTTAGGTCAACTTCAGTTGTGTTTTATTTCCCTTGTAACCAGAAGACCCCTAAATGATGAGGCAGGCTTGTCTTAATGCCTAGTACCAGTATTTTAAAAATTATTATATGATATACAACCATATGTGATGTTATATGATATCATATTCATATAGATATATCACATGCATCATATAATGTATTTCTGTATATATGTATAATATTATAACAGATGATCATGTAATTCTGGCTGAAAAAATAGAACATTATTAGGACCATTGGAACATCTTCTGTGATTTGTTTATTTCCATCTCGATCTTTACATCCCAGATAAAAGCACTAACCTGAATTTTATGTTAATCTTACACTTGTCTGGTTTTGATTACTATTAAAATACTAAATTATTCTTCAGAAACATACTTTTTGTAATGGCTTCTGTGTGTAGTCTACATAATTCATTTTCACAATTGCATAGTATTCCTTTGTAAGAATAGGCCACATTTTATTTAAACATTGTACTGATGACCTCTGGAATGCACCAAGCTTGGAGTTGTTAGCAAACGTTCTCGAACATGTCCTCCAGCACAAATGAGTGGGAATTTCTCTCTATGCACCTGTAGGAGAAATTGTAGGGCTACAAGATATTCACATCTTCAACATTACTACATAATGTCAAGTTTTTCCCCCTGAAACTTGGTTGTAGCAGAATTTCTCTCAACAGCAATGTGTGAGATTCTATTATTTCAAAACCTTGCCTACCCAGGGCATCACTAAATTTATTTTTTGATGTTTATTCAACCTTTGAAATGATACCTCATGGTGGTTTTTATGTTTCTTTCTCTAGTTATGCATCTGCTTATATATTTATTTATCATATGGATTTCATCATTTGTCAAGTGCCTGCCTGTTCATGTATTATATCTATTTTTTGTTAGGTTGTCTTTTAATTATTGATTAATAGAATTTTATTACATACAAGATTTTACTGCATATTCTGAATTCAAGTCTTTTACTGACTCTATGTTTTACAGAAATCTCCAAGTTTATGGCTCGTTTCACTCTTTTATTGTACCTTTGATAACCAGAAATTTAAAAAAATTAAACAAATTTTTATTCATTGTTCTTTTTCTTTTATGGATTATGTGCATTAAGAAATGCTTTTCTACACCAAGTTCATGAAGATATTCCTGTATATTTAATTCTAAAAATGTAGAAGTTTGCATTTCAAATGTATCTCCTAAAAGCAAAGAAATTGTTTGAGGTAGAGATACAATTGTATGCTTTTCCATATAGATAACCTATTGCCTCTGCAGCATTTATTAAGAATTCTACTATTTTCTCACTGCTCTGAAATGTCACTTCTATCAAAAAAAGTATGGGTCTACTTTTTATACTTTTCCTCCTTTACCATTGATCTTTTTGTCTCAATCTGTGCCAATGATGTTGTCTTAATTACCATACTTTTATCAAAAGTCTTTATATATATATATATATATATATATATAAATTGCACTCTCTATTGAGTGTTCTTCAAAAATGAATTTTAATGTTGGTCCTTTTCTCACTCATGTTAATTTTATAATCAGCTTATCTAATTCTACAGGAACCTCTGTTGGAATTTTTATTAGAATTAGATTGAATCTATATATTAATTTGAATAGTATTGACTTTTTTAAACATTCTATTCATGAGCTCAAGACATTGAGACACTCTATTCATGAGCATGGTATGTGTCTTTTCATTATTTAGGCCTTTTTATCTAATAGTAAAGTTTGAAAATTGTTTACAAAGGTCATTGCCCCTTTTATTAGTTTTATTTCCATGTGGCATATATTTTTATGTTCTCTTAAAATTACATTTTCTGTCTGTTGTGGTATAGTAATGCAGATGATTTTTATATATTGATATTTTTAATCATCACTGAAGAATATGTTTTATTATTGATTTTAGAGAGAGAAAAGAGAAGAGAGAGAGAGAAACATTGACATGAGAGAGAAATATCGATAGGTTGCCTCCCGTATACACCGTGACAGGGGATCAAACCCACAACTTAAGTATGTGCCCTGACCAGGAATTGAACCCATAACTTTTGGTGCACGGGATGATGCTCCAACTGACTAAGCCCTGGTCAGGGCATATGTTGACCTTGTATCCAGCAAATATAATAAAATATCTTGTTAACTTTAAGAAATTCTTAGTGTGTTCACATGAGTTCCTTTGCAGATAATATACATTTATATAATGACATAATTGTTTATTCATTTAAAACCCTCATATCAGTTTATTAAATGTTTTAACACAAGGATCTCCTGGTAATGAAAGAAAAAAGCAAACCCTGTAAAGAAGTATACACAGTGGACTTTCCCACCTCACTTATGAATTTAAAGGAAATAATTATAATGTCTTCTCACTGTAGGTTAGATATTCTTTATCATTTTAAGACACTCCTTCCTTTACTTGGTTTGTTAAGAGTTTGTATTATGAATTATGATTAAATTTTACCTGGTGCAGTTTATGCCTGTATGTCTTTAGTATGTTATATGGTGAATTAATAGTTTTCCTAAAAATGAATGAGACTCACCTTCCTGAGGTAAATACTGATCCATCGTGGCATATTATTTATTTTTTCAATGTATATTTTTGAAATTTTTGTAGGTATGTTAATGGATAAAATCACCCTATACCATTCTGCTCCCCTGCTATTACTTTTCTGTCTGCTTCTAGAGCCAGAGCAATGCTGGCCCAATAAAACCGACTGTATTTGCTGCTCGTGAGCTCCTCTACTTGGATGCAGGGTGACCCTGTCTCCCTCTTCTTTTTAAAGCCCTACATTGGGGTTTACTGCGATGTTCCTGTCCTGGGTTGACTCCAGTGACATAGGAAAATAAAATAACAAATGAGACAGTGACTGGAAAACACAGACGTCCACAGAAGATCAAGTCTTACAAGAAAAGCAGAGGCTCCCATTGCCCTTCTCACAGTGTGTCTCTTTGCGACATGTATCATCATCTCAGCTAACATCGTTCGCTTGTTTGCTGACTTATGGCCTATAAAATTCTGCTGGGTGGGAGCTGCCCGAGAGCTGCTGCCTTGTCTGTTTTCTTCTCCTTCTGGAATACCCGTCCAATAACAGGGCCCATCGTGGGGCAGGTGCTCGAAGATCTTTGTTGAATGAATGACTGGCTGGGTGGGGGATGATGGATGTGGGCCAGAAACTCACTTTAAATAATTCAATGATATATGAGAGACTTGGCAGTATTACCAGCTGGCGCTGCCAATGGAAGATCCCAAACACTCTTCTGGGAAGTTTAAGCAATTTCATTTGTAAATTAGTGAATGCACATTTTAAAAGGTGTTGATATTTCTGTCACCTTTCTCCAAAAATGTCTAAATAATTGAGCAGAAAAGTAAAAGTGGCTACACTTCCTCTAATGATCGGCTTTATGAAAATCATAAACACGAGAGATGGGAGGGTTTACCTTCTCTTTTAATTCGTGTCTGAATAATTGGCACTCAGACTAAGTCGCTAAATATAGGAAGAGATAAGTAGAAAAAGGGCTGAAAAGTCAAAAGCAAAAAGTAATCACATGCATATACAGACACACACAATCCCTCCAAAATCTGCATTTTCACCTGTTACTCTTATAATGGAAGTATTTGAAACTCTGTATGCCATACCACCTTACGTGGGATAATGATAACATTAATGATAGTAATAATTATAATAGCAGAGTATATAAATTATATTTTACACATATCAATTCACATTAGATATTGCATCCCCATGTTACAGGAAAAAATAATAGATTAAAAGAGGTTTACTACTATCACACCTTGTAAACCCCATTCTAAGGGCTCCACATGAAACATGTTTCTGTTTTAAAATCTCCCAAGAGAAAAGTATCTAGACACATTATCTTTTATGAATCATCTATTTGTTACATGTTAATGTACATATTGGTTACACGTTAACTTACATATTTACCATATACACATATTGTACATTTCTAATAGGTACAATATTAGATGCACACCTTGTGTATTTCTAATATGTATTAAAACAGCCAAAACATATTTGTTTTAACATTATAGAGGCCATATATGGCGGTGGGGCTATCCTCTGCTCTCTCTTGACAATCTCATTTGCTCTTATGATCCCTGCTGTCCCCTTAGCTTGATGACCAATTTTGGATGCATCACTTCAATCTCTACTTCATCTTTCCCTTAAGCCTCCCCCCAGTTTCAGACCAATGTACCAATTCTGCCCAAAACACTGTAGATGCCTTAAATTTAAATCATTAACTTCTCCCAGAAATGCACCTTTATCCTGATTCAACATGGTCCATCAAAAGCTTTTTTTAGCTTTTTCTTCCCAACTATATCATCATGATTGCAGCAATATCCACAGTAACCGTGGAAAGTCAGGAGGGGTGCCACTGATTGCTGGATACTTTTGATAATGTGGAATGGCATTGGGCACGGAAGAGAGTTAATAGTAAGCTAAGACTTTTGGTTACAGGGAGGAACTGGAATATTTTTAAACACTGTGAACTTGTATCTTAGTGACCTAGTGCTGCCGTAATGTTGCCACAAACTGGAAGATTAAAAATAGCAGAAATTTATTCTCTCACAGTTCTAGCATCGCTGATTCCTCTTGGAGGTTCTGAGAAAGAAATCTATTCCATGCCTCCCTACCAGCTTTGGGTGGCAGCCAGAAATTCTAATTGTTCCTGGGATGTAGGGTGTATCACTTCAACCTCATTCCCATACGCCCTTTCCCACTGGGTGTGTTTATCAGTCTCTGGCTAAGACACCGCCATTGTACAATATTTAGAATCCATCCTAACCCAGAATGATATCATCTTGACATATTTGCATAAATTACATCTACAAAGACTCTGGCCAAATAAGGCTGTATTCAGAGGTAGACATGTCTTTTGGGAGGTCATAATTCAAACTGCACGATTTCTAATATGTATTAAAGAACAAACATAAACACTTAACAGTACTAACAATATAGTAAGCACGACATGCTTTGGATATGTTAACCAATGTAATGTTCTCAAAAACCCTATGAACTGTGTGCTATTATTTCCCTTTTACTAATAAGGAATGTGAAGCACAGAGGGTCTAAGTAATTTTCCCAATATCACTCAAGTAGGAATTTGTAAAGTTAAAGTTAGTATTCAAAGTTTGGCTGTTAAGTTTATGATTAGTCACTGTAATTTTTAAATATAAATGCTACAAAAGAGAAGTTGAATACATAATATCCAAACAAAGAAAAGAAATTAAATATCAAACAAAGTTTTTCATTAATTCTACAAAAAGTGGAAAAACTCAGAGTATCACCGAAAAAGGATAGCATAGACAAAAAAATAAAAATAAGATGGTTTATGCCAATTCAAGTAAAATACAGAAATTTTAAGATGGTCAAAATTTAAAGTAAATTTTAATATGTTATTCAAGAGACAGTTATAATATGGTCTAAAAGCCAAACATAATGTAAAAGATTTTAGAGAATACACAGGCCAAATACGCAAGAATAATGCTAATCAACAGGGCACCACTTTTAAAAAATGATAAAAAAATATCATGTCAAACCAGACCTGCATAAAATAAAGATACTTTGGGAAAACACTAAAGTGAAACATTTAATTATTAGCTGACTTGAACAAGGAAAATACACTAGAGTGAGTCGTGACGTCCAAAGGAAAATAATCCCACATTGAAAACTGGGAATGAAGGAAGAGTGAAAAGTGAAAGAAAAGATAATTTTTCTCTCCTTTGCCTAGGAAATATCGAGCATCTGTGGATTGATGTCTTTCATCAGTTTGGAGCATGCTTGTGTAATTTTCACGTTTGATATCAATTTCTCCCATGACCTCTATACTCCTCTGAATCACATTCCACTTCTATTTTAACACTGTCTTGACTTTTCATTCAAAAATCCACATGCATTACTCAGGAACAGTGGACGCCTGATTCTTCTAGTGTGTCTAAAGAGACCATACCTTCTTCATCCCTCTGGTATGAAATACAATTCAAATAACAATGTTGGATTTATTAAGTTCAAAAAATTGTTTTAGAAGTGCAAAAAAGAAACAGCTAAAAGAAGTGACATAAATGTAGAAGTGAAAGTGATGAAGAGAGATATCATAGTCACACTTTTACAAAAATGAATAGTTGTATTATTCTTCACAGACTGGCCAGAGAATATTTTTAAATGTGTATTAAATCACGTTATTCCCAGGTTCAAAGCCCTCCAATGGCTTCTTGACGCATTTTGAATGAAATATCAACTTCTTCGATAGCCTGTAAAGTCATAAATTATCTGGTTGGTCCTTGTCCAAATTGATACTTCATTCCTACCTCCCCCTTCCCCTCACTCACGGTGCTCTGAGTCCACTGAGAGATCCGCTGCCCGAATCCGTCTGCACACTCTGTCTGCTCTCTGACATACCCTTGCTCTGGCCCTGCCTTGGCAATGTTCCTCCTGTTCCTCACTCAGAGCTAACTAAGTTCAGAGATTACTTCTAGATTACTAATTGAGATAATGTGGCCTCCCACATTGTCTAACGTGGTCGTCTCTGTGTCCTAGCACTTTGCCTTAAGTATTTCTTCCCCACTATTCCAATGACTGGATACTACTTGTTTGTAAAAGTCATACACACTGGCTCACAAAGTTATCAATTACCTGTTACATGAATTCCCCTTTAGTGGTACCACAGTACCCTGTGCTCCCAGGGCATCTTACACAGGACAGCGTTTAAAGTCAGTGTTGGAAGTTGAGCAGCATACAGGTTTGAAGTTGGGTAAATAGTGATATTTCAGGGGTACATTTCCAGAGAATTTAAAGATATATAGAGAGAAATTATGGAAACTGGTTGGGATTTGGTTAATTTTATTTCAGTTATAGCATTAAAAATCACCAGTGCTTTCTATCATCTATTTTTCTCTTTGGGTCTAATCTGTATCCTTCTCCCCTGTGGCTTAATACCTGGAAGGCTGATCAGGCAAGGGGGTCTCTTGTTTTCTGGCTTCCAATTGAAGGGGTGGGTAGGATGGCAATGATTCTAGCCCATGCAATAAAACACTCTTCTATGTGGCTTCTTTATACCATGACCTTACCTTTGTAAATAACCTTTTTGTTAAAGTCTGCCCAAATTTGTTTAACTGTCTCTTTTATTTTTGCTGGGACACTGAATAATACACATGTATTTTCTTGGGACTTTTTGAATGCCAAGAGTATATACTTCATTTTTTCTTCTACAGTTATTAATTGAGTGCCTACCATGGGCCAGTGAACAAAGTAGATGAAAACCAATGCCCTTGCAAAGTTTATATCCTAGTTGAGGGTGGCAATAAATAAAACAAATGTGCAAAATTATATGAGACATAGCAATAAGTATTATGAAATAAAATAAATCAGAGGAGGGGAATAGCAATGTTGGAGGAGGTTGAAATTTCAAGTGGGGTGGTCAGGGCAGGTCCACTGAGAACTTTACATTTAAATGTGAAGGAGGCCAGGGAGCCAGCTCTGGAGATTTCCGATAAAAGAACAGACCAGGAAAAGAGAATAAAGTTCAAATGGTCCAAGTCAAGCAGGAGCCTGCTGTGCTCAAGGAGCCACGCGAGGCCAGGGTGATGAAGTAGACTTACTCAGGCAGGGGAGAAGAGGAGGACAGGACCTGTAGGACGTGAAAGGGTCACTATAAAGCCAGTGCAAGAAAAGAGTGCATTGGGGGAGTTAGAGCTGTGACACAGTCTGTTTTAATTTTAAATTTGTTGTATTGGTGTGTGTGTGTGTGTGTTTTAAAATAGACTAATAGAAGGACAAGCAAAGGTATAATTACAATTTGTTTAAGAAGTTAATAGCAATAATCTAGGCAAATGATGATGATGGCCAAAACCAAGTTAGTGGCAATGGAGTTGCTGATGCTGTGCTGTGAAGAGACCAGATTCAAGACTTATTTTGAGAGTAGAGTCTATGTGATTATCTGATAGATTCATTTATTCAGCGTGTATATACTGAGTGCTTATTGTGAGCTAAGCATTAGGCTAGGTGCTTGGGTCAGAACAGTGAACAAAATATAAATATCCCTACTCTTATAAAACTTCAAATATTATATAATGATAATATGATGGCAGTAAACAGCGAATGGAACTGATAAAGTGTATAATATGTCATGTATTGTTATATGCTATGGAAAAATAAGTGAAAAAAGGTGCTGTGTGAAAGAGGTCAACAGGATTAAGCTATAGTAATAAATGGTCAGGATATGCCTCCTTGAGTAGGTGATATTGAGTAAACACTTGAGCAAAGAGAAGGAACCAGCCAAGCAGATATCTGAGGGAATAGTTCTCAAGGCAGAAAGAACAGCCAGAACAAAGAACATAGGGTAGATGCATGCCTGTGGGTTTAAGGAACCACAAGAAAGGCTGGTGGCACTGGAGCAGCAGATCAGTGAGGGACAAGGTATTAAGACGGGACGTCAGAGGAGTAATGAGACACAGACTGGGCAGGGCATTGTAAGCCATTGTAAGGAACTGGTTTACATTCAGTACAATGGGAGTCATGGCAGGGTTTGGTGTGGAGGCGTGCCAAGCTCTAACCTTTGTTTTACAAGAATACTCAAGTTACAGTATTGAGAATAGACTCTGAATATGAAGGTTTGGAGCAGGTGGACCTCCCGTGAAGTGAGGTATGTGAAAAAAAAAGAGTCAAGAAAAATTTGCTATTAGAAGATGTGGAAAAACAGGGAGGAAGGGTGGTGGGAATGTTTTAAGGAGGATGGTGGGGAAATTAGGATCTCAGTATTAGACATATTAAGACTGAAGTGACTATTCGAGTTTCACTCTATGTTTTCCCCCTCCATGTAAGGGATTTCTGGTCCCTATCATTCCAAAGTGGTATGTTATTTAACAGATGAGTTTGGAAAAAGCAAGTGGATATGCTCAGCTTAGCCAGGTCTACTTGTTCTTGTATTTTGGGAACCACATTACTTGCAGGAAAAACTGCATTCTCTAATTCTCTGTAATATAAATTTTAAACAGTCAGACCCCAATAAAGGTGTCATCTATGTCTGCTGAGCAATTGTGTTTGATTAGTTAGCAAACTTAAATCTTTGGTGAAGTGTTAGTAAGTCTTGATTGCTGAAGTTCCATAGGTACTTTCTGTAAAGAGTTTTATATAGAAGGAATGTAATGACTTGGATTTTTATATGGAAGTCCCTACGTCAAGCTGTCAATCCTTCAAAAACTTGGGGGTGGGAGAAGAATGGCGTTATTCTTTTCTTCCACCAAAAGATTTTTCAAAATGAATATAGAGTAAATTTTACACGAAAGACATTATTAAGAAGCAACATTCTCATCCAAGTCTTCTCAGTTTTGAAGGTAAAATTGAATTTGACCTTTAGCTAAAGATCAAATCCACTGGGTAACCAATTTGGACCGATTCCACCGGAGACCACCTACGAGTATTCTGGCATTGTAAATGGCCATGAAAAGCCATCAGTGCTATAATTCTTTTAGAAACAGATAGTTATGTGAGAGTCATATGATGGTTATGGCTTTATGATTTAGATATTATTTAATGAAAAGTGGGAAATATCTATCAAGTCTCAATTGACAAAAGAGGACAGAGAGGACCTCCATCTCAGCCAAGACTATTTGGGAAAAAATGCTGTAATTGCCAAAAGCCTGCCCTTCAAACTGACAACAATAGCATATTGTCCATTTCTTTAAATTTTCCCTTAAACTTATCAAAACACTTTGCAGTGCCTGACTTCACTCATGTGTTAACTAGAGTCACAACGATAAATCATTAGGACTGCCTGTCACCATCATCAGAGATCCCTCTAGGTTAGGGGTTTTAACCTGTTCTATGCCGTGAACCGCTTTGGCCTTCTTTTGAAACCTTCTCAGAATAGTTTGAAACACATGGAACCCCAGGGTCGGTTTCATACTGAAATGTATTGCATTCTTTCAAGTGCACTTACTTTACTCATTTTGTTTAAATGTCGCACCTATTTGCGAGTTTGTAGACCTCTTTAAATTATCGATTTATTATTTTGTTAGTGACTTACTATTGGCTTATCCAATTTTTACTTTGTCTATTTTACTAGTAAAATTGCTTTAGTTTTGCTTAACTCATGGCTGCTGTAAGCAAACAACTTTTCAATTCCTTAGATTTCTTTTTGGTCATATTAATCCAAGTCCCCAGTTAGTAATATTACTGGCAATTTGTAATTCACATAAAACAATTATTTTTATGTCTTCCTTTAAATATGTACATATTTGCATTTATTTACTTATTTAAACTATGTTTTCTTGAGCACAGTATTATGGTCACAGATACTCTTCAAGATGCTAGGGATTCATTTCTGAAAAAGACAGAGTTTAAAAAGTAAAAGAAAAATGAAACAATGAAAGAAGAAGAAAAAGCAAAAGGAAAGGAGGACAGGAGAAAAAGAGGAAGGAAAAGAAAGTAGATATGATGTTAAATAAACTGTAAGGGGGGAATAAAAAGTAACATGAGCTGAAAGTGAGCTAGGTGATCAGGAATATTCTTGAGAAAATGACATTTCAACACAGAAGTTAATAATGTCTTGTTTACAAAAACCAAGTTAGTTTGAACAAAGCACAGTCATATTCACATGCAAGAGTCAATGTCTTGCTGATCAGCAAGATGAAGGTCCCTGTGCCGCCATCCCCAAAGAGGGTGGCATTGAAAACATCTATGCAGCACCAGCCCTGGCAAAGCTGAAGCAATGGCTGCCTCTCTCTCAGTCCAGGTATAAAGGGGCACCTGGAAGAAACGGGCAGGTTTCTCAGAAGCAGTTGGCTTCAGTATGTCTCTCTATGGACTCAGCTGTGCTCAGAGGACCTGTCTCGTCATCATTTAGTTTTCCCTTCCTCTTAACTACCCTTGTTCTGATATTGGAGGAAAAGCGCCATGATCCCTCTGTTACTTTTAGGGAAGAATTCTCCCTGGTCTCTTCCAGCTTCTGGTAATTTGCTGGGAATTCTTGGCATTCCATGGCTTAGAGCTGCAGCACTTAGATTTCTGCTCGGTTGTCACAGGGTGTTGTCCCCTCATGTCTGTGTCTCCATATTGTCTCCTTAAAGGTAAATTGTCATATCAGATTAATAGCTTATTTTACTTCAGTGTGATCTCATGTTAACTAACTATATCTGCAATGACCCTACTTCCAAATGAGGTCACAATTTGAGGTATTAGGAGTGAGGACTTCAGCATGTGTTTCTGATAATACACAATTCAACCCATAATTTTTATTTCTAGAGTTTACACAAATATTTGAAGTACTTAGCAATTAAACAGAGAGGAAAAATAAAGGCTAGGAATTTATGTAGCTAATTATTTCACTTGGGGCATTACCATTTGTTGTTTTGTTAATCTTAGGAAGGTAGCTAAAATGTCTAGATGCAGTTTTCTTATCTATAAATGGCGATGTTACCTAGTTTACAGAACTATTGTAGAGATAAAAATAAATGAAATAATATGAGAGTACACAGAAAATCAAATTTATGTTATATCGTTCTCATAACTACTGTTGACATTCAAAAGCTAATTATAAGACTAAATAAAAAGGTATCTCCAGTTGTCCAGTCTTAGGAAAAAATAGGAGTCTTGACTCAGAAGTTTTACTAAAATTAAAAGAAAAACTAGATGTAGTTTTCTATTTCAAATTTAAAACTGCAAATTAAGAGATACGTCGATGCCTTGGCTGGTGTGGCTCAGTGGGGTGAGCACCGGCCTGCTGGATTCCTGTCAGGGCACGTGCCTGGGTCGCGGGGCCACGTCCCCAGTCCGGGCCACGCAAGAGGCAACTGATCAAAGTTTCTCTTGCCCATCGATGTTTCTCTCCCTTTCTTTCTCCCTTCCTTCTCCTCTGTCTAAGAAATAAATAAAATCTAAAAATATATATCTTCATACATTTACAGAGCAAGTCAAAATTGAATCAAACACACTAATGACATGAAAAGTTCAAATATCACCAAAAAAAAATTTTTTTAATGTCCTAGTGGTTGACCTAAAAGATAATAGCCATTATAGTTGCCAAGGGGAGATCAGTGTTTCCCCAAAAATTACTTGTCTAGAAGTAAAAGCCATAACCTGTAATTCAGAACATACTTTTCAATAAGGCCTGAGCTACTACCCAATACTGTAAGTTATGTTCATGCCTGGTGGTCTATCCCAGCAACTCACCCTTTCTTTTATAGTATCTGTCACAGCTTAGACTTTTATATTTAAGTCTGTGTTTACTTCTCTCCTGTTTTCCACACTAGACCTTAAGTGTCTAGAGAATAGAGACCATGTCCCTTGCCCCTATCCCAGCGACTATCACACAGAAAGAGCCCAATAAATATCAGATTAATGAATAAATGGATTTGTGAGTTTATGAATGAATAAAAACTTTATTACTCTCTCTAGATATTTTTCAGTTGACAGATTTGCCTTCATCGAATACAACACAATAAATTGTACATTTATTTTCATGCCCATTAAATAGAGGTACTGAATAAATCCGAGGAATATTGTTGGGAAAATACTTAAAAATTTCCAGCAACCATGCGTTATGAACATCAACGTTATCTGTTACTTTTTATAATTCTTTTGTATATGAGGAAAGGTACATTCAAAAGTTTTGGAGGTGAAACATTGAGGAAGAAGAGAAGACAAACAAACAAAAATAGGACAGAGCAGAAGAAAGTGAAAATAAATAAAAAAGGCCAGGCCAACACCAGTATATAAGAAAACCAAGTTAAAAACTTACGTGACATTCCACATTTGCAGTTGGGCTCAAAATAACATGTTATACTTTATTTCCCACTACCAAGCTTGTTGGTTAATATCCCTACTGAATTTCTTATAGTACTTGCTTCTGCCCTCCTCTCTGCTTAGAACACTTCCACCTGTCTATCACTAGTTTCTCATTGTATTAATCTCTAAAGACCTCATTGAGGTTCCAATTTCTCCCCAAAACTTCCCAGTTTTTCTGTTGGAGAAGTCGAGACTCAGGGGTACGGAGGCCATGCAAGTTCACACAATGACTGACAGCACTAGGACTAGAACATGAAGGAACTGTTCTTTGAATAGCATCACAAGGTCTCTGATGTGTAGCATTCTTTGCTCCAAGGTTTGTAACTGTGTACATTACCCAACCCCAGGCCAGGCCAGGTGTACCTGGGTCAACACAAAGAAGGCAATTATTTAATGGAAATCCACTACATTGTAGTTACCATCAAACCAGAAGTACACATTATAGAGTTGTCTGCTATATGTACATCTTCTCAACTATGCAGAATGAGTAGAGGGAAGAAGATACCAAAGTGGTCAGTGAATGAAGAAAGGGGTTTAAAAGTGCATTATATATGATAGCTCTTCATATCAAAGGATACATTTGCAGGGTATGCAAGAAAGTTGGGTGATTAAATTCATTTCAACCATGAAGTGATTTGCAACACAGTATAAAAAGCATAATCTTAAGTAATTCTCTTTTTTCATTTAATATTGAATATAACTCCCACTAATTTAAATGGACCTGTCAAAGGACAATACATACATGGGCACCCCAGAAGGAGTGAACACTATTTTTAACTTAAAATAGTAGTATTGTTACACAATGTAAAATAAATATTTATTGGTTATTGAAACATTTCATTCAGATTTGACATTTCTAAGATTTGGTAGGCATTTTTCCGCATTTACTTTTATTGGAAGATCTGAGTAAGTGACTATAAACTGTAAGAACTTGTTTAGTAAGTACATCTATCTAACCCTGCATAAGACTTAGGGTTACAAGTTAAATTTAACAAACTAGCAATAAGAATATGTTTTCTTCTTTCACATGATAGAAGCTTCCTGCTTTCATAAATGGGTTAGAAAATAATAAAGCGGAAAATGTTCATGGCTTGGTTTAAGAAAAATACCAGTTTCTCTAGAAAGTTAGCATAGAAAGATTAATGAGAATATTATAATAAATAAAAAGATATTTCCTAATAATTTTATTCTCTAAGTCATAAAAGAAAACTTTTCACTATATGATTATTCAAATATTCTGTCTTCACATAAAGGTTCCTGGTTTGAAAAACCTTAGAATACATACATGCTCTCTCTACCTCTGTCTCTCTCTCTCTATGTATATATATACATGTACACACATGCATATACACAACATATATTAGATAGAAATAAATACATGAGATACATAAATGTATATATAAATTAACGAATATTTATATATGGATCTCATTTTTAATATCTAGAATCTAGTCACTCAGTCATTGCTAGAATACCTCCTTCAAAGGCTAACAGCTCATCATTTCCTGACGTTGCCTACAGACACTTCTATCTATTCATTTATTCAATTGTTTATGAAATAAACAAGTCACAATTCCTGCCTTTAAGGAAAACAGAGCAACTGTGAGAAAGGATTTGTAAAATATTTGAGAAAAATGTGAACTGATACAGAGAGTACAGTTGAGGAAAAAGCAGACAAAATTGATCTTGTGAGGAAGTGACACTCTGCAGAAACCTCAAAAGAGGACCCCGGGCTGAAGAGGCAATGAGGTCAACACTTGGAGACCTGGCTGTGGAAGGCCTGCCTCATTATTTGATTAAAATAAAAACACTCAAGTGAAACTAAATGATTAAAAAGAAAAAATGAGCAAATAGACTTTTCAGGTAAGTATAAATAGTATCCAGTAAACAGAGGTCACAATATTAATATTTTGTCACACAAAATTTAAGGCAAAAGGCATTTTACAAAACAAAAGTAGTCATTTTGTAGAAATAATGAGTCACAATAATGTAAGTTCACAATAATATATATATACCTGGTAGTAAATAAAATGGGCTCAGTATTTATAGAGAAGTTGAAATATATTGGAGGGAGTTAATAACACACATCTATATATTTTTCCCATTTAAAGTGTACAATTTAACGGTTTCAGTATATTACATAATTTATTTTAAGTTGTAAAATACATGAAACAAAATTTGCCTCTTAAACCCTTTTTAAGTGTACAGTGGCATCAACTACACTCACAGTGTTGTGCATCATCACCACTGTCTATTTCCAAAGCTTCACCACCCCAAACTGAAAATTTGTACCCATTACATACTTAACTCTCCATTCCTCCCTCCTTCCAGCCCCTGGAAACCTCTAGTGTACTTACTTTTTTAAAAAATTGAATTTATTGGGGTGGAGTTTGTTCACAAAACCATACAGGTTTGAAGTGTACAGTTCAACAAAACATCATCTGCACACTGAATTGTGCGCCCATCGCTCCAAAGAAATTCTCTTTTCATCCCATTTATCCCTATATCTTTGCCATATCTAGCTAGCAGTGGAATCAGGATATGAAAGCCATGAATTTATAATATATACTATACTACATATTATTGTTATATACTAATTAATGTTAAATTTATATAATTTTATAATACTATATATTAATATAATTCACATACTACTATGTATTATTATATAATTATACAACATATTATGTAATATAAAATATATTATTATGTCATATGATATAATTATGTTGTTTTATTACATATAATGCCATAGAGTCTGTCCAGAAAGTATCCAGCTATCATGAATATTAGAGGCATTTATTGATGAAGATACAAGATATAAGAAATGGTGTACATAGGACAATGATGCCCCAGTCTCCTTCAAAGTAGGCACCTTAGGACCTCACACAGTTCTCCCAATCACCATCTGCTGCCCTGTCATATTTCCCTGAATCTCATTGACAGTATGAAATCTCTTCCCTTTCAAATGTGATTTTAGTTTGGGGAAAAACCAGAAGTCACAAGGCACCAAATCAGGGCTGTAGCAGGCTGAGTCACCTGGGTGATTTGATGTTCCGCAAAAAAACCACAAGAAACGTGATGCATGAGCAGGGGCATTGTTGTGGTGAAGCTGCCAGTCACCAGTTGTCCGTACCTGTGGCCTTCTGAAACATCTGAATAGTTTCTGCAGAGGGAAGTTCAAGCTTAACACAAAATCTGAGGCAGATTTATTCCTCTACTTGCTCAATCATTTTGAATGTGATGGCCACACAGTACACATGCTCACCTAATGGCGTCTACTGCTCCCATTGACTAGTACAGTGAAGTTGTCATTGTGCACACATTCTAATCCAGTCCACTCTCCTTGGCTGCCAGGTTACACTGATGTCATGTAAACTGCTCTCATTATATTAACAATGGTTGAACTTTTCCTGGACAACCTAATTCTATTCTATTCTACTGGTACAAATATATAATTTTATTATCTGCTATTTTATTATGCAGTGTGGGGGAAAAGAAGGTTTACAGTTTTTCATATAAAAATAATGAAATAATGAATAAATAATAATACAAGAATAAACTGGTTTGCTTCAAACTGTAAACCTTCTTTTGCCCCATTCTGTATATACTGTATTATATGTACATGCCAGACATTCCTGTTCTGAAAAGAGAATATATATATTGCCTAACATTACAGATCTTTTACAGAAGCTAAACATGTAGTAGGCCACCAAAAATCCTAAATTATTTAAAAAAGAAATTAATGGGTCATATTATCTGAAAATACCGCAATAAATAAGCAAAAAAGGAAAGAGGACTCATAGACATAGACAATGGGGTGGTGATTACAGGGAGGGTAAGGGACAAAATGGTAATGGAAAAATACAATAAAAATTAAATAAAAATGCTACTAATAAGGAAAATATTTGTTTAAAAATAAACAAAAATATAAATAACTCTGAGGTCAAAGCAGAAATTAAATTTATTATAACAATTTCCTAGGATATAATGCAATGAAAGTATCACATGTTACCTTAATGAAAGGCAAACAAATCTTCACCTAGATAGTAATGTATA
>CM052538.1:11191839-11244021 GCA_028533065.1 Trachops cirrhosus
ATATAATGCAATGAAAGTATCACATGTTACCTTAATGAAAGGCAAACAAATCTTCACCTAGATAGTAATGTATAAGACTAAATGCACATGTTATACAAAGAAAATACTGAAAATTAAAGAACCAAACATTCAGCTCAAGAGTTCACAACAAATTAAAACAAAAATCAAATGAATAAAACAAATTAAAAGAACTAATAAGTAAGAATACAAACTGAAAAGAATAAGTTAGGAAAAAAACAAAAGCCCACTAAAAACAAAATAGCAGGAGAACAACGAATATAAAAGATGACTTAAAAAATAGTATAGTCAGACCTGGCCATATTAAATGAGAAAAGAACTGTAAGTGGAGGAAGTCATAATTACGAAGCAGTCAGAATAAAAAAGATTAATACTATAGAAAGCATTATATTTAGTGAAAAATCATTAACTAAAAACTAGAAAATGTGTGTATCATAAATCATAAAAATATATTAATTATTAACATTAAGAACATATGAAAATCATATGAGGACACATAACAACTACGAAACAGAAAAGCCTTTTTCTTCAAAATGGTGCCGGGGAATATGATTCAGATGATACTATGAAAAAGTTATGTTGAGATCATTCTTACACTATTTAGACTGTTTCAGAACACAGATAATACTTTATGAGGCACACAAAGGATTGATCCAAAACCCTTCAAAATAGCATGTAAAAGTACACCATATTGCCACTGTGTTTACAATAATGGATTTGAAGATCCTCAGAAAAACATTACCAATTTGTGCCCAGTGTTTTGTTAAGAAGCAATATAATATCATGAAATGGAGTGAGTTCAAAAAATTCAAGGGAGATTAATTGTTTATATTCTATTAATATATCATATGCACATACAATCAATTATTCAAAAGAGAAAAATCATATGAATATCTTGAAAGTTGCCTGAAATACATTTCATAAAATTAAGTGTTCACATCTCATAAATATTTTGAATGGAGACTACTTCCTTATACATTAAAGAAAATCTATGTCAAAACATTTTATTTAATAGTAAAGCAACATAAATAGAAATGGAGGTATAAATATTGGCAAAGAAACAAAATAATTATGATGTATGGATGACACGATCATTCACCTGGACAATGCAGTGAAAACCTGTTACGACAAATTGAAATGCTCTTGGAATTACTAGAATGATTAAGTGGTAAGTTGCATTCCCATCCTATTTGTGATTTCAGTGTGAATGCTCGACAGTCAATATTTATATCTGTACAATTATCCGCCTTTCCAAGATATTACGTTCCGTTCAATTTCTTGTATTTGACTTTAATTACAGGTCTTCATTTGCTTCCTCTTCCTATTAATCCACCATCTCTATTAGAAAGTTATGTTACAACCTCAACTTTTTTGCCTGATCTTATTCTTTGCACCTGATCTTAACTACATACAGCATGACCCTTCCTAGAGGATTTCCTTTTCTTAAGCAGCAGCTGCTGTGTTTACATTCCTGCAAATACCTCAAGATCTGGATTCAGTGTCCAATTACTTGTAACATACTTCTTCTGCCCTGGTCAGATGCTCATTTGGTTATAGTGTCATCCTAAGATGCCAAGGTTGTGGGTTCGATCCCCAGTCAGGACACATACAAGGATCAACCAACGAATATATACATAAATAGAACTGTAAATCAATGTTTCTTCCTCTCTCTCTCTCAAATCAATAAATAAATTTCAAAAAAATACTTCTTCTGACCCTTATACTTTCATCTCCATAGAGAAAAAAACAAACAAAATAAACCCCAAACTTTCTATTTTAAAGTGCATGCCACCTGGCTGAATCATTCTGGATTTCTCTTCCTGGCTATCATCTACAAACATCTGGGGTAATCCTCTTACTCCACTAAAGACTTTGGCCCTTTGAATCCTCTTATTCAAAGAAAGACTTACTCAACTAAAAAAATGTTCACACTTTCTTTCAGTTGGAAATTCAACCATGATCCAGGGTGACCTCTGGGCCAGGTACAGATGCATCCAGTGCTGGCCAAGAGCCACAGAGTAGCTGCCACTTGGACTTTGTCTGCTGCAGGGTGAGCCTCATCTCTGAAATAACTCAGTGACTTCACTCTCTCATCCAGTCTCCCACTCTTCCAGTTCCTGAACTCAACTCTTTCTGTATAACTTTTTTACCGAATTAGAACACCCGAGACTAGGACTGGGACTAGCTGCACTTTTAAATCAACTTGAGAGCTTTAGGAAAGTGGGGAGGCCTTTTGTCCCATTACCGATCAATTATTTTAGAATATCTGGCCTTTGTATTTAGGGTCTGGAATTTTATAAAAGCAGCCCGTGAACTGAGCAGGCAGGTGAGAACCACAGCCCTGGGGTACTTATGTCTCTGGATACATTTCTCTCTTCCCTGCCTTTCCTACTCAGCTTGGATTCTAAGCCTCATCACTTCAAATTTCTCTGTGTCACTAGTCTCATCTCCCTTCCTCTGTGGCTCCTTTCATTTCCGCCCAGCAAAGTTTGAGCCCTCATTGAAAACTAATGCCCTGAATTTCAAAACACTGCTAGAGAATAACACACAAGTTCGCCCACTGGTATTGTCACTAATTTGTAGTCATGAATATACACAACTGCCCTGTGGTCCTACTATGTTCATAAAAGCTCACGTTTTCTTTACTGAATGACACATGTCAAACTATCTCCATTTGATTCAAATCTCTGACCCTGCCACCTCTCCCACCTCTCACATGTCCTTAAATGACAATTTCACAGTAAAAACAGAACACTTTTCATGGAAACTCTTGAACTGCTGTAGCTTCAAACATACATGTAACTGCACAAGATTGTCTCTTTCCTCCTCTTATAATGTACAGCCTGTCCCTCCTCCTACCCAAGGCTCACCTCCCATCTTGTTGGCGGAATCCCTTTGGCTCCTTCTCAAAGGCTTTATTTGTTATTTATCCAAAAATAATTGGCCTCATGGAGAAGTCACGGCCTGGATTTGAACTACGGCTCCTCACTGATTGACTGAGTGACCACGAGCATTTGACCCAACCTCTTCACGCTCATATTTTAACTGTAAAGTGGGGAATAGAAATACTTCTGTTGCAGAGAGTAGAGGTGAGAATTGAACAAGTTAATATTTATAAAGAATGGGCATAATAAAAGTGGTTGACAAATAACTTACCCTCTCACTCCTATATATTTAATTTCTATGACTATATTCACTTCTTCTAACCAGCATTTACACACACTCTCTGACAAAAAAACGTATATCATCTCCATGTTCTCCTTCAGTCACCCACATATTTTTCTCTTCCTATTCACAGTCAAACCTCTCCAAAAAGTCTGAATTCTGTCTCCACTTCTTTCTCCTTTTCACTCCACAACCTTCTGAAATCTGGATTCGACTTCCCCCACTCTGCTGAACCTGCTCTTGTCAATGTCAGCGATGATGGCCTTGTAGTTAAATCCAATAAATAATTTCCAGGCCTTATCTACCCGAACACTTGGCAGACTCAGACACTATTGACTGCTCCTTCTTTCTTGCAATGCCCTCTCCCTATGACTTATCCGTTCCAGCGCTCTCCTTGTTTGCCTCCTACTCCTCTGCCTGCTTCGTTTCTGTCCCTTTTGTGAGCTTCTCTTTCTCCTTGGCCTACCCTTTAATTATTGGCAATCTTCAGAATACTGCCCTAAGCCCCTTTACCTTCGTATTTTAAATAATCCTTCTGGCTAATATTTTCTGTTCCCAGGGGTATCAATTTCCATCTGTAACGTGATGGACCCCAATCTATAAATCCCCAGCTCAGATAAGGGAGCGTGGGACAGTGGTTAAGAGGGTGAATTCTGGAGACAGTAGACCTATGTTCAAGGTTTGCATTCTTACTGTGACAGTTACTTGTATGTGATAGAGAAATTACTTGCCTAAGTTTCAGATCATTTATTTGTAAAATATTGTTGAAAATAATTTGCTTTGAATTAATTTTTATTTTTCAAGTACAGTTGTCATTCAATATTATATGAGTTGCAGGTGTGTAGCATAGTGGCTAAACATTTATATACATTATCAGTGATCCCTCAGTAAGTCTAGTACCCATCTGACACCATCCATAGTTATTACAGTATTATTGACTACATTCCTTAGGCTGTACTTACATCCCCATGACTATTTTGTAACAAAATAATTTGTTTTATGCACTAATTAAGAAAATATTTATACATTGTTTAAGAGAACTGGTGACATGAAATATTTAACATACTTTATCCATTGCTGATTGCCTTTACTCATAGATCTTTTATAAGTCAGTTTGATGATCAGCTATATGACATTACCATTTGATTGTCCTACATAACCCTTAAATTCAATGTCTGATTACCCAAGCCTCCTTCTCTTCATTGGCTTCCTAACTCATTGAGTGGCATAGTTACCTAATAAGAACAACATTCCCAACACTACCCTCTTATTTAATATCTTTCTAATTTCTGTGCACTTGTAATCAAGTCATCCTTTCCATTTCTAATGTTGTTTATCTTTGCTTCTCCCTTTTTTTTTCAATCAATCTACTCAGAGATTTGTTTATTAGAACCAACTTATGTGTGTTTTTAAAATATTGTGTGATTCTGCTCTTAGATTTATTATGCCCTTTGTATGCCAAGATTCTGTCTCATCTTCTTTAGTTGCACATTTAACTCATTAATCTTCAGCTTTAAAAAAAATAAACAGTACATTTCCTTTTAAGTAAAAGTTTTAATATGCAGTTTTGTTACCATTCAGTTATAACAACTTTAAAATAACACACCTTATTTAGAAGTGCGTGTGTGACTAATGTCTTTTTGCTATCAGTGCCCTCGTGGTCAGAAATTGTGGTCTTTATATTGACCATATTTTTAAAATGTTGACAGCTACATATTGGTCCAGTGCATAATTTTTGTTAATGTTTCAGCTACTTGAGGAGAGTCCACACGCTCTTATTTTCAGGTGCTGGGCCCCATGTAATTCTATTAACTCTAGATCCATAATTTTGTTCAAATGTTCTGCTTTTTAAATTATTATCTCTTCCAGCTAAATCTGTCAAGAATGGACAAAAGTATTTTACATTTTCCACAAGGATGAAGGGGTTATTAATTTTTGTCAGTAACTTTATCACCATTTTATTTATTTTGAGATAGTTTTATCAGGAGCTTAGAATAATTAGAGAATAATGCTATATTTAGTCTTTTGTCATTATGTGATAGCAATTTATATCCTTAAAAATGCTTTTGATATTAAAGATATATTTCCCCTACTAACACAGCTATGTCAGTTTCTTTTGATTAGTATTCATTTTGTATATATTTCTAATCATTTTACTTTAAATGTTTTCATGTCTTTAATTTTAGCTATGTCTCTATAAACAACATATAGCTTCACTTTAAAATCCAATATCATTTCTGTATCTTGATGAGTAAAATACATATATTCATTTTTGTGATTATGATATATTACACTGATTTTTATCACCTTTAAAAAAATTATTTATATTTGTCTTCCTTTTACCATGCCTCTTCTATTTAAGTTTATATTTATTTCTCATTCCATATTTTTATATACATTTGAACTTTTGTCATGTACATTTAATTTTAGAAAGTCCAAAATTAAACAATATCTTAATCCTCTTTCATAGCAATTTAAGAACCATGAAATGCTTTAAATTAGATCACCCTCCTCCCGACTTGTGTAATAGGTGTGCGCCATATTTCAGTTTGACTTTTCCAATTTCTTAAATACATTATTATTTTCTTTAGTTCAGTTTTCTTTGTGGTAACTTCTCAGTTTTGTTTGTCTTCACATGACTTTTTCCCAAACTTTCCTCCAAAGTTAGATTTTACTAATTATACCATTCTAGTTAGCAGTTATTTTCTGGGCATTTTTTAAAGTATTTTACAACTACTTTCTGGCTTCCACTTATGCTCCCTTTTATCATTTGTTGGTCATCTCTTCTTAATCTTTGACTGCTTTTCAATTATTTAAATTATTTTTATTTTAGAATTGTAAGAGAATTCTGCTTTTTAGCTTGAAGATATTCTAATGTACTACTTACTAGAATAAGGGATGAAAGATGTGTCACTGCAGCTCTGACTAGTGTGGCTCAGTGGGCTGGACACCATTGCACAGTGGAAAAGGTTGCTGGTTCTAGTCCGGGTAGGCGCGCATGCCTGTGTTACAGGCTGGTCCTGGCTGCGGTGCATGTGAGAGGCAACTCATGGATGTTTCTTTCGCACATCCATGTTTCTTTCCATCCCTTTCCCTCTCCCTAAAAATAAATAAATAAAAACTTAAAAAAATAAGATGTATCACTGCAGGTACAATATTGAAAAGAAAATGGGTGTGGAGTCTGAAGTCCAAGATTTGTGTACCTGCCATGTCACTTCTTAGCTGCATGACCTTGGGCAAATCACAAAATCTCTTCAAGTCCTAGTGTCCGCCTCTTACAAGTGAGGATAACAATACTAACCTCAGAGTGTTGCCAAGAGAACTGCAGGCTTTTATTTATATTCTCCATCTTTTTTCCCTCTGATTCCCATTAATTGCTTTGGGACATACATTCTAGTTCACTAATTCTCTCTTCGGCTGTAACTATTCTGCTGTTTAATGTAGTCAATTGAAAATTTTATTTCAACCACTAAACATTTAGGTTTAGAAGTTACATAGAATACTTTAAACTCTATTCCTTTCTAATAAACTTTTAATAAGGGACTTTTATTTATTTTTATTGGTTAATTATAGTCAACATTCAATATTATTTTATATTAGTTTAAAGTATACAGCACAGTGGTTAGACATTTATATAATTTATGAAGTGACCCTCTCATAAGTCTAGTACCCACCTGGCATAACTATAGTTATTACAATTTAATTGACTATATTCCCTGTGCTGTACTTTATATCCCTGTGACTGCATTGTAACTAGCAATTTGGACTCCTTAATTGAGGATCTTTAATATTGCTGTTTCTATCTCATTTTATCTCAAGTGCGTGTATTTCTATATTCTGTGTCTGACATTCTCATCAGCTGCAGGGATTTTTGGTTTTTTCCTTGTTCTTTTTTTTCCTTTCTGCTGATCCTCACACATAAGGGTTTGCTTTCTTCTGTTAAATTATGTGTTGATTGCTTGAATTTAATCAGTGACAGTCCTATGAGCATAAATTAAGAGCCTGGGAAGTTTTTCTGCTAATAGCCAGGGATTCCAGAAACCCAGAGCATTTTAACTCTTCTGAGGTCCAGCACTAGAGACCCAAACCTTTCCCCAGCCTTTTACAGTTTCCTGGTGGTGTTTGCTGAGGTTGCTGATTCCTCGGGGGAGCACAGTCATTGACCTTCCAGCAAGTCTGGCTTCCCCTGAATTTTCAGCCTTAGCTCTGTGTCTTCTGTCTCAGTTTTTACATTTTCTTTCTTTCTTTGTATTTGTCTTTCTTCTTTCCTTCTTCCTTCCTTCCACTTTTCCTTCCTTCTTTCCTCTTTCCCTTCCTTCCTTCTTTTCTTGATCGTTGTCTTTCTTTCATTCTTTCTTTTTAATAAATAGGACTGGAAAACAGGAATTATCTCTACCCCTTGTAAAGCTAGTGATTCCTCCAATAGTATATTCATTACAGGATTTGTTGTTTTGCTGTAGTCATTTTGATTCTTCCCTAATCCCCAGATATAATCAACTACATGTTCATATCAATTCATCTTCCAAACAAATGAATAGACAAAAAAATGTAAATCCAAACCCTTTAAAATCTACTACTGTTTCCCATACCCGCTGCCAATATTCCTATCAACATTGCCACCATCTCCTGCTTGAATTGTTTGAACAGCCCCCTGACTTTCTAATTTTGTTCTATTTCCAATCTGGTTTATATCCCATCTTCTTCCATTGTCATTACAGTTGTTTTACTAAAGTCCATATGTACATACCATCCAACAGCTTCTCTTTCTGTCAAGCAAAAGTTCATGGCTCTTGTGATGGTCTCCTGTGGTGTGTATGACCATTGCACACGCTCTGATCTTCTCCTTTCATTACCACACTCCGCCTCATTTTCTGCACTTCGGGCAATATAAAGGATTCATCTTGTTTCCCCTTGTCATGTATTCTCCCCACTCTTAACCTCTGAGAGTGCTATTTCCTTTCCCAGATATCTCCCCTCCCCACAGATTCCTATCCCCATCTCACACCCCCACATTGCTGGATAACCTCTACTGAACCAACTCTATTACCCTCCATGGCTTTATTTACTCTTTTATCAAAGCACTTATCACACTATATTGTAATTTCTCTTTACTTGTTTGCATTCTCATCCAGATTACGCACCCCAGGAGAATAAGTCCTGTCTACTTTGTTTCCTCTTGTGTCCCAGACTCTTAGCCAAATGCCTTGCCTATGGATGCTCAATAAATATATATTGAATTAATGCAAGTTTTATGAATAGTAAGAGAAGAGTTTTGAAAAGCAACAGGAATGAAAATTTTAGCTACTTCTGCAGTCTCCAATTTTTACTTTTTTCTTTATCAAATTTAAACCTCAACTAAGATTTCTTAAATTCTTTATAGACAGGGTGAGGCCTGTCTATATAAAGGCCTGTCAGTGTGGTTGGTAGGGTAATAATATGGGTGTAATAATTTATAGTTTTGATTTGAATATTTCACCTAAAATGTCATATAGTGTGCTTGAGTGTGATATTGTTATGTTACAGAATTATATGCTTATAATTTTGTAATAAAAGACTTTGTAATGAAAAAGGGGTGTTATTTGTGCCAGACCCTTTATAATAAAGGCTCAGTTGTTTTTTATTAAAGAGATAAATATTCACTGGTTACAATTAGTGAGATCCTTACAGTAAAATGGATAATAAAGTCCTTTGCTTACTTGATGTATTGAAATAATTTTTCTCACCATTTAAATACAGCATAGTCAAGCTTACTTCACCTTAGGTCCATCTTCATGCAAATCATCCTACTTGACACCTACTATTTTTCAGTTTGTGACAGAGCCCAGCTTACCGCAGAGTCCAGTTTGCCACACTCTACGCCCCTCACTCTCTTTCTACTTTGTCCTGTCAGAGGCACATCAGGCAGCCTCGGAGTGTAATCACATCAAAATCGATTTTCATGGCTGAGAGAAAAATAATGGAAATTTCTCTAATGTAGTAAATGTATGTGTTCCTTTTGGTTAACCAAAATAGACTATGCATCAGACCTGTCAAAATTAAGTTTCCTTGATTCAGGGCTCTTCCACCGACTTGTACACACATTGTAAAGGCACGCCGAGGGGCGCCACGAGGCAGCCCTCTCGCTTCTGTGGCCTGCTCCCGCGTTTTGCTCACAGGACCAAGCGCAACCACTTGTGAGGCTACGAGCCAAGCCGCAGCCTAAATCCCTAAGCAATCTGCTCCACGTTGGGACAGTACCTCCAATCCACCACCTCTAAGATCAATGAATTCTCCCATTGGCAGATAGTCCCCAAAAGTAGCAACGGCAATATGTAAATGGGTTCTGAACCAAATTCAAGTACCATTTTGGGGAACTTTTTCCAGACCCTAATTTATCCTTCCTATAATCATTTGGCCCAATGAACATTGGTTTCAGAAGAAATGAACATTCATATCTAAGCAAGCGATATAGATATGAATGCTTATCTATGATATGAATGCTTGCTTAGATATGAATGTTCAGTTTTCTGAAACCATTCAAGGTGATTACCATGTTCTAATTACAACATTTCAACAAGGTGGTCATCCTACATATACATACTTTTTATAACATGTTCCCTCCAAGCAGGTATATCTTCAAAACACTTACAGAATTTCCTTTTTTGGTTTCACAATTACAGCTGTATGATGATATTGGGAATGAATTTAAACTTGAATGATCCAGATGAACTATTTACATTCTTTTAATTATAGCAGTCCCCTGCTAAATTTTTACTACCAAAATAATTGCTAAAAGATAATTTGTAATAATTGATAATAGTTTCACTACTAAGGATGGGAAAGAGGTTGAATATGTTCCAAAAAAAGACCCATGATATATATCTGAAGTTTGTTGAGTAATAGACCATTTTTTGAATTAGCATCCAGTAGCTATTTGCAACAGCAATAGGTAAAGCAAAAACTATTTCAAGTACAGTATCCCCAAGGTATTATGCTGAAATTCAGAATTTTATTTATTTTGCCTAAGAGAGGTTAGAATGAGTATACACTAAAATATTCACCTTACGAAAAATGCCAAGATATGTTCTAAAGAAACTTAAGGCCATGTGGAAATTCCCGGGGGGGAGAAAAAGGTTTCCTAATAGGTATTCTTTTAAAATCAAGACTGTTTTTTTCAGTTTAGATTTCTTCATTTAAAACTAATTCTTTTAATACTCAGATGGCAACAAAATCAATTCTCAGCATCTGATAGTCATGCACAGTAATGAGAAATTAGTTTGCATGTCAGGTAATGAAAACCTTGTTAAAAGTCAGATTGCTGATTTAAACTCCTGGGATTTTTGAACAAGGTACCATGGGGACGTGTATGAGTGGCCAATGACAGGGTTTTTTTTAATTTAATATTAAAATTAAGTAATCTTTAATAATTTGATTCTACAATTTATAATATTCACAGGGAAATTTTTTCACAGCTGGCAATATGAAAAAATGGGACTTGGAATATGAGTTTCCTGTTTCAAGTTATACTTCTATGGCCCATCAAACTCTTGGCGGTAAAGAAATGCCTCTCAGCACTTCTTTTTAAATGTTTTTTAAAAAGCCAAATTTCTTGAGCTCTAATTCTATATATGACTAACAAATTATTCCTTATAGGCTTTTACATCTTTAAAAATGATTGATTGATTGGTTGATTACCATTCTTTAAAATATCTTCGAGACATTTAAGATTTTAAAGACCTACTGACAGAACTTTTGTGGTTATGTAATAATTAGCAGTTGACTGAAATAAAATATGAAGTGGCTTTGATAACGTTCTTCAATGATTGATGAAAATATTGTAAAAAGACCCCCCTAACCAGGGTGATAAGAAATCTATTAATACCCCTAGGCTTAACAGACTTCCAATTCTAGACATCCTGATTCTGGGTGGCAAGTCTGATTGCAGTGCACATTAGCATAATTGATAGGGAAATTGATCTAGTACAAAGACCAGAAGGAAGACCTGACAGTGGAGGATTTCCTTCTTGAAACGCAGACTTGAAAAACATAATTCCTGGGTAGTGTTTAACTTTAGAAGTTACTTTACCTGTGCAAGCTTTCATTATAAAAAATATCCCTCACAATCGGCAAACATTTTCTGACTAAGCAACAGTATAAATTAATGGTAAAAATAATGGTAATTAATTATATTGCAGATACTCTGGTGGTTGTATGACTATACATTTCAATTCAAATGTCTAAATTGTACACTAAAACTCTGGGAATGCCTGGTAAACTACTGTGTAAGTTTAATACATCAGCATTATAAAATGGATTATAATATGTTTTAAGCATTAATGAAGTTGTTTAGGGAACGTTTACTCATTCATTTACAAATATTTATTGAGCATTTTCTCTGCCAAGCACAGTGCCAGTTGCTCTCATTTAAATTCCGTATTTACTTTGTAATGGCAGGAGTTGGGAATATTTCTGGTATATTAACCTGGACAAATTGTTTAACCTTTCTGTGCTTCCTTTACCCCATATGTAAGATGGGGATAATAAAAGCATGAGAAGTACTGGGAGCTTTGTAACGATTAAATGAATTAATGCATTCAAGTGTTTATCATGTCAAAGTGTTATACATGGTAACTGCTATTATTTTCTTTTTTAAAGATTTTTTTATTGTTTTTCTATTACAGTTGTCCCAATTTTCCCCCTTTGCTCTAATCTGCCCATCCCACTCTTTATTCCCACAGTTATTTCCCATACTGTTGTCCACCTGCATGGGTCGTTCATACTTGCTCTTTAACTAGCCTCTTGGGTAACAGAGAGATCTGATCAGATCACTGGGAAGGATTAAGGAGGGGCTATGGGAGGAGTCTGACCAAGGCAGTGGTAAACAACCTAGGGCAGAATTGGCTGAAAAGCTCAATGCCTCCAGAGAGCACGCAATTTTGAGATGAAAGAAAGGCTCTCCAGCTCTCTGCCCTGCACTGGTGGACTCTTTCAGGCTCTCTTCATGGAGGATGCCTGGACGATTGTGCTGCAGCTACCTGCATTTCCCAATGGACAACAGAGGGTATGCTGGATGGGAAGGAACTCTGGGCGCAGCGTTAGGATTGCGCTGGTCTGGCTGAGGGTGGCTGGGTTATTCTTTTTTCGGGTGTTCTAGAGGGAAGACCTCTGAGTCAGAAACCTGCCTTTCTTCCAAAATTGTGTAGCTTTTGTATTTTATGTTGTTTTAGTTCATAAAGTAACCCTATAGAAATAAGATATTTAAAACTAATGGGGGAAAATGCTAGGAGAACTCAGGTGTTAAGGAGTTTAGCCCTAATTGGTAGGCCTAAGTGACTAAATCATGTGGAAAGCTATTATTCCCATATTGTGAAGTTTTTGAATAAAGACTCCTGTCCTTTCTCACCAAATCTTTGCCTCTGGAATTTTGCCTAGAGAGTGGTGGTGGGCAGCGGGACCCCCCTTGCTGTTCAGCAACACCTTCCCCTTTTTTCCACCACTTTCTTTCACGTACTCCAAACTGAGACTATGGAAGTAAAACACCTTACCTCTGACACATAAGTGATAATTAGAAGAGTGGGAATTCAGATTCAATTTCTCTAACATGAAAGTCTTCACCCTAAAAATCATTTTTATCAACATAATACCTATTCATCCCTTTTTAAAATATAAGTAATATTTACAAGACTCAAAACAAATGCAAAAGACAGCAATCTTTATACTTTTCACTTCTGATTCTGGTAACATGCTAATACTTTTGTTTCTTGATTTATTAATTTATTATTTATTGTCTTCTTATTATGAAATATGAAGACAACACCCAAATTCCCCGCCATCTACTTTGCATTCTTTCATTCTCCCAATATAGTTGTATCAAAATTGTTCAGATAAATTTTCAGTGTTTACATTATGATTGCTTAATAATTATTTTTCACTCATAAGCCAGGTCAAGCACTTTATTTCAATTACCTTTCCTGTGCAATATTTTCTTAAATCATTTTTTGCTTACCTTTCTATGGCCCTATCATTAATTTTTCAGAAACTCTCTAAAAATTATCTAACCACTTCGACATCTTCCTAATTTACATGGTCAAACACAATGGACCTTCCCTTTCTTTCTTCATTCGCCCTGGGGACATAATTCCTGGAGGTCCCCATATTCCTACTTCATTCTCTTTTTTTTAAGGAAATTTATTTTATTTTATTTTAATTGTTGTTCAAGTACAATTTTATGTCTTTTACTCCCATCCCAGCCCACCCACCCAGCCCCCCCTCCCATTTCTACCTGCCCCTAGTTTTTGTCCATGTGTCCTTTATACTTGTTCCTGTAAACCTTTCCCCTTTTCACTGAAATTCCCTCCCCTCTCCCCTCTGGACACTGTCAGCCTGTTCTCTATTTCACAGACAAGTGTTGGAGACGTTGCGGAGAAAAAGGACCCTAGGAACTGTTGGTGGGATTGCACACTGGTACAACCACTATGGAAAACAGTATGGAATTTTCTCAGAAAACTAAAAATGGATCTGCCTTTTGAGCCAGCAATTCCACTGCTAGGATTATATCCTAAGAACCCTACTTCGTTCTTATCTTGTGACTCAGGACTGCTGTGCTGCCCCCAACAGAGACTGCCTCCCTCCTCTCCTCACAGTGGCCCCACTCTTTCCTGGACTCCAGGTCTTCTTTCTTAGTTTCCTCCCTATTTTGAAGAAACACAATGTGAGATGCTTGCATATCATTGCCTAAAATAAGGTGACTGGTGGTAAATAGTTTCAATGATTACCTGTCAAAAAATATTTCTTCTACCCTCGTGTTTGATTCATACCAAGTTGGCTGGATATAGAATTGTTTGTTGAAATAAAATATATATATATATATATATACTTTAGGATTTTGAACATATTACTTTTTTTTTTTTTTTAGTTTCTAGTTTTGCTTAAGGTTTCAATTGCCATTTTGGCTATCCATCCTTTGTATATCACCTCTTTTTTTTTCTCCATGGGAACATTTGAATCTTAATTTATTTCTTTTTCAAAAATTGTATGATGACGTGCCTTAGTGTGGGCATTTATTTTTCCTCTTCCTTTTTCCTGTCATTATTCTTCATACCAGTGGGTCTTCAATTCTGAGAAATTGCCTTATATTAGTTTTTGGTAATTTTCTCTTTTCAATATTCTTGTTTTTTTCCTGAGGTTTAATTTAGTTAGATAATGAACCTCCAAGATTATCACTTATTATAAAAAATATTTTTTTCATATCTACTTTTTAAAACTCTGAGCTTTTTAATTCTACCTTCTTAACAATTTCTGATAAAGCCAACAGATATATGAAAGATTCTCAAGGATAGTAATTGTAATCATCAAGGGAATGCAAATCAAAGCTGCAATGAGATATCACCTCACATCTGTTAGGACAGTTATTAAAAAAAGCAGTTATTGGGGAAATTGGAACTATTGAAATCTGTTGTTGGGAATGCAAAATACTGGAGCCACTATAGAAAACAGTATAGAGATTTCTCAGAAAATTAAAAATACAACTATCATGTACTCTAGAAACCCCACTTCTGAGTATTTATCCAAAATAAATTAAACTAGGATACCAAAGATATATTACCACTTCCAGTCCATTGCAGTGCTATTCACAATAACCAAGGTACTAAAACAACACAAATGTCTATCAATAGATGAATGAGTTAAAAAATATGATATATACGTACAATAGACTATTACTTAGTCTTAGAAAAAGAAGGAAATTCTGTAATATGAGACAACATGGATGGACTTGAGGACATTACGCTGGGTGAAATCAATAATTCAACCACAGAAGGACAGTTTCACTTGATGAGGTACCTGTAATAGTCAAACTCACAGAATCAAGGAATAGAATGGTGGTGGCCAGGGAGCGGAGGGAGATTGAGAGTTACTAATCAATCTGCATAAAATTTCACTTATGCATAAGTTCTAGAGATCTGCTGTACAACACTGTGTCTACAGATAATGCTATTTTTTACACTCATAAATCTATTAAAAGAATAGAGTTTATGTTAATCTTACAATAATAATAGTATAGGACTTGTGCTGAAATTTTATATTTTAATGATTTATTATTTATGCATTTACAGTTGCCCCACTTTTTCCTCCTTTGCCTCCCCTGTACCCAGCCCACCCCCACTTCCATAATCAGTCCCTTCTCCATTGCCCATGTCCATGGGTCCTTCATATATGTTCTTGACTAATTCTTTCACTTTCTTTAATCAGGCCCCCCTGCTTACAGCTGTCAGTCTGTCCATGATTTTATGACTCTGGATCTATTTTGCTCATTAGTTTATTCTGTTATTCGATTCCTCTTATAAGTGAGATTTTTTTTTTGTCTTTTATCAAATGGCTTACTTCACTTAGCATAATATTCTCCAGTTCCATCCATTGTGCTACAAAAGATAGGAATTCCTTCTTTCTTTCCACTGGGTAGATATACCACAGTTTTTTTTATCTACTCATCTACTGATAGGCAGTTAGGCTGATTCCAAATCTTGGATGTTGTAAACAGCACTGCTATGAACACAGGGGTGCATAAATTCTTTTGAATTGGTGTTTCAGGATTCTTGGGGTGTATTCCCAACAGTGGAATCACTGAGTCAAAACACAGTTCCATTTTGAGTTTTTTGAGAAAATTCTGTATGCTTTTTCATAGTGGCTGCCCCAGTCTGCATTTATATCAACAGTGCACTAGGGTTTTCTTTTCTCTGCATCCTAACCAGCACTTGTTTGTTGATTTGTTTATGATGGCCATTCTGACAGGTATGAGGTGATATCTCATTGTGGTTTTATTTTGCATCACTCTGATGGATAGTGATGTTGAGCATTTTTTTTTCATATGTCCATGGGCTATCTGTATGCCCCCCTTGGAGAAGTGTCTATTCAGGTTCTTTGCCTATTTTTTTAATTGGATTATTTGTCTTCTGGATGTTGACTTGTATCAGTTCTTCACATATTTTGAAGATCAAACCTTGTCTAATGTACCATTGGCAAATATGTTCTCCCATACAGTTGGTTTCTTTTCCATGTTGATGATTTTTTTTAAAGATTTTATTTATCTTTAGAGAGAGGGGAAGGGTTAGGGTTAGAGAAACATCTTTGTGTGGTTGCCTCTTGTGTGTCCTCTACCAGAGGTGGGGGTACCTGACCCACAACCCAGGCATGTGCCCTGACTGAGAATTGAACCTGTGACCCTTTAGTTCACAGGCCCGCTCCCAATCCACTGAGCTACACTACTCAGGGTTAATGACATATATATATATATATAGCTATGCAGAAGCTTTTTAATTTCATGTAATCCCTTTTGTTTATTTTTCCTTTGTTTCCCTTGCCTTAGATGATATATCAGCAAAAATATTGCTATGTGAGATATCTAAAATTTTACTGCCAGTGTTTTCCTCTAAGATTTTTATGGTATCAGATCATATATTTAAGTAGTCTGTCCAGTTTGAATTTCTTCTGATGTGTGGTGTAAGTTGTTGATCTAGTTTAATTTTTTTTGCATGTACCAGTCCAGTTCTTCCAACACCATTTATTGAAGAGATTATCTTTACTCCACTGTATGCTCTTGCCTCCTTTGTCAAATATTAATTTACTATAAAGACCTGGGTTTATTTCTGGGCTCTCCATTCTGTTCCATTGATCTATGTGTCTGTTTTTATGCCAATACCAGACTGTTTTGATTATAGTGGCCTTATAGTATAGGTCAATATCAGGTATTGTGATCCGTCCAACTTTTTTCTTCTTTCTCAAGATTCCTAAGGCTATTTGGGGTGGGTTTTTTCCATATATATTTTTGGAATATTAGTTATGTATCTGAAATATGCCTTTGATATCTCAATAGTATTTGCATTGAATCTATAAATTTCTTTGGATAGTATGGATATTTTAATGATGTTAGTTCTTCCAATCTATGAACATGATATATGCTTCCACTTCTTTGTATCTTCCTCAATTTCCTGCCTCAGTGTCTTATAGTTTTCTGAGTACAGGTCTTTTACTTCCTTCCTTAAATTTATTCCTAGGTACTTGTTGTTGTTGTTGTTGTTGTTGTTGTTGTTGCAATAGTAAATGCAATTTTCTTTTTAGATTCTCTTTCTGATAGTTTATTATGGTATATAAAAATGCCATCAATTTCTGAATATTGACTTTATATTCCACTACTTTGCTAAATTCATTTATTAGGTTGAGTAGTTTTTTGGCAGAGCCTCTAGGGTTTTCTATCTACAATATCATGTCATCTGCAAATTATGACAACTTCACTTCCTTTTTTCCAATTTGGGTGCTTTTTATTTCTTCTTCTTGTCTGGTCTCTGTGGCTAGGACTTCTAGTACTATGTTGAATAAGAGTGGTGATCATGGATACCCCTGTCTTGTTCCTGATCTTAGAAGAAATGATTTTAGTTTTTGCCCATTGAGTATGATGTTGACAGTAAGTTTTTTGTATATGGACTTTATTATGTTGATGTATGTTCCCTCTATTCCCACACCGCTGACTGTTTTTATCAAATCAGTGCTGGATTTTATCAAATGCTTTTTCTGCACCTATTGATATGATCATGTGATTTTTCTTTTATTTTGTTTATGTGATGTATCCATTTACTGATTTGTGGATATTGTACCATACTTGCATCCCTGGAGTAAAACCCACTTGATAATGGTGTATGATCTTTTTAATGTATTGGCGAATTTGGTTCGCTAATACAGGGTCTGGCACAACTAACACCCCTGTTTTACTATGAAATCTCTTATTACAAAATCATAAGATTGTAATTCTGTAACATAACAATATCACACTCAATCATACCATATGATAATTCAGGTGAAATATTCAAACTGCTGTCCATCTCATGTGAGACATTCATGTACCCTACCAACCACACTGAAGCAAGCCTTATTCCTGCCAGACTCTGTATTTTGTTGAGGATTTTAGCATCTATTTTTATCAGAGATATTAGCCTATAATTTTCTTTCTTTGTTGTGCCTTTATCTGGTTTTGGAATTAAATCAAATAGTTTTAATTGATATCTATAGAACATTTCACTCCAAACAGCAAAATATATATTCTTCTCAAATGCACATGGATCATTCTCAAAGATAGGCCACATGGTAGGACACAAATAAGCCTTTACAAATTCAAGAAAATTGAAATCATACCAAGGATTTTCTCAGATTACAATGGCCTAAAACTAGAAATCAACCTCAAGAAAAAAAAAAACTCAAAACATTCAAATACATGGAAGCTAAATAACATGATATTAAATAATGAGTAAGTCAACAGTGAGATCAAGGAAAAAATCAAAAAGTGCCTAGAAACAAATGACAATGAACACACAACCACCCAAAGCCTATGGAACACAGTGAAAGCAGTCCTAAGAGGGAGGTTCATAACATTACAGGCCTACCTAAATAATATAGGAAAATCTTAAATAAGCAACCTAAATCTACACTTTGAAGAACTGGACAGGAGCTTGTTCTTAGAAAAGATAAACAAAATTGACAAAACTTTAACCAGACTTATCAAGAAAAAAAAGAGAAGACCCAAATAAATAAAATCAGAAATGAAAGTAGAGAAGTAACAACTGATACCACAGAAATACAAAGGATTGTAAGAAACTACTATGAACAACTATATGCCAAGAAATTGGAGAACCTAGGACAAATGGATAACTTTCTAGAATCTTCCAAAACTGAATCAGGAAGGAGCAGAAAACCTGAATAGACCAATAACAACTAGTGAAACTGAAGCAGTAATAAAAAAAAAAAAAAAAAAAAAAGCTCCTGCCACACAAAAGTCCTGGACCAGACAGTTTCACAGGTGAATTTTACCAATCATTCAAAGAACTAACCCCTACCCTTCTCAAACTGTTCCAAAATATTCAAGAAAAAGGAAGACTGCCAAATTCTTTTTACGAGGGCAATATTATCCTAATTTGTGTTGAATTTTTAATTAACCCTATTTTTTCAAGTCATT
This sequence comes from Trachops cirrhosus, assembly GCA_028533065.1. NCBI lineage: Eukaryota > Metazoa > Chordata > Mammalia > Chiroptera > Phyllostomidae > Trachops > Trachops cirrhosus. The sequence goes on from CM052538.1 coordinate 11,211,002, forward strand.
TGTTATCCTCTAATTATTCCCTTTTTATATATACTTTTTATTTTAAGAATGCAATATCATTTCTTTCCTCTCCAATGTTAAACTTTTATGGCAATTTCTTCATTTAAGACTTACTCTACTTTCTGTTTGTATCTGTTTATGGAAAGTTTTCTCTGACTATTATTTTCTTCAATATACTTGTCATGCTGAGGCTTTCCATACCTGTCTGGTGATTTCCGATTATCTGCTCACATTTAAAATTAAAGCAGTAGAGAGATTATTGGAAGCTCTATGTGAAAAGACTTCGCTTTAGAGTGATTGGAATCATAGCACTCTGCCCCGATGTGTCTCCATGTCCGTTTCTGTACATCCTTCTGTGCATTCTCTAGGCACATTACTTGCTTAGTAGTCATCCCCATATTTTTGGAGAATATTGCAGTCCACTGCCTGTAAGGGATAGTAGAAAGAAAAAGATAAAGAATAAACTTCAGTGTTGAAGTTCTTAGATCTAACAAGGAGAAGGGTGAGGCTGTTGAACGTACAGACTTTTGTGAGTACCACTGTTTCTAATACTTTGCCTCTCATCTGCAAGATCTGGAGAAAACTGGATTATTTTCTCCATGTAGCAAACTTTCTCCTGCCAAGAGTGAGAGGGATAACTATCCAGCTATACAGGATGAGGGAAGAGTCCCATAAATCTTACTGCTCCTTATTCAACCTTTTAAGGTAGCCGCTGCCTCAAATTCCTGAGCTTTCTAAGATTCTGCCACATGGACTTGCTTGCTTCTCATTTGGTATCCCCTCAACTGTAGACAATTAAGATATTTATTGTTTCTAAGGTAAATATTTTTATTATTTTAACATTTTTGAACATTTGGAACCATATTCCAATCAATTGCTGAAAGATCATACTTTCCAAAGATACCGTAGTGACATCTTCCATCCTATATCCTCTTTTTTCCCTGTGACCTTGTCATTCTTTCAAGACATGGAATGCATGCCTCTGTCATTGAACTTGGTTGAGCCTCTGTGAATGCTGCAAACAGTGTGGTGTGAAAGTGAGGCTTTGTGAATGGGCCAATAGGTCATAAAGAATAACATGGCTCTGCCCAGCTATCTCTCTCCGGACGTTTGCTCTCATAACACAGCTACCACGCCATGCGGAAGCCCAGGCTGCCTGAATATGCACATGTATGTGTCTCAGCCAGTTGGCCCACTTGAATTTCCATATGAATAAAAAACCTTCTCAAGTGACTTCAGCCCCAGCTAATATCTGATCACAACTGCACGAGAGATCCTGACCCAGTCAGGCTCAGTCAGCTCCCAGAACTGTGAGAGATAATAATAAAATGATTGTTGATTTAAGCTCCTAAGTTGGGAATGGTTTGGTATACAACAATAAATAACTGGACATTTACAATCATAAATTTACAGTTAGATTTAGCTGTGATTTTTCTTCCTTAATGAAACAAACTAATGGTGCATCTTATAATATATGTCATCTTAGATTCAGAAAATATATTAGTATTCTACTTTCTCTGTCTTCTTAACTACTCTTCTGCTTTCCCTGTTCCAAAAATTTATTGTCCTCTCTGGTTTACTGGTGGTTCCCCTGGTGGTTTTATACCCTTACTTTATTCTCATTTCAGTGACATTTTTGGAAGGAGTGGTGGTAAGTGTATGTTTAATCTGCTATGTATAGCTGAGTTTATCATGCTGTATATAAGATTCTAAATTTATAGATGTAGTTTCAACACTGATGGCTACCTAAAGACAGTGTTCTGTCTTTTATGCATTATTACCCAAGTCTTATTTATTTACTGTAGTGATGTGAAGTTAGTGCTTTGAAACCATTAGATCAATGAAGTCACTCTGCACAAATAATAGAAATATAACTAAAACAATATAAAATAATAGAAATATAACAAAAATAAATGACAATTACTTATGGAGTCATAATAAATAAGTCAATACAACTATCTGAGCCTTAGTTTTTCTAAGCACAAAATAGAAATATGAATCCTAACAGAAATTTAAGATGATAATTTAATGAGATAATACGTGTAAAACTTCTTAGTATAGTACCTAATGCAGTATATTCTTAATAAGTATTGGCTCAGTATGAATGCACTTAATATAATTTCTTTCATTATTTCTAAAAGGAGCAGTTATAAATTAAAATTTAGAAAACAAAGTATCCTAGAACCTGTTTATCATGTTGAGTTTTTCATAATATTTTATATACTAATCAATGATCATTAATATATTTGAGCATAGAATTGCTTTATGACTTCCCAGCATTTTTTCCCTTTTCTTCTGGTAACAGCAGCTTGATTTCCCTCATTGGCTGGTCTTGATAAACTGACCAACCATGCGGCTCAGCCTTCCCATTGGCAAGGTAATGATAAATGATTCAAGCTCAGCCCACAACTAAGTTCTTTTTGAGGAATTTGGATGTTGAGCTGAGCAACACAGAGACTGAAATTGTCAGATTTCATTCATCCTAAGGATTGCACTTTGATGAAACTGCTCATTAGTTTTTGTTGCCTAGATTCCTGGAACTGCCTCATCTGCCATATCTTCGTCTCCCCCTTTGAATCACTGAGCAACTCTATATTCTTCCTAATAAATTTCTGTTTTTGCTCAAATTAGCCGGAATTTGTTTCTGTCATATGCAACCAAAGAATGCAAATTGATACATTGATATTCTGAGAATTCATTTCTAGGAAAAGAATAAGCCATATTTAAAGGTAGACCTGACTTGCTAGAAATAAGAGTAGTTTAACCAGCTTATTTTCCATATCCCTTCCATGAAAATGCCTCCTTATTTTCAGAATAGGATGTTCTTATGTATATCAAAGCTATGTTTTGTCACTTTGCATTTCTTTGAGATTTCAACAAACACAAGGATGTGTTTGGGAACATGCAAAAACAAACTCTAAAATACAATAAACATTATGTGGTCGTAACTGAAAAGCAAGATTTGTTTCAAATATGTAAGATAACTATAATTACCTTCACTGGGCAGGTAAACTACTAAATACACTTAAGTAAAACTGTGGTTGGAGAATTTGCTGTCATACATTAAATCAACCCGTAATTGTAAATTTACATATCACTTGGAGGTTTTCTACTTCTACCAGCATTTACATGGCGTAGTGGTAAACTGAAGCTAGTCCCTTGCGAGCCATCGCCTAAATAAAACACAAGGGACACATTTATATGATGGGCCTCTGAACACTTTGCCAAATTATAATTATCCATAAACAAAGACCAGAAACCCAGAAAAGAATCTGTTAGTGTTGCCATGCCTCCTTAAAGCTCTTCCTTTGATTATTTCTATTGCTACGCAGAGTCACGCTATTACCAGCTGATGGGAGGCACAGATGGCTCAGAGCAGAGAGCTTTGTTTCTGTCATGGTTTCCACTATTTCTTCATGCCTTTTCTTGGAGAGTTTTGTGGGTTTCAATTTCCTTTATTTCTTGGGTAATTGTTTCACTGCTTTTGCTGTTTTTACTTAATTATTCAGAATGTGATTATGTGTATAGGGCACTTGCCTGGTTCCTGTTGAACTCATGGTAACTGGGGATGGCCAGGTTTTCCCTTCTGCTGTTTGTCTGAAAGGTGCCCTGGACCATTGGCTTTCACCATGTGTCAAGGAGCTGGTCCTGGGCTTTTTCAGCCTGGCGTCTGAGCATGTGTGCGCTGAGCATCTTTGGCTCTCTAAGCCTTTCTCAACTCTGGTATTTTACTCCCCTGTTGTGTTCTCCCATTCTTCTTCTTCTCTTCTCTTCCCCTCCCACTCCCACCTCTCCCCCATTCCTTCTCTCCTTCTCATTCTGACTGCCTGACTACACACACACACACACACACACACACACACACCTTTTTTATCATTCAGGGCATTTTGATCATTACTTTGTATGAGAGAAGTTTAATAATGAACAGTGAAACTATTAGGCCCCAACTCTCCTATTTAAGATTACTGTCCAGTTTCTATTTATGCTGCCTCTTTGTTTTATTTTCTACTCTCTCATTATCCATATGAAGTCCTCTACATTGTTACAATCTGTAGCTTGCCTGGGAATTTGCAGAAAATCATAACAAGCTTTGGCTTCAGCCTCTCCTACCTTCATGAGTCTGTGAAAGGTGTTAAAGAGACGTCAGTGACTCTGTCTCTGCCCTGTGCCTGTGATTTTTGATAGAAATTTTCCAATGCCAGCTAACAATTCAGTTTGACTTGTCTCTCCACAGACTTTCGTTTCTTTTGCACTTTAAGAATCAATTTTAGGTCCTAAGATTATTTTTATTTCACCTTCCCAAAAGTTTCACTTAACATACTCTGCTTTCTAAACTTTATATATGTTCAGAAGTTCATAGGCAATGAAGCTGTAGAACATTCATATAGAGTCCTTCCATGTTGCTTCCACTGTATCCTTGATATGTGAGTGTCAGAATTTTATTTCAGAATAAAGACCAAAGAGGCTTTTAGGAGAGTTGTATTTCGTTAACTCAATTTCTGGCATTTTAACTGTTATCAGCTGTACAATTTAGTTTTATTGCAACAGACATTATTGTGATAACTTTTCCTACTTTATCTTTTCAATTTATTGAAGCAGTTAATTTCTCAAAAAGTAAGAGTATTTTTTTTCTCATTAGGAACTCCTTCATGGCCTCTTTAATATATGTTCCTTGCTATTTAGAAGAACTGCTGATAAGTAATTTGACTTGAATCTTCAATAATGTGAGATATTTAACAGAAACTTGGCAAACCCCTTAGGGGTTGAAGCCATTGCTTAAAACCAGCCCCAGTTGATTCATTTCTGCCCCATTACTGCCACCAACATTCAAAAAGTCCCCATATAGCAAAGACCAGGCAAATATACTTAGGAACTTTGTTTAGCGAATCATTTTTATTCTGAGATTATTGTTTCTCCTTTTGATTATGTAACTGTAGTATCTGACATCATTGAGCTTTAAGAACTGATTCTATTAATTCAATGTAAGCAGGTGAGATTTCTGTTACCTAATAAATATATGCTCTGTTTAACTCCAAACCATGGAACTCAACCACCCAAATCATCTTCTTTGACCAAATGAACCAGCAGAAGTCAGTCTCCCTTTCTCCTTGTTACACTAAAACTAGTTCATCTGTACAAATTTTCCCCTAACCTCTCTTTTTGTATCTATTTCTGTATTTTTATATATTTTCCTCTCTTTGGGGTTTATTTTTGTCTCCTCACAGAGCTCCAGCAAGATAACGGAGGAGAATTTACATCTGAAAACATGACCCAAATATGGCAGCCTTTAGAGAGTCTAGAAAGTGGTAAATAAGAGGCAAGGAATAGACAAGAATTCAATGATATGAGTAGAACAGGTAATTAGGATAGAAAAAAAAGTTGATATTGACTTTGTTGTAAAGACGAAGGACTATTTTAACCAGCCTAACATGAAAGATGTTTGTAGGCATTACTCCTCATATATCTATGTTTCACTTTTCACAAAGGGAAACATTTCTCTTATAAATTACAGAGTGGTCCACATTCAGAGCTCAGGGATTCCATCCCTTACCTTCTGGATTCATAAACAGTAGTGTTGACCAGTGAATTTTTATAAGTTCCGTTTGGTGAGTCAATGTTAATGAACTATATGACATTAACAACAACTACAACATTAATGGATTTCTACCATATGCCTACATAACAAGAACTATTTTAGACATGTTATTTCATTCATTCCCTCTTCAGTTCCTTCCATGTAATTATTGTTGTCGCTATCTTATAATTTAGAAAACTAAGGTGAGAGCAGTAAAGTAACTTCTTTAAGATTGTACAAGCAGCAAGTCACCTACAGGACTTTGCCTTTAGGTCTTCTCCACTCCGTTCTAGCTAAATGCTCTAAGACACCTTCTGTGCCTCATCAACGCTGCTTGTCACTATCTACCATGATTGCACTCAATGCTTCCTAATTGCTGCAAAAATAATAGTGAATTTTAGGTGCCCTACTCAATTAAAGTGATAATTTACCCTTATTTCATTGAAAACCACTTTAGGCTGCCACCTATACTTATAATACAAAGTACACTTATTAGTAGCATTATACATTTTTTAAATCTAAGCATTCCTAAAGGTTTGGAAATGGGGTAATTTTTACATCAACAATGCTATGTTCAAGGCATTGAGTGATAAATAAGATCCACATCATCCTTCTTCAACTAGCTTAAGACTAAGAATTTGAATGCAGGGAAACAACGGAGCCGGAAATAAAGCCTCAGCTGAGCACTGTTGAATTTCCTGTTTTTTTTCTGGAGGAGCTTCAAGAATGCTTTTTGAATATTAAGCAGTAAAGTTACCCTGTCTTTTAGGAAGATATGAAACAACACCCAAAACTGAGACTGCATGACACAGAACACATTGCAGAAAGCCTATAGAAGAACAATGTAGAAAATAAGAAAGGCTAGGAAAAGAAGAAATCAAAAAATCACACCATGTGTCCAAAGCAATACAAAGTGAGTTCTACAGGTTTATAAAGAACACATGATTGATTGGCAGCATGAAAGATAAATGCAACTTTGATAGCATTATTCTTAATTGTTGATGGAAGAGCTTTATGCAATCACTGCCCTCCAAAGCCAGAGCATTCCCAAGTGGCATTTACACTGATGCTGCCTGTGTATTGGGAGGAAGACTACAGCATCGTGCAGGCTTTAATTCCTCACATTAAACCACAAGGTACTTGGACAAACCTTTATGCCTTCATAAAAATTGAAAGCTGGAAGACACTATACGGATTTGTCTAGTCCAACTGCATCATTTAGTAAATAAGGAAACTAAGCTTCATATGTTGAAATGATGACTCAAATCACAGGTGAGCATGGATTTTTAAACTGAGCCCTTTACTATTTAGGGTACTGACTAAGCTGCTGTGATGAAGAATCCCCCAAACATACTGATTCAATTAACCATCCAGTGCAGAGAAGTGACAAGGTCATCCAGGAACCTTGCCACTCTCAACATTTGGCTTTCAAGCTTGTCTCATCTACAACCTATCTAGCTTGTGGAAATAACAATGTAGAATTTCACCTGAGTCTTATGGTCCTGGAAAACTACAAAGGTTAAGAAATAATACGCTTGCCCTTTTATGGTCTGGGAAATAGCTTATTGGAAAGAATCACCCTTCCCAATATCATGTAGATAAGACTCATGGATACCCCCTTATTTACCTATGACAAGGCTAGAGGTAGACTCCAAATTCCTGGTTTTTTGCCTCATAAATAATTAGCTAATTGCTTATTTGCAGTGATCAATTGGAACAAAACAGGTGCTAATCAAACTTTGGCTGAGTTTTGGATGAATCTGAAGCTGACTAAGAATTTAGTCCCAGATCAAACAGAATAATAGGATATCCAGACTCAGATTTGAGTGTCTCTGACTATAATTCTCATTTCTGTAGTCTCCTTCATAATACACAATATGATTTCCTAACTTCTAGAGTATGTTACGTAGTTAATACAACTTGATTTTAAGAGAGAAATCACCCTTTTGTTATTGAATAATTTTACTCTAGTGAAATATAACAATATGCTTCTCCAATAATACATGCAAAAATAAGACAAATTTTAATTTTTCTCAGAATAAGTTATTAAGCCACAAAAGTCGATGTAGATAACCCTATTAAAGTTTTGGAATCTTCATGCCGAGAGGACCAGACCAATGTCTGCTGCATAAAGCAGTCAGTACGGATGTATTGGTGACTGAATGGGAAGACAAAGCCATGGCAGTGCTTTTGAGGAAACGATGATCAAACAGGAACACTGAGTAGAGAGAAGTTGGCCGTGACGTTAATTCTGTTACATGCAAAGGCAGAGTCATACTTCCGTTGTGTTCTTGGGTTCATGATGACTTCAGAGATTTTCTATGAATATGTTTTTTTTCTATCTCAATTCCATCTAATTTGAGGGGAAAAGCAGCATATTAAAATGGTTTGATGGGGGATTGGAAGATGTTTTTTTGGTGACTTTAAAGAGGAAACTCAAGAATCAGTAGTTTTGAAGATTTAAAAAATCAAGCTTCAACGAACATAGAATAGAGAACCATTTTAAACTCAAAATATCCTATGGAGGGTTCTTTCATATTGTTTTTAGGATCATGCTAAGATTGTAGCACTACAATAGTAAGCATAGATTGAAAAGAAAAAACTTAGTTTTAGTAGTAAAAAAATATATCTATTTAACTGTACCTGCTTGATCTGCATTACATGATAAATTCATGGAGGCAGGAAAGAATTCTTATTCCCATCTGTCTCCATCCAACAAACATTTACAGAATCCCCATTGTATCAATGTCATTGGCTGAATGGAAGGCAGGGATGAAGACACAATTCCTCCCTTCAAAATGCCACAGTTTCCTTGAGGACACTCATATATGCAACTGACAGTGACAGGATCAAACTATAAAAAAGTGTTATAAGAAGGTACAGAAAAAAAATGAGTGTAAGTGTTTAGAGAAAATGATTAATTATGGCTAAAGGATTAGATAAGGCAAATGCTTGTGCAGTGGGTCCCATGATGCTGATAAACAATAAATACATACTGAATAACTGAGTAAATGAATGAACACTAAAAGCCACACTCAATCAAGGTGCTGATTTCAGGCTTGACTGAATTATTCATATTCGGTAGTTATTTTGAAAAAAGTCAGACTAGTTGATTTCAAGGTCTATGAAGAGAGCCAATTCAATTCAACAGAATTTGCTTTCATAAGGTCCTTGTTCATAATGCTTGATTGGTTCTTCTGGAAGTTGACTGATGGTCAGGCCCTCTCTGCAGGATTAAACAGCCAGGAATCCTGTGCACATAATTGAGGTTATTGGAGGTAGAAAAGGGTATAAGGGGGATAAATGTTAATGGAAAAAATACAATAAAAATAAGCTATTAAAAACTTTAAAAAAAGAATCTATGTGCTTGCGAAGCAAATAACCCTGTATCAGGTTCCCCTCAAAGTTTCCCCTCTGAGCCTTTCACAGATTAACTAACTCTCTTACCTGCACATGTAGATACACACATCATATGCATTACTCAAAGTCATTTTGTTCAGGGAGCTTTTTCTACTACCCCAGTGCTAGGGAAGGAGCTACTCCATGCTTTCTCTCCTGTAGCATTGAGGAGATTATTCTGTTTTATGTTTATCTTGATTATAATTTCTGAGAAAGCATATGATGACCTTTATTCATCATTATATGCCCATTGCCTAGCATAGGTCCTAGCACTTAAAAACAAGACCATAATTATTCATCAACAAAGTAACAAAAATGTGTAAATGAGTGTCAGTAAAGGTCTTCTGTAATCTATTCCTCACCAACATTATTTCCCACTCTTATGTCAAAAATTCCAGCAGCATTGGCATTCTGACTATACCCTATGTCTGAAGTCATTGCACACCAGTATTTCTCTGGGACTCTTACCCGTCTGTTAAAACTCTACCCACCTTCCAAACCTAAATGAACACTTCCTTCTGTAAGGAGACTTGTCCCTCCTCTAACTCAAACACCAGCTCTAGCGATTGTTGGGTTTTTTTTCTTTTGATAACTTCCCATAGCTTTCAACACACTTGCGTAACAGAGTTTACCTCAATACCCTATGAATTAAGTTTGGGTTTTCAATGCCTGTTTCATTTCCTTCTCAGACTGTGGGTTCCTGGAGAGTAGGTTCTACGTCTTACTCATCCCTCTGGTTGCCACAGTGAGAGAGAAATACAATGGTATCAGTATGCAAAGGGAGGAAGAACTTCTAAATAGATGAAACTTATGATACCTTTTGATGGATTATTACAGTGGTCATAGATTAACCTATAAAGAACTCTTTTAATTCATCTTAAATTTATTACATGTCTTCCCATGTAGATCTTCCTTCTTCAAGCCAACTTTGAAAATATAGCTAATATTAGCAAGTCACAAGGTTCTTGAGAGAATCAAATGAGATGATGCCCATGAAGTATTTAGCAAGTGTCTGGTCTATAGTAAGTAGTACTTAAATATTATTTCTACTTATTACTATCTTTATGCCTATTACTACCATGGCATCAACATTAATTACATTATGATATATTTAAGTTGACATTCCAAAAAAGAATTTGAGCACACTTACATTGGATTTTCAATTCTTTCATTTTTGTATTAATTTTTTCAAAGACTCCTATGTTGTATAAAGTTATTACCACCAAAGCCAGAGCTCTACGTCTTACTAACAGAACTGTATGATTCTCAACTCCATAATACTTGGGAGATGTATGCTTCACTGAAGAGCCATTGATTTTCAACTAAAGTGAAATGCTTTCATTTAATGCTTTCTTAAGAGAATTACAGCGGAGGTTGAAGAGGGTTTGGCTTTAGAGAAATCCATTATTAATTTTACATGGCAAAATTGGGATTTATATATTGGAATTTAAATTCAGAGGTCCCTTACAGCTGCTAAATCAAATGTTATTCTAAAATTATTTGTCTTTTCTATGGAATGGAAAGACTGTTTTGTCCTGGATTTCTAAATTGCCTGCTTTGCTCAAACATGTATTAGTATTTGCTCTGAGGGAGTACTACCTGTTTGTTTAGCAGAATGGGTATAGCCTTGGATTTTTCATCTATGTAACTTTTTTCTGAAGAATCCTTAAAGCTCTGATCAGCTTATAAAAAAATCCTTATCTCAAGTCCTCCCTCCATGGATAGAGAAGTCATAGACTGAACCAGACATATAAATACTTTTATAGTTCACCTTGCATAAGGTCCATTAGTTCAGTTTGTCTTAACTAAATGCCAGCCTTAACCTCGATGGTTTTTACCTTGGAGGTTTCCAACATCAGTTGGTGCATCCTCAGTGTTAAGAGGCTTTGGTCCAACACAAGCCTTTTAAACTGAGAGGAAAGGACTTGAAGAGCATCCTCTCTCCCACCACTCAAAACTTCATAACTTAAAAAAAGAACCTTAACCTTGTATCTATTCATTGTCTTACACAATAAGAACTGTTATCCCATAAAGATGGATTTTATGTTGTTAAGGTCTTTCTAAGGAATAAGGATTTTAAAAAATCCAGTAGAATGCTATATATTTCGTCCATGTGTGCGTAGTTCAGAGGCAGCAGAGCAATTCAGTTCAGACTACTCTCCTCCTCCCTACCCCCCAAAAAAAATTTCCCTTGGGCTAAATCAAGCGTAGAAAATTTTTGCCTAAATGCATTTTTAAAGGAAAAGTCATAATCAATTGAAAAAAAGGCAACTGATAATGAAAATGGTTTTTTTCAAGCATAGCGATAACATTTGCTGCTGTGCAGTCTATAAAAAGCCTTTAGATTCCTATAACAGAGACAGTGGTATTGCTTTGCTTCCTGCTGCTGATTATAATTTTAAAGATGGAAAATCTAGATGTTCTATTTTGTCCTATGAAGCAATCCCTGACTCTGTGGTCAGTCTGGTTTTATATTTCTCTGTCTGGGTCCAAAAAATGTTCTTAGGCAGGAACAAGGAAATTCACATCATTCATTTCTTCAAATACTAGTATGAAACTTCTATTCTTAGCTCTGGGATAGAGTAATTAAAATCTCTGGCTAGTTGAAAGGTGTATATGTAAGTTACAATACTAGGTGGTTAGGGTTACAACTGATATTACACTGAGCATTATGGGGCAGTGAAGAAAGGGCCACTACATCTTGACAAGGAGTTTCAGTCTCATAGTCCTCTGAAGGGTAGGACTCCTGACTGCGTATTCATCAGCATCCTGCCTAGAAGGCAGGGTGGTCACAGTGGATGATGCATTACGGGGTCAAACAATAGAGTTGTCCACAGAGTCATCCGGCTGCTTGCTTTGCGTGCCTCAGTAAATTTGGATCCAAAGGCAATTCTAAATGGCAGCTCCAAAATATTTTGAGCCAAAGTGGCATCACCGAGCATTCAGTTGGAATAATTAAAAGTAAGTATCACATCATAAAGGTTGAGGGAATGTTTCTGAAGATTCACATTTTGTTTCTAATCCTTCTCAATGCAAGTTAGCAGTTACTTTGGTGAGTTACTTAACCTCTATACAAGACTCGTTTTTTTTTATGTGTAAAATGGAAATGATATTACCTACCTTAAACAACTGAAAAAATTGAATAATATACTATATGTGAAGCCTTACATAGTATCTGGCATATAGTAAATATGGAGGTTAATGACATTTTGAAATCAGTATATATTCATGGTACTTTACAGTTTACAAAGCACACTGAGGAATTTTATTTATTTATTTAATTTTTACAACAACTTGTTGAAGTATTATTATCCCACCTCACAGTAGAGGAAATTGGGGTGCAAGTACCGATACCAAGCAGTACACCACACAGCTAGAAAGCAGCAAAGAGAGAATTTGGTGAAAATTTGTGGTGGCTATATCAGGCCATATTTTTTTTCTTCCCAGTATATCAAAGCTGAGCTTCTGTAAAAGATTATGAAAGAAAGAAAATCGGGTTCAGTTAGATATTATCTTTGTTTTTTATAGCTATTATTTTTTATTAACAAAGTTGAAGCCTGACTCATGGTGATAGGGAGGGATGGGCCTTTTAAAAAGTAAGTCGTAAGTATTAATGTGATAGCTTTTAGTAAATGACTGTTATTTAAAATTCTTCCTACGTACCTCCAAGATGTGTAATAGCTTGCCTCATTTGTGTTTTTTTCTTATCCATTCATTCTCAGTGGACAAAATTTCTAATTCATTCAGTCTCTCCTGACACATTGCACTTGGCAGGTAATTCGTAATAAGCTTTAATTTTGAAAATGAACATTTGTCATGCGGGACCGTCATTTAGATAGTTTAAAAACACCGAACCCGCTGTGCAAACATCTGGAAAACTTGAGGATAGGGGATTGTTTGCTGCAGTCAACCTGTCTACCAAGTAAATGACAAAATCAGACTTAGAGAGGTCTGTTGTCAGAGACCTCCAGTAAAGGTGATTTGTCTGGGAAGAGGTGTTGTTGGAGGGAGAGAAGAAGGAAGTCATTTTCTATGCGTTAGCCGGGTGTATTTGCCGTTTCAGGCTAGTTGCCCATTAATGCTGTAAACCTGTGATCTAATATATGGTTAAATATAAAATCTGTACACACAGATTCACACCCATGTGAAGACAGATGTCTGAGGTAAATTGAGAGATGAGGAAATTAATGCAAATGCCATATTTTGAAAGTAACCCCTTTGGGAAGTGTCAAATACCAGGCAGGTACTTGTGTAAGTCAGCTTTCTTGTGAAGACTAGAAAACCAGGAACAAGGCACAAAGACTTTTAGACCATGGGTTCTTTAGTAATATATGCAGACAATCAGCAGGGTAACATGAAGGAAAAATTATGATTTTACTTTTAAAATATGATAATCTATTCTTCTTTAAAGATAATTAACATATAACAGGACCTAAAGTCTTCTTGCTCACTCTCTTCTCTGATAAGCTTCATTTTCAAAAAGGCTGAAAACTTTCAGGAGGTTCTCAAGGAAGATTCTGCCTTTGAAATACTTAAGTATCAGAGACTAGTTTTTATAGTAGTAGAAAGAGGTCAAGAATTCCCTGAAATGTATTCTGGGACTTACCTTGAAATGGAAGATTAGGTGGGCTCCAGAATCTTTTTTTTTTTTATTTTTATTTATTTATTTATTTATTTTTAGAGAGGGGAAGGGAGGGAGAAGGAGAGAGAGAGAAACATTAATGTGTGGTTGCCTCTCATGTGGTCCCCAATGGGGACCTGGCCTGCAACCCAGGCATGTGCCCTGACTGGGAATCGAACCTGCGATGCTTTGGTTCGCAGTCCGCGCTCAATCCACTGAGCTACGCCAGCCAGGGCTAGGCTCCAGAATCTTATAGAAACCTGTCTAGTATATCCCCATAAGATAAACTAAAAGTGCTTAGACTGGTGATTTCTAACTAGTGTGCCATGGAAGGCCCACCGGTGTGCCACAAAAAATTTTTAAAACATGCAATAGCTGACTATTTAGTCAGGGGCACTGACCTCTTTTCTCTTATATTGTCAAATTAAAAAATGACAACAGCCAACATAACAATAGCTGTCATGTGAATGAATCAAAATTATACCTATTTTTTTGTCAGCCTGGCAAAAAATATAATATATTTTCTGGTGTACCTCAGAATTTTAGTAATTAGTTTATTGTGCCATGAGATGAAAGAGCTTAAAAATTTCTGGCCTAGATTATGACTGTTTTAAGTAGTGGAGAGAGACAGACATTTGAATGGATAGATAGGTACAATAAAAATACTAAGAAAACTCTGCAGAGAGAGCCTTCAACTGCCAAGTACGATGACAAAGCCTTCATTGAGGAGCTGGCTCTCTGGCTTGGTCTTGGAGGAGGCACAGGAATTTGCCTTGTAAAAGTTTTTTGGTTTTTTTTTGGGGGGGTGGGGGAGTGAATAACATGCAAAAATTGAAGGCAATATTTCAGGAATGGTGAGGTTTTCTCTGGATGTGGGATCATTGGGTCTCTAATAATTCCTTTTGATAGTGAATAAAACTCAGTCAAACTTTTAGGAAATCAGTGGCTCAAGGAAATTGTATTAGTTCCTCTCATGTTGTGTATGTGTATGTATGTGCGCATATTTGATGGGGTGTGTACAGGAGATAGGTGTTTTCACTGTTTCTCAGAGATAGACCTGCCTGAAAATTGGAACTCTTTAATTGAAATAGCACTGAATTAACAAATGTGGGATTGAGGAAAATAAAAATGGAAAGAGAAAAAAAGAGTTATACCTCTGAAAATACAGATTTTTGCATCTTATTCTTTAAAGTGCTTGAATAGTCATATATGCATATGTCTCAGAAAAATTCATTTTCTAATGGAAGAAATTTTAGCATATATTTAATTCATCACCCGTGAGTGAAGAAATTACGGTGCAGACAAGTTCAAACACTTAAACCAGACCATGGCTAGTTGCAGAAATAAAGGGAAACAGAAGTCAAATGTTTTGATTCTTGGTACAAAATTCTTTCCTTCATACCAAAAGAGCTTTTAGACCAATCATCACCATATCAGTTATTTGGGCAACACATTTTTATTGATTACACTACAGTAGGATCCATATTGTGCTGTGATCTATACGGAATGCAAAATAAAAACAAGATGCAATAGGGAGATGACTCATTAAAATACTAGAGAACTAAAGTAATCATGACAACCTGTAATAATAATTGTTGCAAAGCCTGGTGTTATACCAAATGTTCATTCAGATAAGGGTAAATGCCTGAAAACCACAACCTTGATTTTTAGGTTGCTTGATATAATCTGTGAATGGAAAGCAGATTTTATCCCTCATGATCATTCTGGTTGATCTGCCATGTCTTTCCAGAGCACTTTGCTGATCTCGCCTGACGTCAACTGAAAGGAATGCTACGATCGATTACCAGTGATTGCCGTGGCCTGGCCGTGGTCATCAAGCCAGACTGCCTCACATTTGGTTTCAATATTTCAGGGTACCTCCAAATAGTTTTAAGAAAAGCATCAAAGACATCATCAGTAGAGTAATAATCATCTTACATTTTACCTCTCTTCAAAGATCAAAGGGTTTTTCTAAACTAGAGCTATGGAACTAAAACAGAAACCCATACCTCTGCCTCCAGAGAATGACTGATGCCAGAAGATTATGTAAGCATCACTAATGGGCTTACATGGGAAGATATTGCTGCCAATTATATTTCTCTCCTGACTCTATTACTCAGAGCTTAAGATGATGTCAGTGTGTGTGTGTGTGTGTGTGTGTGTGTGTGTGTGTGTACCTTATGACATGAGACCTGGAGAGAAAAAGAAAAGACCCAGGCTGATTTCAGTGGAAGCTTTGGCATTCATAAACCACTTAGCTGAATTATTTTTAAATCAGATTGTCCTTCAATCTTATGATTCAATCAAATAGCTAAATAGCTAAGTGTATTTTCTCAATGCCATGGTTACTCTCAAAGTCTTATAAAAGGTGTTCTGGGCTCATGAAGGCTGAATTAAAAGACATTCACTTGTGGTGGCTTTAACCACATAGGATGACTCATCATATTGGTTGCACTCACTTGTACTGAAGTTTGTCTTGAGTAACCATTGTTAAGTGCTGTCCATAAGTAGTGTTTATGCAAATCTCTTTTTTCTTGATTATTAAGTCACTTTAACACAAAAGGTAAAACTCTACCTTGCAACCACATCCTGGTTTTTTTTCTCTATGAGAATATTGCTTTGTGCCTGAAAGCTATACAGAGCATTTAAAGACTTGGGCAAATGATTAAAATGACTGTATTTTTTTCCTGGATGCCAAAGCCCTATACTTTGCCTGTCATTCAACTCTTCTAAGTGCCAAAAAGAAGGGCTGAGACTGAGTAGAAGTCTTGTCACATGACCTCACCCTCCTCCTCAATTTCCTTTTTAAGGGCTCCTGCAATTGTCATTTACAATGAAATTCTGTACTCTGGCCTGCAGGTAGGGAATTGCTCTTTTGTTGAGAGGCTGATTTCTGTTACAGGTCAGAAAACAAAGATTTTCCAGACATTGGGCTGCTTTTTAAAGTATTTTATTGCCAGGACTTTCTGAACAGGAAAAGAAAGCCTGAAAGCAAGGAAATCCTTGAAATGTAACTATTGTACAACATAGACCAACTTGGCTCTCAGGTTATCATGGAATCCAGAGTTTAAGAATTTAACAATACAAACTTATGACCCATACTTATGACATCTAGAGGGGACTGGGAAGTAAATGGTAGCAACTCCATAAATTCTACACATTTCTGTAGTACCAGCAGACCAGGCCCTCTATAGGCACCAGGGATAGAAGACTGGGTTAGAATATATATGTAGCTCCCTGGAAGCCAGTTTCTAGTGAGAACAATTTGTATATTAGTGACTGTAAGCGAAATACAGTCTCAGCGTAGTTGAAAGGGATTGAAGGGCAGTTCAGAGTAGCATGAAACGAGGAATAGAATGTTCTTCTCAGGTCTCATCATACTCAGGTCTATTTTGATGACAAAACATAGACACAGTTGAGTGCAGAGAAATAAGTAGGGACTCTGGAACAAGTGTGTAGCCAAACAATTTCCTGTCTGTTTGATGCTGGGCTGGGGAATGGTTAGACAATAACCAGAGGATATTTTTGATGTGTCTTCAAAATAGAGTCTCTTGTCCTCAGACCATAAAAAATAGCAGGATTTAACAAAAAATGTGGGCCATATTTTAGCTTAGAGGTATATCTTGTTAAATTATATGATGTGCTATGATTTCCTTTGAATTTATTTTGCAGTGATTGTGATTCTTATTTTCTTTAATCTTGCTTGTAATTAATTTACTTAATATAGGATTGCAAAACAAGTGCATAACTTTCTTGAGATGTTGACAAAAATACAGAAAAGTTCAAAGAAGGAAATTAAAGTAATCCATAATACTACCATCCCACTACCCAGACTTAATCACTGTTAACATTTTGAAGCATTTTCTTTCAGAATAGTTTCATAACCCACTTCATTTTCATAAAATCTATCATAAGCTTATGATTTGTTATACAACCTGATATTTATTGGTAGAAGTAAACATGCTTATAATTTATTTAACCAATTCCATATGGTTGACTATCACTTTATTTTAATTTCTTTACAAACATTATCATTCTTCATGAATGAAAGACTGAAATAAGCACTGTCAGTCAAGAAAGAGGAGCCAGTTTGATACATTTTGCACAACGGGCCCCATACTTCAAAAATTCTCAACTAATGTGTTTGAAATCAAAGCTCATCTCTTATATTTTGTATTCTCTGCAACCAAAACTGCAGAACAGGTAGCCATGAAGTAGCTAATCTAAATAAGAAATTTCAGAAAGGATATTATAGAATAAGAAATGAAGACTTAATGGGAGGGAGGTGAGGAGGGGACGGGGGGGTTGGCTGGGATGGGAGTAAAAGACAGAAAGCTGTACTTGAACAACAATTAAATAATAAATAAATAAATAAGAAATGAACACCTAGCAGGCACTGTGCTAAGAGTGTAGGGATTCAAGACCACCATTGCTCAAAACCTGCCAAAGATTTTACTCTAAAATGAGAATAAAACATGTTTTAATAGGGGCAATAATAATAATGATAATATAAATAATGATTTGTAAAACATTGTGCTTTATACACATGAACTTATTCACTACTAAAAGCTATTATTATTATCCTCAAATAATAGTAGGGGAAATCAAGACTGAGAAAGAATAAGTTATTTGCTTAAAGTCACATGCATACTATGGGCTGTGGTGCTTAGAATTCTCTCTATTCAAGTCTTCCCATCTTTCAGGTCTCACATCAAATATGGCCACTCTCTATTGTAGATACTTATTTGTTATTTTATTTTTCTCAAAATACTTATTACTAAGGCTGCCATCTTCTCTGTAACTTGTTTGTTTAGTCCTTATTTGCTTGACTAAATGTAACCTCCATAAAGAATGGACTTTATCATTTATGCTTGTCACTGTATTCTCATCACCTAAGACAATATCTAATAACTCTCTGGTAATCCATAAATAGCACAATGAGAGAAAGACTGCATGGGTAAAAGGCATAGCATCTGCCCTCAAAGAACTGACAGCCTAGTCAATTTTAAGATATGCACCAAAGTTGTATTTGGTAAATGGTATTTTTAATTGTTTCTAAGGATTATAGCTCTTGGAGAGCAAAGATAAGACAAAGTTCACAACCACTTGTGGGTGCTTAGAAAAGGACCCAGAAAGAGGCCAGGATTAAGTGGGGCCTGGAATATATATCAACTGCTTGAAAAAATATCTTTAATTTTGTCCCAGCCATCTAAGTCCCACCCATCTAAGCCCATCTAAGCCCAGCTCTTGGTGATTCAAGAAATGAAAGAGAGCCTCCTCAAAGAAAGAGCTAGGAAACCCCCCTAGCCTTGATTAAACACACACACACATACACACATCAAATGAGATGCTAACACCCACATTGATCACATGAGAAAGCCTGACTGAAGATGTTTATCCTAACCCTCCAGTCCAGACACTTCCTGAGATATGGTCAAGAGGGCTAATTACTTCAATACATAAAAACGGAAATGTTCTCAACCCAAACAGCCAGCAAGATCTACATTAGCAGGAGCAGCAGTAAACCCTGATGCTGCATCCTTGGTGAAAGAAGAAAGCAATGCCCGACCAGTGACAGCCACATCCATAACATCCAAATTGGATTCTTCCCTTGAAAATGAGCCACAGACTCTATGTCTCCCCTGATTGCTGCATATTAACAAACAGAGAAAGAAAGAAAGAAAGAAAGAAAGAAAGAAAGAAAGAAAGAAAGAAAGAGAGAGAGAGAGAGAGAGAGGGAGGGAGGGAGGGAGGGAGGGAGGGAGGGAGGAAGGAAGGAAGGAAGGAAGAAAAGAAAAGAAAGAAAGATCCAACCAGGAGAAGAGATTTTCCTTGGTTTATTAGACTTTAAAATCACCCTGGACTCAATCTGGCATCAGAAGCGAATCCACAACTGCTGCAAAGGGAATGGGTAGAAAAACAAATGACGTATTTGAGTTTCTATATCAATCCATCAATTGAAAAATGGAAATAAGCATAAACAGATGCCTTCAAGCAGGAAAGTGAGACAAGGACTCACATCTCATAGCTTAATAGATACCAGGATGAGTTACTCCCAGGGCTGGAGCTGTGCCCAAGCTCAGGGCCTCTGATAAACCAAACAGAAACTGCCTATTGAGACACCACAGTGGGCTGGATTCCTTGGTGGCATTTAGATCATTCACACGGGGGCTGAGAGAAAGAGGTTAGTCATACATTACTGATCAAACTCTCTAGATCCATCTGCAGAGCAATTCTTAGATGGTTTTATTGATGGTCTGATAGAGTAATGATTAATAATAGCACACAATATGGAAAACAACATGCCTGGTTGATCATTAGAAAGTGAATGACAAGGAAAAAAGGATTGCAATGCACTTAATTCAATTTTTTTCCTGTTACTAGAAATATATGACATGGTTCTAGCCTTGAAAGAGCATACAATCTTTTAGAATAGAAAAATATAGATGTGAAAAATCTTCTTAACATTTTTCTTAATCTCCTTAACAAACAGATTTTTGATATTTCTGAGGGATACCACCCACATCTTTCTCCAAACCGAGAATATCATTGAAGCATATAAAGCTGCCCAGTTTTATTGGACCCTAATGGAATAGCTCTGACAGACGGTATCTTACATCCAGAGTTGCACAAAACCTGCATGGAGAATTCATAAAATGAACCATGATGTCATTAATGTGCCAAAGTCTAGGCCACAGATTCTTATTTATTTGCCTTAATGCCCTGTAATTTAAAGATTTTTTTAAAAGCTAGATTAAATTATTAAGATTGTTTCATTGTCAAAAGTATAAGCATTAATATTTCCTTAGCTACCTTCTACTTACCCTTCCTGGATAAACATTTTCATGAAGACAATTTTATTCCAATATAGGTCTGATTTGTTTTTAATGAGCAATTATATCCCAGGCTATATTTCTTCACTTCAGTGCACCTCTTGAATCAAGAGGAAACACTCCAGGAGCAACACAAATTCAATTTTAAAAAATATATTGAACTCCTACTATCTTCCAGGTACTGAAAAGAACTAAGAAGGCTTGGTCCCTGCTTTAGTGGAAGTGATGCTCTACTGTGTGTGTGTGTGTGTATTTGGGCAGGTGGGCAGGCTTTAAACAAATAAGTAAGCATTCATACAGAACTGAGAAAGAACACATGCCTTGTTAGAAAATGTCCATGGCCACATGGCCATTGTGTGTGTGTGTGTGTGTGTGTGTGTGTGTGTGTGTGTGTGTGTGTGTATAAAATGAATGGTCAATGAATCCTCTAAGAAGCTGGCATTAAGATCTGAATTACCAGGTGGATCAAGCCACCTTCAAAAGAAAGTTAAGAACATTTAATGCTAAGAGAAGAGCAATTGCAAAGACAAAAAGGAGGGATTAGCCTTCGCTTCCAGTAGAAAAGAAAGCCGTCCACTGAGAGAAGGGTAGAACAGTGTAAGAAAGAGCTAAACATTAGATAGGCTGAATGGTTTAGGGCTTTGGTAATTGGAGTAAGAAGACAAGATTATACTCTTAGGGAGAGGAGAAGCCATTGCAGAATTTTACACAGAGAAATTGTATACTTTGACTCATAATTTTAAAGTACTACTCTGGCTTCTGGGTCAGGAATATGTAGTGTGGGGGCAGATGAAAAAGATGTCAGTTGTAAGGGTCCAGGAAAGAGATGGTAGAAGGTCAGACTAGGATGAAAATGGCAGAATTAATGATAAGGAGTAAGGTCCAGGATATATTCTAGAGGTAGAGGTAGAATACAGAAATTCCAGGTATTTCACATTACCTAAAACAATTCTGATAAACCTAAATGTTGTCCAATTTTACATGTGATAAATAAGAGTTCAACTTTTAGAAATTTATCTTTATTGGGCTTGTCCAGACAGATGTATGTATGAGAAAAACTATTCATCTCTTTCAAGGTTAAAAAAAAAAAATGAGAAACAAAATGGAGAATTTTTAGATATCCATCAAGATAAAGCTACTTAGATGGTCATGGCTAAAATATAGCACAGTTCTTATTACTTATGGTGTGAGTTTATATTTATTAACATATGTCAGTATATATATACTGTTAAAAAGAAAAAATTGAATATAGATACATAGTTGTGCATAGAAAAATGTAGAAGAAAATACAGAAAGCTATTTTTATTGACTCCTTTTTATGAGTACCTCTTACAATTTATCATTTAGATATATCAACCATAAATATATTTCCATGGAAGAAAAAGGGATATTCAGTACCCACATCAGTACCTTCATACCTATGGCTGTGTTAAAACTAATTGTGCACACTTTTGGATATCCATATGTCAATTCTTCATCAATTTAAATTTTCCTAACTACTATGTATCTGTTAAGTTAATAATTTTTTTAGCTTTTAGCAATGCCTTCAAGAGCAGGCTTTAAAAACAGAAATACCAACAGAACACCCTCTGACAAGACTTTCTAATGATATTTAATACTGGGAAGCGAGCACTACATTTTTATTTCTTTGATGTGATACCTTAATTTTTCATCAGTAGATTTTTCACAAAACAAGAGCACCAACAATGATAACTTCTGCACTTTTGGACTTCTGTCTAGTAGGTCCAGCCATAACTAAGTTGGCTTCTCTAACATAGTCAAGCCACACTAAAAACATTCTGCTCACAAGCCTTTATGTTGTTTAATACATTTCTACTCAATAACATACAGAAATAGACAGAAGATTACAACTTTTAATTATTTAAACTACAGGATTAAATAATCCTGGTGCAGTACCTATTCTTCGGGTGTCCTTAGGTCATGCTGCTCTCTGCAGAGGACAGCATGCACAGGACCTAGGGAACAGGACCACGTGAGACCCCTTTTACCACTGTTCTTACCCCCTCCAATCGCAGAATCCTCAAATCTTGAAATTTCTTCCCCAATTGTCACAAATCCTTGCTTCAGGGTACATACGTGCTTTTCCCAGAATGTGTCCAAAGGGGCAGCTGTTTGCACAGTTGTGAGTCAGTGTGAGTAAAGCTCAGAGGTGTGCATGTGTTGTCAGCATGAGGACACACAAGGCGCATAGCTGTATGGTCTGGATCTGAGGGATGTTACCAGAAGCCAGTGGTGGAAGGGACCCAGTTCTGGTGTACAGTTCTCAGGAGTCCAAGATTTATAAATCTGAAGCTAACCTGAGGGGTCATTATAAAGTGATACCCATCAAGGAAGAAAAGTAAACTCAGTGGTGTGCTGCATGCAGCCACCTCATAAAGTCTTGGGAGAACTCATTGTCATCATCTCTTCCCAGCCCCACGTTCAGTGACATCACGTTGGCAGCTTAAAACTGGCCACACTGTGTGATAGAAATCAGCAAATGCTACAAATCGGCATTTCCAGCACTGCCCTTTGAGAGACCCAATGTTAAACATGCCACTGCATCTAATATGGCGTATTTAATAGCTAATGACTTTAGTTTATAACTTCGAAACTTTTAGACGTGTGGTATGTGGGTCTC
Source organism: Trachops cirrhosus (assembly GCA_028533065.1). Classification (NCBI taxonomy): domain Eukaryota; kingdom Metazoa; phylum Chordata; class Mammalia; order Chiroptera; family Phyllostomidae; genus Trachops; species Trachops cirrhosus. The sequence goes on from CM052538.1 coordinate 11,234,071, forward strand.
TATGTATACTTTACAAATGTCAAGGGTAAGAAAGCCTAGGGCAAGGACGGGTTGTTGCGTAGACACACTGGGAGATATAGGGTCAACATGGACTAGACAGAAGAAGGGTGGAAATTCTCTCCTGGTACTATATGACGGTCACAAATGTCCATGCTAAGACTCACTATTCATTCCTTCTCTCCTTATAACTTAACAGTATAGAATTATTACAAGTTTGTCAGGATACGTGATATTGAGAGGGTAAATAATCAGGTTTTGTGTTTACAGGCTTAAACTCCTCATTTTCAGAAATAAAAAGAACGTGTTTTATTGTGCTCTCTAGAATTCAGAGGTACTTAGGCCAGATTATAAGATTTTGAGAAAGAAAACCCCGTGGCAAGGAGCTTGTTTTATAGGGGATGTAATCTGGAAGTCTCAGGATAGATCTAGGCATTTTCCATGCCATAGTCTATTTTCTATTTTGGACCCTAAGAAAGGTTTCTTTAACTAATATCTTAAAATTAAAGTCTAACTTAATCTAAACTGCCTATATCTGGTTTTCCATATTTTAAAGTACATTTAAAAAATACCAGAGAAAATAATTAAAATGATGAATTTCATCCCTCAGATATTCGGTGAGGTCCAGAAATTTAAATTTTTAACAAACTTCCCAGATTTTTTTCTAATAAACATAGTCTATGAACAGTACTTTAAAAGTATTAACTTAGTATCTATATAATATCAAATTATTATAATTCTTTTTTATTACTTTTCAATTCAGAAATGAATTGATTTTAATGGCTAGATTTTGGCCACCTAAGACACCATAGGCATTATGAACTTAATTGTTTCTTACCCACCCCAATTTGTATGTTGAACATCTAATGTGGCTGTGTTTAGAGATTAGGTCTTTAAATAGCTAACTAAATAAAGTGCCCTTATATAAAAGGAAGAGACACCAGCAGTGTGTGCACACAAAGGAAAGACCAGGTGAGGACAGAGCAAGAAGGTGGTAGTCTGCAAGCCAGGAAGAGCAGTCTCCCCCAAACCAGCCCTGCTGGCATTTTGATCTCAGACATTCAGCCTCCAAAACTCTGAGAATCTAAATTTTTGTTCTAAGGCTAATCAGTATGTGATATTCTGTATGTCAGCCTGAGAAGACTAGTTCTATAGGTTAAAATATTTTCATAAGTGGCAAGTGTCAGATGAAGTTAACAGGACGTTCTTTAGCATAATGAAAATATTCTGGAATTTCTGCAAAAAACTAAAAATGAAACTGTCTTTAGGCCCAGCAATTACACTGCCTATATTATACCCTAAGAATCCTGAAACATCAGTTCAAAAGAACCTATGCATCCCTATGTTCATAGCAGCGTTATTTATAGTGCTAGAAATAGACTAAGTGCCGATTAGTGAATGAGTGGATCAAAAAACTATGCTACATTTACACAATGGAATACTATGCAGCAGAAAGAAAGAAGGAGCTTCTGCCTTTCATGACAGCATGGACGGAGCTGGAGAGTATTATGCTAAGTGAAATAAGCCAGGTGGCGAAAGACAAATACCCTATGATCTCACCTATAAGAACCTGATGAATAAAACAAACAAATGAATGAAATAGAACCAGAGGCGTGGAAACAAGGAACAGACTGACAGTGACCAGAGAGGAGGGGGTTATAATGGGGGAAATAAGGGGAAGGGTCTAAACATTGAACAGGCATGAATGACCCATGGACGTGGACAACAGCGTAGGGATTGATTATGGGAGTGGAAGGGTAGGCAGGACAGGGGAGAGCAACAGGGGGAATTGGGACAACCGTAATAGAACAACAATAAAAAATATATATTCCTGCTGGAATCTGATGTTTAACTCTATCGCACTTTGATAACAGGACTGTTCACCTTGGCCAAACCAAGTGCTTGACTTTGAAAGTTCTTGTATAGGCATTTCCCAGGACTGACTCTCTGACTCTGTTTCCTTGGCTTCCACGATTGACCAATTCTTCCTCTGGCAGGTTCATTTTTCCTTTAGCTCCTTTTCTTTAGCCAAGATGCTTAGAGTTAGAGACTTCTAAGTCATCTTTCTAAGATGTCTTAGAAAGTCATCTTAGAAAGATGACTTCACGTGTCTGTATTCAAATACATTCTGTATTAGCTGCAGAGTCCTATTTGCAGGGAAATATTTCATTTCCGTGTGTGTATCAGGCAGTCAGGAGCTCAGGGTGAGGAGAGGGTCTACCATGTACACTCCAAGATGAATTTCCCTCCTGTTTGGGCTTCCATAGTAGATGCAAGAAAGAAACTGAAAAAGAATGATGCAGCAAACCCTGTTTCTTAGGACAATTGGTGGGAAGACAAAATATTTTCTCACTAGGCAGAATAGTTGATTAAGTGGGAAACTTCACCTCATGACTACAATGGATAACCTAGTGTTTACGCTTATTAAAATAGATGTTCTGGCATCTATAAAATGTGGTTCAATGTCTTCTTCTGAATTCAGATTATTTTTTCCCTAGTCACTTTTCAATTGTAAGTATCTATTATAAATAAGTTAGTTTTAAATAAGCTATTTCTAAAAGCCCAGGGAAGTATATTTTTCACATTTCTTTTTATTTGCTGTGGTAAAAAAAGAAACCTCTGTCTCAGTCACTGTGATTATTAAGTCATTTCTCCACAGGTTTCCAGGGACCCTCTGCTAACTAATTTCCATTTTCAGTTGCTGATGACTATGTTCATTCAACTAGAGTGATGGAGTTTCTTTTCATTGGTTTTAAAATAGGGTATTTTATGGAAGGTTTCAGCATATCACTGTGGAAGGTGCAGTATGCCATTTGTTTTTGTTAAAAGTTTTATTCAGGTCGTACATGACTAAAGATGCCTCATGGTGAATTCAATCCTGAATTTTCTGAGTTTATTGCTGGAGAAATGGAGTCTTCAAGTATCACAAAGAGCAGAAGGAAATGATATTTATTATTAACAATTATTGTTTCTCTATACCAAATGCTTTGCTCATGGTGCCTTATAATATTATTCCCATTTTCCAGGTGAATAAACTGAGAACCAAATATGTGAAGCATGTTAGCTTAGCTATAGAGTAGCATTAAGAGGAGGACTGTACAGGTTTTTCTGTTAGAAAATGAAGATACCAGGACTTACTTCACAATTATTTGACATAGAGCTAGTGTGATCAATTTCTGTGTGTGTGATGGGCAGGGCTTCCCATTCTAACACTAAAAGTCTTGCCATCTGTCTGTTCTGGGCAATATGGGATGGTTGATTACCTTATCAAGTCCTAGGTTCCTTTCATAGTATGCCATTATTGGACCATATTATGGCTTTATCTATAGATTTGCTAAACCAAACATTAAGAATTATATACATAAGAATTCACAACCCTGAAGATGATGATGATAGTAGAATTTTGGATAATTGCTATATCACAAATACTTTTTTCAGTGTTTGACAAGTGTTGTCCTATAATTTCTATATGAATTGTGTGCTCCTTATCCTACATATGGGGAAACTAAGGCACAGAGAGGCCAAGTAAAGTTTTTAAGTTCACATATATTCTATGGTGAATCCAGCATTCAACCTTAGGTAATGGGGCTCCAGGCCCTGCTTTTTTAAGCACTGTGCCCTGCTGAATCAAAAATAACATTGGTTGTAGACAGAGAGGGTCAATTAGAGGGGAAGGGATGAGGAATTAGATTCCAGTAGTTCCTTGAGAAGAGGCACTTGATAAGTATTCAATCTTTCAGGGACTGAGTCTTGGGGAGAACAGATAAGGAAATCAAGATGTGTTTAGAGGAAATCTGAGAGAATAGTGAATTTATACTCCATTCCCAATTAAATCTAGGATAGGGTAAGATCCCAGAGTAGAAATCACTTTGTGATTAGTCTAAGATTTCATTCCTGAGATAACAGGGATCAATTAGGCTTTACTTCATTTGTGTATAACAAGACCCCAAAATAATGGGAGCTCAAATAAGTGAGATTTTTTTTGTTCTTGTTAAAGTAGTCTATTTACAGTAATTCCACAATTATCAGGTAACAGGTTTCTTTATCACCATCATTACCTTGTTTCTTATTTTCTAAAATGGCTCTGTGAACCATCACATTCAAATTTTAAAGCAGGAATGAAGTTTAAAAAAAAGAACAAAAGAATATTCTCCTTCCTAAAGTCCCATCCAACAACTTCCTTTTACACCCCTGTTAGCCAGAATTGGCTCACATTGACACATTCAGTTGCAAGGATGAAAAAAGTTTAGTGTTTTATTAGGTATATTGCTACTGCTAAACAATATAAAAGTTTTCTTTTTTAAAAAACTAAGATAGCAAGAAAATAGATGGTATGCATTAACTGGCGGTTTCAACCCATTTGGCAGCAATGGACACACCAGTAACTAAAGGAGTCTGGTAACCCAAGAGTGGAAGAGGAAGTGAACAGGCTCACAGTTATCAACAAACAGTATGACCCAGCAATTTCAGAGGTATTCCTGAATGCCAGATAATCTAAAATTACCTAAAAGTTATTCAAACCCAGAAGATCCTAAAGCCAAGTAGAAGGTACAACATAGAAGCAATCTTTGGAACAACAAAAAAAAAAAGTTGAGAAATGATCTTCCCTGATACGTAATACTGTATAAGCCCTCCCATTAATTAAATACTTATTGAGTCCCTGAGAACTTGATACAGTTTGAGCCCCAGTTTTGCTAAAATTCAATTTATTTCACCACTACACATTGGGGTGGACAGATTTAGTTCAGCTTCTTTCGCATCCAAAATTGTAGACTGAGATTTGTAAAACTTACACATGTAATTGAAAATAAGGATGCATCATTACATGTTAGTAACAAGATTGTGCTTAGAGCCAAATGAATATTTATGGTACCCTTTGATACCATTTGATTATATCCCAAACCCTTCAGACCCTGTGAATGTAACTGTAATTTGGCACCTAAATGAGCAATTTCATTATAAATTATAATGCATATTTTGAATTCAACTGTGTACATTTGCTGGGGCTGCCATGACAAAGTTCTGTGGATGGGGTGGCTTCAGCAACAGAAATTCATTTTCTCAGTTTGGAGACTAGAAGTCTGAGTTCAAGGTTTCGGCGGGATTGGTTTCTCCTGAGTCCTCTCTCTTTAGTTTTGTAGATGGCCCTCTTCTCCCCGTGTCTTCACAGAGTCTCCTTTCTGTTCATATCTGTGTCCTAATCCCCTCTTTTTATAAAGACACCAATCATATTGGAATAGGGCCAATCTAATGACCTCCCTTTAACTAATAACCTTTTAAAAGATCCAATATCAAAATATGCACATATTCTGAGGTTCTGGAGGTTAGAATTTCAACATATGAATTTGAGGGGACACATTCAGTTGTCAACACCAACTTTTCACCAAAATGATCCTGTGCTTATTATTATATTGGGTGGCACTTTAGGATGACAGCAAGCCCCCGGGCCATCATCATCAACATCAAGAATGACTGACTGAGCACCGTCTATGTGCCAGACCCTCTGCTTGGAATTGTAGGATCATAAGACCCCAGCAATGTGCAAAGCTTCTTATTAACTGAAGTTTCTGGATATTGAAGTGTTGCACAAGGCAATGTATACTACTTGCTGTCTTATTGAAATTTATCCTTCCATAAAGGTAGGAAGGGCTCAAATATTTTAATTATAAATGAGCCCAATGGTTTGAAATAGAAATTGCATAATAAATGTACATGATGCGAATGAATGTGAGAACAAAGTATTATTGTTAAACTCCCTTGTAATTGAGTTTAATTTATGACATTCAGTAGTTGTGTAACCCTAGTTACTCATGCTAAATTTTCTCTTTAAAATGGGGATAATAATTATGTATAAAGCTTTGTTAAATAACACGCCATAAGACAAGAGCAATTTTTAAGCTCTAATCATACTATTCAGTAGTTATTTGGGGAATCTGTATTAATATTAATTATATATTGTGGTTTCCATGAGGAGAAACACCCTCCATTATCCCTCTGCATGTTCATTTTACTCATGAAAGGCCCCTAATACATCAGAGACTTCTGCACAGCTCTTTCTTACATTACTGCTGTCCTGCTTGGCAGGACTGAAGAACACAAGGATGATACCCCATTAGAGTCTATATAGCGCTCAGCAACTTCTGTCTACAAGATTCTCTTTCTTTATCTAGTTGACTTTGGAAAAGCTGGTTGAAGGCTTTCCTATGTCTTTTCTGAGTAATATGCATACCTTTTCCAGGCTGCTCAAAATTTCAGAGTATTATTGGGCTACCAGATAGAGAAGAGGGCCTAAGAAGTATTAAAAATAATTCTGTATCAGTTAGATTTAGGTTAACTTATTCTACTGCAATAAAATAACCCAAATCTCAGTGGCTAAAAAGAGTTTAGTTTATTTCTTGCTCACACTACATGTCCAACATAGTCAAGCATAAAAGATTTTTCACTTTTAGTCATTCAGGGATAAAGTAGAAGAGAGACTTTCCCTTGACTTATGTGTATATATCCACCAAGAGAACATGCTGAATTACATAAATTGCACACTGAATCTTAGAGTTTCTCCCAAGAAGTGATATATGCTACTCTACTCACATTTCCTTGGTTAAAACAAGGCACACGATCATGCTTAACTCCTACCATGTGCCTGGAAGAGAGATGGAAATAGTTGGTGAACAGTAATGTCTATCACTTAATAATCCATTTAGTACTTTTCACATGATGAAAGGCTACTATGTATCAAGAAATGTTCTATGCACTGAGGATATAGGAGTGAATAGATCTATCTTGTCTTCATAAACTTTATGTTCTAATGCTTATAGAGGATGTCATGAGCATGCACCTGCTGGATAATATCAAAGCCAGAAAGGCGGATAGAGATGGTCTGGAGTAGAGTGATTATTACAGCTGTACACAGGCTGCTCAGGGAAGGTTTCACTGAAAATGTAATAAATACCTGAAATAGTTGAGAAGGTAACCAAATCATATGGGTATCTTTTGGACAAGCATGCTAAACAAAGAGAACACAACATGCAAACACCCTCAGGCAGGAGCATGCCTGATATTCTTGCAGAATACTAAGGTAAATGTGACTGAGGAAGAGTAGGGGAGAGGGAGGTAACGGAAGGAAGAACATATGTGGAGTCAGATAGAGCATTAGAAAGAATAGGACTCTGAGGGAGATAGGAACCTACTAGCTGTTCCGAGGAAAGAGTGACATGATCAAACTTACATTTCTAATGTCTCGAGACTCGAGAAGAGGGCAAGGCAGAAACAAAGAGCCCAGTTAGAGAAGGGATGGGGCATGGACAAAGGTAACAGCTTGGAAATGCTAAGAAGAGGTTGGATTCTGGATGTGTTTTGAAGATAAGCCCAGTAAGATTTGTTCACATGTGAGCTTTCAAATAAGATTTTAATTTAGTCTTGGTACAAAAAAGTAAAGGCTGAAAAGAAGGCACTGCTGAACTGTGAGGAAATTTAGATAGTGTGGACAGGATTTTCCCTTGCATAAATCGAGACCATCTAAATGCTTATTTTCTCCTTCACTCTTTTGTACTCTCACATGATCATGCACTTACGTCTATTTTACCTTCGTTAACTTCTTGCCCAAGTAAGCAGAGAATGGAAGACACGGAAGCTATTTTTTTCTTCTCTACTATCTTCAAAGTCTAGAATGTAGCTTAGAACAATGTGTACTCAATAGAAGACATTATGTGAGGATAATATCAAGAGTAGCTTCAGAGGGAAAATGGTGTCACACAGCCACTTCTCGGATCGTTGTGAAATAGGGGAGAATCATTCACTTGCTGCCCCATGCACCCTTTCATGATGGTGGTAATATTGGAAATAGTTTACATGCTACTGGTTTTGAGCTATATGTCCTTATAGTTTTTAGAGTAGATGCCATTATCTGCCCTTTTTCTATAACTTATGGCTAGACCTTTACAAGGATATAAAACTTAGACCCTTAAATATGTTGCTGCATCTGAATAAGTGGAAACAGACCCACAGTGTATTCCAAGCATCCCAGGGCATCTTGCATGATGTATCTTATATTCTAGCTTATGTAATAGCACATATACTGGGAAACTCATTTTTCCATAAACATTTTTGGTGTATCTACTATTAAACCAGAGTCGGTGATAGGCACTAGGGTTACAAACCCAAATAAATAATCCAGACACTAACAAAGTAGTTACAAGGCATGGTCTGTGTTACCAAGTGAATGCAAAGAGCCCTATACAAGTTCAAAGTGTGGTTCAGGAAGAAAAGAGTGATAAATTTGCACAGTGCTTAGACCAATTTATGATATAAAGTTTAAACAAGTGGTTGGCAAACTGCAGCCTGTGGACCAGCTGCATGTTTTGTAAATAAATTTTTATTATAACAATTATCTGTCCGCACTTTTAAGCTTTACCTATGTGTTCTTTTCTACTACATTGGCACAGTTGAGTAGTTATGATAGAAACTGTTAAGCTTCACAAGCCTGAAATATTTACTATCTGGCCCTTTAGTAAAAAGTTTGCTGACCTCTGGTCCATAAAATGACTAATAACAACCACAGGAATGCTCATAACTTTAGAGTGTCATGGGCATGAAAAACGATTCTTCTTGGTTTCATCACTTAGGATTGGCATTGGCAACAAAATGTTTAGCTGATTGGTCCAAGAACACAAGCCCAACAAATAAGGGCATTTCTCTATGCTGGCCTGAAAGAGGGCATTAGTACTGATGAGTTAGTTTTATACAAAGCCAAAAGAGCCTTTCTAAACCTATGCCAGTTGGTCTATCTCTGAGTCAGAATAGTGAGAGAACCAGAACAGAAGCCATCTCCAGACTCAAGTGTTGATTTATTGACTTTGGCAGCTCTTGAGCTCATGTTTACCTTGTCCTGACCATAAAGTTATTGAAATAGAAGTTGAATCAAATTGACAGACACTAAGAGTGAAAGCGAAACTGGCCCAAGTAATTTTTTTTATTTATAGGATTCTGCATGGTGTACTATATTGGCATTTAATGAGGACCAAAAATGTCCCCAAATCGAGAAAGAGCCCAGGACAGAAGAGTAAATTGACCACCAATTGTCTGCTCATCAGGGTTTGATGTAGAATGCAGTATGGATGGTGTGTCTTGGAGCCGGTGATGCAATGACACAGTGACCATTATTATTGCACAAAGAAAACCCCCCTCCAAAATGAGATAACTTTTGTGAACCTCCTGACAAAAGCTAGGAGTTCTAAGAAATGTCATTAACCACATATGGATTCCATTTTGATTCCTAAAGAACTCCTGTTATTCTTCCCATACAAGTTTTATATCCTTACTTGTATTTTAATGCACAATAAATTTGAACTCTTTTATTCCCTTTTAATATTCAACTACATTTGCTTAACCTCATCAGTGTAATGGATTTATTATATGAGCAAGCCCAGTTACAATGAGAGAACAGGTCCTTTGTCTTTAAAGAGAATATAACCTAAAAAAAAGATAACTTTTAAAATAATTTATAAAGCAGACAATAATATACATGTACACACTCACAAACAAGTGTGTATAAAAGGTGTGGGAATGTGGGATTTCCTGGCATATTGGGTTGATTATTGGTTAAACTGCTCAGAAGAAATTTGGTGGAAGGGAGATTTGAATAGAATTTGGAAGGAAAGAATTCATGACATTTGCAAGACACCTTAGATCAGGGGTTGGTAAACTATAGACCACAGCTGGCCATTTTTACAAATAAAGTTTTATTGGTGCACCATCATGCCCATTTGTTTATGTCTTGTCAATGGCTGCATTCATCCTACAATAGCAGAATCACTCAGTTGCAACCTAGTTGGCATAGTGGCAAACCTAAAATAAGTTACCATCTGGCTGTTTAAGAAGTGTTTTCCACTCTACCAAAGAAAAGTAAGAACTGCAGGGAAAGACACTAGCAAGAGGCTCTTATATTGGTCAAATGAT
>CM052538.1:11244521-11294084 GCA_028533065.1 Trachops cirrhosus
CTGAGCCAGGATCTTCATGTTAAATTAACCAATAAGATTAATCTTAAAAGAAAAAAATGTAAGAAAAAACAAACCTTACAGACCATTAAAGCAAGTACAAGGGTCCTACAGGTTCCATTCTCCTGAGTCAAAGCCAAGATCTTCACAGTGGCCTATATGGTTCTCACAATCTCTAAGCCCCACCCTCTCTCTAGCTCTCCAATACCTCTCTAACTCAGAGCTCTCTCCACTCATCACAGAGTAAGATCAATAAAAAGAGCAGATAAGGGTATTCACAGTACCTAGAATAGTGCCTGGCAAAGAGTTGGCACTCGGCACATGTTTCTTTGATGCAATGCACGAACAATTAATGTGTTTAACTGTTATATAACCTGTCTGAGCCTCGGATTCCTCATTTACAAAGAGGAGAATCACACTGCCCATATTTCAGAGGAGAGGAGAGGATAAAAAAGATAATACAAGAGAGCATATGGCAGACTGTTGATACTCAATACATTTTTGTTTTGCTTCCCATCCTCTTTTATTCTTATAGATGGGATAATTGTAGTTAATATTTATTTTACTCTTATAAAGGACTCAATGCTGAGACCTTTATAAATATTGTCTCATGGAATGTTCCAAAACCCTGTGAGGTAGAAACTGTTTTTTGAAAGATTTTATTTATTTATTTTTAGATAGAGGGAAAGGGAGAGAGAAAGAGAGGGAGAGAAATACCAGTGTGTGTTTGCTTCTCACACACCCCCTACTGGGGACCTGGCCCGCAACCCCCTGAATGTGCCCTGACTGGGAATTGTGCCCTTCGGTTCACAGGCCAGCACTCAGTCCACTGAACCACACCAGCCAGTAGAAACTATTATTACTCCTGCTTTATGGATGAGAATTAGAAAGGTTAAGTTGGTTTTCTAAGATTACATAGTCAGTTAGCAGTCAAACCAAGATACACATTCGGTTTACCTGACACCATAACCCCACTTGTAGTAGAGTGTCATGGCAAAGTGTGGGATTTAACCATGCCATGGACAGATGGCTAATATATTGTCCATGCTCCAATAGCTGAAGTATAAAGGTGCCCTTACTAGTAGACATCATAGTTCACGTACATGGTTGTTTGTTTTGTTTGTTTCAACCTGAGCAAAGCTAAAGAGCCTGGCTAACTTGACAAGTTTTCCTAGACCATCCTCATAAAATTTCATTCCTGACTGTAAAGAGTTGATGTGAAGCTCTTCATCATATGTAAAATAGATTTTTTTATCTATCATTGATTACTTACTTGCAAGAAACTATAATATAAAATTTTGTTTACATATATTATATTGTTATAGCATATTTTGAATCCTCAAACCAACTCTATTATATAAGCATTAATTATCTCTATTTTACCAACAAAGTCATTGGGAGGTTAGAATATTTTCCAAAAGCCACATAGCTAGTAAGTGGCAGAGCCCTTAAGGAATTATGGCATCTGAATTTTATTAATTGATTTTCATAGGAGTTAACATAACTCAAGAACCTAATTCATTCTAACTCCAACACCTGTGCTTTTGACTATTATATTAAACTATAGAGCTATATAAATATAAGGATTTATTATACATTTTCTTATACCATTATTCCACATGGACATTTCTACTCTGCAATGCCTTCATGCAAACTTTAAGTTTCTATCTACAGAAACCATCTGCATTCAATAATTCAAGGAATGAAGTTGACAGTCATTCTCACAAGTATGCAAAAACAAACACCAAAAATGATTTTGGCGTAACCCAAATAGTTATCAATTACCTATCTGACCACATTGGATGCATGGTGAGGCCCTAGCTATGGAGTAATAAGTAGTTCAGATAAAGCACTTAAATTGGCTGCCTAAAGCCAAGGGTTGGTAATCTTCCCCCAGTGATGTGCCAAGGTTCTGACCTCTTCCTGGACAAAGGAAGGTGGTAGGCTCCCCTCTCATTGCTGATGTTTTCAGTCGCCAAGGGTGCATGCCTGCCAGGTGCCAAATCAACTTCTGGTTGAGAAGCAATGTGGAGAACACTTCTGTGAAGTAAATTAGGCATCTGGAGAGACAGTATTAATTTTGTTAAGCTGCTCAAAAATAAGTTAGGAGCACTCCAGCATCTCATACTCTGCTTATGTGATCAGTCAGCTGTATCTCACAGCCAATGTTATCCTTCTCTTAAAAAATTTTCCCAACACAGGTGGAAGACCTTTTGCTTCTCCTACATGATGGTTTTCTGTGTTACAGTCTCCCAAGAAATGACTCAGTGCCATTGTTCCCATTCTCTTCTATGCTTGTTATCAATGTTAGCCACATTCTCTGAGTTCAGAACAATTTAAATTCAGTCTGGAGCTTAGTATGACTACTAAATTTGTTCATTAGTATCTGTTGTAGTATCATAATACATGTCACCTTTATGGGATGAGTCCACACGCATAGGCACCAGCCCAAATATCTCTCTCCCTCACACACACACACACACACACACACACACACACACACACACACACCCCTACATTGTGGCTCACAGTCCCACCATAGAACAGTATTACTTCTTCAGGGTGCTCCAAGAGCAAGATCAAACACATGATGAAATGCCATAAAATTGTAAGCCACCAGATTCATGACAGCATCCAAAAGTCTGACAGGAGGGCATCATTAATTTTTGAGAAGATTCCCTGCTTTTTGGCAGGAATTCTGCCCACAGCTTTCCAATTAGCTGGCTTTAGAGCTGGGTAGAAGCTAGTTTCTCAAGTGGAAGTCCGTTGTCTGAAATCGCACTCTGATCGCTAACTTACAAAAGAATTTGCACAACTTTACCCAGACTCTGACTTAGTCACAAGATTAATGTGAAAAGACAGCACCCCCGTCTAGCCTTTTATTAGTTCTCCTGAGAGTTTTCTTCATTAAGTTTTCCAAATGTTCTGCTTTGCTAGTGGAACATTAAATAGTATTCTTACCAGGAGGTGTGGGATGGAAGTTTCAACTAAACCTCATAAGTAAGATCTAGATTATGACATTGCATGAGGGAATGGGTATGAATCACTTATTGTACCATGACACATCCTTCTTAACTTATGCTTGTTAGGATTTGAAATAAAATTAGTACTCCTTGAGCTGAACAGAGCTAAACCTTCACTTAATTAAAAAACAAAAACAAAAACAAAACAAACAACCCTTGACAGTGTCTTTTCCATTTTAAGATGTGTGCCCTTTGGATAAAATCCTTAACCATCAGTAGGGAATTTTTCAGGGAACGTTATATTGCTTGGAAATACTTTAAATCTGTGTCTAAGTCTATGCAAGACACTTATTTGAGATGACTTGTGGCTTAAGGATGTTCTTGATGTATTGTTGTATGAAAGGTACCTCAAACATCACCCATTAGAGGGGACTTTGTTCTACTTATTGTGACTTTTCACTATTAACTGTTTTTAGTAAAAATCCACGGGTTGGCACTTTCGTTATTCTAAATTTGCAATGTGTTGGTAGAAAATGTTAGTTTCCTTATAATATTTGTGGTTTAATTTGAACATCAGAAACAATAGCATATTCTGCATTAACACTATGTGTACACACACACAGAGACAGATTTCTTGAGGTGCCCTTAATAGCAAGTACTTACCATTCTATGATTAACAGCCTTAAAAGACGTATTGTGCTTTCTAGTTGAGATGTTACCTCAAATAACATCTAATTTTCCAGTTAAGCTTGAGTATGGGTACAATGGTTGTTATTTGTATAAAATGCATAAAAACTCAAAGGTATATGGGGTTTAGAATATTATCTTATTATGTTCTACCAATGTCTTATCATTGAAAAGAACACTGAAAAAAATAACATAATTTTTCACATGAGAAAACAAGGTGCATTATGATAACAGCAAGCAAGCCAAAATCAGCTTCACAGTCGTGCCAAACAAATCCTTTTTGTTGACTCTTGCCATCTTTTCAACGACAAATCCCTCAGGACCAGGACTAGTTAGGCTCTCTGTCCAGGTGCAACATTTAAGGAGGCAAACAGAAAAACAAACCTGCAGTAATCAAGATAAATAACATTTTAAAATCATATTTAAAAATCAAAATTATGGTGCCGCTACCATGGAAAACAGTATGGAGTTTCCTCAAAACTATGATTCAACAATCCCAAAGGTATATATCCAAAAGAATTAAAATCAGGATCTGGTAGAGATACCGGTACTGCTGTGTTCATTGCATCATTACTCACAATAGCAAAGATATAGAAACTACCAATGTGACTATAAACAATGCATAGATAAGAATGTTGGAAGAAACAATACTATCTGATGTTACTTATAGGTAAAATCTAAGAAATCCCAACTTGTGGAAATAGACTGGAATAGTGTTTATTGGGGTCTGAGGGCTGGAGAAATGGGGAGATGTTGTTGATCAAAGAGGACAAACGTCCAGTTTTAAGATGATCAGATCCTAGGGGGTGGACAGCAAGGTAATTATAGTTAGTGATACTATAGTGTATACTTGCAAGTTGCTAAGAAAGTGGATCTCAGATGGACTCACCACAAAAAAAGAAATGACCCTGTGACCAGATGGAGGTATTAGCTAATACTCTGGGAGTAATCATTATATAATACAGAAATGCATCAAGTCAACAAGTTACACACCTTAAACTTACACAATGTTATAATGTCATTTATATCTCAATGTAATGTCAATTATGATTCAATAAATCACAAAATTATATTTGCAAGGCAAAAAATCAAAATTAAGGCAAAAATACATTATGAACAAAGCATACATCAAAGCAATATTAAACTTACTTACTTTTTCTTGACTCTTATATTTATTTGTTCGTAGATCAATGGCAGACATTTACTTGTATTCCTTGTGTAATGATATTTTTTTGGCCTTGATGTATGTAGCACTGATTTTTAAGTGTGACCACTTTAAAGAATCACTTAAAAGTGTGATTCTTTCTCTCCACCTACATTTTACGTTGTGAGAGGTCAGGAACTATGGGTGTCCTTTTCTATAGCAGTAGATTGTTGATTATTAAGGACTGTTTAGCCCTATTTAAAACTACTTTTGGACAAAGAGAAGAGCAACTCTCTTCTTAAAAAGCTATTTATTGAAATTTTTTTAAAAAGTCAAAGAGGCAGCAAGGCATGGGGATAAGAGCACTGGTTTGATTATAGTTCCACCTGTGTGATCTCAGGAAGTTTATTTAACTTATCTGGTTCCCCATTTCCTTACCTGTGATATGACCATTTTAATATTTACCTTGTCAGGTGACTGAGGATTAGACTAGATAACCAATTGCAAATGTTCAACCTATTGCAGACACTGAAGAAGTTTTTATTCCTCCCTATGTAGCATTCTTTCATCACATCTCTGGATAATTTAAGCTTTCAGATCCGAGATTCCAACCAAGTAGGTGATCATTTTTGTCTACAAAGGATCTTTGTACTATACACACTTAAGAGCTAGTTTTTCCTCCCCACCTTGCCTTGACCCTGGGCTGTATCCTGTCACTAGCCGTCGAACCTGGGGCATACACAAGATGGCAGTGTCCCATTGAGGACAGGATCCTCCTGGCCTTTCAGCTCACTGACCAAGTGACCAGTTGCTTTGCCATCTCTCTATGCTTGTTACAGGTCAATAGCATTAGCCCTGGGGCCTAGTTGATGCTCAATGTAAAAATAAACACTGGAAAATCTCTGTACACATTCTATTCCCCTTCAACTGCAAAGCATTTTATTTACAAGGTCAACTGGAAGAGGTACATATGTGATGTTGAAGTAAACATACACTTCAAATAGTTTTTTTTTGTCAATATTTACATTTCTGTGCCTTTCAATCAGCACAGAATTGTCTCTTTCTGTATTCGACACACATTGCTAGGCACCAGGGCTGTGGACATGAGTGATGCAGTGAGCTACTGTTTAGTAGAAGAGATGGAGTTTTATGCAACAGATAGTAGTACAATGTGATTATTGTTATGCTGTTTAACACAGATGACTTCTCAAGTTCTTATTTTGTATGAATCTGTGTGGAGTAAATGCATTTCATGGATTTTACTAAGTTCACTTGCTTTTAGCCAAGAGATCTCAAATCTCATGCAGACCTAGTGTTCTCTGTTTAAAGATATGATGAACATTTCTATCCATCACATGTGTGATTTTGGAGGTTTTTATCATATCCACCTTTCCATGGTAAGAAAGATATACCCAATCATTTCTCCACCTCCATTCATTTCTCCTACAAACATTTGCTAGAGCACCAGGTAGACTGCACTTGGGGAAATGTAAACATGAATGAGCAGTATCACTCTTAGCCCTGACGGCCATGAGTCTAACAAAAGGTTAATAATTTGTTAGAACTTGAGGTTCCTCCAGATAATTATGCTGTAAGCATATAGATTTGACTGTGTGTTTTTATGTACACTTGCCCTTTTTAGCTGCTTCTGCTGCTGCTGCTACCATTCCTGTTTTCAGTGAGTTCATGAACTGACACTGTTACTTATGTGAGGAGTGAGTTTGTGAGTGTGCGTGTATGTGTGTGTTGCCTTTGGGTGTGTGAATATGAGTGCTGGAATTCAAGACCACCTCTCTGTGTAGTCCTCACAAATGCACGCAGGACCTAGGACTGCCAAACTGGAACACATATGTGGAGTCAGTCTCTTCTGATCACATTTTATTCCTGTTTGCCCTACTCATTCCTTTCCTGTCTCTGACCTGAGCTACCCCGCCTCTGACCAGGAGCAGTCACACACCCTCCTCTGACCTCTAAGGACTCACAGGAATCTGATTTTCCTACAGACTCGCCAGCTGCAGCCTTGGGAATCTGATCCACTCTTGGATCTTTCACAGGCTCAGCAGTGGCATTTTGGAGTAGGCGCCACTCAGATCCCTGCCTCACTTGTGCCCCAATATGTACAAGGACACCGCCCAAGGCTTTTCAAAGACCAGCTCTGCCCCTGGGGAGGCTTGCTGTCCCCGGGACTCTTGCTGCCAACACTCATGGAAGCTCAGCAAAGAGGCGGCCATTGGCTTGCTTGGCCAAGTGGAACCCCAAAGGTGCCTATTAGAGGCATGCATGGCTCACAGATCAAAGTTCAAATTCGGCTGGATAATTATCTGAGATTTAGATGAAAAGGGGTTTCTAAGCCCTCTCTTTTTTCTCAAATTGTTGATATCATGCTAGCCCCTCTGTACAAGAAGGAAGAAATAAAATAGTCCCCAAATTCCTGACTTAATCTGTAGCCTGTTGGAACTGCCATCTGCTTTGTCTGGCTGTTGACGATGCTTTGGGAGGTATTGTGGTGACTATCTCTCTGTCCCTTCCTCTGTGTCACAAGGTCTGACACTGAGCCTGGGAATCGTTATTTCTGTTAAAAAAAAAACAACTGTCACATTTTTCAGATATAGTCTAAATGGAAACTTTAAATGAGAATGCTTACAGTTTCCTCCTACTATGACACACTGAGATTCTATTATTTCCAGACTCCAAAAAGGTGAGCATATGATACAAGGTCAGAGAGAAGACAGGGGTAAGGCCAAGATTAGAACGTGGGTCTCCTGACACCTAGTTAACTCCCCGCTCTGCATCCTGTGTGAGCCCGGCACATGCTTCAGATGAGGGATGACGACTGAACTACGCATGGAAAAGGCAGATGGGTGCTTACAAAGCTTCCACCGAGTGCCAAAAATGAAAAAAAAAAAAAAAAGCTATTGTTTATAGCTGCAAAGGAGAACCAGAGGAAAAGGGAGTCATGACCTTTGAAAATGAGATGATAAAACAATACACATTTCTAAAAATAAAAGGAGATACTAAAGAATGAAGAGAGAGAGTAGCAGGCCCTGAGTTGAGCCAGGTTTTGAGCACTGTGAGGAGTAACTCTGTTCAGTCTGTAAATCAAGTCATAGGACCTGAACCGTGGGCCAGAAAGAGCAGGCTCTGGGGAAGGAAGACAGCCCCAAGAGGGGAAGAGTGAGCCAGTGGAATAGGGTAAGGCGTGTACAGGTGTCCTGAAGGTAGCAGTGAACTCAGCAGGACCCAGCCAGCTCACCCATTGCTCCTATCTTTAAAAAAATATACCTCTGGCCCCGGCTGGTGTGGCTCAGTGAATTGTGCCCTGGCTTGCAAACCAAAGGATGGCCAGTTCAACTCCCAGTCCAGGCACATGCCTGGGTTGTGGGCCAGGTTCCCCAGTGCAGGCCATGTGAGAGGCAACCAAGCATTGATGTTTCTCTCCCTTTCTTTCTCCCTCCCTTCCCCTCTGTCTAAAAATAAATAAATAAAATATTAAAAAAATAAAAATATATATACCTCTGCATCACTGTATCAATGATATAAGGTCAAAGAGAGTCATTTTAATGATTATTAGTTATTGAGCACGTGTACTGTGCCAGCGGAAGGCGTCTCCCTAAGCACGTTCCTTGGCAGTAACAGAAATATTCACTGAGAAGACAGCGAAGAGTAAACTCCAGGACCCTCACTTGTCCAGGCCCTGTCCGCTGTCCTTGAAGTGGCCCCAGAAATGTGTTTATATAGTCACATGCTTTACAAAATTTATAAAGTGCTATTTTTCTATTCTTATTCATACAGAATTAAGCCCCGGGGCCCACATACTCTGTGCCCACCTTGGGGAATAGGTATTGACAGTGATTCTGGCATTGGTGCTGCTACTGACCAGCTGTGCCATTTCAGACACATGGTATTCTGAGCCTCACTCTTCTCATCCACCAAGTGGAGTCATCTCTCCCACCCAACTTTGTAGAGTAACTCAGGGGATCAAATTACATCGTAGTGGATGGGGAACCCTAAGAAGTGCAAATCACTGTTTTATTTGATGATTTTGGAAACTCAAACTCTATGGAAAGAAATGTTTAATTTCAAATACAAAATGATATTCTCCAATAGAGTTGTTAATATACATGTGAATACCCACTCAGCTGTGCCCTTGGAAGGGCCAAAGTCTTGCTCTGGAATAGCAGATGTATAGACAAAAAGGTCTTTAATATTAATTTTCCCAAAAAGCACCCAGACCCTAAGTGCCCCTCTCCCAAATAGACAATTTTACCAACCTCCCTGTGTACCAGAAGGAGTCCACACAAGAAAATGAGAAGTGGAATACTCTGTTGCATTTGCTTTGCAATAATTGGTTATGGCCCAGGACCAGTGGGGAAGTCACTGCCTCAAAGCCACTCTCAAGGCATCAAAGCCCTTTCACACGTGCGGCGAAGTTAGTGCAGATGCCTCAGCCTCACGCCGCAGGACGCAGAAACACTTTAAAGGGAAAGTCTTCTGCAGGATGGACATTCGTGCCCAGCTGTTTCAGTTGGCCCAGGTCTCCATGGACTCTTTTCTCCTGCCTGTAGAATGTTCATTTTTGAAGGGAAGGTGCAGTTGTATAACTGGTAAGTTCTCATTTCCCCTGGCCTTCTGCCTTCTCTTTCAGCAAGTCCTGCAGGCCTTCCCCAACAGAATGCCATGCACATCTGTGCTCAGAGGAAAAAGTGAGAAGGACACTAAGAAATTGATGGTAAATAAAGAAAACGTAAAAGCCAAGATGCACCAGGTACCTATAATGCAGCAGATACTTCACATGTACCCAGTGATCCAACTTCTGCAAATGTATCTGAAGGAACCCAAAGCACTAATCCAAAGGAACATAAGCACCCCTATGTTCATTGCAACGCTATTCACAATTGCCAAGATACGGAAACAGCCCAAGTGTCTATCCACGGATGAGTGGATGAAACAACTATAGGGCATTTACACAATGGAATTTTACTTGGCCATAAAAAAGTAGAAAAATTTATCCCTTGCAACAGTGTGAATGGACCTGGAGAACCTTATGCTAAGTGAAATAAGCCAGTCAGAAAAAGAGAAATACAATATGATTTCACTCATATGTGGAATCTAATGAACAAACTGAACTAACACACAAAACAGAGACAGACTCATAGATGGAGAGCAGATGACAGCTAGTGGGGGAGGTTAGGGGGTGAAGGGATTGAGCAAAAAGGAGAAAGTTCCCATGGGCATGAACAACAGTGTGGTGACCACTCAGAGGGAGTATAATGGGACTAAACAGTAATGGGAAAAATACAATAAAGATTAAATTTTTTAAAAAATAGAAAGTGTAAAACCCAAGATGGACCAAGTACCTATAATGCAGCAGATACTCATCCCATCACACATATCATCTCATTTAATCCTTACTAGCAGAGTGAGAGGGAGATATCATATATAATACTGATTTTTCAGAAAAGGAATTGGAGTGTAAGGGCAGGAAGTAGCTTTCTAAAGGTCAACAAGGAATGAGAGAGAAAACCAATATCAGACCTTGGTCTTTTAGAATTCAAATCTAATTCTCTTTCTCCTCCACTCTGCTATGTCCTTTAAAGCAAAGAAAGAAAGGGGAAAAAAAGAACTACTTCCTTGCTCCTCAGTTACAAGTGAGACTTCAAGTGGAATGCAATGTAATCAGATCGCATGGATGCTTCTTAGTTTGTTTTTAGTTCTACGTAACCATAACGGCTGCAGCTTTTAATTCCCCAAATGGCCACAGCATACATTGTTGGTTCCATGCCAATCCCCAGAGTCCTGGGGAAGCAAGTGACTCACAGACTTTGAGAAGTGACTGATGGGGACTGTCAGTCAGGGCTCATTATCAAGAGCGCCTGCTCCAGACGGGGAGGGACCCTTCAGCTGCAACAGAGCAGCAGTATTGCCACTTCAGCCTCCGCACACAGTCTTATGTGTGGGGCTCCAAGACACCTTTGTCAGTAATGAAATGGCCACGTGTGAGGCACTGAGAGGGGATCCCCATAGTTGTCAGGCATGCCAGTCGCGTTGGAATGTTTTGAGTAGCTGGGGTTGATGAATAGTGATCTCAGAGAGTGTAGTCATTTTCTCTGAAGGGGCCACAGCGAGTTCATCCTGATTTAAGGGGCCAAGCGTCCTGTGAGTTGTGTGTGTTTTGGGGAATGCTAAGTTAATATTTGATGGTTACCTTTACAAAGTTGGACTTTTTTCCTCTTCTTTTATTCAGCCACTCATTTATGTAATAAATAGTTATTGAGCAACTACTATAATCCATGCACTGCACTAGGAATGGGGCAAACAAAAATGGATAAAATGAATAAAGCATAATCTGTGGTCTCAGCAACTTACAGCTTAGATTGGTAGATATGCAGATAAATAAATATGAATGGTAAAGTCTTTTGTATATAAAAACAGAAGTATATTTAAGACTTAAACAAGAATATGTTCAATGGGATTTGGGAGAAGGGGAGTATTAAGAAAGTCTTGATAGAGGAGACCTTCCTTGTAAGACAGCATTTTCAGCAGGAAGACTAAAGGCTGTTGAATTAGATCAATATGAAATGAAATCCTATTTATGCTAATACTGGGCTATGTAATCATGACCTTGACTTCACCTTTCTGAGTCTTATTTATAAAGTGAGGATAAAACCAACTATGCCCCCATCAGAAAGTTGTGAACATTGAATGAGATTAATGTTAGATAATTCAAAAAGAAATTTTTATAGTTGGTATAATTCAGTAGTTTTCCAGGAAGAGAGTCCCCCTGAGTCAGATGGGTGACTTTCTCAGTCGTGCTGTCTGAACTTTGGTATGTGAATGTTTCCTTTTACCCATCTTAGATGAGCCAAGAGCAGAGAATCTTGACCTTAGAGATTAGGAATGTGAGCTAACAAAGGAAAGACCTTAGCAACACCCAGGCAAATAAGGTGGATGCAATGCCCGTTGTCCCCTTGAGGAGTGATGATGTAGTTTATAATATAAAAGAATGCCTTAGCCTTTTACTTCATGCTGTCCTTCTGGAACAAGGAGAGTGTCAGATATTCATATTCATGTATGGAGGCCTGACAGAGGCAAATAGATGTGACTGATTCTGCAATCTTTTTTCTTTTCAGACTGGTCAATTTTCTGTTATATTTGGGGATCTGAGGCAGCTTAATAGACATATCAACCAGTCTATGAAATATAGCAGTGATTATTATTACTGCAGCAGTCAGGGTTCTATATTGCAAGCCAAAAAAAATAAAAGAAAGAAAAAAAGAAAAGCTGACTGGCTTATTAAGAAACGGAGTCTAATGGAACATACAGGGTAGCCTATAGAATTATTGGACAACCTGGAGAACCATGCTAGATGCTAGCCTTTCAAGGACTACTCTGATGAGAAACACAAGGAAAAAAACTGCTAATACCACAAGTAAACTTTAAATGCCACTGACCTCTTAGAACTTGCCATTTCTAAGGAACTTAATATTACTGCAGGTGCCTTCAGCAATAATGCCTCTTCCTTGCCAGGAATTCAAAATGTAGTCATTGCGTTGCAGCATTATTTATAATAGCCAAGGAATGGAAGCAACCTAAGTGCCCACTGATAGATGAATAGAAAAAGATATGGTACATATATACAATGGAATACTACTCAGTCATAAAAAAGGTTGAAATTTTACCATTTGTGATAACCTGGATGGATGTAGAGAGTATTATGCCAAGTGAAATAAATCAGAAAGAGAAAGGCTAATACCATATAAATTTACTTAGATGTGAAATTTAAAGAAAATAAATCAAAATTTAAAAAATAATACAGAAACAAACATAGATACAGACAACATTTTGATAGTTGGCAGGTTGGGGAGGAGAGAATTGGGCAGTGAGTGAAAAGTAGGAAGGGATTAAGATGTGCAAATTGCCAGTTATTAAAACAGGCATGAGGATGTAAAGTACAGCATAGGGAATATGGTCAATAATATTGTAATAACTATGTATGGTATCATATGAGTACTATACTTATTGGGTTGATCCCTTTATAACATGTAAATGTCTAATCACTGTGTTCTGCACGTGAAACAAACATACTATTATATGTTAACTATAATTAAATTTTTTTATTGTACAGTCATTGCTACTGTCATCACTATTATAGAGCAAAGGACTTCTCTACTCCTTCCTTTCTCTATCACCAAGTCTTTAAGTCCTCTGGTTGGTAAAGCCACACACTAGCTGTAAGAGAAATTGGGTAACTCTGGCTTTTTATTTTGAGAAAGTAGAATATCTATCACATAAGGAATTTTCAAACTTAACCAAGAATGTGAAAAAGATGCCATGGGGCCACAAATAGGACAAATATCCACTGTAGTAATTATTATTGTCACCATCATTATTGCTGCCCTTAATGATTCAATAAACACTGTTGATGCACTGAGTGTGAGGCATTTCTTGGAAGGAAAATTAGGAACAAAGGCTAGAACAGTTGCCCTCAGCTTACACTTGGGAATAATAAGGTATATATCCCAAGTATGCAAAATCTCGTTCTGTTTTAAAAAAAGTTTGATTTAAGTGTGAGTATCAGAAAGGGCTTCATTTTGCCATTTAGGAAAAACTGAGTCTAAAAGATATGCAAGAGTTAGTTAGGAATCCTTTCCTTATCCAAGGGGTTAGAGCAGTGGTCCTCAAACTTCAGTGTGCATCAAGGTCCCCTGGAGAACTTGTGAAAACAGACTGCTACACCCCACCCCCCCAGTCAGTGAGAGGAGGAGCCATAATTAGCCTGTGCTGCAAGTTTCCAGATCATAGTCTTAGAAACTATCTGACTTGCAAACCACTGAGTTAGAAAAAACCATCAGGATTAGAGGCAAGAAAAACAGAATAAACTAGTGAGATTCAATGGATATAGAGCTAGGCACACACAGAAGAGAACTTGTATAAGAAAAACATCAGGAACTGGGTTGGAGAAGTAAACTTAGACCAAGTCTTCAGGGGTGGGTTCTACTGGAATGCCTTGCTGAGGCTGCCCAGAGTTAATTGATGCTCTAGGCAGGAGAGAACCCCGTTAGCCTTTGGGCACATCCCTCCAAATAACTTTTAATAGAGACACTATCACCCCGGATAGTTTGCTAAGTGCTGGGAATAATAGAATATAACTCTGATTTTTTTCAATAAGTCAAATCATTGGGTTATTTTCAAGAGAAGGGAAGACCAATCCAAGCGTGGCCTTATATGGTGACATTCAAAAGGAAAACAAAAGGCCAAAATAAATGACATTTGAGAGAAAAATTTCTAAGATGTTTAAATAGAGACCACTGTCCTTATTACTAGCCTACTGTGTGGAATTGGGCACACTTTGTAACCTCTGTGTTTTTCAATTTCACTGGTTGAAAACAAATGATTTCTAAGGATCTCTGTGCGATGGTGCCTAAGTCTGTGATTAGGCAGAAGTAGAGAGAAAATTCACAGGTAATTTTATGAGGATACGACTTAAGAACTGGAGGAATCATGAATCTAGTGACAAAAAATAACATCAACATTTTTCATCTCAATGGAAAATACTATGACCTTGCATCAAAGTGGAACAACAACAAAAGAACTAGTGCATCAGAAAGTCTTTGTTTAAAAAGTTACATTCAATTTTGGAGGTTAAGAATAGATAATATATTGGGAGTCAACAGATATGCATATAGATGAATCCTAATTTAATGCAAACCTGTTAGTTTATTTATGTTATTAATATGATACCCTGGAGGATATAAACCAATTAAAAACCCATTTCAATTATTAATTGGGTCCCCTAATTGAAGGGACATAATAAATTAATTAAAATGTCCTCAGCTTTATTCACTAAGGAAAACACCTAAATCAGGGATTGGCTTGGACGAACAGATCCAAATTAAACTCTTAAACTGGACCCCACCCAACTCCCCCTAGAAAAAGTAGCCAAGCCCACAGCAGGAGGCATTTGAGAAGACCAGGAGAAGAGAAATACAAAGCTGGGTTTCCCACTTGGTTCTGTGAATGCAGTGTTGTGGACATGGCCGTTAAACACAGCAAGCCTCAGTTTACTTGAACATAATATGAACTCATTGAATTCAATAATTTAAAATGTTCCCCTTTTGTGCTGGCTCAGGATGGGAGTATGACTCACAGTGAATACAGAGCCAAAAATGTCAGTCCCTAAACTCCCAGTGATGATGCTATTAACTGAGCACTGACTGAGCACAAGCAGCCTAATCTGTGCCCTCAGGCCGAGGATATGGAGATGACAAGACACAGTTCTTGCTCACAGGAAGCTCACTATCTCAGGGTGTCAGAGAAAGGTGTTAAAATATGTACAGAAAAGGGGCGATTCAAATATGTGCTAACCTAGCCTCAAATCCTAGCTCTGCTGATACCCCTTAGCTCTCTGTTTCCTCGGTTACGTACAGATGGGAAAAACGATATCTCAGGAGTGAGTGCGTTTATTAAGTGAGATAGATGTGAAGAGTGTAGCACAATATGTGGCAGTTGGTAAGTACTCACTAGAAGTGTCTGTTTACCTTTCCACTTCTTTTCTCTGTAAATAAGATGTCTTGGCACTCCGAGGAGGGTTTTGGAGGATATCACATTTAACTTAAGTATTTAAAATATTTTTTCTATCTTTTATTTATTTTATGAGTATAAATTTAATATGCATGAATAGTTTTTTTAAATTGAATTTATTGTGGTGACATTAAATACAATCATATATATTTCAGGTGTGTAATTCTATAATACGTCAAACAGAAAACGCAGATCTTAATTTTAATATAAATTTTCTTTTGTGGTTTCAGTTTTTTTATCTTGTTTCAGAAACTTTTCTTCAAGTCTAAAGTCACAAATATCTTTTTTCTTTTTCTTTCTTTTTAAATATTATATTTATTTACTTTTAGAGGGAGGGAAAGGGAGAGAGAAAAAGGGAAAGAAACATTGATTTGTGATTGCCTCTCAAGTGCCCCCAACCAAGGACTGAGCCCACAACCCAGGCATGTGCCCTGATTGGGAATCGAACCGGCAACCTTTTGGTTTGCAAGTCAGCACTCAATCCACTGAGCCACAGCAGCCAGGGCACAAATATCTTTCTCAATCTTTTCTTTGTAAAGTTGGACCTCCATATTTAAATCCTTGATCCATCTGGCATTCCATTTTTTATATGGTATCAGTTAAAGATCCATTCATTTTTTCTTTTTTTTTAAACAAGCATCCCATACATCTTTCCACTGATGATATAATTGATGTACGGCCATGTGTTAGGTCTTTACATATGAGTAGTTATGGGTTTCACCTCTCTGGTCCATAAAATAATGTGTTAATGTTACTACAGAGTAAAGCAAAAGTAAGTGTTATGAGCACATAAAACAGTTTATTTTTGCATTATTTTTTAATTGTATTATTTCCATACAACCAACTGTAAACCTACTTTTTGCTTTACTCTGTATATTGATAGTAATTTTTTTATTTTTATATTTGGAACAACATGGATTTTCTTTCTTCTTTAGAAATGTCTTGGCTGCTTTTGGCCCTTTAATCTACCATTTATAGCATTCCATACTCAGCTTGTCAATAACTATGCTAAATCATTTTTAGAATTACCCATTGATCTCTGGACAATTTTACAAGAAGTTACTTTTAAGATACTAAATGTTTTCACTCATGCACGTGATATTTATTTCCATTATTATTATGTTTCATTTTCTATTTGTGTACAAAGCTTTATAATTTTCTCACTTAAAATATTCTATATATTTTATTTTTCTCTTAGTTAACTTCCTGTGTATATTTACTTTTATTGAAAATGGTACTAATATAGACAAATAAAATCAAATTTTACTGAACTGTGTTTTGATGTGTATTGATGTTATATCTGTTTATTAATATTATATATAGAAAATGGTATTGGTATATACAAAATAGTTGAAATGTAAAAATATTGATATTTTATCAGAACACACTGCTGAATTTTATTTATTCTAATAATTAGTTTTACTTACTTTTTAAATCACATTGCCTTTTATTTATATATATGAGGACAACTCTACAGGTATACCTTCCCACATCCTTTTTAAACTTGAGAAAAAAAGTAACTGTAAAATAAAAAATGATGGATATTGAAGAACCATAAAGTTTATATTTGTACTTTAAATATTAAAGAGTAAGTACCTTAAAGATGTAGAATTAGTGTGTTTGAAAAGAAACATGAAATTAGTTACATATATAAATATGTGCAGAAAGCAAGCCCACTTACTTTTATACTAAAATATTTTAGTTAATTACAGAATTAAAGTTTATAGGTAATACTATATGGGTAATATAATTTATAGGTAAAAGTGTCCCAATAAAAATGATTTGTGATTTTTAATATTTAAGTCATAGCTAGTTTTTAAATTTTATTCAGTGGTTCTTATAACTCATATCATTCACCTAGGCTTATTTGTAATTTATTACTAATAACTTATTTTAATATTCTTTAATTCCATTTATCAGGTTAAGGGGGTATATTTTTATTCTTAGTTGCTGGGAATTTTCATATAGATATAAAAATTATTGTTAAATCACAAACTTTTTAGGCTTCTATTGAAATGATTGTGTGATTTTTTCTCTACTAATGTGATAATTACACTGTTGGTTTTCTAATGTTGAATCAAATTTTCATTCTTACAAGCAGAGTGGTTATGATGGAGTATATTTCTTATACATTTTTGGATGGGGATTACCATTTAGTTTTTTCCATTAATTCTCATAAGTGAGGTTGGCCTGTAGTTTTCTTTCTAAAGATGTCTTCCTCTAAATTTGGTATCAGGTTTGCAGTAGGCTCGAAAAGTGACTTGGGTGTTTTTTCCTATTAGTTTATGTCCTGAAATACTTTGTGTAAAGTTGGATTACCTACCACTTGAATATTTTATAGAATTCACATAGAAAATCACTTGGACTTACTGTTTTTAAATGAGATGTTTTAACTACTGACTTCATTCTTTAATAGTTATAGTGTAACCTAGGTTTTCTGTTTTGTTTTTTTGTTGTTGTTTTGCGGCAGTTTTGGTTATCCATTTCTCTGTTTTTTACAAGATAATATTATTTGGTTATCATTTCAGTCTCAAATGTATCCTCAGTTATGTTGTCATTCTATATATGTATTTTCATTAACATCTTTCTATAAACTATTTTATGGTTTTATTGAATAAAGACATAATAGTTTATTTTTCTATTTCATTATTTCTGCCATATTCTTTATTATTATTTGCTTTATTCTTTCTTTGAGTTTATTATTTTTCTTTTTCTAAATTAGGGTAAAATGCTTGATGTGTTAACTTTTAAGTTTTCTTGTTTTCTAATTTATTTAAAAACTAAATATTGTTCTCAAAGTACTGTGAAATATAGCATCTTCCAATAAAATTTAGTGCAAAATATTATCTTTTTTAAATTTTCCTTATCTCTCTTTTAATGCTAATTTTTTCAAAGGTATATTTTGAATATATATTTTAAAATTTCTAGCAAAAAAAACTTTGAGTAGTATATCTTTGTTTTTTATTTCTAGCTTAATTGTATTTGACCAGTTATGTTTCAAGTAAATCAAATTTTTGAAAATTAATTGGACCTTACTTTTTAGCCAAATGATGCCATTTTTGTAAGTATTTTTTTAATTTCTTAGATACATTATGAAGAGTTGTAAATGTAAAATTGTTATATCTTTTTAGATCCCCCAAAATGGAATTTACTTATAGGAAGTTATGTATTTATTCTTACATGTTTAAACTTCAGTCAGCTTCAAAATACTTTCCATTTGATGCAACACACCTGTTGTGATGCTTTTTCCCTGCTCAAAATATTTTCTTTTTAAATTCAGGTTAGTTTATTTTATTTTTATTTTTATTTTATTTTTATTTATTATTTTAAACCACTTTTATTGTTATTCTATTACTGTTCCAATTTTCCCCCCTTTGCCCTCCTCTGCCCATCCCCCCAGTCAATTCCCACCCTATTGTCCACATCTGTGTGTCATTCATACACGTTCTTTGTCTAGTCCCCTCCCCTTCTTTCCACCATTATCCCTCCCCACTCCCCTCTGGTCACTTTCAGTCTGTTCCATGTTTCCATACCTGTGGTTCTATTTTGTTTGTTAGTTTATTGTTCATTAGGTTCCTCCTCTAGGTGAGATCACATGGTATTTTTCTTTCACTGATCAGCTTATTCACTTAACATAATATTCTCTAGTTCCATCCATGATGTTGCAAAAGGTAGGAGCTCCTTCTTTCTTTCTTTTCTTCTGGGTAGTATTCCATCATGTAAATGTAACACAGTTTTTTGATCCACTCATTTATTGATGGGTACTCAGGCTGCTTCCAGCACTTGGGTATTGTAAATAATGCTGCTATGAACATAGGAGTGCATAAATTCTTTTAAATTGGTGACTTGGGATTGCTGAGGTGTATCTCCAGCAGCAGGAATCACTGGGT
The DNA here is from genome assembly GCA_028533065.1 of Trachops cirrhosus. Classification (NCBI taxonomy): domain Eukaryota; kingdom Metazoa; phylum Chordata; class Mammalia; order Chiroptera; family Phyllostomidae; genus Trachops; species Trachops cirrhosus. Next base: position 11,263,784 of record CM052538.1, read on the forward strand.
CAAAAGTCAGTTGCATTTTTAGTTTTTTAATGAAATTCCATACTGTTTTGCACAGTGGCTACACCCATCTGCATTCCTACCAACAGTGTACTAGGGTTCCCTTTTCTCCACATCCTTGCCAGCACTTGTTGTCTGTTGATTTATTAATAATGGCTATTCTGACAGGTGTGAGGTGATATTTCAACGTGGTTTTAATTTTCATCCCTCTGATGGCTAGTGATGTTGAGCATCTTTTCATATGTCTATGGGCCCTCTGTATGTCCTCCTTGGAGAAGTGTCTATTCAGACACTTAGCCCATTTTTTAATTGGATTGTTTGTCTTCCTGGTGTTGAGTTATATAAGTTCTTTAAATATTTTGGAGATCAAACCCTTGTCCAATGTATCATTGGCAAATATGTTTTTCCATACAGTCAGTTTCCTTTTCATTTTGATGATGGTTTCCTTAGCTGTGCAGAAACATTTGATGTTGTCCCATTTGTTTATTTTTTCCTGTATGTATTTCCCTTGCCGTAGGAGATAGACCAGCAAAAATATTGCTACATAAGATATCTGAAAATTTCCTGCCTACATTTTCCTCTAGGAGTTTTATAAGTGAAAATTGTTCTGTATTAATTCTACTTATGTCTAGTAAAGCTACTCAACTTAAAATTACTTTGCCTTATATTAATATAGTTATATAGTCTATAACTAGATTTGGGTTTATAATTTTTCCATCATTGACTTAAAATTGTGTTATCCTTCTGAACTTTTTGCTGTGTTTATTTTAATAGAACTACCAGAAGTCTCTTTTTAACCTGGCAAAGATTTTTTTTTTTGACTTTTACTGATCGATTAGTCTATGAACCATGATGATGATTACCCATATACATTTGTTTCATTTCTATGACATTATTTTATATTTTAATTTGTTCTGATCTATTCTTAATTTACTTTCTATACCATTTTTTTAAATAGTTGGTTTTGGTGGGATGTTTTCCCTAAGATTTATTTTTCTCTTTAAAGTTATACACTTTGTTTACTCTTTAACGTTGAGCACTTGCAATATTTAACAATACAAATAATTAGAAATAATTCAGTGTGTCAACTCTACTGACTAGTTTCCAACTTATCTGCTTTGGCTAGGTTTTTGTGTTATTTAGATTTATTTTTTAACTGCATTCATTGGACATCATTATTCTTATTCATTTTAACAACCAGTATTTGTTTAATATACTTAAAGATTTTCTGTTTTATTTTTTCATGACCCTCTCGAATATTTGAATTTGCTTCTAAAGCTATTCTCCCTCTTCCCAATGTATGTACTTTTTTCTTCAGTATAATCCATTCTATAAGTCTTTTTTTATTTATATTTCTAAAATCTATCTTTTGTGGCCACCATTTTTTTGAAGATAGAATTATATGGAGTCACAAATTAGATTAACTGTTATTCTTTCCCATTCTGTAATTTTCAGGTCATCATGTTGCTTGTTCTGATTTCCCTGGTAGACACTGAGAAATCAGATGCCCATCTATCTGTCCCTTCCTGGCACTCTTTGTTGCTTCTATGGATGTTTAAAGGTCTTTGGTTTTCCTTTGAAATGCTGCAGTTTGGAGGGAAATATATCTATGGATGGATTGCTTTTATCTTGAAATGAAAGATTGCCAGTTTTCATCAATTCACAAAAAAATTTAGATATTGTCTCTTTGATTAGAGGCTTTGCCCCATTTTCTCCATATCCTGCTTCAGAAATTCTAAATAGAGGTAAATACTTTTAAAAACTATATCTTCATCTTTCTAGGCTGTATTATGTTATTTATTTGGTATTTTTTCCATTTATCTGATAATTCTTTAACATTTGCAAAATCTTATATAGTAAATTAATTTCCCCTATGTTTTACAGATATGATTTCCCAGTCCCATTTTTGTTTGTCTTCATTCATGGTAATTTTTACCATCTATAAATATTTTTGAATAGTTGAATTTGTTAGTAATTTCTTTTACGGTATGAGGATTTTTTTCTCATAAAATGTATTATGCACTCTAGGTTTAAATAATAAATACTCTCCTGGTTTTAAAAATATATTTTATACATTTGAACAACCTAGATTTCAATTTGGAAAAAAGAAAATATATTTTGAAAATATAAATGGTTTTACTGAATTCAGTAGATTGCAAGTTCCTCCAGGGAAGTGACCTTGTCATTCATTCATATATATATATAAGTATATATATATATATACATACACACATATAAGCATGTATATTTATATATATAAAACTGCAGTAGCTAACAAAGAGTAGTTAATTTATATAGTTTTAAAATAATTTTATAAACAAATCAATGACCTTTAGTAATGCACAAACTAATGTTATCTCACAGTTTGTCCTCAGAAGTTCTATGTAAGATGTAATACAGGCTAAATTAATAAAATCATATACAATGCATACCATTATTTTTGTTAGCATATGCCATCCATATTTACATATATAATATAATTTATATGTTATTTTATCATGATGTTTATACATACTTTTAATAACTATTATACTTAATTATAAGTTTAATAACTTCATTTTATGTTCATTTACCATATTTAATTAAACTAGTTCTTGGATGTTGGCCATTTTAATTGTTTCCAATTGTTATAATTATAATAAATTATATTTCAAAAACGTACTTGGGTAGCTAGAAATGTGTTTCTACTACGGCATGACTAGTGTGAACATTAGGAGCCGGTACGGATAAAGGTGTGTGTTGAAGGCTAACTTTATTCCTACTCACCAGAAAATTAATTGACCTCTCTGGTTCCTAGGCCTAGATCACAGGGTTTTCATTGGGATTAAATTTTTAAAATATGCTGTGGACTTTACCCAGTGTAGTCTCAACTAATGTTAATTGACTCTACCCTTAGACTTCCTTCTTATAATAAATACATAGAAGTAGAATTTAGTCAAAGAGTATGAACCTCTAATGGCTTCTGTTAAGTATTTAACTGATAGCAACTGTCTGAATCAATGACTCATACCGTATTTAGCCTTAGAACAGTATAGCAAAAATGAGCATGGCTCATACCACATAAATAACATAATCTATGAATAATATATCCCTGATTTACAGATGAGGAAGTGAGGTCCAGAGAGGTTAAATGATTTTTCTAAAATCGCACAGCTGATAAATGTCAGATAAGTGGCAGATTTGAAGGCAGGCTATCTAACTCCAAAGATCTCGTATTTAAAATGTTATGATGCCTGAAACTTTTATAAACTTGTCCCTGCCACTAATTACTTTTTTACATGAGGGAGAAAAGCACATTTTAACTAGGTTTCTTAATTTAAAATTGCACAAGCTTTAGGGCCGCCCTCCTTTTCTGCACCAGCCATTTCCCACTTAGTCATCCTGGGTTTCAGTGTTATTGACTTCACAAATACACTTGCCTCCTCAGCTGGTTTGAAGCTTCTTTAAGAGTTAGACTAATTTTGCATGCTTCTTCTGCATCCTCCATAGCATCCCCCATCGTGGATAATCAGTTAACACTTACTGCCTGATGTTTAGAGAGTCTCAATGCTTCATTTCCCAGTGAAATAGTCTCCTTCTAATAAACCAAAAGGAAAATAAAAGTTGTCCAAGAAAACAAAACAACAAAGGAAAACACGCATCTAAGGGTCATGTTAGACACATTATAAAGAATCCTTTAACAATTTTAGGGAAAACAAGCCCACTCTATTTTTTGAGAAGTTGGGTAATAGGAGAGTATAGTGATGCCAGAGTCTTCCTGGCTAGGAATCTTGCCAATCTTGAGTGTGGGTGGGTAATAACCAACCAATTTGGGCATCTCTCAGGTAATGCTTTACAATCACGCATCTCATCTCAACCTGTCTTAGAAACCTACCTGGTCTATATTACCACCATGTCATGCCGGCAGGGTGAATTTTTGTATTATTGTTTTCAATTGGAGAGATTGAAGAGTTAACTCCAAATCAAGAGGCAGCAGGAAATATACAAAGAAAAATCAAAGCAATTGTGATGATTGGATTTGCCACCAATAGGCCGAATAATCTGAAGTTGGTTTCCTGATATATGAACTTCAGTAAGAAGTTCAGGGTAACTCCCTTAACCTCACAAGGATGTTGTAAAGATCAATGCAAAAGTGTATTATCTTGTGTCCTATAATAAGTACTTAGCAAATGGTACTATCACCATGATTAAAAGATTACTTATGAGGAGCATCTCCTTTCTATCCCTTCTACAGCCATTTGGGTTTTCAGAGTTTCCAATTACTACATAGAAATTGAGATATGCTTAAAGGTATAACAAATATATACTGCTTGCTCCTCAGGTCAATAATTATATCTTATGCTGCTGCCACTATGACTGAGCCTATAAAGCCATACTAATATCTATATATATATATATCTATATATAGATATATATGTGAATTAACAAATAAAACCTTAGGTAAATCAATTATAGTTACCATGTTGAGTTTTAAAATCAAAGAGATATCCTTGAAATACAGTTAGAAAAAGTATCAACAAGAAAAATGTTTTCTTACAAATTTTATTTTTATATTTGGGGAATACTTTTTCCCCATTGAGTAATCTATTTTTTAATAAAGTTAAATAATAAAGCCATCACTGAAAAAAATGAATTTAATAAGGGTCATCCAATTTTTCCCAAATCTGCCAAGCGGATGACAAGTGTAAAGAATGGTATGATATACGTTTATGTGTCAGTAAATTTATTACTGTCATTGAGAAAATATTGATATATACCTGAGGTTGATCTACAACCAAAATATGTACTGTAGGAGCTTCATGGTTTATTTTCAGTGCTGGCTCCAAGATAAGTTGCATTCGTGCCTGTGATGTATAACACAGTTAAATGCTGAGACGTGATTTTTATTTCTGAAAACCAATTCACTGAGTCATCTAAACTAGTCTGAAGTACACAGATCTGCATATGTTTCCTTCTCTCTAACTTAAGTGCTGCCAGACTCTCAACACCATACCCTTCCTCCCCCTCACTTAGATTCCATTTATATAAAATGTCCAGAATGGGCAAATCTATAGCAATAGAAAGTAGATTCAATTCATGATTGTTTAAGGCTGGAGAGCTATAGGGGTAGGGGATCTTGAGTGTCATAGTCTAAGGCTTTGGGGTTTCTTTGGGGGCTGATGAAAAGGTTCTATAATTGATTACAGAAAAGGTTACACTACTCTGAATATATTAAGATCATTGAATTATATATTTTATATAGATGAATTATATGGTATGTGAATTATATTTCAATAAAGCTGTTATAAAAATAAACTAAAATTTTTAAAAAGAGCTAAGAGGGCCCATGAGGCCACATGACTTGTGTCAGCAGGGCCATGACGAGGTTCACTGACACCTCAATTCATTGCATCTTGACTAAGGGATGTGGGGGGAAAAAGACTAGAAGACAAGGCAAAAATATAGCTAAAATATTTATCATAATTTTTCTGTTTAACCAGATCTATTCACATGATTCAAACATGAAACTAGGTGAAGGGTTAAAAACAAAAACCCATTTTTCAGTCCCTGTAAGTTGTCACATATGATGTGCAAAAGCTTTGTATATAGCCTTAATTATTTTCAAATGAATCATCAAAAGCATTATAGAGATGGGTCTTTGTTTCCAAGCAGTGGGCATTTCCAGATATAAGGATGGTCATATCATAGACATATTCATCTCAATGGAACATCAACACACATATTTGGATGGGAGAGAGGAAAGGAAAGAGGGAGAAAAAGAACAGAAGAGAGAAACACTCACCTGATACTTAATGTTCAAGCTATACAGCCATCAATGTGCAAATACCCCCAAACTACCCTAAACTTGGAGTCCAGAATGCCCCTTCAGCCAGGGTCTCAGTGTCCATGTACCTCTCAGAACCTGAGCATCTCACCCCAGTACATACTTTTAAAGAATCACATCTTGAGATCCACATGGGTTGTATAAAGAAGCCAACTAACTTCTTTATCTGTGGTTCACCTGACTAAAGAGTGGATGATTCCATTGTTAGAGGAAACACTAACTTTGCTCAACTTGGTTAAAGAAGATCTTCTACTTATCACCTACCTAAGGCTGTTCCATGGATAATTCAATAATATGCAATTTTCTTCTTATTTATGCTCTGACCTTAGAATCTGGTCCTTGTATAAGTGGCTAGATTCCTCCTGGTGTACTCAGTTGATATAGCTTTTCCTTAAGATGACAGTGGCCCAATACAGCTCATAAGTGAGAAAACACTGTGAGAAGCCACCAGAATGCCAGATGCAGAACAATGTGCAGAAACAAAGAAGCTTGGAACAAAAGAAAAAGAGGGCAAGAGGAAAAGACTGCAATGAGTGGAAAGCATGCAAAGGGGATCTAGCAAGATCCAGCAATAAAAAATGGAGACACACAATGAATTTATAGGATTTCTAGTGCCTTTGGCTCATGCAGCAAATCAAATTATTTAAAATACACACTTTATGTTTCTGTGGTTGTACTTTAGTGCCTTAACATGCAGTACTCAAGTTGATCTGAGGTTTGAAATACTAGTCTCTCATTAAGCTAATTATATTCTCAACACTTAAATAATTATTAAAAGGCTTCATAAGTTCTCCCAAGTTGAATCACTATTTCACTAAAGAAAGTTGTTCAGTTTTACCTTATTTTGGCTTCTTTCATGTTATATTGGAAAGAGAAGAAAATATGCTGGATTGGACACCACCAGAAAGAAAGGAAGAAATCTGAAGATGTTACAATTTTTTATTGTGAGAATTTAACTTACCATACAGTGGCCCACCTAAGCAACATGAGCTAAGGATATAATGCTTGATGGGATCCACTAATGCATCAGTATTGCTTCCCACTAGTGAGCATTTTCGGATAACATGTGCTTACTTTGAAGACTGATGTGACTCCTTGCCCATTAACCAAAAGCTAATTGAAAGGTAAGCAGGTTTTCAGAAATAGGCTAGGTAGAGTCAAGAAATACAGAGAAAATAAATGACACCTTTTCTTTACCCGAAGACTTTTCATTATTGTGTGGGGAAAACAAAATGAAAGTAAAAGAAACGGAAAACAGAATATTACTATCGCATTGCTGTATTATGACTTGCCTGACATGAATGATACAGGGCTTCAGAAATGGGAGATCTAAAAGGTAGGCTCTGAGAGTCTAGATCAACTTCATTTTAAAAAAAGCTGGAATTTTAATTGGACCTTGAAGACTGGGCAGCATGTGAATAAGCAGAAGATGGAAGCCAGGGACCTTTCAGTTGGAGGAAAATCACTCAGCAAAGGTCAGAACATGAGATTATTATAGATGGTGCTTGGAGGCTGGGAAAGGGGCAGCCAGGCTGCCTCATGTGGTGGGTCTCAGGTGCGGGGACACCAAAAACCACCGTGAGCTGTTCTATTGGTGGCAAGCTAGCAACCTGCTATAGCTACATTCACTTTTTATATTCAAATGAGACAATGTGACCCCATCTCCAATGCTGTGAAGAAGCAAGCCCTCTTCTCCATTTCCTGAGCGCTCCTGCACATTCATGTATCTGATACTCCCTGCCTCCCTCTTACTTCTGGATCTCCTTGCATGTCTTTGCTTTTGAAATTCTTATTTATTTCTCATCTCCTGAACTTTGTAGATTGTACCTGGCTCTGTGTGTAGGCACAGCTCCACCCCTTCTTTCCTGGAAGAACTACTAATTCAAGGTGGTTTCGAATATAACATATACTAACTGAATAATAGAGGGACTATACAGAGGTCCTGGTGGAGGGAGGGGCGGTTAGGGTGTATTGTATCAGAACGATAAAGCGACATAAGATTGCTATTCTACATGACTGGTAATTTTCTTTCAGCCCTCTCTACTCCAAGAAATTTCTCACAAATCTTTTTTCTGCTTAGGATCCAGACGGCCGTAATTTCCTGATGTCTCTGTGTGAGTGCATTTACATAATGTGTGTCTCTATTTCTATCTTCTCTACTTCTAGAATACACCATCACCACCCCACCTTCAAAATCAGCAGGGTACAAAAGCAAAATTCTTGACCATTGACAACAGAGAGTAATTTTGCTCTTTTGTCTCCATCCCCATCCTAAACCTGTCTTGGGTGCCTAAGTTTGCATCACCTAAAAATCCCATCAGTAAGTCTTCCTAAACAAAAGAGCATCCAGAGACGACTTCTGCTGTTCTCCTACAATTAAGAAAACAGATGCAACCATTTTTATGTTTTAGTGGTTTTTTCCTGCCATTACATATTTTTGACAATCCATTACCTAAACAAATAAATCACTCAGGTTCAGGAACAGGTAAGAGTAACACAAGGCCTTAGGATGACAAAGCCCATTTGAAGGAGGCTCTGGGCAGTGTTTGGTTAATACTTGGAGAAAAAAACAAAGAGACCTTGACTTTCTTTTTTTTTCTTGTCTTTTTTTTTTCTTTCTATCATATTCAAGAAAAAATACTCCACCAAATTAAAAAAAAATCACTCCATGAAAACAAGGCAATAGCACGCAAAGTGCAGAGTGGGGAAAACTGGCTATGTAGATAGCATAGCTCTATTATCTTCAAAAATATTTTGCCCTTCACTGGTGACCCTTTGCATCTGTTGCATATGGTGCTGAGCCAGGGACATTAGGAGAGTCAATGGGGATAATGTAACCGACTCCAGTTCCCTAATGGGAGAGAAGCCCTCATTTATGCTGGTGTAAGTGTGCATTCTAAAGGCTTACAAAACCCTTTGGATTGTCTGTAGCTTTTAGATTTCCCTGAAAATCACCAAATTACAATCTTAAACTGTGTAATTAGTCTGTCTTTAGGAACAGTGTTTACAGCAGGGTTTTCTGGCATTTTTTTTCCTGAAAAATAGGTCTGTGTGAGTAAATGCTTTGATTTGTCCTTTACAGATCTCTGGTAAGAGCATTTGACTATGGGTTTGGCCTGACAGAAACTGCAAGGGAGTTTCCCATTAATGCAGCTGCAAGATTGGGACTGGATATAAACTCAAGAGCACAAAATATTGATCTGCCAGAAGGCACCATACCTAGGCAGGGTCAAGGACCCAAACAAATCACCTGGTGCCAAGTCTACCTACCCCTCTCTTTGTCATGTGGATAAAATCTAAGTAAGATGAACCTTGCTGGCAGCCTTGATCAATGACACTGGAGCGCAAATATCACAATCTGTTATCAGGAGATACAAGTGTTTTTGGGTCAAAGCCAGCCTCCAAAGGGAGGCGCTGAGATCCACATGCTGATGTCAATTTTTATGTCAGTGACCAGTTGATAACTATGCCCTTTCCTTCTTCCCAGACCCTGAATCACAAAACCCACTAGAGACAATTCTGTGGTCAAGAATGAACTTGGCATTAAAACTTTGACCACCTGCGACTCTCAGGGCCAAGGCAAAGAAGCAAGATGTGGGGAAAAAAATAAATGTTACCTGAATAAAAATATCTTTCCCTACATGAGGAGCTTTACTTTTCTTCACCGCAATGAGATTACAGTCACCCTGCTTTGTCCATTTGGGGAGGTATAATATCAACTCTTCTTTATTGTCCAGAAGAGTCACTCTCTTTGGTGATGCCTGTGTGTCTCAGCCATTTGGCTATGACTGAACAATTTTGGTTTGGAGAAGGCAGCACTTCCTTCCATTCCCATGAACTGTCTTGATCTGCCTTTTGGTGCAACAACATGGTTGTTGGATGCCTGTGCAAATTTCAGCTGCGCGTCTTTTATGAGCTGCATGCTGTCGCTCCAGCTTTTTTATATAGCATCCTCCTGTCTGCAATGAAACGAGCATATTAGATTTTATACACTTACAAAATCCCGCATGAGGCAAACTTTATGTGTAGCTGGAGATTTTTCCTTTCACCACTGCAATTCTCTCTACTTTCCCATTCTACTTCTTCCTTCCTCCTCTGGCCTTGAGACTTCTTATGAAAAACATTCAGGATTCTTTCACTCTTTCTCTCCATTTATTGCTTGCTTTTTTGAGCTCAATGTTTGGGAGTCATTCTCTTTGACTATGAAGGAACATGCTGATGAAGGTGTGTAATGGTAACATCTGTCAGTTCTAAACAGATGTTGGAATGATCCCTGGTTACATACTCAGTATGCTGGTCAGTACAAGTCAACGTTCAGCCTCACACTAAAGATTCCCCTGGATTGTTAGGTCTAAGGCGTATATTTGATAATCCAAACTAAAAGCTACTCTTGATGGTAAAACTCATTTTTGTATAAAATCTATAAGAACACAGTAGTGCTTATCCACCATCTGCTGCAAAATTCAACTTGGTTATGTATATCATATAAATTATGTAGCATATAAAGCTACTGCCCACACTGTGGAATTTAAAAAAAAATAATGTGTATACATTCTGAATTGCTTTGAGGTATGTTTGTTTATACAATAAGCCCAGATAAACATCCTGTTACATTACATGCTATCCTTATTAACAGTACTCAAATATTCCAAAACACTCTTCTGAGTTTATGTTAATCCATAGTTAATCTTGACCTTCAAACCAAAACTTGGCTCTAGTATTATTTTCAAAAAAAAACTTCAATACCAGCCATGCTTTGCAAGTGCCAGAATGCTTACAGCATGATCAACAAGTTGCACACATACCCTTACGGACAAGTCAAGGGATTATAATTTAGAAGGCAGGCTGGGAATGTATTATTATGGTGGATGTAATTCAAGATGCCCTGGCAATGTGAGGCACAGGTCATCCTAAACTTCATACTCAGCAAAAAACAACCTTCAGTGGAAAGCCATGCATGAGCAGAAACCTGGGTGGAGGGAAGACACCAACCATACAAATATCTGGGAAGCAGGACAAGAGGCAAAAAAACAGCAAGTACAAAAGACTAAATAGGGGAATGTGCATAGAAACAAGAAGGAGGCCAGTGGTGCCGGAGCTGAGTCCATTGGAGAGAAGGTAAAAGGAAATGAAGTCAGGAATGTAGCCAAAGGCAAGGTCAGGACCTCATAGAACATTAAAAGACATTTGAATTTTATTCTAAATGTGAGAAGCATGAAAAATCGAAGCAGATGCATAAGTAATTATCAAAATAATGCAATAATTATGTCTCCATGTAATAAGTAATAACTCTTTAAAAAAATAGGAGCCTGGAAGGGATAATGCCTAGTATTTCTTAGGGGGCTAAAGAAGGTAAAATTGATTTTTTAAAATTTTGCAGTACTTGGCTAAAAGGTGATTCATACTTAGGCACCTTTTAGGTGCAGAGACAACAGTATCCATAAAAATGCACAGAGGAAAACATTCTTATTAAAAGAGAGACTACATTTGATTGGAGTATGGGAGAAAGTGGCCTGAGATAAGAGTAGCATCAGATCTTCAAGTTTCCTGCTTGTCACCCCAAGGAATTTGGGCTTCAGCCAGTAAGCTAGAGAGTCACTGAAATATTTTAAGCAAGGAAGTGATGCAACATGATCATGGTTTTATTTTGGAATAATAAATCTGTCAGTAGTGTGAAGAATTAATTGAAGTATAGGGGAGTTCCTGAGGTCAGGACTAGTGCTTGGGTAACTTGAAATAATCCATATGAGTAAGAAGAGATGAACTAGGGCAGTAAAGAGATATATATAGGAAAGTTATGTAGAAGTAGGGCCTCACAACCACTTGGATATGAGTGGTAAAACTGAAGGCCACAGAGATAATTTCTTGGCTCTTGGTTTGAGGAATTCAGTCAATGGCGATATTATTACCCAAAATAGAATAGAGAATTAAGTTTGAGATGGAATATATTTTTAGATTTAATAAAAAATACAATCTGTGAAATAGAGGAGATACCCAATGAAAAAAATACCTAGAGAAGATTAAGAAGACAGCATAGATGTAATTGTTAGCTTTGAAAAATGATGGGATACATGTATCCATAAAAGAGAAAATAATGTTATGGTTGGTAAGAACCAGGATAAATTAGAAGATAGAATGAGAAAAAAAATTAAGAGTTCACGCAGAATCTCTCCCTCTCTCATATATATGCACAAATATATGTATGTATACATATACATATTTAATTTAATGTGTATGCATTATGTGTGTGTGATATACACACACTCATATATCTTCCCTTGTGGACTTTATGGAAGATGTATAAGCTGAAGCGGGCTTAAAAGGATGTATAGGTTTTGCATAGATCAAGAACAGTCAAAAACAATTCTGCAATGTCGAGGTTAGGTGACAAAAGTGTGGCATCATCATGTGAAGACAACATGGAATTAATTTGGGCATCAATTTATTGGTAAGAGGGGAGCAAAAATTATTTACATTTTGACATGTTACATTTAAGTTGATAGTAAGAAACCAAAAGTCTGATAAAACTGAAATTACATATTGGAGCATAAATGGGAGGTCTGAGCAAAAATAAATTTGCAAAAATTTGGGGTTGAAACTATAGAGGTATGTGAGTCATTAGTAGCAACCAGACAAAATGGTGAAGGAGTTGCCCTTGGGCAACGCTGTCCACAGTCAGGAAGGAGAAAGAATCATCAAAGAAGGAGATGAACTCAGGAGTCACACCACAAAAGAGGGTCTCATATTGGCTCTAACCTGGTAAATTACTTAAAAGGAGAAAACTCCCCTGAGAGGCAGGAACATTACACCAACATAATTCCTTGGCAAGAAATGATGAAGACAAGATGGGAAAGGCCTGCTCATGGAGAAAGAGTATGGTCAGAATATCACAGAAATGCTCGTGTAAGACCATAAATATAAGAAATGGAAATTGAGAGCTCTTGAAAAGGCTGGATGAGAAAAAAGATACCTTAAGTAAGTCCTAGAGATTGAGGCTTTCAACATTGCGAAGGGCTGGATTTTGAAAGAGAAACAAAACAGGAAAATGACATTCTCTGGGAGAAGGTGCTCGTTGTAAACATGTATAGAGTCTACATCCATCATAGATTGGGAAAATTGGCAGAGCTAAAATTACTCTTTTTCTCAGAGGTTTCTCCAGTATGAGTTTAAGTTTACAGATGGTGCATTTCAGGAAAAAGACAACTGACCAGCCTTCAGTAATTCTGCAATGCTAACACTGAGATTTTTCTCCATCTATCGTCCTCACCCCAGTGCCACTGATTCTTTGCAACGGTCTTTGGCAACACAAGTCTGGGATCTTGGAACATGGTTTTTGCCTGGGATACTGCCCTTGAGGAAGAGGATTGGCTCGTTCTCCAAAGTGATGGTGTGGGGCCAGTGCTGGGAAAATCTCATGTGTCCCATTAATTCCCTGTAATCTTTAAAAGGTTAGAAACATCAGAGCCTTGGAAATAAGTTAACACATCGTCTGAGACACTGTAGAAAGTACACAGATCCTTTTGAAAGACAGTCCAGGTTACAGCTGCTGCTGAAACTTCAATGCCACCAGCAATTGAAAATATCTCTGGCTGAGACCAGACCGAATATGAAACTGTGGACAACAAAATTCTTTGAACTTAAACCACACAGGGAAAGAGAATTAGGCTTTTGACATTATTATTTTGGTCTTTAACTTGCAAGGGGCTTTTATATTTGTAGTTTTATTTTTCTTATAAATTTATTAATGAGGTGGGTTTAAACTGAAGCTGAGATAACTCTGGGTTTGGTGCTGTACTATTGTACCATCCTTGTGTATTTCACTATTGGAGCATCTCAACTGCTGTAATCCAATGGCCGATGAATTCAGAATATGCTCTGTCGAACAATGTCACTGGTCAACGGATGGGGTGAAAAGTAGAATGGGAAGTGAATTTTCAACTCTGGTTAAAGATCAACCCTGAAGTAATTATATAGGATATAATTCTGACCCATTTTATACTTTCATAAGGACAGTCTGAAGTGCTCACAGCTGGTCCAAGGGTGAAACCCCCAAAAGTTCTGGTTGTCATTGGAGGAACAGCCTCATGGAAGATGAGGGAATTGCAGAGTAATCCTGAGAGAGGCCAGACTCAAGCACCTATGCAGCAGCCACGCAGCCACGACTTTAATTGGTAAGGGCTGAGCTCAATGGGCAAACAGAACAAACACCTGGGGAATTTTGGGAAGAGCCCACCTTGTCCACTTTCCCCTCCTAATTTCCATAAGAAGAGATGTGGTAAACAGAATACTGTTTTGCTCCCTGCAAAAATGTCTACATATTAATTCCCAGAACAAGTGAAGTCACTACCTGCTATACTATAGAGACTTTTCAGGTGCTTCAGTTAAGGATCTTCAGATGAGAAGACTATCATGGGTTTTTCAGGTGAAGCCAATGTAATTACAAAATTCCTGATGAGTGAAAGAGGGAGGCTGCAGGCTGGAGGCTGGACTTAGGGTTAGGCTCAGAGAAGGACCTGTGACGATGGCAGCAGAGGTGGCTGGCCAGGAGCCCCGAGTCAAGGAATGCAGGTAGCTTCAAAATAAAGACAGCTGGTTTTAATTTTGATGTGGGGGGTCAGTTAGGGATCAACTTTATTCCGAAGAATCAGGCAGTTATTCACCATCATTCATTGTCATTTTCACTTTTATTATCCTTTAAATTAGCATATGTATTTGTCTTTTTCTGATGTTTCCAATGTATTAGAATTTAATAACATATTCCTTACTCCTGCAATAGAAAATACCTAGTTATTGCAGCTTTAGCATGTATTTCAATATCTGATACATAAATTAATTTTTATTCTTCTTCCTTTTCAAACTTTCTTTTAACTGTTTGTGAATGTTTTCTTTTCTAAATGAATTTCACACATAGTTTTTCAAATAATTCTATGATGGTTTTGATTGGCACTAAATATATAAATATATATATGAATTCAGAATTATATATTCTTCATTAATCATTTCTTCATGTCCTTCATTCAATTTTGTGTTAATATCCTCATAAGGACACCATACATTTCTTGTTATATTTAAGTGCTCATGCTGTCTCCTACTCTTTGAATGAGATATTTTGTCTTCAATATATTTTCTACCTGATTAATATTGATACATAGAAAGCCCTTTTTCTTTTTAACATCTTACAGTATTCACATTATGAATACACCTATCAACTAAAATAATTGTTTAGTTGATTTCTTCTTATTTTAGAGGTATACATTCATAATGTCTACAAACAATGACATTATGCTTAAATGTTCACTATTTCTAACAAATTTTCTGTTGTGCTTAAGTGTATCAGAAAGCTCTCGTGCACAACGTCCAGCTTTGGAGTGTGCTGGGGGTGGGCGTGGGTTCATAACAAAATTTCCCTGTGTTCACTTTGGTGTGACTACTTCTGTTGATTTGCCTTTAAACATAATGTTTGTTTTAGTTTAAAATAGATTATTTATAATGCTTGTTATTTCTATATTTTATTTTAAATGAATTTTTATTTTTAAAAAATGAGAATGAATTTTAAAGTTTTCTTACTACCCATTTAAAAAGAAAGAGTAGTAACAGCAGATGTATTAGCATGAAATTGGGAATCATGCGGCTTGTCTTCTGACACCTACCTGGCTACTCATAGATAACATTCTTGGCAAGTCATTAATTTAAATGTTAGATTTTCTACCTGAAAACTATAGGTGGTAATGTTTCTGTTACATTTATTCTTAAAAGTTAGATGACATAATGTTTGTAAAAAATATTTCTTGGCATGATGCCAGGCAATATTAAGTGCTAACTAAATGTTAATCATTATTTATCATGATTATCTCATTGTTTTCCTCCCCAGAATGGTTAATTTCACTAACAGATATCAAATATATTTTCTAAAATTAAATATTATTTGGCTCATAGGAATCACTAAATGAATGCTGGTATTATTATTGATAAAATTAAATTACTAGTCTAAGGCAGCAAACACTGCAATTTATTTGTTTCATTTTCTAGATATGTGAAAAAATTTTTATTATATTTTTGGTAATTGTTTTCTAGTTTAATTACATTTTGGTCACAGCATATTTCCTTAAATGTTTGATCTTCAGTCATTTTTATATGGCCCTATATATACTAAATAATTTTGGCCCAGCATATAATAAATTTTGAAAATTTTCTATGTGTACTTAAAAAGCAAAGTATGTTCTAACAATTTTTTTAAAATTTTAATCAAAGTATATACTGAAATTCTTGAGCTCTGTGTTTTGTATTTTTCAATTAGGCCAAGTATACTTTTTTCTATTTGTTGATATATTTTCTCTACTTGTTCTCAATAAGAGAGGTGTGTTAAAATTCTCACTGTGATGTAGATTTGTGTATTTCTTCTTAGTGAGGTTAGTTGTTACCTTATTTTATTTTTTAAAGCAACTGATTGGAACATGTGATTTTAGAATTATTTTATCTTTCTGATTATTTGTCCATAAATTCTTGAAAGTTCTTTCATTTCTTTTTATATTTCATGTATATATACATATATTTGGTTTATAGCTATCAACTTACTATTTGTTTAATGTTTGTTCTGATTTCTCTCTTTCCTATAAATATTTATATTATTCAATTGCTCAATTCACTAGAGATTATGTATATATATACACACACATTTTTATAGATACAAAGACACATAGATAGATATAATTTTTGCTATTATTTTAGTGGTTTTACTTAACATTATAACATGAATTCCTGCCTTAATGCAGTGTAATATAAGTTAGTACTTTTACAACTTTCAGAAAAATATAAATGCTTTAAAATATTTTAATTTTATTTTCTGCCTTCCTGATTTATGAACAAATGTTGTCATATATTTTAACTCTATGTATATAAGCCAAAAATATTATTGTTTTAAATAGTCAATGTCCATTTGTTTTTACAAATATTTTAGCCATTTTATTCACTCTGTTTATTATTGGGATTTTATTTATTTATTTATTTTCTTGGTTTTATTCCAAGAAAATATATTATTACATTTTGTTGATTATGCTATTACAATTGTTCCAATTTTTCCCCCTTTGCCCCTCTCCACCCAGCATCCCCCACTCCCACAGGCAATTCCCACACCATTGTTCATGTCCATGGGTCATACATATAAGTTCTTTGGCTACTCCCTTTCCTATACTGTACTTTACATCCCCATGGCTATTCTGCAACTACTTATTTGTACTTCTTAATCCCTTCACCTCTTCATCCATCCTCCTATACCCTCCTCCCACCTGGCAACCATGAAAATATTCTCCATATCCATGATTCTATCTTTGTTCTTGTTTGCTTAGTTTGTTTTTTAGATTCAATTGTTGACAGGTATGTATTATTGCCATTTTATTGTTCATAGTTTTGATCTTCTTTTCTTACATAAGTCCTTTTAACATTTCATGTAATAAGGGTTTGATACAAAATTAAAGCAACCACATTTGTCAAGACTGATAGGAGGGGTAGAGATGTGGAATGAGCTGATCCCTCATACACATGTGGTACATAAAAATTCTGGAGGGATATCTTGGGAGCAAGGAGTCCCAGCCCCCACCTCCTTGCCCAGGCTACCAGTGCCAGGCAGATAAGTCCCTATAACTTCTGTCTGCAAAAACCAGCAGGGATTGAGTCAGTTGAGAAACTTCTGGCATCCCAAACAGTTCCTCTTGAAGAACTCACACAAGAACTTACTCAGATTCACTCCCTCTGTGCTCCAGCACCAGGGTAGCTGTTTGAAAGGCACCAGTGACATACAGGGAGAAACTGAAGTGTCTGGCATCAAGATAAGAGCTGGGGGAGGCCTTTCTCCCATATAGAAAATCATGCAGAGACACAAACCTAGCAGTTAAGTGCCATATCTGAGACTCCATCAGCCTGGATAACCTGCTCGCCTGGCCCTGTAGATCCCCTGAGGCTCCATCCCATCCAAGTTATAGCTGTAAACAATAGTTTTTCCATATGAATGGCTGGTCTCTGGCTCAAGCTTTACAACTTTCTAAATCCTTTCAAACAAGCAATTGCTGGCCTCTGTGAGCCCCCAATCCTCTCCCACCACCACCCCCCTGCCTTTTACCTCTTGCTAAGTGTCCCCAGGCACAGCACTAGTAGCAACCAGCCTAAATTTATAGCTTGGTTTCACTTGGGAATCTCCAAGCCCAGCACAAGGAACAGCCATCCCAGATTGCTCTATAGCTCAGGCAGGGTGGCCCCAGGCAAAACACAGGTGAAGGCTGACCTTGGCCTTCACCACCTGCGAAACCCCAGGACCTGCGTACCCAGTGGACAGCTATAGACCAAGATGGAGCACCATCACCCTGCCCCACAAAGCTCATCTTCCACTGAGGGCAGAGGTTAGTGATCAGTGGTCATAGCCTATCCTTGCAGCTAACTGGCCTGGTTAAATCCCTCCCATTGATCTGCCAACAGCAACCAAAACTCAACTATAAAAGGAGGGTGTACTAAACCCACATGAAAGACACACCTGAAGTACCCAGCTTGGGTGATAGGAAAGGCTGTGCCACTGGACCCTACAGGACACCTACTACATTAAGCCACACTACCAACACATGGAATCAAAGCAACTCTAACTAATACATAGAAACAAATACAGGGAGGTTGACAAAACAAGGAGACAAACACAGCCGAAATGAAAGAACAGATCAACACCCCAGTAAAAGAACTAAATGAAATGGAGATAAGCAATCTCTCAGATGCAGAGTTCAAAACACTGACTATAAGGATGCTCAGTGAACTTAGTGAGGACCTCAACAGCATAAAAAAGATCCAGTAAGAAACAAAGTATACACTAATTCACATAAAGAACACTTTACAGGAAAATAATAATGGAGTGAATAAAGCCGAGAATCAAATCAATGATTTGGAACATAAGAAAGCAAAAAGCAACCAATCAGAACAACAAGAAGAAAGAATCCAAAAAAATGAGGATAGTATAAGCAGCCTCTGGGACAACTTCAAGCATTCCAACATTTGTATCATATGGGGTGCCAGAAGAAAAGAAAGAGCAATGGAAAATGGAAATCTATTTGAAAAAATAATGAAAGAAAACTCCCCCAATTTGGTGAAGAAAATAGACATGCAAGTCCAGGAAGCACAGAGAATTCCAATCAAGCAAAGAGGTCCACTCTAAGACATATCATAATTAAAATGCCAAAGGTTAAAGATAAACAGAGAATCTTAAAAGCAGCAAGAGAAAAGTAGATGATTACCTACAAAGGAGTTCCCATAAGACTGTCAGCTGATTTCTGAAAAGAAACTTTGTAGGCTAGAAGACACTGGCAAGAAATATTCAAAGTCATGAAAACCAGGGACATACATCCAAGATTACTCTACCCAACAAAGATATCATTTAGAATCAAAAGGCAGATAAAGACCTTCCCAGACTAGAAAAATGTCTGAATTTTAGTATTCATTTACTGGATGGTGATTGCAACCAATTATTTTGATTTTTGTTCCTCTGAAATTATCTTAAATATTTTTAAGCATCAGTTCATGAATATTGAAATTTAAGATTGCAGTTATTTTTTTTCCTTTTGGTTTCTTATAGTATTTTGTATTTTGAGTGTGTTTCTGAGTTGTTTATGTTTACTTATTGATTTGCATTTGTTTGAAATTTATAATTCTTCTTCCATCTGTAGGTGATTTTTTTATAAGATTCTTGGCCATATGTCTTTAAATATTGATTCTACTTCAATCTCCTTCTTTCCTTCTGGTATTCCAGTACTTGTGTGATGGAAAATTTCACTGTATCACACTTTCCTGTAACATATCTTCTCTATTTTTCATCCATTGTCTCTTCATACTTCAATCCATATATTTTCTTTTGACTTATCCTCCTGTTCACTAATTTTCTCTTCAGCTGTTTTTAATCTTCTCAAAATATCCACTCAGTTCTTAATTTTAATTATTTTATTTACAGTTCTATAATTTTTCTTTTATTCTTAATTATCCATTTTCTGACATAGTTCTCTATTTTGTTATGTATTTACTTATGCCTAATAAACATAAATATGTTTAAGTCTATTTCTAATGTTTTTAATAATTTCAATGTTTGTACCTCTCATGAACTTTCATTTCCTATTTTAGTCTCTTGAATTTTCATTTAATTGTTATTTTTTCATATATCAGGTTATGTTTGATTGTCAGATATTACATACAAAAATGTTTTATATAATATTTTGGAAGGCATTATATTTCTCCGAATAAGATTTACATTTTCTACTGTCTGGCTGCTATATTAAGAGCAAATCACCTTAATTCAATCAGTAATTAAAGTGGTTAGAAATCTCTCATTAGTCCTGACAATTGTTCTGTTACTATCACACATTATTGCTATTTTAGGTAGGCCTCTCAGACCTTCAGCCATCATTTTGGCATTCAAAGTTGTAATCAGTCAAGAAAAAAAGTCCTCCAAATTCTGGATTCATCTCATTTTTAAAATCTTGGTTGTGAAAATTTTCACTTCCTTAATAAGCTTGCTACTACTTTCAAAGTCATTTTTTTTACATATATATTTTGTCCAGTTTTATATTTTTTTAATTAAGAGAGTTATTGTAGAACAATATCATATCCCCTCATTTGTGAAAGGAGAATGCTTAAAACTTTTTTGGTGAAGTCTCACTTTTGTTTTTATTTTTAATGATTTTTATTGTACTTTTTTCCATTGCCATTTTATCCCCTTTATGCCCTCCTCCCCTCTGCAGTCCTATATTAGTCCATGTCTGTGAGTCCTTTCTCCTTTTTGCTCAATCCCTACCTCCTCCCCTCCCCTACCCGTTAGCTGTCATCTTACTCTCCATCTATGAGTCTGTTGCTATTACACTTGTTAGTTCAGTTTGTTCATTAGATTCCATGTATGTGTGAAATCATATGGTATGTGTCTTTCTTTGATTGGCTTATTTCACTTAGCATAATGTTTTCCAGGTCTATTCATACTGTTACAAAGGGTAAAACTTTCTTCTTTTTTATGACAGAGTAGTATTCCATTGGACACTTGGGCTGCTTTCATATCTTGGAGATGGTAAATAATGCATCAGTGAACAGAGGGGTGTTTTATATTCTTTCAATATCATTTTACATTGCTTGCAAATAATATCTGTGTGTGGGTAATGCTTTATATACTCTTTATATAGTAATATCAATAACTATAAAAATGCTTCCACTTAATTCTACAGCTTCTCCTCATCATTAACACACCAAAATATACCTCCAGAAACCAGTATATCTCATTTCCATAAGTCACTAAATGATTACATGAGAAACAAAGATTTCTCAACCTGTTGCATTCCAGTTCTATCATTAGAAGCTGAGTATTACAGAAATGATACTGGATGAGACTAAACTTTTCCTTTTTAACTACTTTCACTTTTTCAAATATTTTGTCATACTCTGACTCAAATGTCTACTTCCACCTATTTATTTACTTCCCAACACTGACTCTGGGAAGAGTGAACATCCTGAATTCACAGAAGCTAAAAAAGAGAAACTATATGCAAAATAAAAATATGTTAAATTAAACTATATGCAAAGAAGCAAAATATAAACAGAGACATTGGAATAAAGAACAGACTGACAGTAACCTGGGAGAGGGGGATAACAGGGGGAAAAGGGTAAGGGTCATCCCGGAACGTGTGTAAAGGACCCATGGACAAAGGCAAAGCGGGCCAGGATTGAGTGTAGGAGGTGGAGGTAGCTGGGGCGGTGCGGAAGGGTTGGGGGGAAAATGGAGACAACTGTACTTGAAAAACAGTAAAAAATAAATTAATTTTAAAAATAAACTGTATGCTATGATAAATGATGTTAAGTGAGTTGTGGACTCTCTGCAAGATATCATCTGCTTAATTGGACATAACTTATTCAGCCCTAGACAGTGACACATGAATAACTATGCTATTTCTTACCTGCTTAGAAGTGCCCTCTCAATGTAAAAGAGAAAACTGGACAAAATAACTGAACTAACATGGAATTTTTCAAAATGTAGGACATGTGGTTCCAGTGTATGGAATTAAATAATATTAAATCACTGAAAAAGCATTATTCCCTTAAAATTTTTCTTTTATTATTAATTGTCTCAGGCATCTTTCCACTTAACAAATCCCTCCTCTTAACAAAGAATGTACAAACTTCTAGCTCTGAGTATTTGGCAGCCTACAATATCTAGTTAGAATTGAATGACATTGCCCTTGTCTGTTGTTTTGTTTTTATTGCATTTGTTTGTAATGTTACATTCTGTTTAACACAAGTGGTACAAGTTTTCCTTCTGTAGAAGCTATTTTTTTGTTTTAAAGATAGTATGTTAGTAAAAAAAGTGAATCAATAGACAATATTATTAGGTTGAGTTATATAAAAGTTTTAAGACCCATCATTATTAACCTACAAAAATTGGTAATATTATGTGGTTCAAATATATTATAATACAATATGTAATATGTGATAAAAGAGAATTTGTGATGATGTTCTGGGACTATCTGAATCTAGGAATAGTTATTCAATATATAATAATGGGCACCTTTGACAGGAGCTCTTGTCATTAACAGTTGACAGGAAGAACTTTTGGCCTTTCCTTTAGGTGTTTAAATCATTCTTAACAAGGGGAGTGATGCTCTTCGATTTGAACCTTGGAGCCAGCAATGCCCCCTATACTGTCCTTCTCTAATCTGGCATGTTAATTGACCAGATACTAAAAAGAACTACCATAATTAGAGATTGAACTCAATGCCATGAGCCCAAACAGGATTTCAGTGTATGATTGGCTAGCATATCTACGATTTTGAGATTATTGAGAGAAAGAGACTTTATAATACAAAAGACGGAACACTCTAATTAAAATCGCACTGTAAACTGAGCAAAAAAACACAGGAAAAACAAATTTGTTAGCAAAGTTGATTTTCATCAATTACTAAGCTTCCACAAACAAAAGTCTTATTTCTATTATAATTCAGTTGTTTAGTCTTATTGCTGGATAAGTTATATGAAGAAGTTGTAGAAGGAAATTGTTCACAACCAAAGGGCCTGGTACAGAATACAAATGGAAAAAATTCAGAGCTATCCATATATAATCTCTGAAAGTGAGATCACAGTGCTAAAAATCAGAAAGTGATGAGATGAAAAAAGCAAATTATAATTCCATTCCAAAAATGTGAGAATATGAAAATGGAAGAGAACTGGAGGGAGAGCTTTTTAAGAAGGAAAAGAATTAACCCCTCTATCACTATACCATCTTTTCTTGGCCAGAGAATTCATCCAGCCCTTTCATCTTTGGTCATGAAAATTGATGCAGTGTTACATATACATTTTAAAGGGAAAATGGAAGAAGAAAATAAATAACTGAGGCCATAATTCCAAACCAAGAAAAGGAGAAAATGGAACATCATAAAACTATACAAGCAAAGAGGAAAATCAATAAAATTCAATGCAGCACATCTTCCTGCTCACTTCTGAGCTCACAAAGCCTGCTCCTCGGGAGTGCACCCGGGACACTGTATGTGTCACAAATCTTTCACATCTTCAGAAATATGATCTCTCATTAAAAGCCATGAAAAATACCAGTTGGCTTCACTAATGATGGTTTTTATTTTCTTCCAAATTTTGATATTGACCAGAATCCTGGGGACTCTGTCCCCATCTTGAAGTCAACTGTACCGTTGGAGAGAAGGTAGACACTAAGGAAAGTGTCCACATAATTGGCTGTCTCGCACCCTTGCAATTTTGATTCATAGAATCTGAGAGTGTACAGGGTCCCTTTTACACTTCCTTCAGGGGAAACAATCTCATTTCTATACCAGGACATACTAGGCACCGCAAGCTCACTCCATCCCTGGTGATTAACTGTTTTCATGATTTCAAATTTACCAAGAAGAGTGCATGAGGATTAACTTCCCATCAAAAGCATCTTAGAACTTTTTTTAGTAATGTAAATTTCTGAGCCCCACCTTCAGCCTAAATAAATGATACTCTCTGCAAGTTTTCATGAAGTTGTATTTTTTTTAAATAAAGATATTCTGATATAGCCAGTCATAGAACCACATTTGAATATCACTGTACAAAAGTCCTTATCTCTCCCCTTTACCTTTATAATGGGAGAGATTTAATATTATCCTTCTCTAACTTTGGACAAAAAAATTCCTATAAACTTTTCCCATACCCCCCAAAAAAAGGTAGGAGAACACCCCAACTTAATTAATCTTTCCTCTTCCAAATATCTTCTTTGTCTCATCTATTTCCCTATAATCTCTTCCTAAATCCTAATGTCTTATGTCTATTAAGTTCCAACATAAATATTGAACTATATAAAATAATTTATAGTGCTGAAGCCTGGCTAGCCTTTACTGGCATCACATTTCTCTTAGCCTCAATACATACCAGGAAAACTAGAAACATAATTCTACTACTGAGCCTAATAGGCTGACAAAAAGCTGTTTAAAAATTCTTAGCCACTGGGCATTATGAAATAAGGTGAACTGCAATATTCCAAATTACCCTAGTGGCTCATTATAAGCCATCCCCCTTGTTGCTTAAATGCATTGCAGAGAATTCCAATAAAATCCCCATGTTTTGATTGAGACCCTGGAATAGTCCACTGCAGTGGTTCCTGCTGGCTCAGTGTTGTCTAATAACAATGCTATAGTAAAATGCTCTGTTGTGTGTCTAGGGAGAGGGTGATATATTCCTTCCATACTTAAGTTCTTGATCCAACCTGTAACTTTGATGGCCCTTCCCACTTTATCCTGCCTTATGAACATACCATGATGGGTTGAATTTACCAAGCCGTATTTTTATTGCACGTGATATCGTGAGTTCCTGGCTAGGTGTCAGTGGCATGAACAAGTCAGGTGACTGGTCACTGAGTTTTCCGCACTTCAATTTCTTCATCTTTAAAATGAGGGCAATAATAGAAACTATCTCATAGAGTCAATAGGAGGATTAAAATAGATAATATTTATAAAACACACCTAAAATTTTAACTGCCACATAGCAAGCATTCAATAAACTTCAACTACTATTATAATTTTTTTTATTTATTATTGCTATTATTTGAGGGTCATTCCCATTTGGCCACAATGTTTGTGACCCTCTAAATTCATATGTTGAAGCCTTAATTCCCAATATTTTGATATTTGGAGGTGGGGTCTCTAGGAGGTAATTAAGTTCATATGAGGTCATGAGGGTGATAACTTAATGATAGAACTCATGCTGTTTTAAGATGAGGAAGAGACACAAGAGCCTCTCTCTTTCCACAAGCAAGTACTGAGAAAAGGCAGCTATGTGAAGCCAAGAAGCAGGCTCTCGCCAGGCACTGAATATGCAGGCACTTTGATCTGGAACTTTCCAGCCTCCAGAACAGTAGGAAATAAATTGCTGTTGTTTAAGCCACCCAGTTTATGGTATTTTGTTATAGCAGCCTAACCAGACTAAGTTATTGACTATATAAAGATCATTAATAAATCTCTGTTCTGGCACTAATGTGCAAGGAGAATTAATCATCTCTTTGGAATGTATTGCCTGGCTAATGTCATTACTTCTACATGAGATGTGCTGGCTATATACAGGGTACCTGAAAGTAGACACTTTTTGCCACAAAAATAAATGAACGCACCCTGTCGGGTGTGGCTGTGTGTCCTGTCCTATAAGCCAACTTTGTTCAAAGCTGGTGTTTTTCCTTCATCCAAGAACAGAATTGCATGTTCCTTGTAGAGCTCAGGTTTTCCTAGTTGTCCAGAGACTGAGTGCTGCTACTGGCATTTCCTGGTTTGATTTCTTTATATCTCCAAGCAATAAAAACATAGATTTCCAGGTACAATCAGTGACATGTAAGAGGGAGACTACTTCCATATCCGCCTGGACTTGTACTGCCACCTCTTTTTCCAGTATCACATTGTTGAGAACCAAAAGTATCCACCCCTTATCACATTCATTCATTCACTTTTTACATGTTATTTACAATTTTACAGAATGTGCTGTGATAGGCATGTATGATGCCTTGTTGATTAACACAAAATCCTTCCTCTCAAGGAAGCCATAAGCAAGAGAGGAAAATCATCCAGAACAAGAACACATAGGCTATGGTAGCCTACAGTGCAGGACAAAGAAACAAGAATCAAACAAGTGAAAAGCAAAGGCTTCACTGAGTAAAAGTGATGCTTCATCTAGGTCTTGAAGAGTGAGAATCTACTTCTTAGAAATAAAAGGAAGTACATTCTAGGCCAAGTGAACATTATATGCAAAAGTATAGCCAATCATTTGACATACTTGGGCTTAAGTGAGCAAACCTATATGCAGAATGTATTTCGGGAGAAGGCACCAAAAAAAGTGGGACAAAAGTTTAGATGGAGAGCAGAGGCCTCGTGTGCTAAGCTTCAGGGCTTTTCCTTGTGTGTAGTAGGCCTTCACTGCAGAGTTAAACAGAAAAGGACATAATCAAATTTAATTTTTTTTTAAAAAAAGAAAGGTAGTGTGGACTAGGATAAAGTGTTCTCACAGGGGAGACCAATTAGCAGGCAGCAATGGTGACCCCGGTCTGAGCATAGGCAGAGGCGGTGAGGATGGAAACACAGGGAATGATTTGCAAGACACGAACAGGCAGAAATGACAGGACTCAGTGAGTGATTATAAATGAAGGATGAGAAAAGCAGGGCAGGGCTTCAGGAAGATTTCTAGCAAGGATGACATATTTAAGTGACATAGAGAATGCAAAAGTGAAAACACCAGAGGAGCACTAACTTGTTTTTAATCCTAAACAAGGAGAAATGGAGCAAAGATTGGTCAAGAAACCACGAAGGCCTTTATACTTGAGCTCCAGGACCCTCTGCAGCCCAGGCTCACACTTCCTACCACTCCTTGGAGCGCCCCCAGGGACTCTCCTAATTCCTACTCCTTAGAGCTGCCAACACCAGCTCTGTCCCTGGGGGATCCTCTCCCCTGGAGCTTCCTTGCAGGGAGTAACACTCTCCCCAGCTTCCTCCTTCTTCCAGTCCCCTAAGACAAGCACACACAACAGTTATTTTAAAAAATTACTATTAATCACCACAGGGAAAGAGAGAAGAGCAAGAATAACAAACACAGGGGAATTTCAAAGTTTAAGAAGTGTACAGATTTCTTCATTCTTCTCTTACTGAGAATGTCACAGAGAAGAAGTCCCCCTCGTCCCCCACATTTTGTTCAACATTTATTGCCAGGGACGGAGTTCAGCTAGTCTGGTGCCAATCCTTAAAGAAGAGTGCATGCTGACTCCTTTCTCAGGAAACCCTTTTCTTTAAGCAACTGGCACGAATTCCTTCTTATTTGCACGTTAGTTCAACAAATATTTACTGAAAGTTGTACCCTACCGCCTCCTACCCTCCCCCCACCCCTGCCCCAAGTCACTGTGCTAGGCTCTAGGACTGTAGCAGTGAAAATGGCCCAGTTGCAGCCCTGGGAGGCTCAAGCAATAGTGGTTGGGAGATGCTAAATACATATGCATTTACTAAGCAGCCTCCTTTCCCCAAGTGAATAATGTATTCAAGTTACCTCCACAGTGGCAGGGATTTCTTTTTTTTAAATATGTTTTGTTTACTGCTGATTCACATCACCAAGAATAGGGCTTGGCAAATAACTTATGAACAATAAATATGCTTTGAATCATAAAATATCCTCTGCCAAAAACAGAGGTTTTCCAACATTTCCTAAAAAAAAAAAGCAAACCTCATTCCTTTTATGATTGAGGCATTCAAACATAGTCCTATAAGAATAATATTCTTCAGATTCATAAAATAATTATGAAAAAAGTAATTCATCTGTTGGAATTGATTTTACTTCATTCTAAACTTCACTTTTGTTCTGTGAAATGTTTTAAAAATATCAGGCAGTGAGATGCTCTAGGATTTATTAGGATGCTCTAAGCCCTTTACTTGGACGGTGGGGTGGCTGGGGAGGAAGCAATCAATATGAGGACTTCATATCACCAGGCTTCTTAAACTGAGTGTAATCTGTTTGGTGTTCATAGTTATGGCAGATTGTGTTTTCCAACACAATACAAATGTTCTTCTTTCCATGTGATTTTGACACCTCTCCCACTGGGAGGTGGGGTCCATTCCTCTGTCCTTGAATTTGGGTGGGCTTGTGATTGTGGCAAAAATGATGCTCCATGACTTTTGTGGCCACACCAGAAAAGCAGCAGGGGTCCTGCTTGGTTTTCTTGGGATGCTCACCTTTGGGGCGCTGAGAAACCACGCTGGCCATCTGGCTGTCTTCAAGCTGCCATGCTGTGAGGAAGCCCAAACGTGGAATATTTATGTTCTTTTGAGGAAAGATCAATACAGGCAATTTATTTTTAATCCAGTCTTTGGGAAGTACCTTAATTTCTTCTCTTCCTTCCAAACCTTTTCTGTTATGCTTGAAATCATGTTTCTCATATGCACATTTTAGTATGGTATGAATGTTAGTGACCTCCACCAAATGAATTCCTTTGTTTGAAAGTCATTCAGTAATTCAGAATGACTCAGTAGAAATAGCTTTCTACTCTGGGATTCAATGGCACCATACTCAACAGGTCTTCTTACCTTTGGTGGCTCTTTCCTCAGTAACCTTTCCTGGCTCCTCTAAACTTTGGAGTAGCTCTCCCCCCAAACTCTGTCCTTGGCTCTATCATTTCTTCTACCAACAGTCTTTCCACAGGTGATTTCATCAGGTCCGTGACTTTAAATGTGATAAAACTTACAACGTACAAAAGACCCATGGACAAAGACAGTGGTGGTTGGGGTAGAAGGGAGGATTGAATGTGGGAGGTGGGAGTGGGTAGGGTGGGGGAGAGTAAAGAGAGGGAAATGGGGACAACTGTAATTGAAAAACAATAAAATAGCCCTGGCTGGTGTGGCTCAGTGGATCGAGCACAGGCTGTGAACCAAAAAGTCGCCGGTTTGATTCCCAGTCAGGGCACATGCCTGGGTGGTGGACCAGATCCCCAGTAGGGGGCATGTGAGAGGCAACCACACACTGATATTTCTCTCCCTCTCTTTCTCCTTCCCTTCACCCTCTCTAAAAATAAATAAATAAAATATTAAAATAAAATAAAAATCTTATGACATATGTCTGTCACTAAATGTTCTTCAAGGATTCAGACCCATACACCCTACTTCTGGTTTATCTTCCCTTAAATGTTTACAAGTCAATGCAAATTTCACATGACCAAAATAAAACTATTTTTCTCCAAAAATTTACTCTTTTACAGACATTTTTCTATTTCACTTAAAGACACTATTGTTCATCTAGTACTTACTCCAAAAATCGTCTCTTCTCCTCTTTTCTTCATACTTTGTATCCCAGGCTCTTGGCTCTTTTTCACATATATGTTGCAAATATGATCACTTCTCAGATTGCTCTTCCCTGATCTCCCCTCCTAAAACGGCAATATACCCGTTTATATTCTCTTATGTTAGCCCAGTTTCTCTCTTTTAGTCTTTTATCTGTTCCTAAAATTCTTATTGTTTTTGTTTATTTTTGTCATTTTCATTTCTCTCCACAAGAATGTAAGTACTTTGAAGAAAGGGAATCTATACTATTCTCCAAATAAGAGAACTGAAGCTTAGCTAATTTGTTGAAAATGCTAGTATGAGCAAAAAGTGGTAAATATGCAGTTTGAAAATAGGGCCATT
Organism: Trachops cirrhosus; assembly: GCA_028533065.1. Lineage (NCBI taxonomy): Eukaryota > Metazoa > Chordata > Mammalia > Chiroptera > Phyllostomidae > Trachops > Trachops cirrhosus. Next base: position 11,293,292 of record CM052538.1, read on the forward strand.
TCCAAATTCATGTTCTTTCTGTCACATCACCAAGAAGAAAACATCTTAATAGTAAAAGGATTTTATTTAATCTCTCCAGTAGTATCCTACATGTGTCCTATATTTTCCAATCTGAGTTTACCTTTGACATGAGATACTATAAACAGTAGGCTGCAATATTTCTGATATAATTATGAATAGGAGTAATAATCACTCAGTAGTCATGCTCCTTGGCTATCATCCTCAGCATCACACAGAATTCCTTTCTAATATAGGACACAACCTAGTCTATAATATATGAAGTCATTTTCATTTTTTAAAAAAATGTTATTTTAGCAATATATTTCATCTTGTTTAAAGTTAAAACCTTTTAAAAATGGTTTTCTAATTTTTAATCTCTTTTTTTTTTTTACCTAGATGAGTTATGAAGGGGGCCCCTGGCAGCATCTTGTCCTGAGATATGATTAAAGAATAAACTAGGAGACCAGCATCATAGAATCTAATCCCTGGTATACCAGCCACCAGTTTCATGGCCTCAGGTAAGTACCTAAACTTTATAGACCTGGTTTCCAATGTATTGGCTGGGTAATTTAATAGAGACTTGCCAACTTTATTACATAATCTGGTTGCTTGTAGCCCATGCCTCTACTCTGGACCAATGTTGATCCAGCACTGGCTTTTATTCACAGTTCCCAGGAAGAACTTAATTCCCCAAAAAGCATCAGTTATGAGTAGTAATTATATTGAAGATTTTATAAAAGGGGACAGTGGTGGAAATTTATCTCCCCATTAAAAAAAAAGTAAAATTGATCTC
>CM052538.1:11294584-11334180 GCA_028533065.1 Trachops cirrhosus
TTTTTCAAGATTTAGCTCTGAGCATTTCTCACATAACATTTTCTCTCCCTGGATAATCCAATCTACTCTAATCACATCATTTATCATCTATATGCTAATAACACCAAATCTTTATCTCCAGCCTACATAACACCAATGAACTACAAATATACACTAGTGTATGCAAAGGCATGTGGACATTAAGAAACTGATGCTCCAGAGACACACCAATAATAGCTAATATTTTAGTACTCTCAATGTACCAGATACTATTCTGAAATTTTTATATATATGATTTCATTTCATTTTCATAATAGCTCTATGGATTTAGTACTATTATTATGCATTGGTCAGTGTTCCTGACCAATTGGCTCCTACAACTGTGGAGACTGGCAAGTCCCAGGTCTGTAGACTGGGCGAGAGCTGGAGACTCAGAATAGCTGATATTGCAGTCCAAATCTATAATGTGATCTGCTTCAGTATTTCCTCTCACTCAGGACAAGTTAGTAAATTTTTTCCCTGCAGGCCTTCAACTGGTTACATGAGGCCCACCAACATACCGAATGCAATCTGCTTTACTCAAAGTCCACCAATTTAAATTTTAATCTCATTCAAAAATATTCTCACAGAAATATCCAGAATAATGTTTGACCGAATTTGGCCCTGCCAAGCTGATACATAAATTAACCATCGCCAGCATCCAATAACATTCTAAAGATGAAGAGAGCAATGTAGACAGAGATAATTTGCCCGAGGCCACATAGCTAATAAATGGTGGAGCCAGGATTCAAAGCCTGTCAGTCTGGTTCCAGAGCTCATTCTCTTAATTACAATATTGTTTCAAATTAATCATCTCCAACAACTGAACTAATTATGTTATTGGACCCTTTCAAAACCTGGTTCTCTTTCTAAGTGTTTTCACAGCCTCATTTCTCAATGTATATTACCTGTGATCTAATTACCTGGTTAGCTATTTGTTTCTTACACTAATAATATGCTCCTTGAAATGTTCCACAATTAATCCAGTGTCTGTATATAGTGGTCACTCAACGAATTATCATTGACTGAATGTGTCTTTATTTTTTTTCACATATCACTGCCAATTTTTGTCAATGTATTAATATCCAGCTCAGCCATACCATACATACTGAAATACAGGTCCAGGTCAACATATAGCATTCTGAAAAATGTAATGGAAATGTGCATTGCTTCTAATGTTTAAAATTATACGCCATGTGTTTTTTATGGCTAGATCACGTGCAGTCAGTTAATAGTTTGCCACATAGAACTGATGATCGACTGGATAAGTCAGGGAGGTACTAAGTTTAATCTAGAGTGATAAGTAAAGTGTCCTCAAAGGAACTTGATTCAGATCATCAATATTATCCATGAAAACCTAAGTGGGTAGTTCTCATGAGCCATAGAAATGGGAGTCTCAGGCAGGAATTAGTTTCAGGTATTCTGTTGAGGCTGGAGTCGAGAACCAGAGTCCATGACTGGAGGAAAGGATGAAAAGGAATGGACAAGAATAGCAGAGATCCAAGTTTTGGCCATATGAATAGAGTTTTTTTGCTTTTGTTTTTGTTTTTAATTATTAAAGAACTGAAGTATAAGCAGTAGCAAAGGCAGGATGTCAGGAGTATGGGAAAGTGTATCTTAACTTTATAAGCACATGGCTACTCACTGCTCATATGTAACATCGTGTGCCTTGCTCAGAGTTTCAGGGCCACTGAATAAGGATCAATGTTAGTCATAATTAATGCAGAAAACTGTGGGCTTAGCCTGTCATTGAGAGACTCTGGGAAGGTACTGAAAACAACAGTAGAGATTTGGTTTTCTTTGATGATTTTGCTCAGAAGTCACTGCTGACCAGACACACATTAGAAGTCATTTTCCTTACTTTTTTCATAGAATCTACTATTATCAAAGCCTAACTGATAAGAGTCATTTGTAGGCATAGGACATTTATCTTTTGCTTCCTTCTTTTTGTTCTTGTTCTTTCTTTAGGATCTCCTCTTATTCTATTCATGTCTACACTCCAGCATAGTGGTTAAGAGTATAGACTTTGCAGAAAATACCTGGGATCTAGTCCACCTGTGCCACATCATAGGTAGATGAGCTTGGGCAAGTTACTCAAGCTTTCTATGCCTTATTTTCCTTGTTTGTAAAATAAGAAAAATAAGAGTGCCTGAATATCATTTGGGTTGTATGTGTGTGAATGTATAAAAATGAAGCAATTAATATATATGAAACCTTCTAATACCAAACTCTGTATGGTATTAGTTATTATGTTTCAGAGTTAGATATATCTGCACTTGCTTGAATAATATTTTGTTCATAGCTCTAGCACAGCACTAACTATATTGTATTTTATTTGTATATCTTCCCACTGAGTTGGAGGCTCTTTTAGGGTAGGTATTATATTCTCTGTTCCCTTGAGTGGATAGCAGTGACTGATACTTATCAAGTGTGAAATGTATGTTGGTAAATCAATTAACTCCAATGACATATACAATGTCACTTTCCTGTGTCTTCCAATATGAAAAAGGAACAGATTTTGGTGTCACAAATTCTTAAAAACTTGGGAAACAAATAAAGCATATAAAACCAATTCCAAAACTCCTGAGTTCATGACATGAAGACAAGGAGGGATGCTTCAAAATGGAATTCTGAAGTTGCTTTGGCTTTATTTAAAGTCCCATATATTACAGTAATTAAACTGCTTAATGACCTCATTGAAATCCTGTAAGGCTTAATTAATGTTTGTAAAGCCTTTTACAATCCTTAGATGAGAGACACCAAAAATGTATAAGGAATCATTATTATTATCACTGATGTCATCTTAAAGGACTGCAACCAGTTTTCTACACTTGGATTTGCTGATTAAATCATAGCTATGACCCTGCAGAAACACAAGCAAAATTCATTCCCCAAATGTAGCTCAACTTGTCTTATTCAAAAGGTTGTAGACAGATATACATAAATTTTAATGCAGGTATTTCTCACGTGGATGATACTTAAAATGATGATGAAAGAAGAGTTAAAGTAAAACAACATGAGAGTGAGCCATTGACCCCAGCTCTACCATCTTGTAAAATATTTCATCTTGAACTTTGGAGTCAGGCAGACCTGGGTTGAAAACCTGCTCTGTAACATCTTCCTGGAAACTTTGGGCAAATTACTTAGTATTTCCGCCTCCCCTGCTAATCTGGAAGTTTGTGAGAAGCAAGGGCTCTGTTTGTCCAGTACAAGACTCTTATCAAGTGCTTACCATACAGTCTGGCACCTAGTATGTGTTCAAGATATATATTTTTAAATGTGTAAATGATTGTTTATACAACTGTTTACATTTAGCAATTAAATACTACATCACCAACATTTGAAAGATTGATTGCCTCCATCTTTTGAAGTACCATTATTCCGTCACCCAGAATGACTTATTTCCCCAAAGTTCTGCATAACTAAATTTGACTGTGCTGTTTCTGTGACTAACAATTCTGATTTTGAAGGGAACTCAATCATGACATCATATAAAAGACTTTATCTGAGATATTATATTTATCTATTGCTATGTTTAAAAAGTGCTCAAAATTTAGTGGTGTGACACATCTATTTTATTGTGCTCCCAGTTCAAACAGAGTAGAGCAGGGATATCTCACCCATACTCCCTGATGACCGGTACCCAGTAGGTGTGGCTCACACGGCTGGGTTTAGCTGAGACAGCTCAGTTGGGGCCATCTGTTAAGAAGCAGCTTTGTTTTCCAATTCTTTTCCACATTTTGTCTTTTTGGGCTAGAAAGTCCAAGTGGCTTCATAATTCACAACCTGGCCCCTGAGCTGGGATGGCTGAGCTGCATGGGTCTGACCAGCCATCCCTCTCTCTTCACGCATGCAGGCTCTCCACATGGCTGTCTTGGGTTTGCCTAAACAAGGGTGTTCTCAGAATTTCTTACATGACAACTGACTTCTCCCCGGTTGAGCATACCAAGAGGAATAGGCAGAATCTGCATGGGTTCTCATGACCTAGTCTCAGAAGTGCAGAATAGTACTCTTATCACATTCTCTTGTTCAAGCAGGTTAATAAGGGCATCCCAGATTCACTGTGTAAAAAATAGTAGACTTGGCCACTCAATTATAAGAGTAGCAAGGAATCTATAGCCATCTGTTATCTTCCCCATAAGAGGTAAAATATTCCTGCCTTGATTATCTAGAAATCTAAAAATCATCACCAAGAACTCTGCCCTTTTGAGCCATGTTTTCTTCCAATGGATAGCTTCCTGGCTTCAATGGGTTAGGAGAGATTGGCTATAAACTTGTTTCTGCCACTTATTAACTGTGACTTTGAACACATGTCGTAATCTTTCTCACCTTGTCTCCCTATCAATCTCAGAGAAGAATAATGTGTCTTTTATCCATGTTGCTGAGTTAAAAAGATGAAAAAATGGAAGAAAATAGATAAAATATTTAGAAATCCCACATAGCTGCCAGTAGTATCATTATGGGTAAAATGTAGGAAGGAAGTTATAGTCACTTGCCCCACTAAGTCTAACTAGAAGAGTTAGTTTGTTGTCTGCCTTGAGTTCCTGGATTCATTAAGGCTGAGGCTGGTGGAAACCCAGAAACCAAGTCCTAGTTCGTTCAGTCTGAAGGGCAGACTTCAAATTCAGGGTTGAGGCCTTGGTCATATCTGTGTCTGGCAGCTGTGCTATATTTGTCTCAGGTGGGAAGATGAATAAGGTGATAACTTGCCATGTAAGTAATTAGTAAAACTATACAATCCCTAGTATCTTTTTTTATCAATCTAAAGTTTTTTTTATTATGAAAATGAACTCTTAATTATTTGTATGAACAGAAGACCTTTAAAGCTCCAGTTTTTCTAACAACCAACTGGGGAAGGAAAATATACCTGAGCAAATCATTTAGCGAAAACTAATCTACAGATGCTGCTGTAATCCCTAAAGTCTATGTGGCTTAAACATAGTGTTGTGCAGTGTGTGGTTTTTTAAAAATGGAATTTTCTATTTATTTGTGCTTCTGAGTATGTTCATTATTTTTTTCAAGTTATATAGCCTGGGATCGTTTCTAGAAAGATAGAGGTTTGTTGGGAACCACCCTGCCTGGTTTCAGAAGCTGGGGCCAGCTGTAACCCCCCATGGCTAAGACTGACTAGAACGACCTTGGGACCATAAGCCACTAAGGTGACAAAGCTTATCTCCCTGGCAGGGGTGTCACCTCTGCCCCATTTACCTCACCCAGCTTGGCCCTGAGCCTGACCAGTTAGCCAATGACAGGCAAGATTCCTCAAGGGAGGGACGATCTAAGACAGACATGGTCACTAGGGGGTCCTCAGGGAAGGACTTGGGGGGCTATAGAAAAAGGGGGTGATGGACCCTGGCCTCTCGGCTTTGACATAGCCTGAGTCCTCATTTTGTCTGCAAGAAGTCTCCTAATCTCTTGGCTGCCTTACTTCCCCTGCCTGACTTATGCCTGAAACAATGCCAGAGGTGGGTGAGGCCCTGTGCTGGAGAGGGCAGGTTCCCCCAGTGATGAGGCCTAAGAAAGAATGCATAAAATCTTGTGAAACCTGCTTTGCTAATACCCTCAATTTAAATGATAAGGGTCCAACCATGAAATGAGTTTTACAGCCCTTTAGCTAACTGACCCTGATTCAAAATAAGCCCTTTTAGTTCTTTGAATGTTATCTATTGTTTGATCCTTACTGCCTGACAGTCATTGATGAGCTTAATGTATATATGCCCTGTATTCCTATGCAAATGAACCCAGTAAAAGCCCATTGAGGAAAAGGCTCCTGACCCTTCTCCTTTGAGAGATCAGTCACCTTTCCTCCCCAAGCAGATCAGTTCTTGGTAGACTTATTCTCATCTGTGGCTGGGAGGCAGGGGCTGGCCCTATAGGCGGAGTCCCCCCACAGAGGTTACCTTGAAAAATGTTTAAACACAACAAACATTTGAACCTAGCAAGGTCATGTGGTGTAGGGGAAAAGAGCACCAGTCTAGTCCCAGTACTTAGGGTAAAACTCTTTGAACCTCAATTGTTTCTGAAGACTCTGAGGTCAGATGTATTGAATTGAGATTTTCCACATGCCATGATTCTCTTATCCCTCTTATTCAAATATGTGGTCATTGCAAAGTCTGAAGAAATATAATCATAAACTAACTTTAACTTTAATTTTCAAACATTGAGATTCTCTCTAGGCAGTTTCTGCAATGACAGAACACCAGAGGCCCTGAGGTGACAAAGGGTTTCCAAGGGTAAATCTCCCTAGAATCAGGTATGATCTGAAACAAATGAAAAAGATGAATTCTAATAAGCCCCCAATGTCTAGATTCTACCAAGCTCTCCTTAGCTCAGACCTCTCTCCATGCATCAGGCCTGTTGTCAGATCTCCTTGCCCCTAAGTCCCAGGTGACTTTCTTGCTCATCTTCCTTGCTTTCAGTGGCGTTTGACCCTGGTAACCAGGTTTCCCTTATGAAGCCTTCCATTCCTTTGATTCCTGAGACACAAGCCATCTGGTTTTTATCCTAATGCTCTGGCTAATTCTTCACAATCTTCTTCATAGCATTTTCTTCTATTGTGCAATCCTGATATATACTTAATACCACCCTCTTTTCTACATATGCTTCTGGAATTATCTCGCTCATATTTAAGACTTCAATTATCATCAATTTGCCAGGCACATAATAAATATTAAGTGAGTTTTCTCTTCCAGAGACTATAACCTCATGTTCCAAATATAAATCTGTAGCCAGTAGTTTATACTGATGTCCAGACCTGCATAGACAGTGCATATAAATGTATCCACTTACAACATACAACATAGCAGACTCAGTGTGCAGTGGCCCTGACCTACATGCTACCTGGTGTAGTATGGGTCTCTGTCTTTCTTAATGTATGACTTGAAGTCAACTTTTCAAAGTAAAAAACTCATCTTTCACACCCCAAACAACCATAGTTCCTCTTGTGTCTTCTAGTTCAGTGGATGAGTTTCTAAATTGGCAAAGTGTCAGGATCTTCAACTTAATAACAACAACAACAAAAGAACAGCATCAGCCTTAAAGGAGGGTAAAGGAGATTAAGTGAAATAGTATGTGTAAACCACTCATTGTAATAGCTGGCATATATTAAATGCTCCATGTTTATTACTCTCCATCCCCCACTGATATCCCAGCTACAAAAGAGGGCCTCATCTTTGACTATGAAAACAAATGCTTTCAATTCCTTCAGCAAGTTCAAACAAAACTACATCTTTTTAAAAAAATTTTAGTCTCATATATTTTATCTTTGTATTACTACTACCTCATTGACACCACTATTATATTTCTATGTCATCCTACTAACTGGTCTCTTTAATCCTGGCCGTGCTGGACACCCCCTCTCCCTACTTACCTTTCTTACTTTCTCTTCATTGAACTGTCAAAATCCTGTTATATATGCTGCTGAACTGTTTGCTACTCAGCACAGACTTCCTATGGCTTTTAGGGCAAAAGTCCAAACTCCTAAGCTTGTTATGCATGCCCTTCATGACACGGCCCCTCTGACCCATCCAAATGCAAGTCCTTTTAGTTCCTTCACATACACACTGCTTCTGCTGCAGGAAATGGCCCTCTTTCTTTCTCTGAGTTCCTGCTGCTCATTTTTCAGAACTTAGCTTGCAGGTCATGTCTTCCAAGAAACTCTTCCTAGACACAGAGACTGGATTAGGTGTCTGTATCTCTTACGCTTGGTGATAGTCTAAGCTTCCCGAAGAAGAAACTGAATCTCATCCATCTTTGGATTCCCACTGCCAAGCAAAAAGCCTAAAGTGCATGCTTGTGGAAGCAATGAATGAATGAAAATTTTGCCTTTCAACTGAATGCTATAAGGCACTGAGCATAGTAATTACATCTGTCTAAATGAGAGCTGGTTTAGGCTTGGTGGTAGTGGTAATGGGGCAGGGACAAGTTAAGGACAATCTACGCTCCTTCCTGGAATTCTAATGGATCTGAATTTAATAAAGAGGTGTTACTGTCAAAGAGAAATTTACTATGTGAGATATTAAGAAGCCTCTGGGGTCACAAAATCCAAAACCAGGCCTTTAAGAATTCCAAAAACTTTTGAAATTTTGTATTTTACTTGGATCATATAAATAGACACAGTATACTATAAGAACACACCAACTTATAACTGGTTAATACAAGAATTTTTAGTGCCAGTGTTGTTTTTTTTTTATAATGCTATTTTAATTACTATGTGCCAGTGAGAAGAAAAAGAAAGGGAGAAATGATTTAATATATAAATGTTGTTTAAACACAAAGTGGAGGATAAATTACATGAAGACTTATCCAATGTAAAAGAGCTGGGGGTACTGTGGAGAGTGGAAAAAGGTGGGGGAGTTGTTTTTAGAGCATGCTGCTTTAAAAAAAGAAAAAGAAAAAACTGTGTCATCCAAAATACTCATTTGAGAGGAATTTAGTGTCAGTAAAACAACATCATCCATCACAGCACATTAATGCTGTTACTTGTAGTGTTTTTCTCGGTTTGCATTTAATTTATAAACTTATTTTTGCGTTACATTATATAAGAACTTTAAGCATATAAATATTTAAGAAACCATGTAATAAAAATAACTTAGTATCATGCTAGAGACGTGGGCGATTATCCTCTTTAAAATAATTTGCACGTTACTCCGGATGGAAAAAGACTGGGTTAATGAGTAAAGGGTCAGAGGAGAACAAGACTGACTTGGGAGCACAAGCTTCCTTGTCAGAGTAAAACGATTTATCTCTTAGCTCAACATGTGCATATACACATCCACACCACACATATAAATCAGGTACACAAACACAGAGTAAAGACATATATCTCCACACAAGAACATACACTTATATGCACAGTAACACATGGCACACACAAACATGTATGTTTCTTCAAGTAACCCCATGGACAAAGGAAATATGCACACACGCTCTCTCATCACTTTTGTGAATGTATCTCTGCATTTCATAAATGGACAATAAGGACAAACGGAGAAAGCACAATTTAGAGTTTAGCAGAGCACTTTAAGAAGGTGGTTTCTGAAGTCAGACGGCCAAACTACCAACCACGCTCTGCCCCATTCTAACCGAACGGCCTTGGGCACCTTTGTTTAGTGTTCAGTCTCTCACTCCACTTGTTGTTCAATTGGAAAGGAGAGTAAGCACTCAGCTCACAGAATTTTTTAGGGAATTAACTGCATTGGAGCATTACTGCCAGTTGAGATATTTAACACTATGGTGGCACATAGAAAGAAATCAATAAATGGTGGCTCCCCTTTTAAAAAATTTATATATTGATCGGCAAACAACACTGTTTGGGGGTCCAATAAGAGTTGTGACACCAAAGAGTTTCTCCCTCCTTTTGTCTGAGAAAGTGAGAAGCCTGGGAGTCGTCCCTATGTCTTGCCGTCCTTTCTTGCTCATATTCAATCCATCACCAGCCTTGTTGACTTTTCCCCGAAACTCTCAGATGGATGCATTTCTTTTCACCTCATGTGGACTTAAAACTGCTTTTTCCACATTTACTCATTAGTTCCTCACTGCAACCAGGCAGACCTTTTCCAAAAAGCAAATATGACCATGTATCTCCTATCATGCTTCAGTGACTTCCCGTTGCCTTTAGGGCACAGCTCTGCACAGCCCTGCCCCTCTGTGCCTCTCTGTCCTCGTGTGGCACTCCTCTATGCAAAGCCTCATAAGAACAAGGACTGTCCATGTTGTTAACCGTTGTCTCCTTGGGACCGCATAGAAGCCTCTCTGAATGTTGATTGACTGGATGAGCACAACAGAGCACTGCTTGGCACCATCAAACCATGACACATCAGCGGAGGATGGAAAAAAATAGTCTCCAATAGAAAAGACAGTGGTCCTGATGTGGTAGGATGGAACCCTTCAGTATATGACAATATCTGGTGAAGTCAATAGTACACAAGCTGACTACTACTGGGAGCCACTGATGGTTCCTCTTCAATACTTGTTGGGAATGAGTATAACCAATGAATTTGTCAGCAGCGTCCAATGAACATGCTGGTTTCCAATAAAGGTAAAACAGATTAAGAGAAGAAGTATTTCTGTTTGTTTGCTGAAAAGATCTATTTGTGAACACAAATGTGATTCCTCCTGGCATTCTTAGTAATAGATAGTGTGCATTACAGCAGAATGAAGGGTCTTTAAGGTCCAGCCAAATGGTCACAACATAGCTGTGTCTCACTTTTTTACCAAATGAAACAAAAGACCTGTGCTGATCTGGCTCCCTGACTTGCATGGTAATGGGAACCTACCCTCACATATCACAATTTTTCGGATTACTGAGGTCACAGACCCATCCCCAGCATAGCTGCAAACATCACTTAGACCGGAACATGACAGCGGATGAAGACAAAAGGCATGCCATTGACCCATAGACTAGTTTCCTGGGGTTTCTTGCAGACACACATGCCAAGCTAAGGTGGCCTAAGGAGGTCTAGAAAGATGCATTGTTAGATTTGAGATGCTGCTCACAAATTTCCCCACATATCCCCTTTTTTGAAATGAGAAGCCCTGGGGATCCTTATCTGAATATTGTCAACTATATAGTATGTAGACTGAGTTTGTCCAATGTTAGTCACTTTACTTTTATATCTTTGCTCCAGTCATCCTCGACACACGTACCCTTATAACACTGTATCCTACCTGAGATATCATCTTCAACTGTAGCATAACTGATTTTTGTTAAATATGCATACTTTTCTATTGAATTTTTTTTCAAGATCTTAAATCCTTATTTCCAGTGTAGAGCCAATTCAGAGTAGTTCCAATACTCCATTTTTGTGTATTAACTTCATTTTCTCTCCAGCTTAACCTCATTCTATAAAGTAGTTAACGACCTGATAACTAACAGTTGAATGCACTGGTAGTCTCTGATATTTCAATAATTCCTCTGAACTTTCCTGTGAAGTGAACAATCTCTCTGAAATAAAAATGATCCTCCCTCATGATTGTTTTTGTAGATTTTCAGGAAGGAAACTATATTTTTAAAATTGAAAATAGTAGATTTTCTTTAACTGACTATGCACATACTTACTATTTAAAGTTATCGTGAATACCACATACAGATTATTTATCTGCTCAAAATTAAGATGTTTTCCCTTACCGCTAAAATAACAAAAAAGAGATGTATTTTCTTTCTTTTGTTACTTTATAATTCTGCTGCATTTGGGAATCAGCAATCATATGATTATAAAGAAAAATGTGTGCCTTCCACTTATTTAGATACTGTTTATTAGATATTTTTGAAAGGAGGAAATATTTGATGATTTCCCAAGAATCATTTTGTTTTATGATCTGTTTTTTTTTTCACATGGTTTAAGTATTGTATAAGTACAACAAGTAAATATTGTATAACCCACCCATAGTTAATTCACTCACCCGTTCACTCACTCAACAAATATTCACCGTGCGACTGCATGTGCTAGGCATTGTCTTTTCACAGCTTTGTTTTGGGTATGATTGACAAACAACAAATTACATACATTTTTAAAGGGTAAAATTTGCTACGTTTTGTCCTTACTTATCCCTGTGATACCAACACCACAAGGAAAGATAATGAGAAGATCCCTCACCCCGAAGTCTCCTTGTAAACGTGTGGCCCTACCCACCTCCCATCACCAGGCCGCTGCAGATCTGATATCTTTCAATGAGGATTAGTTACACTTCCTGGAATTTTTTTTACATGAATGAAGTTATGTAGTCTTTAGTCTTTTTCTTTTGTCTCTTTACTTTCACTAAGCATAATGTTCTTTTATATCCATCCAGTTTCCTGTGTATCAGTATCTCAGTCCTTTCTATCATTGAGTAGTAGTCCATTGTACAAATTACGACAATTTGTTTATCTGTTCATCTGCGATGGACATGTGGCTCAACTCCATTCTCTAACTATAATAAATAATACTATGAGCATTCAAGTGCAAGGCTTTTTGTAGACTTTTGCTTTCAGTTCTCTTAGGTAAATGACTACCAGTGAAATGATCATATGGTAGATAAATGTTTAATATTTAAGAAAATGCAACTTTTTTTCCAAACTGGTTTTAGCATTTTACATTCTCAGTGGTGGTGTATGAAGTTTCATTTACTCTGCATCCTCCCAACACTTCAGATGGTCAGTCTTAAATTTCAGCCATTCTCAAACATGTGCATTTGCAGTTCATTGTGGTTTTAATTCGGATGTACCCAGTGGCTAATGAAGTTGAGTATCATTTCATGTGCCTACTAGCTATCTTTATTTTCTTCCTTAGTAAAATATTTATTCAAATCTTTTTCTCATTTGTTATTGGGTTATTTTTTTTCTTGTTATTGAGTTTGGAAAGTTACTTATATAATCTGGAAACAGTCTTTTATCACAATGTATGCAATTGGCTAAAAGTTCTCCCAGTCTGTGGTTTCCCTTTTCATTCTCTAAACAGTGTACTTCAAAGAACAGTTGTTTCATGTTAATGAAGTCCAATATACTAATGTTTCCTTATATGGATCATACTTTTGGCATTGTATGTAAAAATCTCTGCCTATGCAAAGGTCACAAAGATTTTATTATTTTTTCTTAGAAATTTTATAGTTTTAAATTTTAAATATGGCCCATGCTGCATTTTTACTTAATTTCTACATATTGTGCAAGGCATGGGTTTAAGTTCAGTTTGGGGGCACATAAATATTCACTATCCAGAACAATTTTCTTAAAGACTATGCTTTTCCCTTGAACTGCTTTTATACTTCTGGAGGGTGTGGTCAGTTATCAGTTGTCTCCATGTGTGGGTCTATTTCAGAACTCTCTATTTTCTTCCATTAATGTTAATGGAAGAAATATTACCAATATTATACCAATATTAAATATATTAAATGGTCTCAATTACTATGGCTTTGTATTAAGTCTTGTCCCTTTCCCTTTCAAAGTTATTTGGCTATTCTAGTTTCTGTACATTGCATTGACATTTTAGAATTAACTTGTCGATTTCTACACCATAGCCTGTTTGTTGCTTATATAAACAAACACAGTTGATTGTTGTTCTTGATTGCAGATACACACCTTGTTAAACTTACTTATTAGTTCCACTTTTTGGTAGATTCAGTAATATTTGGTACATAGATGATCATGTCAGCTATGAATAGAGAAGTTTGCTCATCCTTTTCACTCTGGATGTCTCCACTTTTTTTCTCTAATCTTATTACACTGGCTCAGATGCACAGTAATATATTGAGTAGAAAGTAAACACCCTTCCTGGTCCTAATCTTAGAAGTGAAACATCTAGTTTTGCAATATTGTGATGTTAGCTAGAGATTTTTCGTACTGCCCCTTAGCAGATTTAAGAGGTTCCCTTCACTGCTGAGAGCTTTTTTCCCCCTATCAATAATGGATGTCAGAACCTGTCAAATGACTTTTGTATTGTATTGCAATTGCTGTATGGTTTTTCATTTATACTTTGTTAAAGTTGAAATTTCCAATGATTTTCAAATGATAGACCAAACTTTGCATTTCTGGGATAAACCCCACTTGATCATCCCACACTATGTTTTTCACTTGGTCATGCTCTACTACCCTTTTTTAAAAAAATGTATTTTATTGATTATGCTATTACAGTTGTCCCATTTCCCCCCTTTACTACCCTCTACCCTGCACCATCCTCCCACCCTTTTGACCCCCACTTAGTTCAGGTCCATGGGTCATACATATAAGTTCTTTGGCTTTTCTATTTCCTATACTATTCTTAACCTCCCCCTGTCTATTTTGTACTGACCATCTATGCTTCTTTTTCCCTGTACCTTTTCTCCATTCCCCCCTTTCCCCCACAAATGCTCCATGTGATCTCTATTTCTGTGATTCTCTTCCTGTTCTAGTTGTTTGCTGAGTTTGTTTTTGTGGGCTTTTTTTTTTAGGTTCAGTTGTAGATACTTGTGAGTTTGTTGTCATTTTACTGTTCTAATTTTTGGTCATCTTCTTTTTCTTAGATAAGTCCCTTTAACATTTCATATAATAATGGCTTGGTGATGATGAACTCCTTGAACTTGACCTTATCTGAGAAGCACTTTATCTGCCCTTCCATTCTAAATGAAAACTTTTCTGGATAGAGTCATCTTGGATGTAGGTCCTTGCCTTTCCTGACTTTGAAAACTCCTTTCCAGCCCCTTCTTGCCTGCAAGGCTTCTTTTGAGAAATCAGCTGATTGTCTTATGTGAACTCCTTTGTAGGTAACTGTCTTCTCTTCTCCTGCTGCTTTTAAAATTCTCTCTTTATCTTTAATCTTGAGTAATGTAATTATGATGTGCTTTGGTGTATGCTTCCTAGGATCCAATTTTTTGGGACTCTGAGCTTCCTGGACTTCCGGGAAGTCTAGTTCCTTTGCCAGATGGGAGAAGTTCTCCATTATTTTTTCAAATAAGTTTTCAATTTTTTGCTCTTCCTCTTCTCTGTCTGGCTCCACTATGATTCAGATGTTTAAATTGTCCTGGAGGTTCCTAAGCCTCTCCTCATTTTTTTAAAATTCTTGTTTCTTCATTCTGTTCTGGTTGAATGTTTATTTCTTCCTTCTGGTCCAAATCATCAATTTGAGTCCTGGTTTCCTTCCCTTCACTGTTGGTTCCCTGTACATTTCTCTTCATTTCACTTTGCATAGCCTTCACTTTTTCCTCCATTTTGTGACCATACTCAACCATTTCTGTGAGCATCCTGATTACCAGTGGTTTGAACTCTGCATCTGATAGGTTGGCTATCTCATCATTAATTAGTTCTATTTTTGATCTGTTCTTTCATTTGGGCCTTTTTTTTTTTTTTGTCCTGGCACAGCTGTTGCATATAAGCAGCCAAGCCTTAGGTGTTCGCCAGGGTGGGGCAACCACTTAGCTGCATTCTGATGCTGTATGTGAGGGAGGGGTCTGAGAGGACACAATGCCACTTGGTCAGCTCTTGGCCAGCTTTCAGTCACTTCTTCTGTTACCCACAAGCAAACTGGGCCCTTCTCATGCTGATTTCTGGGTGGGTGGGTTAGTGTACGTTCTAGGACCCTGTGGGTCTCTCCAAGAACTGTCCTGTGAGGCTGGAGGTTTTTCCTGCCACCACAACCCCCACAGATATGGTTTTTACCACCAAAGTTTTTGAGGCTTTATTTCCCCATGTTGGAACCCTAGGCTGAGCAGTCTTTCTCACTTCCCTATTGTTCTTCCTAGTTATCCACATGTAAACGTGGGAGCACTTGGTCACCAGCCACCGCCTTGCTCAATCCAGTCCACCAGCTGCCACCTCCCTGGGAGTCCTCTCCTCTCCCGCCGCCCATCTCCACCCCTCCTTCTGGTCTGACATAATGTTTCTTCTTTAACTCCTTAGTTGTTGGACTTCCATACAGTTTGCTTTTGGGGCAGATCTTGCTTTTTTAATTTGTTGTTGCCCTTCTTTTGGTTGTGTGAGGAGGCAAAGTGCATCTACCTACACCTTCATCTTGGCCAGAAGTCCTACTCTATTACCCTTTTGATGTTTTATTGAATCCTATTTTCTAAAATTTTTAAAAGAAGTTTTATATCAATATTCATTGTAGATATTGGACTGTAATTTTATTCTCCTATAATGCCTTTGCCTCATTTTTAAACTAAGATAATGCTGGCATCACAGAATGAGTTGGAAAGTAATTCCTCATCTTCATTTTTTTTGAAAGTTTGTGTAGAATTGCTGTTCTTTTTTTTCCTAGTGCCTAGAAGAATTCACCAATAAAGCCATCTGTTTCAGAATTTTGATTTATAACTGCAAATTTATAATATAAGTAGATAAAGTTCTATTCAGGTTATTGATTTCTTCTTGATTGAGATTGGTGTCTCTTAAATAATTTGTCCATTTTGCCTAAATGAATGAATTTATTGGTATAAAATTTTCAAATAGTTCATCATGACTTTAATATGTTGGATCTGTAGTAATATCATCTTTCTTATTTCTTTTTTAATTGTTATTCAATTACAGTTGTTCCCATTGTTCCCGCATTACCCTCCCCTGCCCTATCCACCTGCTACCTTCCATATTCAATCCTCCCCTCCCCATTTATTTTGTCAATAGGTCCTTTATACATGTTCCTTGACTTGACCCTTCCCCTTCTTTCCCCCATTATTCCCTTAACACCTCCCTTCTGGTCACTGTCAGTTTGTTATCTCACCTATAAATGGAACCTAATTAACAAAACAAACAAGCAAGCAAAATAGAACCAGAGGCATGGAATCCTTCTTATTTCTGATAGAGTTATGTTTTGTCTTCTCTTTTTTCTTATTAGTCTCTCTATATATTAAACAATGTTATTGATTTTCTCAGATAACCAGCTTTTGGTTTTATAATGTTACTTTTACGTATGCTGCATTTTCACACTATAGTTAATTCCATTTTAATAGTTAATTACCTTCATAAGATATAAATGATAAGAATAATATCTTATATATTTACCTAAGTGACCACCATTTCTGATGCTCTTCATTTATTGAAGTAGAACCATATTTCCATCTGATCTCCTTTCTGTTTGAAGTACTTCCTTTAACACTTCTTATCATCAGGGTCTGCTATTATTTCAGATTTTGTATAACTGTAAAATTCTCTGTTCTATATTCATTTCTGGAAGGTATTTCACTGTGTAAAGAATTCTAGGTTGACAGTTTTTCTTGGAATATATTAAAGATTATTCTCTGGTCTTCTCACTTGTACCGTTTCTGGCACAAAAAAAAAATCTGCCATTATTCTTATTTTTGTTCTTCTGTAAATAATTTTTTATAAACTTCTTTTGTTAAATTTACGAAAAAGCTTCTGAGGTAGTACAGAGTTTCCATACACCATGAACTCAGTTTCCTTCATTATTAACCAAATTATAACAAATGAACTATTTGTTACAATTATTGAACTGCTATTGATACATTATTATTTACTTAAATCAATATTTTATTTAAATTTTCTTAGCATTAATGCCTGTTTTCTATTTGAGAACCCCATCCAGGATGTCACATTACATTTAATTATGGTTTCTTCTTAGGCATGTTCTGACTTTGATAGTCCACATGTCTTTTTTTCCCCGCTGGCTGATTTTCAGATTGCTGATTACCACTGGTTTTAGAGCAATTTGATTATTATTGAATTGGCTAAAATGTCCATTTAGTATTTTTTTCTGTAAAATAAAAGATATATCTTTCATTTTCACCAATAACTCTATTTATTTGTATATTTTTGGTAAGTTGGCTATCTCCTGCTATCTAGTGGGAAGAGGCCAGGGGTGCTGCTAAACATCTTCCAATGCATAAGACAGACCCACAGCAAAGAATTATTTGCCCAAAACGTCAATAGTCCAAGCAACTTCGCAAACCACTTTTGACATGTTTGATCAGTCAAAGCACCTTCTCCATACACTGCACAAATCTTTTTTGTTTTTGCATTCCAGTTGCATATATACCTTTCTTGAAATAATAAAGCATAATGCACCAAAAATTTTGCATATCTTCTTCCATCTTCAATGAATGGCTGCACAAAAATTCACCAGTGTTGATAAGTTTTGTTTTTAAACCTTTTTTATTTTTATTTATTTATCTTTAGAGGGGAAGGGACAGAGAGAGGGAGAGAAATATCAATGTATGTTTGCTTCCTATGCATGCCCTGCTGGGAACTGGCCTGCAACCCAGGCATGTCCCTGACTGGGAATCGAACCATGATCTTTTGGTTCACAGGCCCGCACTTAATCCACTAAGCTACACCAGCCAGGGCAAGTTTTGTTTTTAAATGCATGCTGATATGACAGATGTCACCATACAATCTTAAAAAAAAAATGTTTTGAATGAAATTAAAAGCAACTAAGCACTACTAGAGCCATTTATTGCATGGAAACAACTGAACAAACTTTTTGGCCAACCCAATGTATGTTTGTTATTGTTCTCCTCAAGTTTTTATTTTCTTTTATACTGGAGGTTTGTTGAGCTTTGTGGGTTAGTTGTTTTATAGTTAATTTTAAATTTGGAAAATCTCTGGCCCTTATTGCCACAAATGATTTTTTAGGCCCTTTTCTCTCTTTCAGGGACTAAAATGAGAGTCCTCTCAAATGAGAGTATATTAGTCTGACTGAAATATGTTCATTTATTTAATTATCTTTTTTCTCTGTTTTCCTTTTGAATAGTTTTTATTGCTATATATTTCAATTTATTATTATTTTTTTCTTTTACAGGGTCTAATTTTTTATTAATCCCATAAAGTGCATTTTTAATCTCACACATTGTAATTTTTATCACTAGGGTTTGATTGGGGTCCTATAAATTGTACATTCTAATGTTTCTACTTAACATGTTCCATTCTTTTATTTTAAATCTTTCTGAACATATGTAGTACCGTTGTAATTGTTTTAATATCCTTGTCAACTAATTCTAACATCTGTATCAGTTTCAATCGGTTACTTTTTTTCTCTTTATTATGGGTCACATTTTTCTGCTTCTTTATAAGCCTTCTAAGGTTTGATTAGGTACCAGACATTATGAATCTCATCCTGATGGATGTTGAATATTATTGTGTATTTCTATAAATATTTTTGAATCCTATATTAGGATAAAATTTATTTACTACAATGCAGTTTAATCAGTTTAATTCTTTCATGTTTTTTTGTTTGATGTTTGTTTGTTTGTTTGTTACATTTTGTTAGGCAGGGCCGGAGAAGCATTTGTTCTAGAAATAATGATTTCTCTACTTCTGAGACAGATTTTTCTGAGTATTTCACTCGGTGCCCAGTGCATTGTGGGCTGGTTTTGGTTGTTGCTGCTGTTGTTGTTTTAAATCTGGTTGTTAGTAGCAGGCACTGTTCCCAGCCTGCTCTGACTACCCGGCAGTCTTCCCTCTAATCTCTGGTGGGTTCTCTCTCCAGCCTGTGTTAGCTTCCTCAGGTGCATATTCTGACTTTTACTTTGCTCAGTATTGAGCGGGGGCCCTCTGCACACAGCCAGAGTTTTTTCTTTGAAACTCCCTCCTCTTTGTTACTCAGCTAGGTCAGTGCCTGCCACCTTGGCGACCTTGACCGCCCAGCTCCGGCTCTATAACTCAGGTCATCCACGGAGGCTACTTGGGTTCCCCAATCTGTGCCATGGCCTGGAAAACCTCATCTTGTTTTTTTCTGCCTCATTTATCAGTTCAGGATCTCCTCATCTACCTTATTTCTTAATAGTGGAGGCTCCCAGGGATGTTTTCTTTGCATAGTCACTTCCTTGCTGTGATCATTTTTTTCTCTATGTCCTAATGGCTCCCATATGAAATCTCTAGCTTGGATAGCTTGTCTAAACTACATGTCTCAAATGGTGACTATATTGCTCAAACAGGTATCTTAAGCACAATACATTATGATTATGCATCGAAATCTGAACCGTGGTTTTCTTTCCCCTTCTCAGAAACCTGCTGCCCCTGAAGTCTTTTTCATCTCAGTTACTGGTAACACCATCCTCCCAGTTTCTCAGGCTTGAAGCCATAGAGAAACCTTTGAATCAACAGTTTCTCTCATACTCTTTAATAGTTAAAGAAATCTATTGATTTTATTTTCAAAATCTATCCAGAAACTACCTATTTTCCGTCACTTTCTTTGTAATCAACATCATGTCTTATTCAAATATTACCTACTTCAAATCCCATTATTTGCATATATTATAACACTGCTATGTCTAACTTCTTTAAACAGGAATGTTGCAAATACATTAATATCAATGGGTAGCATTTATAGCAATGGGATCCAACAAATAATTTTAAAGCACAGAGCAGCCATAAGAATTATATATCATAAGATCCAGAGACTTGACAACTTTATTTCCACAAGAATATTTTCCTTAAACATTTTGAATAAACTTTTTATTTTGGAGTAATGTTACACTTATAGAGAAGTTGCAAGGGTAGTTTGGATTATACCTTTATATTACTTTTCCAGTTTCAGTTTCTCATAATGTTGGTGCTTTATATCAACTTATATTTGTGAAAACTGAAAAGCCAACATAGGTATGTTACTCTTTAACTAAACTCCAAACATTATTTGGATTTCACCATTTTTTACACTATTCTTTTATTTTTAAGACCAAATCCAGCATTCCACATTGCATTTAGCTATCATGTCTCCTGGGTTTATCTGATCTGTGGCATTCCTCAGT
Source organism: Trachops cirrhosus (assembly GCA_028533065.1). Lineage (NCBI taxonomy): Eukaryota > Metazoa > Chordata > Mammalia > Chiroptera > Phyllostomidae > Trachops > Trachops cirrhosus. The sequence continues at coordinate 11,314,745 of CM052538.1, forward strand.
CTTTCCTAGTTTTTCATGACCTTCAGAGTTTTGAGCTGTACTACCCAGGGAGTTTGTAGAGTATAGCTCAAATGTGGTCTGTCTGACATATTCTCATGACTAGAATGAGGTTATGGGTTTTTGGAAGGAACACCACAGAGGTGAATGCCCCTCTCAAAACAGCACATCAGGAGGTAGATGACATTCATGTGACATCATTGATAGTATTGATTTGATCACAGGTAGCGCTTACCAGAAATCTTCCCTGCAAAACTGCTATGTTTCTCTTTTTTGTACTCTATTCATTGGAAGTGAGTCACATACTCAGAAGTGGGAAAGTATTGACATTCTGCAAGGAAGAGTTGTTTATCCTCTATTTTTTATTTATTCAATCATTTGTTTATATCAGTGAGAGTACATGTAATTTATTTTATACTTTGGGTTATAGTCCAATATTGTATTACTTGTTTTATTGTTCATACAGCTCTAGTTGTGGCCACTGGTTGTCACTAGGTTGTCATCTATATCCATGTGGCATGATCTCATATTTGGGGTTTTTTGGCTACTTCCTTTCCAGTATTTTCAAACATTTTACTTTCAAAGAATGAAAAAAAAAAACTAATAACAACTGAAAAATGTTTAGGTTTTTCTAACACTATGCCCTTTATGAAAGCAGAACATTTGTCATTGGATTCAATTACTTACTACAGCAAGATGCCCGGGGATAGCTATTTAATTGGGTTAAGACGCTCTGTTAAAGTGTTTCTCTTCAGTCTAGCTCAAGGCCAACTGATGCTTCTGAATTTCCCAAGGCCAATCTACATAATTTCTTTGAATTCTTTATTCTTTTAAGGAGGCCACTGGCATCTGCCACAAAACAAGCAAATGTATCTAAACATGTCCTCCCTTACATCAATGTGCATTACTATCCTTTGACTTAAAATTTTTACACTTAGTTGTGCCATTCTTTAGGGAAACTGTGGTCCCTAAATTATTCCCATTAGGCAGTCATATGCGGGTGGGATATGAGACACATGTGAGGGGTAAGTTACGTGTTACAATAAATGATGGCGAACTCCAAAGTGAGTCAGATCATAAAAGCTCACATTTGTAACCTCTCTTGTGTTGTCATGGCTCATAATATATGAATATGCTTAGGAGACTAATCAGATACATATATTGGAATCTTTGTACTATGGATTTTTATATGAATAGGTCCTCCTGCATATGTAACTCAGAAAATATTGATTTAATACTTAAGATTAAACTCAGTTAAAAATTAATGTTGGTCACAATCATTAATATCTATCTATCAATTTTTAAATAAATTTAGCAGGTTTTCCATTAAACTGTATATGAACATGACTCAGTAAATGTTCAGAATGGACCTTTGCCCCCTATCATTTTATTTAGCCAAATGCTTTGTTAATATTAACGTTAACCGATTCCAGATGTCAACAATTAAGTTCCATCCAACAAAACATTTAGTCAGGCACTTTTCTCAGACGGAGAATAAGGAGACTTTCCATAAACATGTGTAGTGAATTTTGAGTGTATCTTAAGATAAAATCGTCGTGTTTAGTGACTAAACATATCATTACACAGATGCCTCAGCCCCTTTCGCAGCTGTTCTTGCGTTTGGGTCTACGTAGCCCCTCTGCTTGTCTTTCCTGTGGCTCTCACTTAGTGTCGCACTCTTTGGGGGAAAAGCTGCAGATGAGGGGTTCTGGCTGATTGTGTAATGTGCCTGCAGATAGCTAAGCTTGCATGGTAATGAGGTCAGATTTCATTTCTAAGCAAGGTCGCGCTTCAGGGTTGGTAGAGCTCCAAGGAAAACAAAGTGCTGACAGAAACATCTGAAAGGTGGTGATTCAGTAGGTGGCGCTCTTTCCTCCCTGCAAATCCGGTTGTTGAGGCTCGGGTCCAGTCTGGCTTTCAGACTGGATTTACTTGTCCTGTTTTGACCATTAGGGAATGGTGTTGACCAGTGGCGTGGGGGTGGTGGGTGGTATTCGTTCATAGTTTTCTGTGTTTTTGCCTTGTTTTGTTTCAATGCGATGAGCTGGGCTAACTATGCAAGCCCATATGCTGCTGAAAACCTTTATTCTGTTTGGAAAACATTTCTTTATCTGTGTATCAGTTTTCTACTTTTTGATTATTTTTGACATTCTCACTTAGACATCCTCAAAATTAGACTGCATTGTAGAAGCTTCAAAATTTAATGGCAACCAAAAAACAAAAACAAGCAAACAAAAAAAAACCGCAAATACTGATTTCTCTGCTCTTTTTTTATGAGCTTAAGAAACAGCACTATTAGGATCCAGGAGATAGATTTATTAATGAATTAGACTTGCTTTCAAAACTCTGCTTTTCCTCAAATATAAAAATAAAACAAAGATGGAGTTGTTATTATTCAGCAATGAAAGTCAGAATGAAGCATGTTTATCTCCAATTTATAAAGAACACATTGAAACTATTTTGAGAAACGATTGATGATGTTTCATTTAAATTGAAGATCAGTAATGGAGAAATTGGAACTCCCTCCTTGCCCAGTCATACAAAAGACTGTGCTAGACAAGTAGAAATAATCCAGTATTAGTTTAACATTATAGTTTATTCTAAGAGATTAAATTTTTGTCTTTCTCTGCTTGCATTAGCCTTTTGCTTGCAATGTGACTTTGCTTTTGTTAAAATGTATAAAGAATGTCAGGTGTGACTGAACTCAGGATTTATAAGAGCAAAGGAGTGTAAGTAAATTCATTTGAGGTTCCATTAGTTCAACTTGAAAAGGTTGCCTGGGTATGATGCTTTGACATTTACTCAGTTCCCACAGAATGTTGTGCAGAATAGAAAAAACTTACATACATTCACAGGCACACACACGTTCACATACGTGCACATACACTTATATACACTGTAGGGTTCCATTGACACAGATCAACTTGATTAACTCCAAATGGAAATAAAAAATACAAATTTCCCAAGAAGGTTATAAACATATAACTACCTCCTTCCTCTACTAATGTTATATGAACCCATTGGATAACTTCCTTTGAACTCCTTCAAATCCTCCCACCAATTAAGCTTTGACACACCAACCAGTGTGCCAACCATAAACTCTAGTTACAAAATTATATGATCTGCAAATCTCCCTAAACTCCTTTGGCTCCTCTTCCTAGAACAATACTGTGCAGCACATAGTATTAATTGTTTCTGATGACAGGGATAATTTTAGAGAGGATTTGGCTAGCTTTTCTGGTCTCCTTATTTGCACTTCTTTGTGACAAGTTTTGGAAGAAGCCAAACATAGACACTGTTAATTCCCCTATAAAGCTAACTCACAGTGTTGGGTTGATATGCCTCAACGGGAACCCTGCATTCTTTTTCTTATTGTAACAGGTCAGAAAATGCAAAGCGAGCTTTAGCTGGCATTGTTTGCTTGATTCTATATTGCTTCACTCATCTGCTTTGGATCTTGTGATATAGAAATTTTGAACACATTTTGACTGCAAATGAGAAAACGGAAGTATTTTTGTGACCTTGGAAAGATTTTTAAAAATCACATTTATATAGTAAGATCCACCATCATATAAGAGTGTATTATATCATCACCTATGTGCCCCCTTGAAGTATATATTCTAGCAAATCTTCACCGATGTTTCATGCTTTCGTACATTCTTCTCTCTCTCACCAGAATGCTTTCCTTGAACCCCTCCCCTATCCACTTTGCCTCTCAGCAAACTTTTATTCATATTTCAAAATCCAGTGCAGACATCAACTCATTGAAGAAGCTTAAGTTTACCCCATACCAAGGCAGCTGAGTTCATCTTTCTATTTCTGTTCAATCGGAATTTAGACTTCATTAATTGAGTCTTTAGGGCCATAACGTCGCATAGTACTGAAAGGTGATGATTCAAACTGTCTTCTATGTAGATGGTGCCATTAAAGGTGTGCCTTGCCTAAGAGCTACCACAGTGCCTGCTACATAGAACCTACTCAGTAGATGTTGATTGAAATGAATTTGTCTAATGTATAAACTAAGAACTTTAGCCATGAATATGCTGGAGGGGAAACAACTTTAGAAGTCATTTGGTTCAAGCCACTCAATGTGTAGATGAGTGAACTACACCCAAAGCTGTGAATTGACCAATTCATTTTTGCCCTGCCAAGTAGAAGCAGACTGACTTGGATTAGAGCACAGTTCTGTGTATCCATCCTTTTCACAGCAGCGGGCTGCCTCACAGATCACTGCGATCAAAAGGTACTGTTCCGATGGGGAAATGTTGACTTTGTAAAATCTTGACCTTCGGGAGCAACCCAATGGAGAGACTCACATTTTCGTCAGTGAGTTGGATGACTGTGGCTCTAGCTAAATTGAGCGGTCTCTTCATCCATTTACGGTTCTCAGGTCAAATCGTGCTTTGCACTCCTCTCCTCGTGAGATCACAGAGTTCTCTGCAGGAACTAATTAGGCCTCACGACACTCCCCTGTGGAAATGATCTTATTATTATGACTAAAATGCTACTAAGGATATTTAAGGTGTTCAACCTAAAAATGAAGAAAAGGAATTAAGCAGTCCAACCTGAGGCTCCCGGTGCTGAAAGAACTCCAACTCCAAGAAGCTTGACAGCGTGGCTTGGGGCAAACTGAGGAGGTAGAGAAAGGTCTATTGGGCTTGCCTTCAGAGAAACCATCTTTATTAGTCAGGGTTCTTCAGAAAAATAGAATCAATATGTTATCAGGATATACACACATATATTTATATGGATACATAAATATATACACAGAGATAGATGATTGATAAGTAGATAGATAGATAGATAGATGATAGATAGTTAAAAATTGGCTCATATGCCTCTGGATGCTGAGAAACTCCATGATCTGCCATCTGCAAATGGGAGACTTAGGAAAGCCAATGATATAATTCAGTCTGACCCCCAAGACTTGAGAACCAGGGGAACCAGGAGTATGAATCTCAGTGTGAGGGTAGGAGATGTGATAGGATGTCCCAGGTTAAGTAATGAGGCAGGGAAAAGGGTGAATTCCTTCTTCTTCTACTTTTTGTTCTATCCAAACCCTCAGTGGATTAGATTATGCCCACTTCCACTGTGGAAGAAAATCTGTTTTACTCAGCCTACCAATTCAAATGCTAATCTCATCGAGAGACACCCTCACAAACACACCCAGAAATAATACTGAATCTGGGCACTCTGTGGCCAGTTAAGTTGACACATAGTTAGGCATCATACCATACCACTCACCTTGCTTATATCTTGCTCTATTTCACCCCACTTTAGTTCTTTTTTCCTTGGGACATTTGTCCAGCTTCCCTTTCAGAAATTTGTAAATTCCTTTAATAACTTTTTGTCTAACACCAATAATTGGCTACATAAAAGCATAGACTGCAATGCCTTATGTAGATATCCTTTAGACAATGGTTTTATTTTCCTTTATTTTTACACTACAGGTTAAAAAATACATATCCTGTATCTTTTCTTTATCCAAACCAACTGTAATCTACCCTAAGCATCTTTCCATCCATGCTTCTTGGAAACATGGAAGGAAAGATGTTTACTCTGAATCATGTAGGTTTTTGTTTGTTTTTGCCTCCCAGTGCACAGCATAATGCAAAATTCTGTTGGAAAGAGAGTGTCTCATGCAATTAAGAAAATTCAGAGAACCTCAACTTTGATCCACATTAGTCTTTGTTTAAATGGCCATTGATTAATTCCTTTGAATTGCTTGAGTATGGGGAATGTTGTCTCTAAGCCTCCTTCGGGCATGGTAGTATCTTAACCCAACCTCCTGAAATACCCCACACAGCTCTTGGTCTATAAGGTCATTTAGCCTCAGTGTGTTGTTAAAAGTGACTCTGGGAGGGTCTTCGAAAGTCATAAAACTCATGTCTTTTACAGTGTTTGCAGAACCTCTTCTTATAAACTTCTAGAATTCAACTGCTTCTGACTTCTATCCCAAGACCTCCCTCCATCCTCTTTCCCCTGCGTACACCCTGAACAAGCTCCTATGAATGGCCCTTGGAAACAGAATTCTGTCCTCACCTTCCTTTTGGAAGGTGTAGAAAATAAGATCATCAGTTAAGTTGTTTTTATTTCTGCACAATTTTCTTCCCTCCCTCCTTCCATCACTCCCTCCCTCCCTTTCTCCCTTCCTTCATTACTGACATAGCTACTTTTTATCTCCTCCATATACTAAAATAAGTGTTATAGTATTATTAAACCTAGTTTCCACATTACCCTTATGAAATTCTGTTTCTAAATTCTTTGCTTATGTGTTTTCATTTTCCTAAACTTGCCTTTATTTTTTTTATTGTTGTTCAAGTACAGTTGTCTCCATTTTCACCCTCAGCCACCACCCCCCCCCCAAGCATCCCTAACTTCCCACACTTGAACTTACCCCCTTTGGCTTTGTCCGTGGGCGCTTCATACATGTTCCTTGGTGGTCCTTCTCCTATTATCCCCTATTATCCCTCTCCCTCCTCCTCTCTGGTTACTGTCAGTTTGGTCTTTATTTCAGTGTTTCTGGTTGTATTTTGCTTGCTTGTTTGTTTTGTTGATTAGGTTCCACTTATAGGTGAGATCATATGGTATTTCTCTTTCACTGCCTGTATTATTTCAACTAGCATAATGCTCTCCAGTTCCATCATGCTGTGGCAAAGGGTAGGAGCTCCTTCTTTCTTTCTGCTGTGTAGTATTCCATTGTGTAAATGTACTACAGCTTTTTGATCCACTCATTTACTAATGCGCACTTAGGTTGCTTCCAGCACTTGGCCATTGTAGATTGTGCTGCCATATCTGATCAATAAGACCCTATCATTACAACAAAACCCAATTCAGATGTCACTTGATTCAATCATCAAATAAATAAGTAGAGATTTAAGTGGTTTCTGGGAGACAAATCTGAGACAGTTTGAACGTTAAAATAAATGGTAATATTAATGACTTATAATCCATTTACTAAAATAAGAATAAATGAGCCCATATGGTTAGAGAGAAGAAAAAACAGAATTCCAGCTACTAAATGTAGAATGCATGAAGCAGAATAATCACCATTGTACAATCACCATAATAATAATGGAATCACAGAAGTCAGCAATAGATGCTAAAACTGGCCTGTGAAAGTTTCATAAGGAATAAAATATTAATAAGATTTTAAAGTGTCTCTCCACAAGTTATTTATTAATTACAGGAAAATTAGCAACTAAGTGGGGAAACATGACAATCACTATCTTAACCAAGAAATCAAAGTTAAAATTGCCCCAATTGGGACAAATCAATCGACATTCTGTGCCTCATACTGTGATGCCCTGAGAAAGATGTGATTGTGTCTGTGGTCCTCCTGCTTAAAAATGCATGCCTTAAATCAAGCCATCAGAAGGAATTAGACATACTAAGTTGAGAAATATTCTACAACCTTACTGATCTGAACTCATCAAAAATGTTAATATGATGAAAGACAATGAAAGGTTAATAAATATCTCCAGATTAAAGACGACTAAGGAGACAAGACAAATAAGTTAAGTGGATGATTTTGCATTGAATCCTGAGTTAGAAAAAATGTTCTATAAAAACTAATTGGAACAATTTCAATATTGGCTATAAATAAAAGTATTTATTAATATTTAACTTCTTGACTTAAATAGTTTTACAGTGATTACATAGGATAATGCTTTCTTCTCCCCTAGGAAATGTATACTTTAAAGCTTTCAAGAGAAGAGGCTTGATGAGTAAAATTTGCTCTCAATTGGTTCAGAAAAAAATACTATGCCTATGTAGAGAGAGGAAGAAAATGATTAAGCTAATATGAAAAGATGTTAATAATTTGTGAATCAGGAAGAAGGGAAGATGAGAGTTCTTAGTACTATTTTTGAAATCTTAGTACTATTTTCTGACAGCATGAAATTATATTAAAGTAATAAGTGAGAAAATAATGAAATTTACCATCAAACAAGTAATTAATAAGCATCTACTAAACACCAGCCCTGGGAGAGGTGCTAGGGATCCAGAACTATATGGTAAGATTCCTGGTCTCCGATGGTTCACAGTTAGCAGCAGGAGAGAAACAGAGAAACCAGCGTTCAGGACACTGTGAAATCAGCCAATGGTATGGGGAGGGATGGCATGGGTTTATAAGCAACCCTTAAGCTGGAAAATAAGGGCAAAAGTTAGGTTGGTTCATCTTACTTACTTCTAATCCTTCAAAAGGTTTCCTGTTGCCTACCACAAAACAAAACAAAATGTCATATGTTAAGACAACAGGTTTCATCTATTTTATGGGGCCCAGTACAGTTGAATGTACTGACCTCCTGTGGGTTGTTTTAAAAAATGTTCTCAGACCATGACACATACGGAGGTGCAAGGACAGAGCCGGCCACAGCACTGTGGGATTTGGGGTCACTGCCCAAATGAGTTTGCCAGAGCTGCCCTAATGAAGTACTGCAACCGGTATGGCTTAAGAAAGAGAAATTTATTGTCTTAGTACTGGAGGCTAGGTATCTGAGATTATGGGGTGGATAGGAGCGGTTCCTCCTGAGGGCTATGAGGGGTACTCTGCCCCATGCTTCTCCCCTGGCTTTTGGTGGTTTGCTGAAATTCTTTGGTGCTCATTGGATTGTAGATGGCTCTCCCTGATCTCTGTCTTCATATTCATATGGCATCTCCCTGTGTGTGTCTCTGTCTCTGTGTCCAAATTTCCCCTTTTTAGACAAATGCAAACATATTAGTTGAGAGCCCACTGTAATGACCTCATTGTTACGTGATCATCTGTAAAGAGCCTGTTTCCAAATAAGGTCACATTCATAGGAGATACTAGGGGTTAGAATTTTAACATCTTTTGGCTGGGACACCATTCAACACGTAACACTGCCCCCATTACATTCACTGCTCTCAAAGAATTTCTCCCAAATAATCTTTCCAATCTTATGTCATGTTTCTTCTTATCAAAATCCCTATTCTAGATAGACTCTTGTAAGTGTCCTTGGGATACTTTGCCCTTAGACCTGATCACATTCTCCTTATTCCATCCACAGTTTGATTTTTACACACTGAGTTTCTCCCTAACACATCAAGTTGTTTGATATCCTTTGTGGAATTTGTACTCAATCTTGTGTGTTTACTTATTTATAGTCTCTCTCTTGCTACTGGATTACAAGCACCTTGAAGGCAAGGATACTACCTGTCAGGGGGACTACCTTTGCTTCAGCCCCAAGTTCAAGTGTCTGGCACATGGTAGATCTTCAGTATTTCTGCAAGTGCGATAGGACAGGAGCCATTTCAGTCTTCATTATATATTTTCTTCCTTAGTTTGGCTAGTCCTGGTTCGCTGACCCAAAGTCGGCATTCTAGGTTTTGAATAAGCACATAAATAGGCACAATCTAAATGACATTCACAAGAGATTCATCAGAGCAAACAAAGTGTCCAGCAGTGGGCTATTACTCAAAAGCAAACCAAACGAGCACTTTTCCAAGACTACAAATAGCAAAGACAAGAAAACTTCAGCTGGAAGTAAATTAGAAGTGTGGAGACAATAAAACATAGGCAAACAACAACAATAAAATCGGTAACATGGAAAAATACTTTGAAGCACATGAAAGCTTAGGAACCCACATTGTAGTGTAGTCACATTGCTAACACTGGAAAAACCAGTCAGTGGCTTAAAATATTTAATTATGAATCAATTTGTTGTTGTTGCCCAACTTGCTTTTGTACAAATTGCTTTTCTTGTAAATGCATTCAGCCTCAGTGCTTTTGTGCTTTTTTAATTTCTACTTACCAAGGGCATACAGAAGCCATTTATTAAATCATTAAATGATAGCAATTGTTACTATTATTATTACTGGTCTTCACAATATGTGTATGTGGGAGGTAGAACAGAAATACCAGTTTAAACATAAGAAAATGGATGCTTAAAGGTCTGGTCCAAGGTTAGATAGGGCTAGAATGAGTGCTCAGGGAAGCCTTCTTTCCCGGGTTCACACTGTCTCTTTAGATCTTGTTTGTTCAGTTGCAATCTGGAGCCAAGCTCTTTGGGGACAGAGTGCCTGGGGTCCCGTTTCACCTGCCTTTTTCAGACTCACACTGCCAAGCTGTAAGGTTAACTGGTGTGACTCAGCTGCCTGCTGTACTGCCAATTGATAGAGTCACATGGCCAATCCCTGACAGGCAAGGAATGTCACCATTCCTGGTTCTGTCACCTGTGTGCAGTCATAGCAAGAGGGCCCCAAAGGTAAAATTGCAGTCACACTGACATAATTACTCAGCTGCTCTGTCCACGCACTGTATGGCAAAAGACAGTGGGACACCGAAAAACAGACCCGATGTGACACAGAAAAACAGGCAGTGTTGGTGGCAAAGGCATCCGATGAGGACAAAGAGACAGAGAATGAGTCTGGAGTTTGATTTTTAAGCAGAGCGTTCATCAAAATCCTGGACTTTAGGAAGCCATATACTAAGTAGCTAGATAGAGTTAGAATACATTTTAGTCACTGACTGTTTGTGTCAAGAGTAGAAAGTGCACTCCCTCTCTCCGAGTTCATAGATGACAACCTTGAAAATATGCTAAGCTACCTTATAGGGAAAAGAGAAAAATGCACTTGCTTTCAACAAAACAAGGTACACTCGGTCAAATATAAGCTGCATATGCAGCAACATATTTATTGTCCTCTCCCTGCCATCTATTCACATCCCTCCTCTTGCCTTCTTGGTGGCCTTTTGCATAATGTTAAACAATGCATCACTTACACACTTGAAACAGAAATATATACTTTTTTAATATGCAAGTATAATGGTTCCATTTGACAAAAGAAATCCCAGTGATCTATGTTGTCTCTTAAATTGATCCAACATATTGTGGCGTTTGGGCCCAGTTACTTCCTGCTAATAATTTCTTAACAGAAAATGGAAAGACAATAGCATTAGTAAATCAAACTGAAAGTGTGATTAAACGCTGCTTTAAAATCAGGCATTCATTTCAGTTCCACTGGCCTGACTCCGTCGCAGGCCAGCCGGAGGAGGACGTGTTATCTGCATGCTTTGGCAAGGTGCTTTATACAAATCACCCTAAATTATCGACCCCTGCAAGGGAGCTGGTTGCTGGAATACAATGTCCATAGATCAAAGGCAAGCCTCCAGAGAGGACACACCTTGATTTCTCATTTAAGGAGGGTACACTTTGTTGCCTTACAATACTTGCCCTTCTCCAAATCCAGTAATACTCACTTCCCTTTGGGTTTTTTGAGGCTTAACCATTGTGGTAAACTGGCAGTAATCTCCTAGTTGAAAACATTCACACTTTCTATATTTGTCTTAATACTAGGGGCACTTCTGTATCATCCACTTTCATGGGATTCTGGGTTTTAAATTGGCTTCAGTTCTAACGTACAGCTTTAAATCACACAAGGCCTAGTCTTTCTTCATCTGTGCTTGCTATCTGAATTTGAACAGTTGTTTCACATCTTTAATTCTGAGGTGTGACTGCTTGGGTCAGGGATGCATCTGAATGCCACAGTGGTTTCTGGGTGTCGCTCTGCTCCATGAACACCTTACCGTTAGTGCCACATCCATACATTAAGAGTCTGCACTGTTGGGAATGACAGGAGAAATCTAGGTGCTGGTGTCAAGTTTGAGAGCCCATTCTTCCTTTCCGTGGCAGCATGCTCTTCGGTTCTTCACAGGGATCCCCGTCTCACTCAGGGTCTCGTTCAGAAAGCTTGGATTTAGGGGGAAAAGTCACCACCAATATGGGGTAAAAGCTCTTTATTCATTTATTCACTGCATACATCTGTGTACAGAAAAATGTACATATACATTTATATGTGTACACACACACACACACACAATGTGATAGACCCCGGAAACACGAAGATAAAAGGATAATCTTTGTTGTCCATGAGTTTCAAATCTAGAGACATGTAAATAGGTAACATAAAAGTATAAATGCTAGCTGAGTGGTATGGGTACTGCAAAACCCGCTGGAAGGAATGTTGACCTCTGCATCAAGCTATCAGAAAAAGCTTCCAGAAGGCAGTGGAAATGCTGTTGAAATTTGACACATATTTGTACCCACACTAGGATCCTTTCATGCCACTTTCTGATAAAATATTTGCAGATTTCCCAGGCCTCATTATTACTTGGTCTTGAAATACAGACAGAAGAGCTTCGGCCGATACACGTGGTCATTTCCATCAATTTCACACAGCTCTCTCAGCTGACAGTAAATAAGGGCTTTGGATACTTTGAACTGGTTTTAGCTGTTGTGGGTTTTGATGGAATAGAATTTATCCTTTTCTATACACCCTTAATCTTTGGTTACATGTGTATTGCATTTGTGATTTTCTGCACTTGATGGTATCAAATATGATTGGTTACTATTGTCCAAATACAGTCAGTTCCTCTTCACAGGCACCCAGACCTTATTGGTATAAGACAAGGGTTCTCAGTGTGTGGTTCTCAAACAGGCAGCATTAGCATCACCTAGATCCTTATTAGAAATATTAATGCTTCTACTAAATCAGAAGCTCTTGGGGTAAGGTCCTGCAGTCTGTGATCAAAGAGGTCTTCTATGCAATTCCAATGCATGCCACAGCTAGAACACTAATAATAGAAGAAAGTCCTTATTGACTTAACCTTTCTCTAAGCATCCAGTTTTGTCAGAACTGTGACTTGGTCACAGAATGTTTTCTGGCTCTATCTTAATTAAGGAGTTAGGGTAAAAATTATGAGAGTAGGTAATGAGAAGACTGTAAGTTGTAAATCAGAAGCGGTAGGGCACACACACATTATACAGATTATAATTGAGAGAGCACTTAGGCAAATGAAGAAATATGTCATGGTAGCCAAACCCAGATGTCTGTACCTGAAAGCAGCACTTAAGCCTGTTCCTTCAGGCCTACCCAAATGGATTTATAGATCCGTAGTACAAGTATCTATACCCATTCCACACAAAATACGGTCCACCCAAGAGCAATATTGGCATCAGCTGGGAGCTTCAAGAACTAAAAAATCTTGGAGCTCCATCATTGAATGGGAACTGCTTTTAAACAAAACACCCAGGTGACCAATATGCATATAAAGTTGTGAGAAGCATTGGTCTAATCTCTTGCACATAGTACATAGTTATGTTGCTTCTTAATTTTGAATGGATGAACCATTGAATGGAAGCTACTGTAAGTCATTTAGCCTTTAGACACTAGACAGTAAGCAGCGGTCACTTGTCTAGCACCCACTGAGTGCCCACCCTGATTTACACAAGTTACATATCTTGATGCATTTAAGCCTCACAACAACCCTATGGAGTAGGAAGTATTACTATCCTCATTTTACACAGGGAGGTTAAGTCACTTGTTCAAGGGCATTCAGTTAATAAAGGACAGAATTAGCATCTGAATTTCACCAATTTGGCTCCTGATCCTCTATTCCTAAAGCTCTCTCCCTGATTCTCAAATGAGCAATGAGTGACAATGTACTTGATTAGACTCAGGACTTGTGTTGGTTTTATAGACCCCTATAACCAGATTTATGGAAAATGGGGCAGGATGTGAATCCAGCTGAAACCTTTATTCAACAGTCCTCATGATTCTTTTAAAGGACTTTCAGTGAGAAAAATTCTAGCCCCTCGGGCCCTCTAAGTTGCCTAATAGGTGAATCTGGGATAAGGAGTTTGGCCCAATATGGATCAGCTGGGTTCTCTTGTGATCTCACTCTCTCTGGGGAAATCTGATCTCTTTCAAATAAACCTAGAAAATAAACCACTTTCACTGAAAAAGGCCTACCTCTGTTTTGTGAGGCCTATAGTTTCTAGCCTTACTTATTACAGAGGGTTAAATTCTGGAATTTTAATCCACCAGCACGGACAATAACAAAGAAATTTTGGTCTACATCTTTTCATCTAAAATATCCAATGCCTCGGTGTGTTCTAGAACCGAGCACAGATTCTGTTTCAACCTTTAAACCATTCAAGTATACTGGGTCTGTCTGGAAAAAGTCCAGCCATTGTTAATATAACAAGAAAGATTTGTGTGACATTGATGTAACCTGGCAGCCAAGGAGAGTGGACTGGAATGTGCATGTGTGAACAATGATGACTTCACTGTACTAACCAGTGGAGGTGGTAGACACAGTTGAGTGAGCATGTATGTGTACTGTGTAGCCATCGCATTCAAAATGAGTGAGCCAGTAGAGCAATGAATCTGCATCAGATTTTGCATTTAGCTTGAACATTCCTCCGTGGAAACTATTTGGATGATTTAGAAGGCCACAACAAAGGACAACTGGTGACTGACAGCTCCATGACTACAACATACCCTCTAATGCATCATGTCTCATGCAGAGTTTTTTGGCAAAACATCAAATCACCCAAGTGATTCAGTCCCCCTATGGCCCAGATTTGGCAACCTGCATCTTCTGCCTTTTCCCCAAACTATACTCACCTTTGAAAGAAAAGAAATTTCAGGCCATTGATGAGATTCAGAAAACTGCAACAGGGCAGCTGATGGTGATTGGGAGAAGTGTGTGAGGTCCCAAGATGCCTACTTTGAAGGGGACTGAAGCACCATTGTCCTAAGTACAATGTTCCTTGTATCCTGTCTCTATTTTTCATATTACATGACTGGATACTTTCTGGACAGACCTTGTGTACATGAAGAGGAGCAAGGCAGCATTTGCAGTATTTTCATAACAAAATTATTCAGTCACTATAGCAGCCATAAGTGAAATGTAATTAAATTTTTACCATATAACAAGGAACCCAGACTTCTGGGATATTGTACAATCTCTTCAGTCTACCATCCTTCTAGAACAGTCCTGCTTCCCTTTGAGGTAAGGTTACCTCTCCTGAAGACCCCTTTATCATGAAGCTGTCCCTAGCCTCTCAGGGACCACTGTGAGCTCTTCTTCTGTCCTGTCAATGAAACTTATTGATAGCTGTATTATATCTATCCCCAGGCTGAGAGGCCTTCAGGATAGGGACCACATCTTACTTTTTGATAATACTTAACACGGTTATGGCTGGACACAAAGTAGCCAGGTAATAGATGTTCATTCAATGAATAACTTGGAATTGCAAGGTGAACATATTTTGAAATTAAATGTGGATTAGTGTAATCTTTGCACACAGGAAAAAATATGTCACAGAGATTCATGAAACTGTAGCTGCTTTCTATTGGTTAAAAGCCCAACATCAAATTGAAATATAATTGTGTAATTTTAGATTATGTACAGAAATTATGGTGATTTACATCCTAGAATTTTGGAACAGTAGCAGACTGATAGATTTAAGGCCCTTGGCCCAATAAACACACTCATAGCAGAGAATATATGGTCTCAGTAACAACTCAATCTAGCCTGGCACAGCCACTTAGGGTAGTTCTTTAGGGAAATTGCTGAAATGTCCAGGTAACACTTGGCCTGCAAGTGGCTCTGTGAAGAAGTACACCAGTGATACACTTGGAAAAAAGTTAGCTCCCCTGAGAATTTAGAATGTTTTCTATGGCTCCCCATCCTCCTGATTTGGTGTGCCTTAAACTTGCACAATCGATGAAGGAAAAGTTAGTTAAGCAAATCCCTGACTGAATTATCACAAATTACAAATTGGCAGGGTCTGGATTAATGAGATTTTTTGACCCCACTGCATTCCATTCCAGCTCACCCCGAAAAAAAAAAAAATGTGCCATGGAACATTTGGAGGTGGTCCAGAAAACAGCAGCTAAAAATGATTAAAGGTTTGACTAATATTCCCTCTGAGGGAAGGTTGAAGGAGCTGAGTTTATTTAGCCTAAAGAGAAGAAGGCTGAATAAGGAATTCATAATAGTTCTCGGGTATATGAAGAAGAGTGTGAGTGACATGAAGCAGATTCCCTTACTTCTAATGAATCCAGCACAAGAAGAAAGCGATTTGGAAATGCAAAGGGGAGAACTGCATGTCATCCTTAGAAAGGCTTGCTGGCTATTCAACACTCGCAACACTGGAACCTTTAGGGGAGGCTTCAATGGGTGGTTTATGAAAAGCCTAAACATTTACCTTCTTCCATGGGCTCATGCGAAGTCTTGCCTGCATGGCGGTGGGTTAGACTAAATGCCCTCGGGGTGTCCCTTCTAACCGGGTGACTCAGTTTGATGAAAGGTCATCAGGTTAAATTGATTAGAAAGTTAAAATTGCATTCCTGGATCAGTGAATTCGTACTGCAAGAGAGAACCTTTCCACTGAGTGGCCAGTTTGAATTTCACCCTGCTGGCAGTGACCCAAAGTCATACCACACTGCCAGTGCAGCCGGCACAGACTGCACTCTCCAGAGTAATAAGCCTGAGTGTCCTATCTTGCCTTTGGGAAAAAAAGTTTCAGGATTGCATCCATGACCAAACTGCAGCATCTTTTAGATTTACCTCCAGGGCTAAGGCAGCGAAACCTCTCCAACAAAGCATGGCGGTGCCAGAGAAAACAGGAACAGCTAAGCACCCAAGGACTCCGGAGGCCCCTAGACACACCTGATAGGATCAAGACAAGGATCCCCAGAACACGATTGCCTAGAAATAAACATCAGTGACCTGCAGTCTCCATATTTTCCTCCAGCAGACAGGACGGTCACAATCTAGGGGCCCTGAAGAGCTACTCTAGTAAACATAACAGTGAAAATCTTCCTGAGAAATTCAGGAACTCCCCCACAGTAGAAATCAGGTGACATTCTCCACTCCTTCCTTTCTCTCCGCAACCAATCCCAAATCCATACCTCATTATTCACCTGGACCTCAGCTTCTTTACTCTGTAATGACTCCCATACACAGTCTTTCTCTGCATCCTCACTACTACTCTCTGAGCCACCTTCTCTTTTAGCATCAACTGGACCCTTGAAGTAACCTCCTCACTACTCTGCCTGCCTCTCCCAGCCCTCAAGTCTCTCTACACACAGTAGTCGGAATTTCTAAATTGCCGATCTAATCATATCACTTGCCTGCTTAAGGACCCTCAGTAGACTCTCCTGAATTCCAAAACAAAGTTCGGACTCAGTGTGCATAAGTCATGAATGACTTTTACAGTCTTCCTGGGGTCCACTTCTTTAGCCATAATCATATCACCTCTCCAGGAATCTCCCTTGGATTTGCTGTGACTATATGATTTTTCATGCCTTCAATGAATCGTAGTTTTTCAAACCTGTATGCCTTGACTCATATTACTCCATCCGTCCAAAATGACTCTTGATTTCCCACCCCTCTCCCGGCTTTATACTTCACACAGATCATTTATTTTCATATTTCAGTTAAAGCATCACTTCCACCCAGAAGGCTTCCTAAATCCCTCAGGTTATTCTAGTGCTAACACTATGTTTTTTTATGTTCTTCTGATGTAGACCAAACTCAGAGGTCATTTCTGCTTTTTGTCTGCTCAGAATCCATGCCCTCTTTACCTGATTTTCTTTCCCCCTGTTTGACACCTGGAAAGCTGAGGTGAAGATAGGCCATTTGAACTCACTTTCTTGGAAACTAAGATCTCGAGTGGAGAAACACAGGATGGAGAATGGATACTGCTGGTTAATACCAGCCCTGGCAGCCCCATGGAACCGTGGATTGGGCCCTGATTTTCACGATGGATCCCCTCGGCTCCTGTGCATCAGAAGCCTTAGTACTCAGACTTCCCTGCAATACTGTGAGCAATTCATGGCACTCAAAGAAGTTTCTGTTTGAATCAAATGAGCTACAGGTGATTTCTATTACAACCAATACCTCCTAACAACACATACAGCTCTTCAAGGACTTACCTTGTATTTGTCTGGCTCTCACTATAGGCTCTCTTTTCTTTGAGGGCAGAAAGCAGGCATTAAACAGCCTTTTATACTCATCATCTGATATATGCCTGCCTTACAATAGGTGCTCATAAATAAGTAAATGAATGTTTTCATCCTATGGAATGAAATGGGCATGGGCCAGTAATTAATACCAGCCTAGAGGAAGAATCCTAATGTCACTATTCTGTTTTACAGTATTTGTCCATGACTGGGATACAGATTTAAATGACGTACATATCACATTTGCAGCTGGCATTAACTGGGCAGGACAGAAAATATTAAATGACCAAATCATGTCCCCAAAAAAGATGTAAGAAGCCTAAAAGGAAAAACTACCTTTTTAGCACCTTTATTGAGAAATAATTCAGATTCCATAAATTTACCCATTCAGAGTATACAATTCACAGATTTTTAGCATAATCATAGTGCTGTAAAACCATCACTAAAATCTAATTTTAGAAGATTTTCATCACTCCAAAACAAAACCCCATACTCATTAGGAATCACTCCCATTTCCATCTCTAGGCAATCACTAATTTCCTATCTGGCTCCATATATTTTCCTTTTCCTGGAAATCTCATATAAATTATATATATATATAAATATATATATTATATATAAAATATATTGTATATTATATATATTATATATATAAAATATATATTATATATATTATATATATATGGCATATGTGACTGGTCTCTTTTACTTTTACCAGGTTTGCCTGTGCTGCAGCTATACTTCCTATTGCTGAATAATATTCCACACCACATTTTGTATGTCCATTCATCACTTGATAGACGTTTGGATTGTTTCCATTTTTGACACAGTTATAAATAAGGCTGCTGTGAACATTAATGTGCAGACTTTTTTGTGGACATATGTTTTCCTTTATATGTAATGTATACTTGAAGTGGAATTGCTGATTCACAGGGTGACTCTATGTTTGGCTTCCTGAAAAACTAGCAAAATGTTTTTCAAAGCAGCTAAGCAATTTTGCATTCCCTCCAACAATGTATAAGGGTTCCGGTTTCTCCAGATCCTTACCGACAGGTGCAATTGTCTGTCTTTTCATTGGAAGCAAGCTTGGATGTGTGAGGTGGTGCACCATTAGGGGTTTTTATTTGCATTTCCCTATGATTAATGATGTCGAATATCTTTTCTTGTGCCTATTGGCCATTGTTTTTTGGAGAAATATCTATTCAAACCTTTTTATGATTGAATTGTAAGGATACTTTATATAACCTTAATAAAATCCCCCATTAGAAACATGATTTGCAAACATCTTTTGCCCATTCTGTGAGCTATGGTTTTACTTTTTGGATAATATCATTTGCAGCACAAATACTTAAAATTTTTTATTTACCTATTTTTTTCATCTATTTTTTTTCATGTGTGCTTTTGGTGTCATGTTTAAGAAACCATTATCTACCCAAGATTTATTCTTTTTTTTAATATATTTTATTGATTATGCTATTACAGTTGTCCTATTATCCCCCCTTCATTCCCCTCCACCCTGAACACCCACTCCCACCCACATTCCCCCCTTTAGTTCATGTCCATGTGTCAGAAGTTCTTTAGCTTCTACATTTCCCCTACTATTCTTGCCCTCCCCCTGTCTATTTTCTACCTACCATCCATGCTACTTATTCTTTGTACCTTTC